>BSBN01001241.1:2400000-3600000 GCA_027924645.1 Cunninghamia lanceolata | reverse complement strand
TATGCTTTCTTATGTTTGCCATTGAAAGATCAATGGTGCCACTGAACAGAGGAGTTATTGTAAGGGTAAAGTTACAGCCGCTGTGCGATACTCATTTACAGGATTTGGAAGCTCCACCTTCCTCTGTTTGCTTGTCAAAACATATAGCAGTGGTTGGCAGGAAACAGGGAAGCCATTCTATGCCGGCGTTTTTTAAGCCTGTCATTATATGCTGCTTGTTTCTGCTTTCCTCGGTACTGGAATTTTTGTTTGAAGGCAAGGTCTTTACTTGCTGTTGTAATGTGTTCTTTGGCTGTTTTGTTTCAGCTTTTGTGCTATCTGTCTTTGGGAGCTGATTATTCTTTGCAGCTGTATGCTGCCTTCCTTCTTTGTAATCTTTCTTACTTTGGTTCAATACAATTTTTTTTTGTTGAACATAATTCCTAGTGTAATTCATGCACACCTAGGGCACAACTATTTATACATTATTTGATGGCATTGTTAACTAATTGTTTGTATTGAAGGGCCAGACCATACCGTGGGCCCATGTGATTCATACTTGCTCATAATGTACCCAAGTGAAAGATTGCACCGTTCAGGTCTCTTGTACATGAAATTTTAATTCATACTTGCTCATAAATGTACCCAAGTGAAAGATTGCACCGTCCAGGTCTCTTGTACATGAAATTTTAATTCATACTTGCTCATAAATGTACCCAAGTGAAAGACTGCACCGTCCAGGTTTCTTGTATATGAAATTTTAATTCATACTTGCTTACAAACCAACTTCAGGCATAGAGCAGTCATAAGTCCTGATGAGAGGTGCTAAGTTAAAGACCTGGCTAGTATACATCTTAAGAGATCTATCACGCACGTGAAGAGATCTATAACTTTTGATCAGAAAGCTTGTGAAGAGAACTATCACGCTATAACTGACTTCACTGTTTACGACAACTTTTGGGGCATTTAGGGACCTCTAAGTACCTCAAATGTAGAGTTACTAAAAATAATAAGCCCAACTTTTTGTAATTGCAAGGTTGAGACACCTTTCCTAACAATGAACGTGTGTGAATTGGTTTTCATAACAGGCTGACGGGTTCAAAAACATTGTTTGGAAATGGCATTTGCATTTTCACGTGTAGGACCCACTATATCGCATCATCGAATTTGAATAAGTATTTTTAAAGATTGTCGCGGAGGTTTAAATGTGCCCTGTTCTTGTTTGTTTGTGTTTCTTTAATTTGTGTTTCATGTTAAAAGTGTGTTTGTGGTTTGTTTTTTAATGCATCCCATTTGTTAAATGTTTTTTTGTGTTTATGCATTCATAAACAAATCCATGATAGTGACAGAAGCGCTATGATTTGTATGCAGTTGCTACCCATTTGGGTCAAGGTCACATGCTCCATTGTGCCATTCAATCACTGTGAATTCTTTTTCTGCCCCTTGAAACGTAATGTAGGGCTTAGCTGCAGGCACTATCACCTTCTCCCTACAAAGGCAATCAATTCAAATCATGTATATTGACCACAACAAAATCAATGAGGAAGAAGATTTTTATATTTCTACACATTGCATAGTAGACGACCTTAAAATTATGCTTTTGTGAGCAAAACTTACACATAATAGCCAGGATGGATATGTATAATAATTCTTTGATAGTTTCCCTGACTGCATGGATGGAGGAAGTCCCCAGCCCCAGTCTGGTCTATAAAACTTAAGTGTCTGGGCCTACTTAAGTGCTTGCTAGAATTCCCAAACCCTTCACATGGATTCTTGAAACTAATTGACAAGCTACAATCTACTTTACATTCATTGGTTGTTTTTCCTCTTTGGCTTTCAATTTTTCATCGTGCAAGCAATTTGATTTACTACTTTGATTGATAGGTATCTAGATCGACATTGTGAAGTTGAAGGATAATCATGCTAATGATGGGTAAGTTTAGTACTTTGGAATATATCAATCAAAATTTCCCTACAGGTTTCTTCCACGGTTTTTTTGAACTATTTTCTTATATGTCAATAATATATTTCATTGTTCAAGTTTTAGAAGATCATTAAATGCAAAATGCAAAATATATTCAGGTTAGTAAAAAATTTAAAGCACACTTCTGAAATCAGGTCAGGAATTTTTAATGAAAAAAAATAGGATCTTAATTTAGCATATCTTTGATAATAGAAATCACGATTGCCCTTTATTCCTGATTATATTTTTTAAATCATCAACCATTCCCGATTCAATCAACGTAAAGTTTTCTACAGTTTAAAGTATGATGTGCTGGGTGTCTCCTTTATTCATATAACACGTATATGTTATGTAAGTTGAAGTATTCCAGATCATATTTTTTAAATCATCAACCATTCCAGATTCAATCAACGAAAAGTTTTCTACAGTTTGAAGTATGATGTGCTGGGTGTCTCCTTTATTCATATAACACATATATATGAATAACACATATATGTTCATATAAGTTCGTAACTTTAGATGTGTTCTACAACTTTGCAATTAGGCTGACCATTATATTTTTTTTGAAAAGGTTCATACTTAAATCATGTTCTAACCATAAATACTCAACCTTCTTTGGCTTTGAATTCTGCATCCTATTTTCTAGGCAATCTGAGGCTGACAAAACTATATTTCAACTTTGAAGAGTTAAATATTGATCACTTTGTATGTTTCAAACATTGCAGACAAATTTTAGGCAAGAAATTTTGGGATTTTGATTGGTTGCAGTCGGCAAGTTTAATTACTAGTTAAGAGCAGCATTGTGCCATTTCCCCTCTAAAGGTTTCTGAAAATTTTAAGGCAATGCTTGTAAGAATTTCAAAAGAAGTGAAGTTCCAAGCAAATGAGCAATTTTGTTCCTATGGCAAATTGAACCCCCAACTTAACAGCTAGTTTGAGGACCGGCCTACTCTAAATTGTTCCTAGGTTGTAAGATCAGATAGGAAAGAACCTGAAGAGTACGTATACTTAGCCAACTTAACTTCAATATTTGAAGATATTATGATGATTAAAAAGAAGAACCTAATAAACTTACTCTATTCTGACGTTCATGGACTTTATGTTGCTGAACTGGAAGAATTCATGAGAAAAAAAATCAAAGCAGCAATAGATAGCTACCATACTGATATTGACAATACCATCTACTTGGGATTCATGTGCATAGAACAAATTTTCCTCTTTTTTGTGAGCATACCTCTTGTTGTGATGTGGGCATACACAGGCAGTATTCTAATTGCATTTGGGCAAGACCCTTTGATATCTTTCGAAGCAGGGAAATTTGCTAGGTGGCTGATTACCAACCTGTTAAATTATGCAGCTCTTCAACCCCCCGTAAAATTTCTCCAGTCACAAAGCATTGTCTTTCCCATGATACTATGCTCTGCAATTACTTTGTGTTTCCATGTTTCCATCTGCTTGGCTCTAGTATTTAAAACTGGATTCATACCTCTTATCACTATGCATTAAAGTGCCACTCCTTAGAAGGAAAACCATCATACTTACTGTCAATCCTGTGTCTGATAGAGGCTACTGTTGATGTGTTTTTTATGCACATGCAAACTCAGAATAAAATACTAAGTATTCTATCCTCTCTTGAACAAAATCTCTCAAAGGCTAAGCAATGTGATCCGATGAGACAACTCCAAGGTTCATGATATGTCAGGTCTTGACTTGCAATGGATAGACTCAATAATTGATGTGATTTGCTGAAACTCACAAAGGGGCTTACGCTGAATTGACTCCTTACTTCACATAAATGTGTTACTTCTTCCTTATGAAATAGAACTTCTAACCGACTATGAAAGACAATGAAAAAGGGCAAGGGTTAAGAGAGTCTAATCTAAGGACAATGGTATAATGAAATATGTATAGATAGACAAATTCCTCACAAAACCTAACTCTGCTTCGCCATGAGAACTTACAACTACACGAAGCAGGTGCAATCTTCTTAAGTAACCCAATGATTTTCATATTGCAAACACACATCCAAACACCCACAGCTGGCACAGCTTGAACAAGTATTTACAATTGAATTAAAGCAAATGGAGGTTCAGGCTAACTTTGCAAAGTGAGTTGCCTTCGACAATCCACAAAAAGTCTGAACCATTAAGGAATTCATCAAATATCTTAGCATATACTCATTACATCAATGAACTTCTAGTCTAATTCTAATTTACTTGAAAATATTTCTCCATCATATTCAAGAATTTGAAACCATGCTAACATTTCACAATCACACAAATCATCATGAGAACAACAATGAGCTTGTATTGATTTTGGAAGTGTTTGAGTACAACAATTTCGTAAGTCTTTTCAATGACTTCGAAAAGCCTCCTCTAATCAACTTTTATTCTACTTCTACTCTTGCATAAGCTAACAACTTCTAACCTTTACAAACGAGAGAAATGGGCCTTATATAGGCTTCGAAATTACATGAACGACCAAGATTGATTTGCAAATCAACGGTTAAGATTGAGACAACAAGGCATAACCGCCCAAAAGAGAGACAATGAAGGCACGTTTTCCAATGTGATAAACTTGAAATGGAATCTTTGGAGCATCTTCCACATGGGCGTCTTCCTTGGTCTTTTCTTGATGTACATGTATTGAACTTGGACGGAAGATGTGGCAAAATGTGATTGGGTTGGTGACGTGCACATGCCACCTTAGCATTGAGCAAAATGGCTTGATTTACATCGCGTTCATATTGCTTGGAATACTTTCCCAAATTGTTGGATTTTCACCTATGGAACTTGTTGTGACCAAATCACACATCGCCCCATTGTAAATGGGGACCCCCCCTTTTTTTTTTGAGTTTTGATGCTTTGCATGAAGTTTTGATGATGTCCTTTGCATGATGAAGTCAGTAGTGTTTGAGTCTTATAGTCCCCTAGTGACCTGATCCTGATGTTTGAAATCCTGAAAATGACTAAGTCTTGTATCCTGATCCTGAAGATCCTGAAAATTGGCTAAGTCTGAAATTTGGTGGATCCTCCAAATTCTATAATCTGCATGTTAAATCTGGTGGATCTGAAACCTATCTCAAACATCCTGAAAGGTATATTGAAAAATATTTGAAGTATAAGAAAATATATTTTTCAATATACCTTACCCTTTTGGGACTTCCAAATCTAGGCGCGAATTTGCTCTAGGATCTTGGGCGCATTTTTTTACCTCTACCAACCCAAATCAGCGCCTTAGGTTCAGATTCATATGTGCCCCTGAGAGAGAATATATTTCCAACCAGCCTTAAATTGGGCGCCTTGATTGAAAAGTTGCTAAAAGACCTCAAGAAATGAAAATTTAACAAGGAAAGAACATAAAGAGTTTAGGCGCCCTTCATGCTACAAAATCACTTCATTCTAGCGCCTTAAGGATAGAGAAGTATAACGAGTTATATAGTTTAGGCGCCTTAGGAGGGGAAGTCCATTTTGACTTTAGGAGTTGTTCTTAACATGCTAAATTGAGCTCCATAAGTCTAGGCGCCTTTTGCCTTCAAAGGAACTCCATATTGGCGCCTTGTGAAGGATATTGTCTTGTGAATGAAAAGATGTTGAAATCACCTCAAGTTAGTGCCCAATGTACACCTTGCAAGTTTAGTTGTTCCTTATCACTCATTTCACATAGGTGAACACCTTGAGGGTAAATAAGTCAAAATAACACCATTTAAGTGCCTAGAAAAGGATAAACTCCAAGTCATATCGAATGTGAGCGCCTTGATGTCAAATGAGGTTTAAATCAATCATAAAAGGGCGCCTAAGGATGAAGTTAATTCACAAGGGTGTAGGCTAGTGTTGAGAACCTAAAAATGATAAGAATGAAGCCATTATATCAAGGCGCCCTTCATGAAATTTACTATCATTATATGCGCCTAACAAGGGAAATGCTTGGGTTCATAACTGTTAAGGCAATTGAGGTTTCCTTTGCACCATTATAAGGACTTAGAATCATAAAATTTGAAGTGAACACCCTTGTAGTCCTAGGTGCACTTCATGCCTCAATAAACCCATTTTGGCGCCTCGATCCCAGAGTGAATGAAAAACATCAATTTGCACCTAAAGGTTGTCAAAAGAAAATAGGCACCTATTTTAGCTCATTTAACCTTGCATGAACATCTTGAATTGAAGATTGCCTTTATTGTGTCTAGGTGCCCTTTATGAAGTTTCTCATCAACCTTGAGCACCCTAAGGAGAGGAACATGTTGTGAGGATTGATTGAATGTTTTGTGGTCACTTATATCATCATTTTAGGCGCCTTGAAGGAAGGGAAGGGGGTATAAGGTTTGAAAAACTAGTGTGATGTTTAGGTGCCAATCCATGATCATTTCAACCTCTCAAACACAGTGAATCTAGGCACTCATTATGAATTTTCTTACTAGTTTCGGTGCCATGGAGCCTAAGTGCTAAAATCATTGATTGAGCGTCTAGGGATGAGATAGTCTTCATAAGAGACTTGAGATCATCAAAAGCCTAAAATAAGCCATAATGTCTATCTCTAATGAGCGCCCAAGATGAAATCATTAAGATTTAGAAAGAATCACCTAAGGAGGTAAGGCACACTTTTGCACCTATTTCAACCTCGAATAGTGCCTAGAGGTGAGAATGAGGTCTTTGTGAAGTCTAAACATGAATAGAGATCATCTGAAGTTTCAAGAAGCAAGCTAGAACTAAGGCATCAATTCATACCCTGAGTATCAACAAAGTGCGCTTTAGAGCATCATCAATCCCTCATGTGTATTAGGTGCCATTTTTAGTAGTTTTGGTCATCAAATTCCGCCTAAAGGAGAAATCACATCTAGGAGTGGGCGCTTGGGAAAGAAAAGACTTTTAAGGCATGTTTCATGGGTTGAGAACTTCAAAATGTCAAGAAAATAGCTAAACATAGCTAGGCGCCAATCCATGTCTAGATAACTTAGTTCTAGCGCCTTAGCTTAACATGTGTGATTCCTTGAACCAAAATGAGCGCCTAAGGGTAAGTTGCACTTAATGATGGAGCACCTAGGAGGAAACAAGCTTAAATTTACATCAATGAGTAAGCATTTGAAGAGTTGAGCCATTATAAGTTATTCCAAGTCAATTAAAGTCATAAGATATTAAATGCAAGGCTATTTTGTTCTAGGTGCCCTTTGCTCCTCTTTTTACCTATATAGGCGCCTAGATTGAAATAAGGTTATTCATATGTTAAAGTTACTTCTTTGTGTTATGAAGTGATTGATATATTGTTTCTCTTGTCTTGCAGGAAGGAGCTAAGAGGGGTAAGCACCTGGAGTCACCTTCATCCAAGGAGTGAAGTCAAGAAATTGTCATTGCAAGAAGAAACCTCATGCTAGCTATCCTTGGAGATCACTTCAAAATCATCATTGAGAGAAGCAGTGTTGGTGAAGCAAGGAGTTATTTGAAGGACAAGCACCTGAGTCACCTTCAAGTTGCAGAAGAAACATCACTCTAAAAGGTCATATCCAGTTCAACATTCATCATCGAGTTGTATCATCTCAAAGACATTCATCTATTCAATTTCAAGTTCCATTCAACCTTCAAGTCCAAGAGAGATCTCCTACTTTGATTCACGAATGAAGCATCATTGTCTACAAGTTGAGAAAGAAATATTGTCATCATCTACTCTTCATGAAGATGCATCTAAGAAGATCAACACCAACTTACCTACAAGAAGAAACATCACAAAGTCAATCAAATGAACATCTATTATACATCCAATTTACAAGGCATGAACAAGGCAAGATCAACAAGATACATATCAAGTGTTCATCATTAAAAGCAATCACATCAAAAAATATCATACAAGTTGATACAATTTGAGAATATACCCAAAAGCATATTTAATAAATAGTTGAAATCCACAAATACGCTGAGGTGGCACTTATGTGGCTAGTATACATCATTGTTCAATCACAATCAGCCACATCATTTCAATTATATTCAATGTATCAATTAATAAAAGAAGCCAAAGAGGACGCCTATGTGGAAGATGCTTTAAATGATTTCATCTTATCTTATCACATTGGAATGCGTGCCTTCGTTGCCTCTTTTGTACTAAAAATAACAAATTGTTGTAATGACCTGCTGAGTTGGCATGATCTAAGCCTTTGGCTACATGAAATAATCCAAGCCATTCATTGTAACTTGGACACTATATAAAGGCCTTGTTGCCTCACTTGTAGTCAGGAGACTAGAGATTAGATTTTAGGAGTAGAATAGAAGAGACTCTCGAAATTTCCTGAGAGGACTTGAAGTTGTAAATATTTCTCAAGATTAATGCAAAGGACATTGGAGTTCGCTTGGTGTTTAAGTGTTATCTTGTGAAATAACATGGTTTCTTGTATCTTGATGAAATGGAGAGGTGTTTCAAATTAGATTAGAAGTAGATTAGAAGTTCTTTGATGTAATGTATGTTGTATTGAATATTTGATCAACTCCTAGCTCATGCTTTTAACATTCATCGCTGGTGGAGTGTTGTGTAAAGCTAGTCTAAGTCTTATCATTTGCATAAGTTCGATTGTGGATGCTTGTTTGAGCTATGTCGTTCAAAGGGTGCTTGTATAAGCCTTCATGATTTGAAAACCATTCGCATAACCTTAGGAGATTGCACCAACTTCATGTAGTTGTAGGCATCCTTGGCGAAGTGGAGTTAGATTAATCAAGGAGTTTGTTTATTCGTACAATCATCATTGCTTCATTGACCTTAGATTAGTCTCTAAACATTTACCTTTTTCCCTTTGTTATCATTGATGCATTGTACATTCATCCGCACTGGAGGAGGAATAAGTTAAGTATGAAGAAGTCTAATGTAAGTCCCTTTGTGATTATTAGCAAGATCACATGTAATCACTGAGTTGTCCATCACAAATTATAAGAAAAGGAAGCTTGGAGTTGTCTCGATTGATCACTTTGTTTAGCATTCGAGAGGCTTTATTCAAGAGAGAGTGGGATACTCTAGTGTTTTACTCTATTGTTGACTCGTCAAAAACCAATCATCAACAGAACTTTGGCTCCTTTTCGAACTTGAAAACTTGGGAAACTTAGAAGTTCTTCATGTAATTGATGGATTGCTTGATGATTGACTCATTTCTCTTCTCATCATGTTCTTGTGCTTGTTCTTGTGCAAGATTATATCTCTGAATGTTGCAGGAAGTAGACCTTGGGTGTGAATCGTTGGATTAGACTTCATGATTGAAGTGGATGGCTTTGGAGCTTGAATGTGAAACTTGACTCTTGGATACCTAGATGTGAGCCTCTGGATGATGAAGTGGTGTCGTGCAATGGACCTCCGATGATGATGACCTTGGTGCTAGATTCCTTCATGCCTTGTTGACCTCAAGCAACACTTCTTCCACACTCTGGATGTTTTCAGTGCAAGCTTTTGCCATTCTCCTTCCTTGAAGTGACCTCCATCTTTGGATGATGAGACTATATGTCTTCTCTTCCTTGTTTGAGTTGAGGGGGCTTGCTACTGGAGTTCTTCGTGTGATGAAATCTTCCCTTGATTGCTTTCGACATCGGATCTTCCTTGGTCTTTGTCGGAAATTTCGTGAAGTCTTCTTTGTCAACGAAAGTAATTTCCTTCTCTAACATTAGAATTCCTTGTGAGGTCTTCTTGATTGTGTGTCAGCTTCCTTGTTGGCATTGGAAGTCCTTCATCTTTCCTCGAACATCTTCACGATCATTGTCTTCACTCCTGAAGTGGATTCAATTCCCGCACTTGCCATTTACCTACAAAATGAAATAATTCAAGTGAGGATCAAAGATAATGTCCATGAAAATCAATGCATTTCCTAACTTGTGAAGAAGAATAAAAATAATGACAATTGAAAATTATTCCTTCACAAAAAATTGTCCTCTTCCTAAGAAGAATTCACTCCTTAATGAAGTTATCTCGCCCTTTGGAAGAAATTCACTATCCTTTGATATGGAATTTCTGCCTTTTCTAATTGAAATCTGCTTCTTAAAAGTCTGCTCTGCCTTTTGCAATGAATTTGCTGCTTATATGCAGAAATCCGCTCTGCCTTACTTGGAAATTCGATCTTTGCTGATGTGAAATTCACTCCCGTTGATGGGAAATTCACTGTTCCAAGAAATTTACTTTTGTTTTTAGGTAAATTTGCTCTTGCTTTGTATAGATTTCTGCTCTAAAATGTGTTCTTCTTTCAAATTCTACACTTTATGATCAAAATATGCTCTAATAATTCGCTCCTTACTAGGTGATTCGCTCCTCTTTCCTTGCGAATTTCATTCTGCCTTAAGAGATTTCTGCTCCTACTTTTATGAATTCGCACCTCAATCAAGAATTATGCTCTTCTTTTATGGAAATTTGTTGTCTTTGATGATAAACTTCTGCTGAAATTCGCCTTGCTGTCTTGGAAATTCATCTTGTCTTCTTGAAACCTAATTTGAAATCTACCTTGTCAATTGAAATTTTGCTCTGCCCAAATAAAATTCTGCTTTCAAATTCGAATTGCAATGTGAAATTATAATGTGAGATATCTCCTTTATATAGACTTTTGGGCAATTTTCCTCTTTATAGGCTAACCTTGCTAAGGATTTTTCTTGGGCCGACCTCCCAAAGGATTAACAATTAGTTTCATGAGGCCGACTTTGTCAAAAGATTAAGCATTGGTGTCATAGGGCCAACCTGTGCATAGGATGTCCATATCCAGGTTGGGATTTCATAGGTGTAATGCAATAATCTTGGGCAGGATTTCATAGGTTTAATGCAATGTTTGTTGGGCGCATTTGACATGAGGTAAAAAAATTTCTCCAAGGTGGCGCATATTGAGATGTGCAAGGGAAATTTTCAAAGTGAAGCGCATATTGAGATGGGCAAGGAAATCTCTTGAGGTGAGTGCATTAGCTAAGTGTTAGAGAAATCTCTCTTCAAGGTGAGTGCATTCTCACATTGTTAATGAAACTTTCCTCAATGATGGGCATAAATGTCATGGAGTGAAGAAATTTTTCTAAGGCGTGGCACATGGAACAAGTGCCAAAGAAATTTTCTTGAAGGCGCCCTTGTTTTGTGTTGAAGAAATGTTTTCAAGTAGAGCACATATGACATGGAGTGAAGAAATTTCTTCAAGGTGGTACGTTTGAGGCATGATGGGGAAACTTTTCAAGCTAGAGCACACATAGGGGATGTTAGAAAAATTCCTCAAAAGGGGCGCATAAGACAAGGTGAGGAGAAATTTTCCTAAGGCAGAGTGCATTCCTCTGATGGAGAAGAATTTACCCAGTGTTGGGCGCATTCCTTGAGTGCAGAGGAAATTTTCTCCAAGTTGGGCGGGATCCTTGAGTGTTAAAAAAATTTCCTTTGTGGGGTCAGATTCCTTGAGTGTTAAAGAAATTTCCCATACTTAGCCATTTTCAGTGCCTGAAATCAAGTATATTTTAAATATACTTTCAGGATGTTTGGCATAGGTCTCGGATCTATGAGATTTAACATGCAGATTCTAGATTTATGAGGATCCACCAAATTTCAGACTTAGTCATTTTTCAGGATTTCAGGACATCAGACTTAGTCAATTTTTAGGATCTCAGGGACATACTTAAGTATTCTCAATTGCACCTTGTTTGATGAATGACCTTCCTAATTTCTCACTTGCAAGGAAATTAACTCACTTGACTTGTTTCACGTCACTCTGGAGAGGCTCATTCTTCATTTCATGGAAGAGACTAGGTCTAACAACACTTCCTAAGGATCCTACAAGCTCAAAATTGCAAAAAAAGGTGGGTCCCAATTTGCAATGGGGCGATGTGTGATTAGGTCACAACAACTACAATGAAATTCTATTTTCTACAGATGCCTCATCAACCAAATATTATAAAACAATATGCACATGCCTACAGTTTTTTTATTAACTCAATGTACTTTTTAATATTTTTACATAAAAACATAACAATCTACAATGGTTACGCACTTTTAGATGACGAGAGAGTTCTCTTGAGGATCAACCAATTCTTGTCATATGCGTCACATTAATATTGTCCTCTTTTGGCACCTCATACTCACTTCTTACAGTAGGAACCATCTTTTAAATATTTTGTGTTTTCTTATTCCTCATTTTATAGAACTTATTGTACAGATACTTCCATTTGCTTGCAGCTTTAGGCAGGGATTGTAGCTGTGCGCAGCCCTTGTTTTTTTTTTTTTTGGACATTTACCCCATGTTCCCATGCGGCTGCTCAAGTTAATTTTCTGTTTAAATTTAAGCAGTTGGAGTGGCCCCATGGAAATTTATAATTGTGGGAAAAGGATAATATTGAATCTTTCTCTATTTTTGTGGAGCAACTACTGCTTAGAAATTGCAAATAAGCAATGGAAAAAAAGGGGGGGCTAGAAATAAGTAGCCACTGCATAATGAAAAATATGCCATGTGGCTGCATATATTTCCTTCCCTCTTTTTAAAAAAAAAAATTCTTCTAAATTAACATAATTAAAATAATTTATTTTTGTTTTTTATATAATAAAAAACTACAAATTAAGATAACTTAAGTAGAAAAATAAAATTTCATGGGGGTCACTGGCTCCACAAATATCTCCTAAAAAAATTAAGCAGTGGCTGCTAACCAAAATAAACTAAGCAGCCACATGGGGACATGCCCTTAAAGCTACATTAAATATAGTGGTTTGGGATTGAGACACATTAGAACATTGTATTAGCTTTATACTAAATTCCCTTCATTACAACAAAGAGTTGTACGCCATATGAGAAGTAAACAATTTTTATACGTTTATGATTATGAACATGTCAAAATTATGACTTGATATCTTGTGCATCTCAAATGCATCGATTTACATATCAATGATATATGCTTTTTTAATGCCTATACAGTAGAATCTACACATTCTCTTTTTTTTAGTAAAGCATAAATAAATTTATTTTAAAAGTAAACCAGATTAGCAATACAGAGGAACAGATTTGCCTATAAACAGAGCAGCCATCCAAATTAGTCATATCACAATTTGCAAGATATGGCACCTGAAAAAGAATATTACAAAGGGAAGCTGAAATAACAAATTCAATCTAAAGGATTTTATTAGCAAAAACTAGAGTGTTTCCAGAGAATATTTGCAAGATTTAGCATCTGAAAAAGAATATTAGAAAGAAAAGCTGAAATAACAAATTCAATCTGAAGGATTTTATTAGCAAAAACTGCACCAACATCTTTGTTTCCAATTGAACAAAGGAAGAGAGAATGGACTGCCACAAGCCCTGAGCAAAGGCACAAAAATAGAAGGTATGTTTAGCAGTTTCAGATTTATTACAGAAAGGTTAAATCATGGGAGTGTGTAATGTTCCCTTCTAGCAAGCCAAAATTTCTACAATCTTGCAAACAATTTCAACTTGTAAAGAGCATATTAGTATTCCATTTTCCTTTAATACTTAACTGTAACCATATATCATTACTTTCATAACAATATGTTTTTCTTTTTATACTTCATGATTTACCTTGGATGAGATAACCTTAAGCCTATTAATCATTCTTTCCACCTCATGGGAGGAGATACTTAAGGATGTAATGTCACCCCAATCCTCATGGGTCCATCATTATTCCTTCAATTCTCCAATCGAAGGCCTAATCCTTCGATTCTCCAATCGAAGGCCTATTATTCCTTATTTCGTCAACCAAGGCCTATTAGTCCTTGGTTCTCCAGCCAAGGCCTACTATTCATTGGTTCTTCAACCAAGGCCTCTGATTCCTTGGTTCTCCAACCAAGGCCTCTTATTCCTTGGTTCTTCTACCAAGGCCTATTCCTTCAATACTAGATCGAAGGCTTATTGACTTCCTTGATTCGTCAATCAAGGCCTATGATTTGTCCCATGAATTGGTCAACTACATTCCTTGTTATCCACCCCATCTCTATGGTGAAGATGATTAATGTTTAAGGACTATTATCCATCCCTTGGGTAATCATGCCTCTTTCAAATTTATTTTATATTAATAATTATGACTTATACTCTTCTTGTACTCCTTATTTTAACTTATTTTTATTGCTAAATCTTTATACAAATAATGGCTATGAAAAGATCTCATATGTAGAAATTATGTATTCAATTTCATATTCATAGATCCTATGTTCTTATCATTAAAAGTTTCTAGTCATATATGTAACATGCTAATGTCCATACTTACCTGATTGCTGCCTTATTGCTCCCTTATTCCTTGTATTTCCTTTGCTTTTTGCTGTCTGCTATTTTCTAATATTTTTTCTGTTCTTCTCTTTTCATTTACTGATGGAATGATCTATATATCTCTCAATGCCCAGCGATCTCTTTTATATCTTCATTCTTCTCTAACGGTGTAACTTTTCATTGATTGTTGTCCTTTAAAAGGGACGTTACCCTTAGTAACTAATTGCTGCTAATTTGCAGCCTTCACCGTAGCATACTAATATTTGTTTTAGGTTAGTTTCTTAGAATGATCTTCCCTTAATTATTAGTGGGTGTAAGTATATATTGTTATATACTTATTTATATATTATAATAATAGTTGTTTCTTACTCTCATAATAATATATATATGAGTATAATTTATAATTGTTATATATATATATATATATATATATATATATATATATATATATATATATATATATATTCTATTATTTTATTATTATAATTATAATAATATCAAATTGATAATATCATATTTGTATTTATATGTATTATTCATAAATACAATAAATATATTATATTTTAATTATATAAAAAATATATATAAAATAATATTATTTAATATTTTTATCAATAATATTATTATATACGTGATTGTTATCCAAAATGGCTTCTCCATCTTATCATGATGTTTAAATCTTTAATTTAAACAATCTCTTAATATGGGGACATGGCAGTGCTCCCCACTCAAAATTGTGTGTCCTCAAGCAATCACAAGTTCTTTCATTGCCTTTACCTTCCCATGCTTGAGATGAAGTCATAATTTTGATCCAGAATGAATATTATTATGAACATACTTTAGTGAAGGGCAAAATGATTATGGTTCCATGAAAGAAAATTTTGTGATCAAGAATACTTGAAAAGTCTCATGAAAGATCAATGTATAGATAAGCATTTGTTCAATGACATGATGCACGTATCATAGATGAAGATGTGGGTTTAGATAGTGGAAATTTTTTTGATGCAGTCACAAGGTATGAATATACATAAGATGCATTATTACCAATAAGTATACGTATGTCCCCCCTTCGAGGTTCAAGAATGTGATGGAGGGAACACTTCCTACCTATCAACTCAAGCAAGTAGGCAAGTAGCTCAAGTAGCTCAAGCAAGTAGACAAGTAGCTCAAGCAAGTAGGCAAGTAGCTCAAGTAGACAAGCAAGTAGTTCAAACGAGTAGACAAGTAGCTCAAGCAAGTAGGCAAGTAGCTCAAGTAGACAAGCAAGTAGCTCAAGTAGACAAGCAAGTAGCTCAAACAAGTAGACAAGTAGCTCAAGCAAGTAGGCAAGTAGCTCAAGTAAGCAAACAAGTAGCTCAAACAAGTAGACAAGTACCTCAAGCAAGTAGGCAAGTAACTCAAGTAGACAAGCAAGTAGCTCAAGCAAGTAGACAAGTAGCTCAAGCAACAAAACATACATGTAAGTTATAAAGTATGCACTTAAATACATAAGCCACAAAGTAAACCTTTGAATACACATAAATCACAAAGTATACACAAGATGACAAGATGATTGCTCTGATACCACTTGTAATGTCCCCTTCTAGCAAGCCAAAATTTCCACAACCTTGCAAACAATTTCAACTTGTAAAGAGCACATCAGTTTTCCATTTTCCTTTAATACTTAATTGTAACCATATATCATTACTTTCATAACAATATGTTTTTCTTTTTATACTTCATGATTTACCTTGGATGAGATAACCTTAAGCCTATTAATAATTCTTTCCACCTCATGGGAAGACACACTTAAGGATGTAATGTCACCCCAATCCTCATGGGTCCATCATTATTCCTTCAATTCTCCAATCGAAGGCCTAATCCTTTGATTCTCCAATCAAGGCCTATTATTCCTTGGTTCGTCAACCAAGGCCTATTAGTCCTTGGTTCTCTAGCCAAGGCCTATTATTCCTTGGTTCTTCAAACAAGGCCTCTCATTCCTTGGTTCTCCAACCAAGGCCTCTTATTCCTTGGTTCTCCTACCAAGGCGTATTCCTTCAATACTAGATCGAAGGCTTATTGACTTCCTTGATTCGTCAATCAAGGCCTATTATTTGTCCCATGAATTGGTCAACTACATTCCTTGTTATCCACCCCATCTCTATGGTGAAGATGATTAATGTTTAAGGACTGTTATCCATCCCTTGGGTAATCATGCCTCTTTCAAATTTATTTTATACTCATAATTATGACTTATACTCTTCTTGTACTCCTTATTTTAACTTATTTTTATTGTTAAATCTTTATACAAATAATGTCTATGAAAAGATCTCATATGCAGACAATTATGTATTTAATTTCATATTCATAGATCCTATGTTCTTATCATTAAAAGTTTCTAGTCATATATGTAACATGCTAGTGTCAATACTTACCTGATCGCTGCCTTATTGCTCCTTTATTCCTTCTATTTCCTTTGCTTTCTGCTGTCTGCTATATTCTAATATTTTTTTTGTTCTTTCTCTTTTCATTTACTGATGGAATGATCTATATATCTCTCAATGCCCAACGATCTCTTTTATATCTTCATTCTTCTCTAATGGTGTAACTTTTCATTGATTGTTGTCCTTTAAAGGGACGTTACCCTTAGTAACTAATTGCTGCTACTTTGTAGCCTTCATCGTAGCATACTAGTATTTGTTTTAGGCTAGTTTCTTAGAATGATCTTCCCTTAATTATTAGTGGGTATAAGCATATATTGTTATATACTTATTTATATATTATAATAATAGTTGTTTCTTACTCTCATAATATTATATATATGAGTATAATTTATAATTGTTCTATATATATATTTATTATTCATAAATACAATAAATATATTATATTTTAATTATATAAAAAATATATATATATATTATTTAATATTTTTATCAATAATATTATTATATACGTGATTACTATCCAAAATGGCTTCTCCATCTTATCATGATGTTTAAGTCTTTAATTTAAACAATCTCTTAATATGGGGACATGACAGAGTGGGTCAGAAAAGAAGTAGATGGTCTCCAGTAGGTAACTGGTAATGTAGGAGTTTAGCTTGTGAGGCAGCCTTAGAATTCCATGAGGTGTAACTTAGCTTAGAACATTCTGTTGCTGAAAATAAGCACTCCCATTTGCAATTCAGTGTTTCATCAATGCAGTAAGAAGGTAGGATTTCTATGTAATCCACTTGTAAGAGGGAAATTAACTCTACATCGAGTAGGCCAGTGCCAATCTTTGATGAATTTTTTGATAAGATAAGCGGCATAAAAAGGTGTCGATCCTAGTATAGAACAATCAAAAAGACGCACCAAAAGCTATTACATTTTAAGCAAAACCATCATAGTTAAAGCGAATAAAACATAAAGACAAAAAACAACAGGAACCCACAGGCACAACAGAAAGATAGCAAACCAAACCTCCAAAGGCTAATCGAACATCTTATCCTAGTCATCCACTAGGAACTGGAAAACATCCTGGTACTCTTTCAGTTTTTTGTCCTTCTTCCCTTGGCCCGCAAGCTCCTCACCTTGAAGAACTGCCAGAGTGGTGGTAGACCTATGCATCACTTTAGCTGAGAACTTAGCCAGAATGTTAAACTTCCGCTCTAGATCATTGAGTCTAGCCGAAAGGGTTTCAATTTCTTTGTCTTTATTGATCTTCTTCCCACCTTTTTTTCTTTTTACCTGTTCCTTTTTTCCCCTTTTCAGAGCTGACGGAGTCCGAACCTTGAACGTTGAACTCGGGGAAATTGCTGGGACCCTCATCGTCAACCTCCATCTTATCATTTTTGTTTTCCTTGTTCACTGAGAATTCTCCTCCCATCTATTGAGCAGTAGGGTGTGGATTTGGAAGGTAACAACAAAACCAATCTTTGATGAAGTTACAGGGCTAGAATGTAGAAAGTTTAATTTATAACTGGGGGGTACCTAGGATTGCACGATATGAATTGAATGGAGCTGATTCTTGGAGAGGGCGAACTTAAATTTGATCTAGTTTTAGCTTGGAAAGATCTCATATATCTTTCAACTTGCCAAATGTTTGGAAAGTGCAGGTGCTTATGGTCTAAGTGATTGATTATGCCAAAGTCAAAAGGTGAGAGATGGCTTGCCATGCTTTCAACCTTTTATCCTTCCAACAGGTTAGGGACCAAGCTCCTGATGCGGTGGCAGTTTGCCATGTTTTTGACAGGATTATATGTATATATATACACACGCACATATACATATGGTTCCCCAGCGGTACTTTATTATCTATCTCTGCCTTATAATCGATTTGTCAATAAGAAAGTTTGTTGATATATATATATTCCTAGCAGTACTTTATTTTGCTACCTCTGCCTGCCACTTATATAAATCGATTTGTCAATAAGAAGAGTTTGCTTTTCAACTTTCAGGTTTATCATTTGAATGTAAGAAGAGTTTACTTTTGAACTTTTAAGTTCCATTTATTGGATAGTGAAACATCCAGTCCAAAGGGAATGCCCATATATCTTGATATTGTTCCATGCTTAATCCCTCTTTCAAAGGAAATACAGTGAGGAGAAGCTATCAGCTACCATTTCCACATATTGGGTAGTGAAACACTTAATCCAAAAGGAATGTCTAGATATCTTGATATTGTCCCAGACTTCCATGCTTCATCTCTCTCATAAGGAATCTATGAAGGAGGAGAAGCTGCCATTGACATGCCCAAATATCTTGATTTTGTCTCATTCTTTATTAGTCTCCTAGATATCTTGATATCGTCCCATCTTTCATCCCTCTCATAAGGAATATATGGAGAGAATCCATGAAGGAGGAGAAGCTACCATTTCCATATAATGGATGGTGAACACCCAGTCCAAAAGACATACCCAAATATCTTGATTTTATCTCATGTTTCATTCTCCATTAAGAGGGAACCCATGGAGGAGGGGGGTTTAGAATGTATCATAATTTGTTCAATTTTATGCGATAGAAAGTTGTGACCTTGAAGCTCACATTAAACCATATTTTATTAGTGTCCACTTAGAGCCGTTACCATCTTCCCTTCGGTGAACCTTTGGTGAATAATTTTGGTTCATTCTTTGCAATCAAACTGGTGACTTTTTATAATATTGTTTATTTATTATGGAATAAAAGTGATTTTTATTAAAAGCATGTGAGTTTTTATAATATTGTTTATTTATTATGATATTGTTTATTTATTAGGGAAACTAGTTTTATTTTTTTCAATACAAATTTTATTAAAAAAATAAATGCATGGTTTTTATAATGTTTAATTATTACATAAAAAATAAATGTGTGGACAATACTTCTGGATTTAATTGTGTATGATTGTTTTTCCTCAACGTTTCGAGTCACACTCCGTGAACCATCATCATTTTTTGTTCTCATGCTCTCTTTTCTCTTGATGATGGTTCACGGAGTGTGACCTGAAACATTGAGGAAAATCATACACAGTTAAATCCAAAAGCATTGTCTACAATATTATGGACTATGGAAAATTAATGACTGCCAATAAATGTGTGGTTTGAAAACTAAGTTTTTTTTTATAAAACAAATTTCATAGATTTAGTTTTTTTTTTTTTTCAAAACAAATTTCATTAAAAAACATAAATGAATGGCTTTTAGACTGTTTAATTATTATGGAAAATAGTTTTATCTTTTAAAAAAGATAAATGTGTGACTTGTAAACTAAGTTTTTTTACAAAACAAATTTCATAAATATATATATTTATAAAGATGTAGTTTTTGTTTTTTCCTGTTTTATTCTCAGTGTTCATAATAAATCTAAAATTTTGAAAAAATATATGTATCTAAAATCCATTTCTTTTAGGCACCCTGTTTCTGGTAACATAGACTCAAAGATAACCCATGAAGGAGGGGTGTTAGTTTAGAAGATATTATTAGTGCTCAGTTTTATGTCATGGAAAGTTGGACCTTGAAGCAACCATATTAAACATATTTAGGATAAGGTTATACAGGGAGGCTTTAGGAGGCTTTATGACTTATTTTTATGGAGCAGAGGTTTTATGGGACAAGTTTTTTTATTTTGGGATATAGGAGCTGATGCAGGGATTTCCGGAGGTCATAACTTTTGATCCAGATGTGGGTTTGGGCTGAAATTTTACAAGTGGATGCGTTATAAGGTGGCATATGAATTCCCAACTCACCCTAGTCGGTTGGACTCCATTTTGGCACTTTTTCGGGGCTTGAAACTTTCATCTTGGCCCTCAAAATGGCAATTTAGTGTTTTTTCCTAGTTTTTTAAAAGTTATTTTTGTTAATAACTCAAAACTCATGTTTCGAATTTAGGATGTTAGTTGGCATTTCGTCCTACCTTAGTTTTAGTAAGTTTTTTGGAAAAAACTGGATTCTCAAGATATGCATGTAAAATTACCTAAAATGGCAAAATCTGACAATTGTCGAAATCTGCCAAAAAGGTAATTTTTTGTCTTTTTGTTTTCTTGGATATAAGAGAGTTTTCTCTCATTGTAGCAGCAGAGTTGGTGAATAGAATTTTTTTTATTTTCTAGTTTTTTGAAATATTTGGCTCTCACACATGATTAATGGCACAATTCTATTGAGTGTATGTTGTTGGCTACTTGGTCCATACAAACTCCCTTCCTTTGGTGCAATCTGTTATAGGAGCTACAATACTACTGAAATTTTGAATGAACTTTCAATAGAAAGTGGCCAAGCCATGAAAAATTTTTACCTCTGTGATGCTTCTTGGACTAGGCCATTCTAGAATTGCCCTGACATTTTATGGATCCATTCTAACACCATCTTTAGAAATGACAAAGACTAAAAAAACCAAACTGTCCTGCATGAACCTACACTTCGTAAAATTGGCATAGAGCTTCTCCTTCCTTAACACACCAAAGTGTAGGAGTCCAGGACAACACTGAGAGGGGGGGTGAATCAGTGTTGTGTTGAATTCTCAAATCTTTTTGCAAACTTTAACTTTCAAAGCACAAGGAGAGAAAGATATCATTGATTTACCAAACACATATGCACAAAACTAAGAATGAAGAAAGAGAACAAAACCTTATAATCATACACACATACAGATGAAATCAATATGAGACATAACACAAATTTGCACGAGTGGAAAACCCTCCTGGGGTATAAAAACCACTCCAAAACTGCCTCACTGGCTTAACCTTGAAAATATCTTTACAAGCCTTATTGGCTGATGTAAGTGTCTCACTGAAAAATGGTCTTACCGACCTACAAGCCTCACTTGCATACTGTTGTGCCTCACTGGCATTTCTCAATCAATCAGAACTCTAAATCTCATGTGCAAGAAGTGATTGCTGCTCAATCTGATTTGCACCATTCAAATCAACTCATCTGCAACATATATTCCATCATTCCAATCCTCTGATATTCTATCCTTGAATCATCTAATTCACCTGATCAGGAAAACATATCTTACTGCAAATTAGCTCATACACACATTCTTCTATGTTTTCTTTTTAAAAGAATTTTCATAAAGTTGTCTTCATAATCGTATGTTGCTCTACACTTCAACTTACTTCTCAAAGCACCCATGATGTTTTTAAATATTAGATAACCTTTCACATTTTGCACAGTCATCTTCATTTTCTCTTACTGAAGATCATTTTGTCCTTTCATCTTCTCTTTTTTTAATGTCTTCAAAAACAATGCATCTTATATAGTCACCTGCAAAAATAAAAGAACATATATCTAATCCCCAAAACCTTTCACATTCTCCAAATTCACAAAACCAAAATCCCATTTATATTTCCTCTTAGAGATGAAAGAATATATTTTCATGTTTCATTTCAATTCTCTTCAATTTCCTGATCATTTGCCACAAAAAAAATATTTTCATCTACAAAATAATATCAAAATGAGCCTTCAATAAAAATGAATTAACTTTTCATTTTCTCTCATATTTCAATCTTATAAAATCTTCTTCAAATTCTTTTCTCAAAATGTCTTCAATAAATCTGCCTTCATGTATGAACCTTCATATTCCTGAAAAGAAACTTCATTTTGCATGCAATCTCCTTCTCTGCAAATTCCTGCAATCTTATTTTATCTTCAATAAAATCAATTCATCTCTGAAAAACAATCTCCAAAAAAAAACTTCATATTCTCTTCTCTGTGCAAAAGATTAGTCTTCAAAAATCTTTATCCAATCTGCAACAAAAAATAATCTCTCCTCAGACAAAATCTTCAATATACCCAATTTCTCTTCATGTTTGGATTCACACTCAGAGACAAAAATTATTAAAAGCATCTTTAGCCTTTTAACACTTCACTCAAAAATCTCTTCATAAAGACAAAAAATCTCCTTAAAAAAAACTCCTTACATTTATGACAAAAAGAACCGACCAAAAAGATTTAAAAGGAAATTACTAAGTTTTTAAAAAGGAAATTATTTATCTTGAATCGAGCTTCAAAAAGTTTCTAAACTCTTCACAAATTTTCAAGGAAGAAAAATAGCTTTTTCCTTAATGCATCGGCCTCACACAAACCGTTGCCTTCTTAACCTTTTGGCGGTGGTAATTTTAAATTCAAAAACATTGACATCCCGCCCATTTAGAAGACTTGCTCCATCGGTAAAATGAGGAAAGGGGCCGGTTGCCCTATGGTCTTAAAGACCCTTCAAGCGGTGTCTTTTTAAGTTATAAACCCTCCATTACAAGTCACCAATGGAATATAACAAAAGTGCCATAGTGTTAAGATTTATGTTAAAATATAAATGATTTTAAATCTTATTCAAAAACCTTTGACCACATTAGCACTTCTTGATCACATAATCACATATGATCATGATCTCTTGAATATGCAAACATCTTGAAGCATCCTTAGAAAGGTCATCAACTGAAACACCATCAACCAAACATCTTCATGCGAAATCTTTGATAAGCCTATTCCTTCAAATCATGATCATGATAAGAACGAGAACCATCATCTGAATACTTCATTGAACATTCTGAACCACCAAGACTGCCAACAAAATAAAGTAATCAACCTGTTACAAACTTGAAGCATATTAACAACAATATATCAATAACAACCTTGCCTTGAGACACTCCCTGAGATGACCACCAAGCATCATACAATATAGAATGAACACAACTTCTAAGCAGACTCTAAATTTCTTGAGATCAACCTCCTGTGGATAAGACAATACACTCCAACAACATGAACTTATGAAGGTCATCATTTCACACTGCATAACCATGGATGATGAACATTTGTCAACACTTGACAACCCCAAACAAATCACCTTGTGACATCACTTACCAAAGAACATATGAAGACATCATTGAAGGCCAAACCTAATCAAACAAGTCCTGTGATTAATCATAAACCAACACCAAACATCAAGTGTATTCATGTGATCTTGTAAGCACTTGAAACACCAATATAGTGAGCATGATTGGTACATGAATGTTATCAAACACTTGTAATATTATCATCCATTTATCAAGTCAATCCTACTGACAACATCCTTCAACACTATGTGAACAACTGTGAAATGCATGATCATGAACAACTTTTGTCAATAGTACAAGTGATCCACAAATGACCTATAACATGATGATACTTTGCACAACTCAACTTTCTCAATACCTTTTGACATCAATGACAAACTATCACCATCACAAAGATGATCCTCAAGTGTTGTAGGTTCTCTTCTTTGTTGTTACTAAATACCAAAATATCATCAACATAAACTACCACAAACTTGCCAATGTAAGGTCGTAGTATAGTGTTCATCAATCTCATAAATGTGCTAGGTGCATTTGATAACCCGAATGGCATAACCATCCACTCATATAATCTGTCTCTAGTCTTAAAGGTTGTCTTCCACTCATCCTCTTCTCGGATTCGGATTTGGTGGTAGCCACTTCGTAGGTCGATCTTGCTGAAATATTTGGCCCCTGCAAGGATATCCATCATGTCCTCCATACGAGGTATAGGAAACTGATACTTGATGGTAATCTTATTAATTGCTCTACTATCAGTGCCATCCTCCATCCTCCATCTTTTTTTGGGGTCAACAATGTAGGTACAACACATGGGCTCATGCTTTCTCTCACCACACCTTTACTTATGAGTTATGTTACTTTCTTATTCAACTCTGCATGTTGTGTTGGATTCATCCTATAAGCTTCTTGGTTGGGTAGAGTTGCTCCTGGAATCAAATCAATATGATGTTGAATATCTCTCTTTGGCGGTAGACCATCAGGTAATTCATCAGGCACAACATCAACAAATTATTTCAATAGCTTTGCTACTTTTGGGGGAACTCAAATGTCTTCCTCTTCACCTTTTTTCACTACTAATGCATAACAACACCCTGTCACCTTCATTTCTTTAACAAGATCTCTTTTAGACAACATGGTCTCACCTTTTCCTTCATCCTTGAGAGGCAACAAAATCACCTTAGAGCCATCTTTCCAAAAGGTGTATGTGTTTTTCTCTCCATCATGCATAACTTTTCTATCATACTGCCATGGCCTTCCCAATAACACATGACAGGCATCCATTGGGACAACATCACACCATATCTCATCCTAATAGATCTTCCCTATGCTAAACTTAACTAGGCGTCTTTTATCAACAATGACTTCATTTCCCTTTTTAAACCATGTAATGCGGTACAGATGAGGATGTTTTTCACAGTGTAAATTCAACTTTTCTACCATTTCTTTAGAAACCATATTTTCACAACTTCCTCCATCAACAATAACTTGACATACCTTGCCACCCGAAGTGCATCTGGTTTTGAAGATATTGGTTCGAAGCCATGAACCATCAGAGCCTTTGGCTTGTGTTTTCTCCTCTGGAATCACCATTTCTCTTCTGGTCATGAGACTTTCTCCCACATCTGGTGGAACCCCTAGTTCCATCCCTTCCACTTCATGTTGCGTTTGAATCAGGTTCACCCTAGGTTGTCCTCCTTGATTTCTTTCTTGCATGTTATAATTTAAGCATTCAAATGCCCTATGACCTTCTTCTCCACATCTGAAACAAGTGAAAGGCCTTCTCTGGTTTTCCCATCCTCTACCATTACCATAACCTCTACCTCTTTGAAATCCCCTTCCTTGTTCTTGATTCAGAGGATCTTGTCGAGTGTTTACTTGTTTTTCCAATCCATGGGATGACTCTCGCCTGCCATAATTCGAACCTCCTCGAAATGGGGTTGATGTACCCCTTCTTCCTCCTCTATTCCTCTGATGGTATTGTCTGTTTTGTTTTTCTTCATCCTTTAGAGCCAATTGGTAAGCATCTTCCATACTGTTGAGTCGATGCATGCTCAATTCATCTTGAATAGAGAATTTCAGGCCATTCACATATCTAACAGCCATCTGTTCATCAGTTTCTTGATGCTCTATACGTATAGACAACGTATAAAACTCATTTGTATAATCTTGCACAGAAGATAGGTTCTTCTTTAAATTTTGAAACCTACGAAAAAGGGTTTGCACATAATCTATGCGCAAAAAAATTTCTCTCAACTTCTCCATTTTATTCCATGTCCTGATCTTATCCTTGCCTTTCCTTGTTTGTTCCTTTTGAAGATGATCCCACCAAATCATTGCATGACCCTTTAATTTGGTGCATGCGAATTTTTCCTTCTTTTCCTCTGTCATGGATTTCCATTCAAAAAAAATTCTCATGTCATTCAACTAGTCTATCAACTCCTCTGGTTTAAGACTACCTGCATAATCTGAAACATCTACCTTGACCCCTTCATTTTTCCCTTCTAAGGCCCTGAGCATCCTCTCTTCAAAACTCATGCCTTCTAATTCTTCTTCTTCATGTTCTGCATCTTGATCTACACCTCCTCGACCTATCTCTTCATCAGATTTGTCTCCTCCTCTACCCAGTCTTTGGTTTTCCATCTATGTTGTAAGTTCTACTACTTGCCTTTGCAGATTTTGCATTTCTCTATGCATCTGGGCAAGACCACCTCTTCCTCTTCCTCTCCCAGCCATCTTCCTGCTCTGATACCAGATGATGTAGCCACCAACATAAACTCAAGAGAATTGTGCCATTAATCATGTGTGAGAGCCAAAGATTTGAAAAACTGGAAAATAAAAAAAAACTTCTATTCACCAACTTTGCTGCTACAATGAGAGAAAACTCTCTTATATCCAAGAAAACAAAAAAACAAAAAAATTACTTTTTTGGGTAGATTTTGACAATTGTCAGATTTTGCCATTTTAGGTAATTTTACATGCATATCTTGAGAATCCAATTTTTTTTTCTAAAAAAATTCCTAAAACTAAGGTAGGACAAAATGCCAACTAACATTCTAAATTCGAAACATGAGTTTCGAGTTATTAACAAAAACAATTTTTTAAAAACTAGGAAAAAACACTAAATTGTCATTTTGAGGGGCCAAGATGAAAGTTTCAAGCCTTGAAAAAGTGCCAAAACGGGGTCCAATCGACTAAAGTGGGTTGGGAATCCACATGCCACCTCATAACACATCCACTTGTAAAATTTCAGCCCAAACCCACATCCAAATCAAAAGTTATGACCTCCGGAAGTCCCTGCATCAGGAGCCCCCTACTTTTTAGTTTTCAAATTAATGGGATATATTTGGGGCTGGAATGAAAATTTTAATAAATTTAGAGATAAATTTACAAGGGAAAAAATCTTATTCAACCACCAGCTTCCTAAACTTTTTTAGCTAATTAGCTGCTCTTTAAAAAATTTAAAACTTATCAAGTGCTCCATAATTCATGGAACCACCTACTTTAAAATACTCCTAAAATTTTTCAATAGAACCCACTAAAATATTTTAAGAAGCCCCCTCCACAAGACTACAGTGTTAGTTTGATTCCCCTATTACCATTGACGCATTGACATTAAAATCTTTTGCGTAAAGTTCAACAAAAGAAGATAGGAACCACTTTGATTCTATCACTAAGTGCATCCACTTTCTACTTTGGATGAGGGCTTCACGAGCCATCCTTTTCATGAAATATAAGAATATAGGATACATTTTCAATTTATCTAAAAGATTTCTACTTTTTCATGACTCGCGATGTTTTGGAGTTTCCACATTTTATTAGAGAGGCGGGAGAGGAAGATAGAAAATCTAGTCAAGGCAGGATGGGGGATCAGGAAGATGGAGGGATACTTTATGAGGCGAGAGGCAGAAGAGATATTGAAGGGCATTGTCGATTGAAGCAAGTCCAAGAATCCAATTTCATTATTCTGACCAACACTCGATTAATCCAGTAGAAACATTTCCTTGAACTTGAAGGCTATCATTTCCTCATGGATAACATATAACATGAATTACACCAAGGAGGATGGTTTGTACACCAGAACGAAAAATAGATTTCACGGAATTAAGGCATGTGGGCATCTCTCACCTCTACATGAGGGATCCATAAAAAACCTTCTACCGTCCTCATAAGAGAGTTTGGCCATTAAGAGCTTCTGTGACTTGATCTAGCAATTTCTCACCTAAAATGCACGTCTTTTATGCATTCTGTTTAATGTACATCTTCACCATTCCTTGGCAAATATTAAATACATTTTGGAATGAAATATAGGGAAAAAAATTATATTTATATTGTAATGTGAGGCATCCACAACGGTGTTTTGTTTTTAATGTACAATAAACATTTTTTACTTATATTTAAAATATGTCTTCAAAAAGGAGGGACATTAATAAAGACCAATAGTAGGTAAAGATCGAGTAGAAGAATAATAATCCTAAAAGAGGTGGTGTTGGATAACAAATGCATGGAATAAAAAACTTTGAAATTTTGAAAAACAATGTAATTATTTCAATAATTCTCGACTCTGATTGTATTGTAGGAGTTAGTAGTCTAGAATGGTCACCATGTTAATTTTCTAAGATTTGGAGACTTAACACTATAGAGCTAATTCAAAACTTTGAAGAGACATTGTTTAACAGTAGGATCGTTGAAGGAAAAACAAATGCAATTACAAACAGGAAGTAGTCGGCCATTTGTCGCTGCTATTTAAAAAAAATGCCTTCTATAGAAAATGTGCTCATTTGTGAAAATAGTGTTTAGTCAATCAAGCATTCTCCACGTAATTTGTAAGCAAAGTAGGTGTTTGAGTTTGCATTTTAAAATCCAACAAAAATAAATCTTAAAAAAACTCAAAAACAAAAAAAAACTAGAACATTTTGATCTAACTACATAATTGAGATAAATTCTACATTTTCAATGTGAGAAAATTCTACACTAACAATAGTTTTCCATTGGAATATTGTTGGTTTTTTGGGATAGGAATTTAACCCAAAACATAAGAAGGCTATCAATTGATAGAAAAAGTAAATCTACTATAGAATAGAGATTAAACACAACATCAAATAATAATAATAATAATAATAAAGCTATATACTCACCTTATAATGACTTGCAATTTGGATATGTGCCTTTAGATCTCATTAGTAAGGACTTCTTCTCTAATGATCTAGCTCCTTCAAACACTTTGATACACATGATTGATTATCATTTAGATGTGGCTTTAGTTGCTTCTTCTCTAATGATCTAGCTCCTTCAAACACTTTGATACATATGATTGATTATCATTTAGATGTGGCTTTAGTAGATAATGGGTTGCCTATCCTTTCTGCTTTGATGGTCAAGTAATAACAAAGGCATATTAGATAGGAAATAAGAAGTCTTTTTATCATCTTGATTAGGATTTTCAAGAAATAGTTGGTATAAAAAATGATACACATGATTGATTATCATTTAGATGTGGCTTTAGTTGCTTCTTCTCTAATGATCTAGCTCCTTCAAATGCTTTGATACACATGATTGATTATCATTTAGATGTGGTTTTAGTACACAGTGGGCTGCCTATCCTTCTCACTTTGATGGTCAAGTAATAACAAAGACATATTAGATAGGAGTGAGACCTTTGTCTTGGTTTGTTAGACGAATGGATAATCATTACAATAAGAAGTCTTTTTATTATCTTGATTAGGATTTTTAAGAAATAGTTGGTATTAAAAATGAATTTTCCAATTCATTATGATATATTTCCAATTGGTTAATGGTCTTTTGGTTAATTATCTTATTAGATCCAATTGGTTAATGGTCTTATTAGATCCTTTAAATTTATGTTGGAAAAAATGTGTAGAAAAAACATGGTCTTTTGGTTAATGGTCTTATTAGATCCTTTAAATTTATGTTGGAAAAAATGTGTAAAGAAAAAATTAAAAATTAAGTAATAAGAAAAATGGAGAGGAGCAAAAGGCGTGAAAAAGCAGAATTCAGTGAAGGACAGAGAACCGAGGAACCTGTGGATCAGATTGGTTAAGCGAAAGGGAAATTAGCGGAGAGGAAGGAAGGTCTGGGTTCAACTTCCTGGGTAGAAGATGCAGAAAGTGAAATCCCACTCGAGATTTTGCAAGAAAGGGTGTGCAAAGAGGAATGGGGCAAGCATTCAGAGCATACTAGAAACAAAGGGCAAGGGTTCAGCTTTGGATCTGGTAGATGCCAAAAAGGATTAAGAGATTATCAACCACATAATTCATTAAAGCGAAGATTTCAAGGACTTGATTTGCATTTTGAGAACAAAAGGTTACCCTTGCACCAAAAGAGAAATCCTAGGGTTGTTGAAAAGGGAGGTTTCGGTAAGAAAACCTTTGTGGAGCAAGGATCCAACTTGGGTCAAGGAAATAAGATCTCAATGGTAATGTCTCCCAAATTGTTGGGGCCTTCAATAGAACGATTGGAAAATTTAGAGTTGATTGCAAGATGGTTTGGAACAAACTTAGATTGGGAAGGATTAGTTCACGGGTGGCAAGATTGATAGGGGTCGGAACTAAGAATGAAAATGTTGTCGAATGGCTTCTTTGTGGTTATTTGCCCTTCGCCAAAAATTAGATCAGAAATTTTGGATGGAATATGGCTTCTAGATGGTTATGGCTTCTACATTCACAACTGGGAGGTAGGGTTTGATCCTTTCAAACACCAGTTGGAATATGTGTAGGACTAGTACAAATTACTAAACTTACCTTGGAATTCTGGCAACCAACGATTTTAGAGGAAATAGGCAACTATTTGGGAAAATATATCTGCATGGAAGAATGGACTGAGAAGGATGGTAAGGGTTCGTATGTTAGGATTTGCATAGAAAATAAGCCTTCCACACCGCGATGGAGGGAAATTGAAATCTTTATTGATTGGGGTATTTTGAAGCAAGCTTTGATCTTTGAACCCAGACCAAATGATAATTTACTGGAATCCCTGGGATGGCGTTCCTGGGATCATAGCACAAATAAGAAAGATGGGGGTGCAAGGGGTCATGAACTTCAAATTCCTAATGAAAATGACATCAAGGACAAGGCTGGACCTAGCAAAATCGAGCCAAATCATAACGCTGAAAAAGATGAAGAATCTGTATGGCCAAAGGCTCCCTCAAAGAGAGAAGAGAATCAAATTCCCTCAGAACAAGTGTCAAAAGCCAATCTGCAAAAGTCAGGTTCAAGAAGACCTTCTTGGCAACAAATGGAAAGTTTGGATAAGAAAATTTCTATAACAATAGAAATGTTGCACCCCAATGTTCAAGAAGAAGACCTCAACTCTTTAATAATAGTAGGGAAGGAATTGGTAGAATTGGCGGAAGCAGCAAAGATTGGCTCCTTTAAGTTTGGTGAAGAAGGCTTGAAAGAGAATTGGTTGGGGGATGAAGGCTTGGAAAACCAGAATTCTAACTCAGAGGATGAGTTACCTTCTCCTAACCATTTGAAGCTTCAGAATTCTTTAGTTGGTTCTTTAGCAGGTGGGCTTTTGGATGCGGGTGCTCTGAGCATTAGGCAGAAAGATTCAACTAAACTCTCTCCAGATTGTGGGGAAAATAAAACCAGAGGTCGTATCCCAAATAAAGAAAAGCTTCAATGGGACGGTGAAGCCAGCAAACAACTTAAGATCGAAGATTTACTGAAAGTAGGGAAGGGGGGAACCCTTCTTGAAAGACTATGAAAATCACCTCCTGGAACATTAGGGTCTTAAATGCCCCTAACAAAAGATGCCTTTTTAGGCATCGGCTAGTCTTTTCAAACATAAATCTGCATAATTCAAGAATCTACACTAAGTCAAGAAGAAAGAGATAAGTTCTATAAGAGGCCGAATAGATGGAAGTCAAGTGGGGTCAATGTCAATGGTGCATTTGGAGGTCTTATCACTCTATGGCGTCCACAAATGGTGTTGATCGAAGAAGTGGCTACAAGCAAAGCATGGATTGCTAGTAAGGTAAGAAGTTTGGCATCCAATTTATGTTTCCTTTTGATAAATGTTTATGGCCCCAACTCTTGTTTGGAAAAAAAAAAAAAAAATTGGAAAGAATTAGATTTCATTTGTAGCAACCTTGCTTTTGAGTTCTGCCTTCTAGGTGGGGACTTTAACACAATCCTAAGATCCAAGGATAAAAGAGGAGTTAGTAGAAAACTTCAATCATAGATAGATTTTGAAGATTTTGTTGATACGAATTTGATGCTGGAAATCCCCATGGGAAATGGCGCTTACACTTGGACTAATAGGAGACTTTGCTTCTGTAATATTGCTGAGAAGTTAGATAGATTCCTTTTCAAAGGGGACCTAAGTCACTTCCCTTTCAGCATGGAAAGCAAGATATTGCCAATGTCAGGTTCAGATCATTATCCTATCTGTTTGGAAATAGTTGGGAAAAGGAAACTAGTGAGATGCCCTTTCAAGTTCGAGAACATGTGGTTCAAAGACCTAGGTTTCATGGATATGGTTAAACAATGGTGGACAAAGTGTAATCCAGGGGGCTCCAAACTTTTCAATATTGCCACCAAGCTCAAACTAGTCAAACAAAATCTAAAATTATGGAATGAGGAATGTTTCAAGAACATTTTTGAAGAGAAAAGGAAAGTAGAAGAAGATCTAGTGGCATTAAATTAAAAAGTTTTAAAGGAAGGTATGGATTCAAACAACTTCATGCAAGAAAAGGAATTGATGGGCAAACTGGGGGACATAATTTCTAAGGAAGAAATCTATTGGCGTCAAAAATGAAGGGAAACTTGGCTGTAGGTAGGTGATAAGAACACCAAATTCTTTCATAATTCCACAAAAGTCAGAAGGGATGTCAATAGAATAACTTCCATCAAAACTATAGAAGGGAGATTGATTGATGAGATAGAGGATATCAGAGAGGTTGTGGTAGACTTTTTCCAAAATTTATTTAATGACTGGGATGGGTTAAATAGGGAATCTCAACAGTCATTTCTAAGCAGCATTCCCAGACTTGTTTTGGAGGACCAGAATAAGCTGTTTAATAGCAGCTTCACAGAAGCAGAAATTAAGGAGGCTCTCTTCAGCTTACACCTGGATAAAGCTCTGAGGCTAGATGGGTTCCCAGCAGCCTGTCTTCAAAAATGTTGGAATTTTTTGGGCAAGGAGGTCACAGAGGCTATTGAAGATTCGAGAAGCACAGGCAAGGTTCTTCATGAAGTTAACAATACTTTCATTGCACTCATTCCAAAAAAAGAAAAGCCAAAGTCTTTAGAAGAATTTTGACCTATAGCCCTATGCAACACCTTGTAAAAAATCTTGGCTAAGGCAGTGGCCAACAGACTGAAGCTAATTTTGCCAGATATAATAGCAGAAGAACAAATTGGTTTTGTACCTGGGAGGTTGATTTTGGATGGAGTAATCATCACTCAAGAAGCTATTCATTCAGTTTAGAAAACCAAAAAACCAACAATGTTTATAAAACTTGATATCAGGAAAGCCTATGACAAAGTCAATTGGAGATTTCTATTTAAGGTATTAGAAGCTTTTGGTTTTGATAAATCTTGGCTCAATTGGATTTTTGAGTGGGTGGCTTGTCCGAGATTCTCAATGTTGATAAACAACTCTCCTGATGGCTTCTTCAGTGCTTCAAGGGATCTAAGGTAGAGGGATCCAATGTCCCCCTTCCTTTTCATTATAATGGCTGAAGCACTAGGGAGATCATGCAACAAGGCCTTGCAAGAGGGTCAGATCAAGGGGATATAAATCACCTAGGGCATGGATGAAGTAATGCATCAACATTTTGCTGATGACACCATGTTTTTTAGGGTGGCCAATGAAAGAGAAGCTAGGCATTTCAAACACATTTTGAATCAATATTCCTCTGCTTCGAGTCAAGAAGTTAGTCAAGTAAAATCAAAGGTGTTCTTTTGCAACATTAATAGTGCTAAAGAGAATCACATTCTCAGGATACTAAATTTCAAAAAGGGTGAACTACCTTGCAAATATTTGGGGCTACCACTCGCTAAAGGTGTTAGGCCTGGGGAGCATTGGGAGGCTTTAATAGAGAGAGTTAAAAATAGATTGGCCTCTTGGAAAAGTAAGTGGCTTTCATGGGCAGGCCGTTTGACTATGCTCAAGGCTGTAATATCTGCAATCCTGACTTATATGATGTCATGTCTCCCTTTGTCAAATGTGGCCTGTAAAGATTTAAATCAAAAAATGAGAACCTTCTTCTGGAAAGGAAACTCAGAACAACACAAATACCCCCTGATTAATTGGAACTAGGTCTGCGAGCATAAAGAGGAGGATGGCATTGGGTTAAAGAATTTGCTCTCTCAGAATATAGCACTAGGGGCTAAACTGGTCTGGGCTATTCATTCCAAGAAGGACCTCAAATGGGTTAAGATCATAGAAGTAAAATCTCTGGAAGAGGAGGAAAATAGTATATTTACTTCTCGAGCCTTGCCGAAGGGGTCTAGGATTTGGAATTTCATCAGGAGTTGTAAAGATCTAATTACAAGTCAATTGACTTGGGAAATTAAAGATGGAAGCAAAGCCCTCTTCTGGGTGGACTCGTGGGATGGCCACTCCAAATTGTCTGACAGGGAGGAACTACACTAAATCAAAATCATCTCCAAACAAATTTGGGGGGATAAAGTAAGAGATTATGTGATACCTCCCTTGCCTTCCAATGGTGTGGTTGTCAGATGGAAGAATGTTAGGGATCTAGGTTTGGAGGATAGGGCTTATGTGGCTTTCAAGGAGGTTTGAGCAACTGAAGAATCAATTTCAGATTGGGGTCTGATATTTTGAGGTGAAATGCCTCCCTATCGGGGTAGTATGTGGTTAGTGAAGGCTATAAAGTCCTTAGGAATAATCTAGGAGTGGAATCCAAACTCCCAATCAAGCTTTGCTGGAATAAGTTATGTCTCCCTAAGGTTGGTATTTTTACTTGGGTAGCCTCCCAAGGAAGAGCTCTCGCAATGGACAGGTTCAGAAGGATGGGGTATGCTGGCCCATCTAGATGTGTACTATGCAAACAAGCAGAAGAAAATTGTGAATTCACTTCTAGTTGCTGCCAATGACTATGTGCCAAACTTCTTTGGTAGTCAGCATTCCCGTTAAATCTTTTAGATTTTCTTAATTCCTAGCCTTTGCTTCAGAAGGAATCCATTTTTGGGGGATTGTGGATCATCGGTTCTTCCTTGTTAATCTAAGAAACTTGGAAGGAAAGAAACAAGAGGATTTTTTAGGAAAAAGAAATGCCCTTTCAATCTTTTTTAAACAAGGTAGAAGTGAATATTGTTGAAGTTATCAACTCAAGATTGGAAGACCATGGTCACATGCACAACAAATTTATTCCATGGGATGCTAAAATGCAAAGAAATTGGCAAGCCCTGAAGTTACTAGTAATAGACTTGGTGGATCAAGGTAACTCTCGGGTAGGCAGGAAGACAATTCAATGGTCCCCTCCAGAAGTTGGTTGGCTTAAACTGAATTTTGATGGGGTTGCAAGGGGGAACCCAGGCGCATTAGGGGCATGTTGTATTATTCGAGACTAGAATGGCAAGACGATGGGAAAATTGGCTAAAAAACTCCCGCCGAGAACTAATAACTTGGCAGAGATGCAAGCATTGATTTTAGGTCTCAAGTTCTGTTTGGAACTCAATATCAAGAAGTTAGTAATTGAAGCGGATTCTTTGTTGATTATAAATGGTTTGAGAACTAAGAGGATGGTAAATTGGAAATTGAATGCATTGTTAGAGCAGGCATTAAACTTGTTAGGTGGTTTTGATATGGTTGTGATAAATCACATTATCGGGGAAGGTAATGCAGAGGCAAATGCTCTCTCCAACCTAGGAGCTAATGGCAGGAACATGAAGGAAATTCTAGAAGCTAAAAATCAACATTAATACTTTATTTGTCAAGTTTGTGGGAGGAAGGGCGGGCGTCTTTCCACACAAAAGTGTGTGGAAAGATCAGGGGTTAGCTGAGTTAGCATTTGGAATGCCACGTTGGAAGGAACTTACCCCTCTAGAAGTTGATTAAGTGCCCATTAGAGGTCATATCAAATGATCATTGCTATTTTCAGTGATTGTGGTGCACGCCCAAGCAAATATGTGAAGTTGGGCAGTCTTTTCAAAGCATGTCAGAAATCATGAGTAGTTAACTTGGCTTTAGATTTTGGACATGCTATCTAGAAACTTCATCGGTTATGAGGGGGCTTGAAAGGGATTTTAGTGGGGACTTCTTTTTTCATTCCTCATCTGCAGTTCCAACACAAATTTTGTTTCCTCTGCACCCTGGCTTCAATGATAGGAAGAACAAGGTTCATGGTTCAAGTGGCGATAGAAGGTTTGGTGAATTTGGGGGTGGACACTACGATACAATTAGAAAGCTTAGTCAGACAGATGTTGTTCAAAGGGAAGAGAACATACCAGAGGCTAAAGTGAGTCCTGCATATCAATGACGACCTTACCATAGCTGCAATGAAGGTAATTCTTGGTAAAGGTTTTGTGGATGGAGGTGAATTCTATAGGGTGGATACTAGCATTGCTTCTCGGTTCTTAGCAGCCATTATGGACATCGACACCTCCAAGGAGATCTCAGAGCAGTTGGTAAGAATTCTCTTCAAAGGTGATTTAATTATTGGTCTGAAAGATGTCATTGGTGTAGCTTCTCTGGGGCTGGGGATCCCCCGACCCAGTGATTTTCCCCGTCTATAGGATCCTGATGAAGTGATTTTTTTCATTTCTTTTGGACCTGAAAGGAATGGCCCTTCTTGAACACAAAGAACAGGTTGGGATCGAGTGATTTTTCTCAAGAAAATGTTGCACTTGGAGTTGGTGGGGGGTCAGTTTGATTGGGTCCCTGAATTTTAATCCTTTGCTGCCAATTTGGGTTTCATGTAATTTCAAGCGACAAGCTTCCTCTAGTCCTCGGGTAATCTCAGTAAGCTTTTGTTGGTTGTCTTGAATGGTTCATTTATTTGTCTAGATTTTTGTTTTAATTTCTCAAATCAAGGTTTTGTTCTCCTGCTTGGTCTGACTTGATGATGGGTCTAAAGATAATTCAGTTTTGTTTGGGGTAAAGGTTTAAGGGCCTTGCGTGGTCAATCTCAGCTGGTTGTTTTTGGCCTTGCATGGCCTTTTGGTATTCAATATTGGACCTTGCATGGTCTGGTTCATATGGTATAAGGTTTTAGGTAGATCTTTTAGTTAGGGGCTCTGGTTTTAGTCATGTGCTTGAATGGCTCTACAACATGTAATTTTTTGAATCAGTTTAATATATAAATTCTCTCTTATGGAACAAAAAAAATTTAAAAATTAAGTAAACTTAATCCATATAGATTAGAAAATAGAATAACTTATGAAATAGCACTCTTGAATATAAAAAGTAAATCTTTTGTGTCCAAAATAATTAACAAGACAAATAATTATTATTTATTTATTCAATCTAATTTAAGTAAACTTAACCCATATAGATTAAAAAATAGAATAACTTATGAAATAGCATTCTTGAACATAAAAAGTGTATCTTTTTTCTCCAAAATAATTAATAAAACAAATAATAATTATTTATTTATTTAATCTAATTATATATATTATAAATAAATATAAATATATATAATGAATACATAAAATTTGAAAATAATTATTATTTAAAAAATAAATCTCTTAATTGAATAAAAGTAACCTATAATTGATTAAATATAAAGCCATAACAATTTTAATTGATTGATTTTGAATAATACAAGCATTCAAGAGGGCAAGTTTTTCACCAATAGGCCAACTCAGGCTGTATATAGAAAGTTGATAAATATATTAATATATGGAAAAAAGTGATATATTTTTTAAGAGAAATGGAAAAAATGAACAAAAGGGTTATTTGTCTTATTGTAAACTAAATGGAAAAAAGAATATGTCAAAATCTTAGTGAAATAATAGAGCAAAGCGGTTGGGAGGTTGAGCTATTGGGAGGTTGAGGTGCAAAGAGCTTTTATACAGGATGGTTTCCAATACAATATTATATTGAGACAACTAATATAGTTAAATATAATTGTAAAAAAAATTAACATCAATTTTCCAAAACAAATATTTTATTACAAATAATTAAAAAATTCAATTTCAATTTAGGATGATTTAAAATTATTATTTTTACTACTTTAATTGTTTTTTAAACCCCATGTGTTTAAATTCAAAATTTGTTAAAAAAACAATATATACACAAACTAACCACCAACCCTAACCCATTATACATGAGCGCACACAGATTGTAGGGATTCTAATGAGGGCACTTACTTACCATTCTTTGCTTCTATCATGTATATTCCTTGTCAAGCCACCTGTTTATTGGAGGAGGCATCTATTTATTGGAGGAGACAAACAGTGTTGTATAATCCAATTTGAAATTAAATCTCTGTTCGTTTACAACAATCAAATAGTAAGTAATGGAATTAAAAACTAAGGAACCAGAGCAACAAGACTAGAAATAGCATAGGGACACATCCTTTGTTACTATCTGCATTAAGTTATAATATTATATATTGCATTAAAAACCTCAAATGGAAAAGAAAGCAAGGATAGCAGATTCCCCATTGTGGAGAATGTACAGTAGCAGCTCCATGCCAATGTTGAGATTCATGTCAATTGTTACCACATGAAAATGATTTATATGTCCTTCTAAAGGTCAAACTACTTTCCATCCATAGACGATGGTCAAACCAAAATAGTGTATAAAACATTCATGCAACTATTGAGAAGATATAATAGTAAACATCCAAATATTTGCAATGAGAATCTACAATACATTTTCCATTTCTACAATAGGTGGTGCACAATTCTACAGAAGTTTGTCAAAAGATTATTTATTAAAATTAGAAGAAAAAATTGTATAAAATATCTAAAGAGAAACTCAAAAGCAAAAAAATTGTTGCCTAGAATTATCTTACGTAATATTGTTTGAGGGGCATATGCTCTGTTTTAGTATTGATTTGAACTTCATGACCCATCTTTCATCAATCTCAAATTTTCTCTTCTAATGCTCACTTGATTTGACTAAAACCTCCCCTCAATTTCCCAAACACTAAATGCAATAATTATACAAATCTTCAGAATTGAAATTTCAAGCTATTTCACTCTTAATATATATATATATATATATATATATATATATATATATATATATATATATATATATATATATACCTTTTCACTGATATTGAAGGGTTTCAATTATATTGATAAAAAATATATATGACTCCCCGCCTTGCCAGTCGAACCACAATTGTCATATACAAATGTTTATCTTGTGGGAAGGCTAACAATTGTTGAAATAATATCGGGTTGGTTTTGTATAGGCGTCTTTGCTGGGTGGAAGAAGATAGGCAAGTGACATGCAGGAAGCAACATTTAGTGAAATATGTCCAACAAGTGACACGTAGGAAGAAATGACTCCTTGAAATTAATATTTGAGACTCCTGAAAAGTTGTCACTATCCTAAAATGTAAATAAAAAATATTAAAAAATGTAAATTCCCCGACCTGAGACTTTTACTAAAAAATAAAATAATGCAAAAATAGGTAACAAAGCATCTCATATCTCTGGCAATAGACTATGGCATACTGACTAGTATCGGTTAATTACCGGTGGACTATTGACTTGTTTTCGACTGAATGATTGGTATCCGACAGAAGTAGGCAGCCAGGATGACAAATTTCAGGGGATCAAAAGCTCCCACATATAAGCCTATCGGCTAATTAAGAAGTGTTGCATGGAATTTGTATACACTAAAATGAAGGTTTTCATTTTGTAGTTGTAGAGGAAATAATCATATCGTACATAATTATTTAAAAATTAAAAAGAAAGGAAAATCTCAAGCTATGATGAGGCGTAGATAGGCTTAATGCAATTTAAAGGTGTTGTACATTGTTTTTGATCACTACAACTCACCTTGGTTTGTGAAACTCTAAACATTCTTGAGACACAGATTTAGTTAACTTACTCCAAATGGAGTAACATGTTTATCAAATTTCATTTGATTTAACGAGACTCATGTAGGCATCAATGCTCATCCAAGTGTCAATTTCTGCATCGATCAAGCATCACTTACTAAGTAAATCAAACATACATGAATCAAGTGTCACTTGATATTGTTGTTGAACTTCTAAATCATAGTAAAAACTAATAAACATCCAATAACTTCAATGAAATTGATGCAAATACAATAAACAAAGATATTACCTTTGTAGATCCTATTCACCTCATAACTTCCATTGTTACTTATCTCGTATCGATCTTATGTATGATTTTAGCTCTCAGAAGTTGTACTTCCTTGCCGTTGAAGATGACAATAGGAGAATGGTTGTACGCAGATGGATAATGTAATGAAGATTAAACTAACAATGCAACTCTATGAAGATGGATAATGGAGATATGGAGACATGGTTGGATGATTGTGATGATAATGAGATTATGCAAATGTAGTGAAGATACTTTGCCAAAGGCACGCTGGTAGGATTTCTGCAAAGTAAGATTGCTAAAGATTGAGTGTATGTGAAATGTCTGTGAGAACCTTGTTTATATAGGCTGAGAAGAGGCCAAGTCCAAGTGTCAATAGATCCATGACTGGAGGAATTACCTGTGACATGTATGGTTGAGGAAGTTTGAGAGAATGTGCATGAATTAGAAGAGGACAAGTGTCCAAGCTTCTTTCATGAGTTATGGGAGTTAATAGAATAGATTGAGGAGTTAATTGAATAGACTGGCCAGTTAAGTGAATTGATTGATTAGATAACTAATTTGACTAATGAGTTAACTTGTCTTGATTGGAGGATAAATAGGACATGTGGGTGAGGGGATATTAGCTAATTAAATATTAAAATTATTTAATTATGTGTACAACATGGTGAGGTGGAAGATGAGGTGGAAGAATGACATGGATGAGATGATATGGAATTATGGAATTTAGGACTTTGGAATAGAGGAATTTGAGATTAATTAAATAATTTAGGATTATTTAATTAGATGAGACATTAGAGGAATTAGGATGATTTAATTAAATAAATTGATTTTTATTTAATTTTTGGGATAATGAACGAATTAAATAAATTAAAATATTTATTTAATTGATATAAGAATAAGAATTAAAATAAATATTAAAATATTTATTTAGTTTGACACGAGCCAATTTTAGGTGTATACATTTTGCCCCTCTTTGATGCAATGTGTTTTATCACGTTGCTTCAAAGAATAAAAAATTTCTAGTTATGATACGTGTCCCAATTTGCCCCTGGTACATGTTAAATGATGATAGGATTCTCCCTCGGGAGATTGGACAGGAAGAATGTGACGACAAGATGACGGACGGTCTCATGATGAACAAGAATGATAAAGGATGACTAAGAAAATGGAGGATGCAAGATAAGGGATGGACGAAAGAGTTGAATGACATGTTACACAAGATAAAATGATAACACACACAAGCAAGCAAGCAAGTATGCACAAATGATACAAGAACAAACAAGGTACTGCCCCTGTCAAGCTGTAAAACAATGATTAATTGATAATGATTGATGATAGTGTTTTTCATTGCGGGGAACGATATATCCCTAGATCAACACAAAGATACGAGAAAGACATATCCCACTGATGATGATGATTGATTGATTAATTGAGTTGGTTTATGACAAGATTAGGATCAAGATCATTGATCACGATTGGATAATTTGACAAGATTGATTTACTTGATTGGTATGGATTAAGGATGGACTTGCATTTGAATCATTGGTTGGATTGATTGGATTGATTTGATGATCGGATTGACACTTGGATTGATGATTGGTGAGGCCCCAATCACTCAACAGTGAGGGTGATAAGGAAAGATAATGGTAAGGTAGCAAATAAGATGAATGATGATGATGACGCCCCCTCGGGAGGACAATTGGCGTGCTCTCAAAATGAAAAGAGAGAAAAGGGTGAGTAGATAAAGAGATGTAGATAAAGAAAGGACTTGGATCTTAAGCCACTTGGAAAATGATATGTATGAAATGCTTATAGATGAAATGAAATGCAATTTTGTATGATGATAGTGGATTTTGTCATCTTCTTGTACAAGTTTTTGAAGTACTTTGTTTCATCATTGAGCTTTTGAAATGTTGTAAGAAAATGCAAGCATCTAGGTATAATTAAACCATGATAACCTGAGTATTACTTACATGGATTTTGATTTAGCAAGTTAATACAAGCATCTAAGTATAATTCAACCAAGATGACCTAAGTATTGTTTGTGTATCAACAGACAAGGATTGCACTATTTCATGCTTAGAACTAGAACATCCTCGATGATCTTTTGTCGATCATGTCATTAGACAAAGTTGTCACATTACTAGAGATTGGTCCACACACAACAAACAAAGGAAAATAATCATGCCCTCATCATGGCTGCTCTAGCTTTTAGACATCCTTGAGTAGCATAGGAAACATAATAACAAAAAGCAAGACCCTGCAGCTTGAAACCTTTAACAAGCAAAAATTTTCTTGCCATAGATATGTTTTCTTGCAATGAAAATAGATACAATCATCATGATAGTCTAGGCCAATTATTTCTTGATATAGGTCAAGTTCGTGCATCAAGTGTTTTACTAAAAAGGCTTGCTTGCAATGCCGTCTGTTGTTTGGAGATAATATCTCGATCCTTATTTCTATTCTCCGAGGTTGTGACATTCAAGAATCCAATTCTTCAACTAGGTTGAGGATTATGCCCCTAGTCATGTAGAGGTTCTAGTTACTATGGATGAAACATGGGGATAAACCGATGGTAGACTCGACGTGATGAGCCCTAAGGGACTGACCTAGTGCCTTGGGGGCTCATCGATGATGGCCTTGCCTACGTGACGACGTAGAGGCAATGTAGTTCGGGGTGTGGACCTTTGTGGACCTAAGACCTAGGTGATGGGAACATGGGTGGACTTTGGATGGACAAAATGATGGGTGATAAGGGATGGAATGGATGGGAAGCCTTGGGGGCCCATCAATGATGGCCTTGCCTATGTGATAGCTCAGAGGCAATGTAGTTTGACAATGGTACTAATGATGGGGTTGTAGACTATTTGATGTTTTTAGGATTTTCTAGATTTTGCTAATGTTTTGATGTTTCTGGGATTTTTGGATGGCAATTTGGATAGCCTAAATGCTAGATACCGATGACAAGGGAACATCATGGATAGGTAAATGGATGGGTGATAATGGATAATGGATGGGTAGGTAGAAGGATGGACAATAAAAGATAATGGATCAGAAATGCATGAAGGAGAGATGGACAGGAGAATTCAGGATATGATCTCCAAGGACTGTCACATAGGAATAACATGTCATATTCAAGATATTGGACTCGAGATATAGCGTGACAATGTTTGCAATGATATGATGGTAGGATAAGTTTGGAAGTATTAGATACATCAAGAGTTGTCCAAAGATTTGTTTCAACAATTATCCCCTATCTCTATCAAGATCAATAGAATGAATGGAGGAAGAGGTGGATCAAAGGGATAAGTATGCGGATATAAAGGATAAGGAAGATACGAGAGGAAGGGTAGGTAGAATAAATTAAACCTGGCAAACATGCCCCCAAGTGTAAGGTTTATAGACAATTAAACTACGCATGATGCCTATTTGCCAGGTTTTCATCATGGTACTTATCCAAGGCGTTTGTTTGCCAAGTTTTTACCATTGGATGAAAGGATTTCTCTTTACTTTTTTTTTTTACTTTTTTTTTATAGGATAGGTGGATATGGATGGGAGGGACTCAAGTGTCTAGTTCCATGAAAGGTGATAGTCTCACTAGATGGATGTCATTGCAAATGGGCCATGTCAAATGCTCATAGACGTTGGTAAGGAATTGTATGAAAGTGAAATGGATTAGGTAGATGGTGGATTATGATGTGGATTTGTATGAATTATGTAGGAGGATGGGTAAAAGTCTTATGCAAAAGCATGGACCATAGGGATAGGATGATGGGGAAGATATGTAGGATAGTAGTTGAATGGTGGAGAGATGGAGGTATGTGGGAATGTCGCAGAATTGAATGGAACCATGACCAACAGTTGCACACACTGTGATAAACTTTGAAGCTTTTGATGGGAAGGTGGTGTAACAAGCAATGGTGATGTTTGCTTAGGAGATGGTTGATGGAGTGATTTAGAAACCCACATGGACTTAGTATTTTTATGATTTTTGCTTTTGATGTGGGATGAAGGAATGTGATATTTTTGAATGGAATGGATGGAAGAGGATGGTTGGGATTTGTGAGAGGTGGATGCCTTTTTTGACTTGATTGCTTCTTTTAGCTTGGGAACCCATACCATTTTAGTTTTTCACTTTGCTTGTGAAGGTATGGGTTTGGATAATTTTGGATGGATTTTTCTTTGATTCTTTGCATTTGTACCCTAAGGCATTAAGACCTTTAGGATTTTTTGCTTTATAGGTAGAGGCATCCAAATTTTTACTTTTGAATCCCATGAACATGGTGGAATGAATGGAATCTTTATGTTTAGACAATATGTGCATTTGTTGGTCATGATTAGGATTTTTAGAAGATTTATGGGTAAATGGATAATTAAGCGTTGGTAGAAGTGATGGCAAAGTGGATGGTGGTACAGTAGGAGTTGGAAGGAGTGGGGGTAAAGTGGATGGTGGAAGGTGTATGGTCACATGCTTTTGACATTCGTAGGATGATGGAGGTGGAATGGTGACATATGTCTTGGGTATATGATAGGGTTTGCAATGGGAAGTGGTGGACTTAGGAGGAATGGAGGAAGGACCAACATCTTTAGATTGTTCACCTTGGGGTGTGTATCCAAGGCCATAAGAGGGTGAAGGGACTTTGACATGGACGGGCTCCAAAATACCTTGTTTGTGAAGGCCTAAGCCTTTACGTTGGTAGTTCATTTTTTGGAGCATGCGATGGAGTATGGGACTAGGTGTAGTTTGGGAACTAGTCTTGAGTTCTTTATTGGATGGAAAAGTGGTGGACAATGGTTTTTGTTGTTCCAAGGAGGAACATTCATGAATGAAGGTAGATAGACCAAGTGGATATGTTGGATTTGTAATGGAGTTAATAGTGGATGATGTGGAAGGATCATTAGGAGCTTGATTGTGCTCATTAGGATCCAAGTTATTTGTTTGATCTTCTATGCTTGCTTGGGAGGCAAGTGTCTCATCATGACAAGTGGATGGTATAGGATCATAGATAGGTGGAGAAGTTTCTAGGTCAACAAGACTTGCATTAGATGGAGCATGTAGGTCTTGGGTATCTTGCTCATGAATGGTTGTGGAGGTATAAGTAGGATCAAGGTTTTCATGGATAAGTTTTTCATCATGGATATCATCATGATCATGGAAAAGATATATGTTATGGATGGGTTGAATGAAAGTGATTTGGTCTTGATTATAAGGGGGACTTGATATTACTACATGCTTAGGATTATGCCCTTGACATATCTCTTGACTTTGGGTGGAAATGGAAGTGGAAGACTCTTGTGTGGACTTGATGCAGAGTTCTTGTGAGAGTTTGTGAAGATGCCTCCTAAAAACCAGATGGCAAGAGAGAATGCTGAGCTGAGAGAAGTTGTAGAGGCAAGAGAGAAAGAGCTGAGGGACATAAGAGAACAGGATGCTGCCAGAGACAGAGAACTGAGGCAAGTGAGAAGAGAAAATGCAATAATCTTAGCTAGATTGGAAGCATTAGAGAAGAATCCAAGAAAGGATGAACAAGATGATTCAGAAGGAGATGAGGATGCTGATGAGAATCCTCCTGAGGATGAGTTAGATGCTAAAGACAAGAAGTTTGTAAGATTGCTGAAGGTAGTCCAAGGAAGTGGAACTAAGGCAAACATAGAGCTACCTATCTATCAGGGGAAGATGGATAGTGAAGAAGTGTTAGGGTGGATAGATGCCCTGAAAATTTTTTTTGAGGATGAGGAGATGAGTGATGAAAAGAAGATCAAGTTTGCAAAGACAAAACTGAGAGGAACAACACTTACCTGGTGGAGTAGTGTGCAGACAGAGAGACTGGCTAGAGGTGCATCAAAAATCACTTCTTGGAGTAGGATGAAGGACATGATGAAAGACCAATTCCTTCCATCTGATTACTCCATTCAGACAAAGAGGATGAGGCAGAATTTGAAACAGAAGGCCATGGATGTTATGTCCTATACTGAGCAATTTCATAACCTTAGTATCAGAGGAGGGCTGGAAGATAAAGAAGAGAAAGTAGCAAGGTACCTTAATGGGCTTAGGTATAACTTGCAGGATGAGATTGGGTTGGCAGTACCAAAATCACTTGGAGAGTGTTTTCAGTTAGCCATTAGGGTTGAAGAGAGAGTGAAGAGGAAGCAAGAAAGGCAAGGAGGTTATGGAAGAGGAAATAGAGGTAGGAGCAAACCTACTACTGAAGTTCAGAACAACAATGAGAAGGGTAAGGAGATTTCTATAGAACAAAGAGGTGGATATAGAGGTGGAGGTAGATTTGGATCAGGTAGAGGAGTGTTCACAAGTAGATGTTATCACTGCAATGAGGTGGGACACACATCTTTCAACTGTCCTAAGAAGGATGGTGTTGACAAGAGAAAGGATACAAGAGTTCACTTGGCACAAGAGGAGGAGAAGCCAGAAGAACCAGAAATGTCGTCAGCCTCTCCAATGATGGATGGAGAGATGCTCATGGTGGAAAGACGTAAGATGCAGCAACCACCACAGGTATCTATTTTTAGAACTAATTGTTTGAGCCATGGCAAGATGTGCAAGTTGATTGTAGATTCAGGTTCTCATGATAACTTAGTTTCTTGGGAAATGGTGAATAAGTTGGGGTTGAAGACTTTTGATCATCCTAGTCCTTACCATGTCACTTGGGTGAGTCGAGAGCAGCAGGCTTGGGACTTGAGTTATGTTAAGGTAGGGGACATTAAGTGTCCTATAAGGAGCCAGAAGAAGGAAGGCAAACAACATAAGGTATAGGGAGGAATGAATCAGAGCCTCCAGTTGAGAAGAGCTAAAGCATTGGAGCAGCAAGGTCCTAGGCAAGGACACCACAATAGGTTTTATGCTTCTAACACTGTTTACAGGAGCCATGCAGGTTGGAGAAGGAGAAAGATAACTCTGGGAGAGTTCATGTTTCCTAGTCAGAGATGGAAGAACGTTTGGAGTAGGTCCCACAACTCTTGGGACAAGAGTTTTCATTATGCTGGGGAGTATGGTGCAGGAGCACCTAGATGTCTAAATTGTGGTTAAAGTTCAAGATGTTTTGTTTTGTTTAATGAGGTCTTGGAGACCATTTACATGTTATAATAAGGCTTAATGTCATTCTTGTAGTGGACTTAGTCCAAATGTCTAAATGAATCTAGTTTTTTTGTTGTAGTCCTAGTTCGGATAGTCTTGTTGTCATAGGTAGTGCAATAGTCATTTAAGTTTAAATGTTTGTTTAGGGAGTCATTTAAATGTTGTAAGCCTTTAAAAGGCATGTCTTAGGTTAGTAGGTGTGATATAACCATACCAAAGGTTAATCCAAGTGTCAAAAAAGCATTTAAACCACATAAACAGTAAATGTAGTCTAGAATAGACAAGTTTCTAAAAATAGTTTCAAAGAAACAACAGTTAGAAATTAGAAAAACAAGAAAGAGATTGATGGTTTTTGAAGGCCAAAACATTTTTGAATTGTAAGAGGCTTGTATTAAGCCAAGGGAAGTTGTATTGTGCAAAAACATTCATGAGATTGGAGGAAAATACCAAAAGAAACTTTGTTTTATGTTTTTTCTATTTTTTTTCTAATTTTCTTTACTATTTTCAGGTCGTACCCGCACCTGTACGGACTGATTAGAAGCTATTAGCATGGTGGATGGAAAGTGGATTGTATTAGATTTAATTTGAGTCTTGTGTGGGATATTAACAATGCACTAGGTGAAAGATATTGCTAATTTCACCAAAGCTATTTTTTTTCTGGATTTGTTGTTTCCTTTTGAAAATCACAGTTTTCTGCAGTTTCCCGTACATGTACGGCATTGGCATGGCAAAAATTTGTAATGGAAAGAAAGAGGTCTGAACTACCTTTGATTTAAACTTGGTTTGAAGCCTTGACAAGGAACTAGAAGGAAGATACTGTTGATTTCCCATAAACTGTTTCTTTTCAGATTTGTTGTCTCCTTTAAGAAACTCACTGTTTTTTCTATGTATTCCATACTGGTACGGCCTGTAGGTGAGTGGTATTTGTAATGCAAGTTTAGGTTGAAATTACCTGCCCTTTGCATCTTGTTTAGACTTTTGACACTGCAATAGAAGAGAGTAATCAGTGTTTGTCTATAGACTGTCCTGAAACCTAATCTAGAGCTTCTTCTGAGTAACCCTATGAGTTTCTCCTCATTCCTTTGATCCCACTTGCCCTAGTCAGAGGAATGAGTTGTATGTTAATGAGGGCAAGGTCTTGTGAAGGTTTGGAAGGATAGGAGGATAGTTTGGATTGAGTTTGGGCATGTAGATGACCCTGCAGAAGCCCTATACTAGAAGATTGGGGAAGGATAGAGCAACTAGGTAAGTTTAGTGAGTTTGTCTTCTTTGTCAGTGAAGGCAGTAGGCATGTTAGGCAGGTGGTAGGTTTGGCATGCTACAATGAAGATGAGCTTATCCTGATAGAGATCACCATATGGAGATTAGTGTGACTATCCTTCTCATGGAGCAAAGAGATGTTATGACTGTCTCAAGAAAATATAGTTGTGACTATTGTCCTACAGACCCTGTTTGGTGGGTTAGATGGAGTCTTGTCTAGAGTTAGCCATCTTAGAAGATGTAGAATGAAGTTATTGGGTCAAAGACCATGTGTTGGTCATGTTGAGGGTATGAACATGCTCCTGCTGTCATAGATGCTCTGCATCAGGACTTGATAGGCTCTTGATGGTTATCAAAATGAGAGCATGAGGGAGATTGACTTGGACTCAATGGTGGAGACTCTTGAATAGAGTCAAGGGGTTTTGGGTGACATGATGTTGGAAGGTTCTTGGATCTTTTCAAGGATAGGGATTTGAAGGCATGAGGGTGGTTTACTCCTTGCTAATAGCCATTGGATCACATCCTTCATGAGTATATGGGTGGATGGACAATATAATGGATGGAGAATAATGGTAGATGGCATAGGCTTATGATTAAGGTTAGGATTGCTTGTGCTAGATGGGGATGAAATTGGATGAGTGGATTTGGATTTTTCTATAGCTTTTCTTTTTCTTTTAGAATTTGCAAAGAGTCTTTGGAGAAAATCATTCAAGGATTCTTTGGTTGATGGATTAGAGATTGGGAAGTTTGATGGCAGTGTTGGTGTAGGACTAGTATGCTTTAGGATAGGCATTCTATGGGATGGTGATGGAGGACTAGTAGATGGAGGGGTATATGATCCCAAACTTAAGGTGGTGTTTCCCTTGTCAATAATTTCAATAAGAGGGGTTAAGAATGCGTGATCTTGGTGTGAAAAATGGCTAGTACTAGCATGCTCATGTTGTGAAGGATATGGTTCACATAGATCACCTTTTTTCTTATATTTGTCAAACTTGGGCACTTCAAAACTAGAGGGGAAAGGTGTCATAACCAAGATTTTATCAAATGGATAAGGAGATATGTCCTCTAATGGATATCATTTTGTGGAAGATCCGGTTTGTAAATCCACAAATTGTTGTTGTAAAGCTTGGATTTGTTGTGTGAGTGCTTCTAATGGATTTGTCACAACCTTAGCTTTCTTATTTTTAGGAGCTTCAGTTTCATTTGTTTGCCTTGTTTCTCTCAATTTTTCTATGTCAAAATTGGAAGGTAACTTAACTCCTTGTTGTGCTAGCATAAGGAAGTACTTTTGGGGGTCTATTGTGATGACCTTATCTATCATTTTTTGGAATTCAGGGTCTTGTTGAGCACTAATAATTTCTTCTTGGGCAATGTCCTCTTCCTCATCACTAGAAGTATAGTGGCTACCATGTAGTGAACCCATTTCTTTTCTTCTCTTGACTTGTGATCTAGTTTCAACCATATAAATATTTGATGTGGGTGGGGTTGAGTGGGATACTCGTGAAAGTAAATGAAGTGTTTTTGGGAAGATGTAGTTGAGATATGGTTGATTGGATTTGGAAGTTTTTGCAATAAGATTTTCTAAGGTTTTCTTTTGATCTATTTGGTCAAACAAAGTGGTCTCAAGCTAAAATGATATTAGCTATCAAAGTGTTGATATAAAGGAAGTCAAATAGGGATAATCGGTAACTGCTATTGATGTAGACTAGACCTTTATCAAGATTCTCTAGTGTAGTTTCAAGGTGGAGGATGATTAATCCTGATAAGAAACTAACTAGTTTGTTTGATTTAGAGGATCTCAATGATACCTTAGTGGAAATCTTGGTTTTGTTTGATTTTTGGATGGCTAGGTATGCTATGGTAAGTTGAATGTTCTAGAAATGGGTATGAAATGAATTTTTATGGTTTAACTAGGTTCACAAATTGAATCTATGTTGAAATGGGTACCTGAAAGTGATTTTGTTTTTCTCTCAAAATGTTGAGAACAAGCCACTGTCACAGATGCGCAGGTTTATTTGCACTGAAACATAGTTTAAATGCACGTTTCTGTGGTTTGAATGCGCGGTTCTGAATGCATAGCACTACTGTTTAAAAGTGCAAGTTTATGCATGCATCGAATGGATGATTAAATGTGCAGCAGAAAGACTTAAATGTGCAACAGGATACAAATGCACTGAAAGATCTATCAAATGCGCAGGAAGAATTCTCAAATGCGCAGTTCTATTTTTCTGAAATGTTTGATCAATTTTTTTGTTTGTTTTCAAGCACATTTTTCTAAGCAACCTAAGTGTTTTTGCTGATGGCTTTGTTTTAGTTTGTTGCAAGAAAACACAACAGACAAGAAGATCTCATGGTGTTATACAAATTTTTGATAAAGATTTTTGTAAACAGGTACAATTTCTTATGGTTGGCAAGGACAATATTTATTGAGTCCCAACTTGGATTTCTCCAGCCACTTAAATCAAGACGGACACTTAGCAACTTGGTAGCATTGGCTCCCCCTTGTACGGCACTCACTTCTTTGGCATACCAAGTTACAATTCCTCCGAAGAGTTGAACTTTTTGTCTCTACACATGATTAGTGAATATGTTGGGTGGCTTCAAAGGTCTGACCTCCCGCATCAACAAATAGAAGGATTTAGGCTTCTAAAAAAATAGTTGGTTCTTAATGAGGGCATTCATTCAGATGGTTACACGTGCGGTGATTCACTCCGTTTAGGAGGCTTCCCAATCTATAGAGGTTAGTCTCTACAGGTTTAAACGCACCACAAGGGTACTCTAGGAAACATTCGTCGGTATAACACAACAGCACCTGTTGTTTTTGACTTTCATCACAAACACATTTATTTATAGCGGCTTAAAAGTGGCTTGGCTTTAGGTTGTTATCGCTTAAGGTCATCCCACTTGGAAGAAACACAATCCCAAGGGCATGCCTCTTCTAAAGGTTGAACAAATGAAACGATGGGTTTGGCATTTTGGTCACCCAAGATGGGGAGAGCATAGGCCTATTATCGTTTTACAAGCATAGTAGACAGTCGTTCGTTAACCCTCTAGAGTTAATCTAAATGTGATTTAATCTACCAAACACACGATTGACATGATAGCATAAACATGAAAAGATAGTTGATTTTAGCCTCCTAAACAAACTATGTGAAGATCGTTGTTGAAGATTTGATCAAGTTACTTTCCCTTACTTATACTAGATGTGGATTTGTAAATGCCAGATTTGCTTGAAATATTTGTTCAATTTTAACCACCTAGTTTGGGACTATGTGAAATTTGTATGCAATTTGTATGAGTAATGATGCGATTTACTCCTAATTAGAAACTAGTGAAGATTTGTATGCAAGTTGCATGAATAATGATTTACTTCTCCTAATTAAAACTAGATGAAGATTTGTATACAAGATGCAACTAAAATGACTAAACCAGCTATTAAACCTGCAAGAACATTTTGTTAATGGTCTCCATTGAAGATTGAAAATACCTGCAATCCAAGTTAGCAACAAATTTTATCAAAAAGACCCCTAAAAATTGACAAAGTTCATATGCACAGAAAGAAGTATCATATGCGCAGAAAGATAGATCATATGCGTAGAAAGACAAATGCATAGAAAGAATTGTCAGATGCGTAGAAAGATGGATCATATGCACAGAAAGACAAGTGCGTAGAAAAAAGTGTTAGATGTGCAGAAAGATGAGTTTTAAATGCGTAGGACTGGTATTTCTTCACGGATGCGCAGAACTGGAAATCAAATGCACTAGAATGACCTGTCATGATTGCAACTTCACCAAAAACTCAAATGGAGGTTAAAAATGGGGCAGTGGCCCCTTGGTGGGTGCCAAAATGTTGTTGAACTTCTGAATCATAGTAAAAACTACTAAACATCCAATAACTTTAATGAAATTGATGCAAATACAATAAACAAAGATATTACCTTCTTAGATCCTATTCACCTCACAACTTCCATTGTTGCCTATCTCGTATCGGTCTTATGTATGATTTTAGCTCTTAGAAGTTGTACTTCCTTGTTGTTGAAGATGACAATAGGAGAATGGCTGTAGATGGATAATGTAATGAAGATTAAACTAACAATGCAACTCTATGAAGATGGATAATGGAGATATGGAGACATGGTTGGATGATTGTGATGATAATGAGATTATACAAATGCAATGAAGATATTTTGTCAAAGGCGCGTTGTTAGGATTTCTGTAGAGTAAGATTGCTAAAGCTTGAGTGTATGTGAAATGTGTGTGAGAACATTGTTTATATAGGTTGAGGAGAGGCCAAATCCAAGTGTCAATAGATCCATGACTGGAGGAATTACCTGTGACATGTATGGTTGAGGAAGCTTGAGAGAATGTGCCTGAATTAGAAGAGGACAAGTGTCTAGGTCTCTTTCATGAGTTATGGGAGTTAAAAGAATAGATTGAGGAGTTAACTAAATAGACTAACCAGTTAAGTGAATTGATTGATTAGATAACTAATTTGACTAATGAGTTAACTGATCTTGATTGGAGGATAAATAGGACATGTGGGTGAGGGGATATTAGCTAATTAAATATTAAAAATATTTAATTATTTGTGCAACATGGTGAGGTGGAAGAATGACATGGATGAGATGACGTGGAGTTATGGAATTTAGGACTTTGAAATATAGGAATTTGAGATTAATTAAATAATTTAGGATTATTTAATTAACCATTAGAGGAATTAGGATGATTTAATTAAATAAATTGAGTTTTATTTAATTTTTGGGATAATGAACCAATTAAATAAATTAGAATATTTTTTTAATTAATAGAAGAATAAGAATTAAAATAAATATTAAAATATTTATTTAGTTCAACACGAGCCAATTTTAGGTGTATACAAATACCATCATGAGTTTTTCTATCAAATCAAGTATTTCCTTATAAGCATGAAGCTCAAGTTGTAGTTATTGAACACACCAGGATACTGAGAGGGGGGTGAATCAATATCTAAACAATAACACAATACACATCAACACATAACACCAAATATACATGGAAAAACCAAGAAGGGAAAAACCATGGTGAGGATTAACTCACAATATATGAAGCTCAAATAACAATTTTGTTTTAGGGCTACAACCCAAGGAAGTGACTACTCCCTGCAGACTTTGTTTTAGGGCTACAACCCAAAGAAGCTACTACTCCTTAAAGACTTTGATTTAGGGTCACTCCCAAGGAAGCTACAACTCTCTAAAGACTTTGTTTTAGGGTCACTCCCAAGGAAGCAACTATTCCCTGATCTGAGAACAAACTCAGAAAAGATTACAGTATGATAGTCCTTCTACTACCTAAAAGCTGACATTGAAATTCACACCTTTGATGATTGCAATTCTACCTCTTCACACTTTCACACTTCCTTCTATTGATGGGATCAATTAGGCACACTCTACACTTGATCACTGTCATAGATATATCTTCAAGATGAATCAGGACAACATCTACAACTTTTGCTCTTTCTCCTTCAGCCACACATCATAATGTAGTTATTCTTCTCCTTTTCTTGCTTGTGAACCTTATTAATCACTTTGCAATCATACCTTGCCTAACTCTATTTGATTTACAATTTATACATGATATTACATTGATTACATTGTTTGTTGGCCAGAAACAACATGAAAAATACATTTACAAGTTAGCCAGACTACACACAACATTAAATGTGTAGAGGACAAGTCCTAAACAAGACTACACGCTACATCAATAGAAGACCCATGCCTTGCAAATACCAACACTTGCTTAACTAGGTCCAAAACATCCTTCACAACAACAAACATCAAGGAATTACATCTGCACACTTTGCTCATTTGAAAATAGGATAGCCTTAAGAAAAGACATGAAACTTGAAGCATAATGGCCATAACAACTTGAAAACCTTGTGCGTTACAGAAAATAAGAAAGATCTTCATGAAACTCTTCCAGATGAGTCTATTGGACTCATACAACATTTTCAAACACTCCTTTATTTTCGCACATCAAATATTTTGTGCCATACATCTTCAACCATAAACTCTGAGAACAACAAGTCATCTGGAACATACTGCAATACATTGTTATTGAAAAACTAACTTGCAGACCACCAAGAAACTTGAAAGTACAAGAAAGCATGTAATGCACATTCATAAGCATATCCATAAAATTGCAAAAGCAAACATTCACATCCGGAGGAATGAGAAGCATTCCAACAGGTCTTCAACACCGCCTTACTCTACCAGAGTACATGCTGGTACTCTATCATGCATAACTTTCACTATTGAAGGACAAATGATCTGAAACTTTGGAATTATCACCTTCACTGCACCCTGAACATAGTTCAAGAACTACATAGCCATAACTGTAAATGTGGAGGAATGCAGAGCAATCTCCTAGACAATCTTCAAAGGTAGTCCTCCTGTAGCAGAGACTTTCACCAACTTTCAGAGGCCAAACCTTCTTTGTATCAACACATGCATTCTTAGGAACAGTAAGAGAGATCATACAATATGCTTCAGGTCATCAATAACATCTTCCCAATATCAACAATACATATGATTATCTTAGTGCTTCTAATTCCCATATTAATGACTTCATACTCAACTCTGCATTGATCAAGGCATGACATCCAACCATGAACCTCAGTAACCATATTGTAATCAACATGACATTCACCATGAACTATATCTTCTCTGCTAGATAGGACATCAAATCCAACCATGAACTATATCTTCTATGTTGGATAGGACATGACATCCAACCATGAATTCCATCACACATCCATGATAGTGTTGACATCAATGACAACCTTGTGACAGTGTTGAAATCAATGGCAACCTTAGGACACAGATGTGTAATAGTAATAAGACATGTTATGTTTTCTCAAACCCTCATGTTCTCTAAGTGTTACTTGATTAGTTTTGAACACGCTTTTGTACGAGGTTATGTCATGCTTTCCACACAATTTTAGTTCTCTTAAATTGCATCAAGCCTATCTAGGCCTCATCACAGCTTGGGATTTTCCTTTCTTTTTTACTTTCCAAGTGTTAATTGAATAAGAGATAAACCCCATGGATTCAAGATCACTCTTTTGTTACCAATTTCCATTTGGTTAGAGGCTAATATTTTAAGTGTTTGCTTTGTCAAGGACTTATACAATAGTCACTTCTCACCATGTGTACACTTATTCAAAGACATCCACCACTCACACAAAATAAAGTATCAATAACTATACCCTTATAATGGTTAATATAAACTCAACAAGTATTAAAATTTGAGAAGGTATTGGAATGCACTAGTGTTCATGCTTGGATACTATTTCTCTTTATGATCAATACACAATTAGGTATATTTACATTTGGTTACTTTTAATTATGTGAGGCACAAATACCCCTTAAGTTTGACACTCATTTATATGTTAAATTATTAATATTTAATAATAAACATACTATTAGTGATGTCTTCTTGTTATAGTAAAAACAATTGGCAAGTAAATAATGTCTAAAATAAAATACTTCTTAAGACTATTAAAATAAATAGCTCTTCAAGTAGAAGGCACATAATATTTTTTCATTTATTTAAAAAAATTGAGCACAATTTTTATGATTTATTGCATTATTATTGACACTAAGATAATTCTTTAATAAAATATAAAGTAAATAATGTCTAAAATAAAATATCTTTTAAGTAAAAGATAAAATAAATAATGTCTATTTATCTTTTCTTATTTATTGTTTACCTAGTTAGGTGTATGTGTGTTAGTAGTTTAGATAGATGTAAAATAATAATATTCATATAAATATTTGTAAAGAAAAACACTTTTCTTATATTAATCTATAAGCTAATTAAATGAATGCCTACAATTATACAAATTTAAATATCATAATAGTTTGATGAAATAATATATAATAATATGTATCTTAAATACATCTAAGCAAAAAATGTTGAGATATATTAGTAGATGTATTTAATATATCTATGCTATTAACTAAAGACTTTCTTAGTCATCACATAAACTTATTCATCAAGAAAGACATAACTATTGTTTAGTGACCGAACACTATGTTATGTCCCTATATCAAAAAACCTTAACAAAGTTGCAATCAAGCGATTTGCACACCCTTAACTCGGCTATGCGATTTTGACATAGATTAGGGAAGACCCCTCTTCTTTCTTTGAAAAATTGTCCAGGAAACACTATTATCTAAATCCTCTGATCGAGGAGAGAGGAGAGGGAAATCCTCTATTGCAGCCTCAACCAAAGCCACCTTCTGTGAAGAGGGAGAATGTCTATTCACTAAAGTTAGATGTTGCATATAATCAATAGACACTAGGATTAGGGGTCCCATTGTAGTGAGCTACGGAGGAATGTGAACCAAAGAGGGAGCGACTAGAATCAGTTTTGAATAAATCACCAAAGCTAGCCCCAAGGGAATTGCCTCAATAATGTGAAAAACAAGAGAAGAAGGCCCATCATCTTGAGAGTCAAAATCACAAACAATCAAGTGGTTTGTGAGGGCATTCTGCCATCATGTAATCGAACCCATCTTGCAACAAGAAGGACAATCAGACACCAAGTGTTCGATGGCAAAACATTATTTGCAATGGAAGGTAAGACCTTCATAGTCAAGTGGTTGAGTCCAAGGCTTATTCTCCACCATTAGAATAATATCCCCATGAAGAGCCTTGAAGGGATCGATGTCCACCAGAATATGGGTGTATGTAGAGTGGCCCATGAGGGTATTAGTTGAACCAACCTTCCAAAAAATGACTAATAACATTGCCAATGGCCTCACAGAAGGAATCTTCCTAGAATTGAAGAGGGAGATGGGGTTGTCTAACCCAAATTGGCTTGATGTTGAGTGGCTCTAAAAGTGGGTTGAAAGAAGTATACTATGGCTTGAGTGAGATAATGCTCGCCCCACATCCATAACTTGCTATCTAAAATCAAATTCTTGTCATGTAAAGATTCAAAAGTTGCAATAAAAAAGCCTCAAGCACAGGGATACAACTCAATTTTTCCCTCAACAAGATTCCAAAACCTACATGTGCAAGTCAAGAAGAGAGGGCCACAAGTTGGTAAATTTGCAAATCAAGTCATAGGAAGCATGAAAGTGTTCATTGTCAATCACATCCTATCCACACTATGACAGGGAGGATTTAGAGTAGGGGAGGGGTTGAATTTTGTCACAAGGAGGGTAAGATGGAGCCCCTTTCTCAGTAATGGTTGCATAGGATGAAGGGGAGCCATGAGCCAAGCCCTCTGCAGGAAGAGAATTGTTGGTTGAAACCTTTGCACCACCAACAACTAGGGGAACACGATCGGAGACGAATGCCTATTTGTTGCAAGAAAATCTAGAATATTTGTCTTTAGAAGCTACCCATCAGTCCCTGTGTAAGTATCGAAAGGTACCACAATCAAATCCAGAGTCCTAGGCCTAACTAAATAAATTGACAATCTAGAACCATGTGGAAACTATTGTAAAGCAAGAGCCAAAGATGAAGATGAACTCTTTGGAAACTACTTAAGACTCTCCAAATCACTGCAAAACTATGACAATTCTTGATAATAAAAATCAAGTACTAGGTAAGGGCTTGATATGTATATGCTCTCAATTCAAGTAAGAAATATGAACCAATAGGAAATTGGTACTTTTGTAGAATGTCTTAATGGTGATGATGATTGAGTTGCATTAACAAACTTAAGAATCATAGAATATGTCATTATGGAAGCATGAATAGGTAGAGAAAGAATAGGAGCTAGAGAAAAGACAACAACTGATGTGGAACTATCATAAAAAAGGAATCTCAAGTCCTTAATGGTTTCCTCCAAGTTTGCAAGAAGGAACTCATAAAATAAACCTCATAGATCTATTAAGTACTTGTCACAACAAACTATCTTTGGAAGACAAGGATGATATTGTTGCTCCAATCACTAGAAGCCCTCAAAGAAGCAACTCAAAACTCAATAGCAATAGGATATGATCATGTGGGACTCTTAATACATGTCTCTATAATTGCATTCAATAAAAGGACTTGAAGGTTGAGATGTATATATTGTATATCTCCTCCCATGTCCTCTTGCTGGGGTAGCCTCCCCTCCTCCATCTCCTCCTCCTACAACATCCCCTACATTAGGTGGATATAATGGAAGTGTTTGTGCCACATCACACCACTCTCTCACTACATTAGTCACTCCATCATCCTTCCCATATTCCTTGATAGGATTATCATCCTCCTAGTAATCTATCATAACTTGTGTTTCAAAACTAAACCTCAAAACCTATCTTACCCATTATACAAAATGCACAACTCATCACAATATTGTAATTTGTGAGGTTACTCTAGTTTTCTAGAGATCAAACTACCATAGCACTCTCTTATAAAAAAACACTCCAAACCTATGTCATGTTACCTAAGGTACCACCTACTCTAGCTAATCCACTACCACTATACATGATCCTCTAGCAATCTTGGTAATAAATCTATATGGCCTTTATATGATATCCAAGTCTACTAATTTGTTTAGAGTGCATCACCAAAAATTGTAATCCCAACACTCACCATTCCCTGAGAATGCTTATGTTTCACAACTCGGCACATGGAATGCCATCTGGAATGTCTATGGTAGTTCTAATGGCCTTGTCATTGCTAAATGCTCAAAATCCTACCATTGTAATGATGTACCATCCATAATAATGTGCCCATGCACCAAAATTAATTTATGAACTATAAGATTTGTTGATAGGGAAAACCTCCCAAAATCTGGTGACATGAATAAGCTACAATAACACAAGCACAATTGAAGATTGGAGAAATGCAATATGATTGTTATTCCAATATTGATGCAAATGTATTTAGAAGGATGTTCAAGAGAGAGTTACAAGTGGATATATATAGGATACTCCACTAACAGATGTGAATGTACAATCAATGTGGGATAATAGGAGTTGTAATCCCATGTGAAGTAGATCTGCACCAAACAAGAAAAGTACAAGTCGCATGATGAAAGTAGAACCTACACAAATAGACACATGTATAAGTAAACTTATCTTAGGTGTACACTATTGTAATACAATGATTATTAAATATAAGAAAAGAAATATGCACTAACACCCTCCCATGACCATAGCTTAGGTGGGTAGGATAAATGAATAGCTTCCAACAAATGTGTAGCCATGTTAGGTACTGATGTATAAAATGATGTCTCTTAAAAGACTGAAAAGGATAAAACCCCATGCAAGGAAAATCTCCCAATAGAAGAGAGAATTGGAAGGACTATACAACCCCCCCTCCAAGTGTAGTCTCCTGCATTGATGGTGGATGCTCAACATTGAATGTTGAAGATGATCCATAAATTCTAAATAACATTTCTACCCTTGGGAAGAAGTAAATTGAAAGGTGAGTGCATAATATCTTCCCATTCTTGAAAGGAAAACAAGGGAAGAAAACTCATAACATGTGTCTAGAAGCTACTCATTAGTCCCTATGTTAGTGCCAAAAGGTGCCACAAATGAATCTTAGGCCTAACCGAAGAAAGTGACAATCTAAAACCATGTGGAAACTATTGTAAGATAAGAGCCAAAGATGAAAATGAACTCTCTAAAAACTACTCAAGACTCTCCAAACCATGACTAAACTATGACAATGATAAGAGAAATTGGGTACCATGTAAGGGCTTGATATAGATATGCTCTCAATCCAAGTAAGATATTTGAACCATTGGGGACCTAATACTTCTATAGATGGTGTCAATAACAATGATGACTGAGTCGCATTGGTAGACTTAGGAATGACAAAATATGCCACTATGGAAGCATGAATAGGAGGAGAAAGAACATGGGCTAGATAAGATGAGACACATCAACTGTTGTGGAACTACCATAAAAAAATAATCTCAATTCCTTAATGACGTCCTCCAAGTTTACAAGAAGGGACTTAGAAAATAGACCTGATAGATCTATTAGGTACTTGTCCCAATAAACTATCTTTAGAAGACAAGGATGGTCTTACTGCACCGAGTCATTGGAATCCCTTAAAGAAGCAACTCAAAACTTGGTAGCAATAACAGATGATGGTATGGGATTCTCAATGCATGTCTCTATAACTAGCACATGTCTCTGTAACTACAATCGATGAAAGGAATCAAATGTTAAGATGAATATAATGTATATCTCTAAATATTGTGTCCACATCAAATGCCTGAGTATTCAAACAACCGAATCTACCAATGTCAGAGTAGAAGAATCCTTAGCCTCAGAATGTTGACTTAGGGATAAAGAAGTTGAAACCTCTAAATTTTCACTAGGAGTCAAAGAAGTTGAAGACACATGAAGTCTCTATAAGAGGTATTTCAGTATCAGGCACGTGTGAAGGTGTCTCCATGCAAGCCTCTCTTTCAAATGGGCATTCTAGATCTACATACAACTACCTACGGAATGTCCAAGTAGTGAAATGACACTCAAAGTCCACAAGGTTGTATTAGATATGTTTGAGAATGTTGGTACATATTATTCCAAGGACTTGATTCTTGTCATTATATTATTTATCCTCATATCTATCATTTGGTTTGGGAATGAGTCCATGAAGATATGATAGTAGAACATGCATGTTGCATTGATCCATGAGCTCTTCTTTCCAAGACTCATAGTTCTTATTATCCAAAATAATAGAATAGTGTGCACATTGTTGAGAACACATGATGAAACTTCAATCAAGAGACTAATCCAACAAAAGCAATGCACAACCCCCAAAAAACACTCAATCAAGAGAGATCCCCCAACAAAAGCAATGCGTGACCCCCCAAAAACACTCAATCAAGAGAGATCCCCCAACAAAATATGATGATGACACTTTATACTTAGTGAATTTATAGCTACCACTTGCTGAATGTGTAATAATGGACTTAATCTTAGTGAGTAAAAATGACTCAAGAGGCCAAAATAATGAAACTACAATTCTAGTGTAGAATGGAACAAACTAGGGATACCACCATGAAGTACACAAAACACATACACTTCAAAAAATGTTGCCTAAAAAGGAGCCTATACGAGTGCAAATAGAGCTTTGAGAGTTTTGAAAATTAGAGTGAGCTAGCAACATTTTTGAGAAACTATAATTTCTAAAAAATGTACACTAAAAGTAAAAATCATCTACACTGCTATGAAGTTATCAAATAATTACCCTAAATAAAAAATTTCTAAGTTAGAGCTAGAATGACCGAGAATAAAGCTTACAAAGTTGGAGTGTCAAAATCAAATCTCTAATGGTGAAGGGGGCAAAATTAGGGGAAGGACTTCCTGATGTGGTAGAACATCATTGCCAAATTTAGCTAAATCCACCAAAGTTAGAGGAGCTCACTAGATGTAAGATAAATTTGGAGTTCTTAAATCTAGAAATATTGCTAAATTTAGAACCTTTTCTAACTTTAGGATCCCATTACCAAAATTAGGGAATTGTGCCATTTAATCTTCCACCAAATATATTATATTAGTCAAAATAGAGGTGACTATCAAAATCAATTTTTTTGCCTTGAGTTTGGTGGACAAGCCACGCAGACTAAAGGGGGACAAATGGTTTATTTTTAGATGCCACGCAGGCCAATGACAAGCGATCTCACTATGGATTTACAAGATTCATAGACATGTTAAGTGGAACATGTGGGACAATAGAGAGGGGTACATATGACCCTTGAGGAGAGGGTCCATAGCTTAGCAAATCTATTGGTGGCTAACAAATACCATGATTGTATAAGGGTGGCTCATACCTATATGATGCTCCCAATGAAAACCATCTAATATGTCACATCAATTACAAGATGTACCCTTTGTGTACCCCTCCCGTGATAATAAAAAATCTAGGTTTTTAAAAAACAACCTAGTTAAAAAATAATAATATTTTTTTAAATATACCTTTCGTACAACCTACACAATGTTGACACTTACAAAATCTACCAATGTTGACAAGAATATTCTATGATAGAATTTGTATGGTTAGGGGACACAAATTTCTAGAAGCCTCCAAGAAAATTTGTCTAAATTAGATGAATTCACAATCAAGTGTAGGGTTTTTGGACCTTTCAAACATAATATAAGGGTTAGATTTGGCCCAGAATGCTCTAGATAATATGTGATCTATGGATGCCTAGCAAAAAACCCTTCCTTCAAACCCTTGCATATCTCACCTTTGAAGATTGTTCTAGACAAAATGAAAGGTAAAACTAGTAATGCTAAATTCTCTAGATATAATGATGTGCTCTATGAGTTGCCCCATCATTTAGTAGGTGTGCCTACAAAACAATGCCACAAATAAGAAACCCAAGATCCCAATCTCTCTTTCAAACTTTTTTGATTCTCTAGATCATCCAAGGATGTATGAGAAGGGGATACTAAGTTCTCAAAAAGGTTTGCTATACTCTACATAGATGGTCAAGATTAGAATCACCAAGTACTTTGACACCATGTAAGATTCTCTAATGGGTTAAACCTCCCAAAATCTGATGACATGAACAAGCCACAATAATAAAAGCATAATTGAAGATTGCAGAAATGCAATATGATTGTTATTCCAATATGGATGAAAATGTATTTACAAGGATGCTCAAAAGTGAGCTACAAGTGGGTATATATATGATACTCAACCATGAGATGTGAATGTAACCAATGTGGGATAATAGGAGATGTAGTCATATGTGTGAAGTATATATCCATGAAATAAGGAAAGTACAAATCACACAATGCAAGTACAACCTATCCAAGTAGATACCAATACCTAAGTAAGCTAATCATAGGTGCACACTAATGCAATGTAAAGTAATTAACTAAATACAAGAAAATTTAAACAGACACCAACATATCATGATATAGGTGTTCTAACATGTATCTGGGCCCCATAAGTATATACCTTGGTCTTGCTCCATCATGTTGGGATAGGTGTCATGCTCCTTGCAATCCTTATGATTCATATTTATTAATTATTTTGTATTTATTATTATGCACCCACATAATTGGGGTGTCCTACTTGGAGTGACACTATGTGTCACATGTAGTTTGAATTTTAGCAATTGTAAGTTTCACTTAGTGTCATGGAAGCTAAATTAATTATGAGAACTTGTAAAGTGTGTAAGAGTTGTCATTATAGAAAGAACATGATGAGTGGGAGTTAAGTGCACGAACTAGTAGAAAATCATGGAGCATCTTTCCAAAATGCAAGATAAGGCCAAATGGAATGCCCAAGTTAGTGACGATAGTTTCTATTTTACTATGAGTTAACTCCACATGTTTTTGGGAATTAGATTTTTGTATGGGTTTGGGCATCTAATTTAGCCCATGGTTTTAGAAACCACATATGGTTTGTGGTTTTGGTGTTAGCTAAATATTGAGTACTTAGAATGGCTCGCTATTATCATATTGTATTGTAGGTACCATTATGCTACCAAAATATCTCCATAATTGTATGATTGGGTGATCACATGTGAAGGCTTGATCATGATTGTACTATAGCTGATTGATAATATATTGGTTCAAGCTTTGGAGGTTGGGTTTTTTCCTAAAAGGGTTTTCCTAGGGTAAACACTATATCATCCATTTGTGTGTGTTCTTATATTATTTTTCTAGTTTAAAACTAAATAATTTTCTTTACTGCACTACTCTCAAAGGTTAATGGTGAAACACTTTATCTATCTTTCCTTTCACATCACTCTAATCATGCATGCCAAGTCATATCCCAATATGACTCATCTCCCGTCTGGTGCCACTTAAACTACTAGCAATATATACACAACCACTTGCACACACACGATGCATCACCCTACATAATATTTGGAAGTGGAGTCCACTCCTCATACATGTCATGCTCATTGAGTACAATATTAATATGTTCTATGCTCTCTAACTACTATCATCTTTGAATCAAAATTTGCTCATTGATCTTGCACTAGTAATCTTAATATGTGTCATGCATCCTCTAGGGTGATAGTTATCTCCCTATAAGTAAATGAAACATGCATGTATCCAAGTTCTATCTCTCCACTAGGATGTTCAACATCTCACCATAAAAATTCACGGTCAGTAGATCTTGCATGTGTCTAAGGCCAACTGCATCAAAGAATGTTCTCCCCTCATTGGTGCCATGTTGTAATGTCTATAATGTCTGAAGCATGGCCTTGTGTAGCTATTCTTACACCTCTATGATGTTTTGTGCTTAATTCCACACACAAAACAATCAAAATTTACTTATACATCATAAAAGATTGAATTTACAAAAAAAATACGTTTGGACAAAATCACAAAAAATTAGACAAAATCATGCACAAATATGGGATTGAATCACAATAATTTCAAGGATATTATTGCAAGACAATCATAATTTTTAGACAAGATCACAAAAAGTGGGTTGAGCTATCTGTTGCTAAAAAATGCTTAAAAATAAAACTCCTTATGTTTTCTCAAAATTTGGACAAACTTTGAAAATTCAAAAATAACTTACATTCTCGAGCATGATGCGTGCAAAATCGCCTCTCAAACCCTCAAAACATGATGGTCCATGTATGGTCATTTTTGAGGCATGATGTCAACATTGGTTAAGCTAAAATTGTAGGGGTGTTGTGTGTAAATGAAAGAGACTTTTCACCTTTACCTTTGGTATTAATAGTAAAGGGCCTTTTACCTTAATTCCACAAAACTATGACTATGGGGGCCAACTTAGTCACAACTTCACGAACCCTTCCTTACATTCCCATGTGTATTGTTTTCATTTGAAAGTTGATATGAAGATGTATGCAATGAGAAAATGATTATGATGGATTTTACAATTATACTTATGAATGAAATAGGTGCTATTAGCATATCATTGTATGCACATGTGTACGTTTGGAGACATGGCTCTAATTGCATGAAGAAAAACAAGGGCATGCCACCCAAATTACATCCTTTGACAAATGCTTGATAAATTACCTCACTATTTTATTTTCTTTAGCAAGCATGACTCATGTAGATTCGCACACACACAAAAGAAGGGGCAAAAGATAGAGCAAAAAGTGCATACTTCGTACTTTCACCCCTTTAGTTTTATGCTCACTTTAGTCATGTCTTGTAATGTCACTTTAGCACTCAATTTCAGTTAGTTAGGCACACAAGTTGATAGAATCTGGAAACCATCTCTCCATATGATATCTTTAGCCTCCACTCACCCGTGCACCTCTTAGGTCATCCATTTCCACATCCTAGATGCGATTATTGGTATGATCATGTCCCTAGACAAGATTGATGGTACAATAACATCCTGTAAACTCAAATTCACTTCTCGCTAATTCTAAGTTGACTCGATTCAAAATGATGATTTCTATTCATTGGCTTGTGTGCTAAAATTGTTTGAATTAGGGTCTAGATTGTCATATTTAAATACATACCTTGGGGCTCTAGTTTCATATCTAATCATCAATTGCAAATCATCTGGACAACAAGAGAGGAATCAAAGCATTGTAGATTCTAGGTTTGCATCTTCATTAAAAAACATATATCACATTGATCTTCACGCTAGGCATTTTGCATCTATCATGTTGTAAATCTTGTGAAGAAGAACAAGGGTTTGACTAAGGCATAATGAAGTATTAAATTCCAATCCTTGTATAATAGACTCCTAAAGCTATTTGTAAAAATCACATTTCTCTATTTAGTTATCTTGTGCAACTGAACCAAATTTTGGAGGCTTCAAGTGCCAAGAATGCGATTATGAAAGTTGGACGAGATTGCAAAAAAGGATGTTAGCATTATTTTGGCTCAATTTTATCTAGAAGCTTAGAACAACAAAATCAGTTATTCAAAGCCATTGGCCCATTCGTACATCTTTGTAATCTCTGATTTGATATCCATTCAATGTCAACCACAACATTTTAGTCTAAATACAATGAGACAGATAAGCATATGCTTATCCTTTTTCCCTTATCAATTACACTCTTTCACTTGTCTTATACATGACTCAACTCTTTCTTTTAATATTAATTATGTTTCTCTCTCCCACACATAACTTAATTATCTATAGATATTTAATATAGCAACAAATTATCATAAATTGTAAACCACAATTAATCTGGCCCAACTTAATACCCTAATTAAAAAGGAAAAGAGCTATTACCTACCGTTCTTTTATTTCCTTGCCAAGGGGAAGGATTCCTTGCTCTCTAATAATAATGTATTAAGACGTTTCGATTGAGGGGAGAGTTCAGTCCACGTTGACCGTCGGAAGCGTGGAACAGAAGCAAAGTTAGGGTTCCAAGCTTTTAAAAGAAAAAAGGAGCGAAGTTAGGGTTCCAAGCGTTTAAAAGAAAAGATAAGGGTTCGAAGTTTAGGGTTAGGGTTTCAGATGCCCTTTTATCTTAAAGGGAAAGAGGAGCAACAGAGGATATCTAAAATGGCGGGTGTTGATGTTTCAAGGCATCGGCAAGTTGTTCTTCAGAACGTTACAGTTCCGGCTACTTCAGGGAGTAGTAGGAATAGGCCGTCTGGAAAGATAGTCATATTGACAACACTTTCCAGACCCGCCCATTCCAACTATTTCAATAAGTAACTGCAACTGTTTAGTTCTGACTGTCTTTACTTCTAAGCACTGCAGCAGATGGCTGTAAGGGAGAAAGCTTTCTTGTGATCTGCTAAATCTCAATAGGTTTTTTTTTTTAATCATCAATTTTTTTCTTCTCATTTTTTTAAAGTAAAATGAAACAAATCGATGGGTTAGATTCGTTCAGATAACTAAATGGTTTTTTTTTTGTCTATGGCTATTTATCTGTTAAGGACAGAAAAATGTGTAGATCGATTTTCAGGATGATTTAGGGAATAGATTGTGAAGATTGTGAGAGGGAGAGGTTAATAAGATTGTGAGATAATGATGAAAAAATATTGAGTCATAAAGGGAGGTTAATGTAGAGTCAGCAAGAGGGTAAAAAAGATATCTTGATTTAAGAGTAGGGTTTTAGGGTTAGATTGATCAATAAGTGTTTGAGTGTTTGCGAGGAAGTAATTTAGGTTAGGGGTTTTTTAGGGTTAGATTGATCATTTTGTATTTGAGTGTTTGTGAGGGAGTAATTTAGGTTTGAATTACTGAGGGTTTATAATTTCATTGATATGATAGATTCAGTTTGTCAGGTCCCTCAGACAACCAGCCAATAAGAGCTTCACTTGATTCTTGAGATGCTTAGTTTCTTTGTTCACCACATTTAAAAAAACCCTAGAAACAGAAATAAGGCTAAAAAGAGTAAATAGCCTTAGAAATAAGGCTAAAAAGAGTTCACATATAACTCATGGCTGGTTTATTTTCCTTTTCCAACAGATTTGCTAGCTGTTTCTCTCCTATTTCTTCTCCAAAAGTTTCAAGGATATTTTATAATATCTACATATAAGTATTTATCTGAAATGTTATTGATATGTTTAGAATGAAAATAAAATTTATTATTTTATTAAATTTTATATCAGATTCTAATTTGTTATTTTCTGATTTGTATATCATATGAACCATAATAATTACAGTGCTAAAAGTACTAAAGAAACCCAAATTCTCGAATGTGTAAGCTGTGGTTGCATTCATTTGCTTATTCCATTAATTTATAGTTTTATGGTGGGGATTTGATTAGTAGTTTCAAGTCAAACTCAAACTCATTTATAATTGGGATTCAGCTTACTAGTTTTTGACTCATATGTCATTGATCCCATCTTTTATGAGTATTAATGGTCTCGTTCACTTAGAACTTTTCGCATCCATGAGATGTTCAAACAGGTGAAGCATTGAGATTAAGCTGAATAACCTCTGATTCCATTTGCAAAACTTTTAGTAGGTGCTGTGTCTTATCAACCATTTATTATGAAGCCCATTTAGCTCATTCCATAACAAGTTGGAGTTATTCTTTGCAATGTATCAAATTATGTTGTTTTATGAATATTTAATGGTGTAGTTTTTGAATCACTTGATCTATATTTCCTAAGTATTGGTTGACACATGAACTCATCTTTCATGAGTATGAATTGTCCACTTAGAACTCATTGCATATTGAGGCCTCTAAAAGGACTATCATCCCAAAACTACTTTGATTGGAGTGTGCTTTAACCATGTAGTTTCCCAAGATCAAACCCATTTAGATTACAATCCTATTTACAAAACTTACATGTTATGCCTTATGGACCATTCATTGTAAGGCCCCTTGAATGACAACAAATAAGATGTTTTTCTGCAATCTTTATCATCCAATTAAAATGTTTCGCATCTTTATCATCGATGATGTTGCCTCACCTTCATTCATACGTTTGTAGGTTTTTAATGCAAATTACACTAATATCTAATTCAAGAGATATGTATGATTGAATGAGCATTTATAATTGTTCCAATTAACATAGCCTTGTGCTTCGTTTTAGTTAACACAAACAAAATGTCATGTAGCAATCATTTTTTTTTTTTTTTTTTTAATGCGCCAATTAAACTTTTTAATGTGACCGTCGCTCCACGGTAATGCTCGACGGCTGTAGCAACAACTTTTTTAAATCTTCAAATTTTTGCTCATTAATTTCTTGGCGATGAATCATGCACCATTATCTTCAATTTTCCTTCGAAAAAAGAAGAGAACATTATTTATAGCAATGAATAAAACTCTATTTGTTTTGCATTATAGTTGCATGCTTTGCCTTAGTGCAATCCACCCTTTTTACCTTATTTCCTTTAAAAATTCTTTTAACACGTGGCATGAAATTTTTATATTCAGTTTGTTGGTATTATAATTGTAAAGGTAATATTAACATATTTTTATAATTATTAGTGGTTTTAAAAAATGATAGATGTTCATTAGATTTCACAAAGAAAGGAACTATTAGTAAACAAGGTTCATATTGTCATTAATAATAGCTATCAAAAAATTTACCAACCAATACAATTTTTTTTTTTTATTTATAATGATTGAAGATAATTATGCCTATAGGTGTTTAACTCATAGGTGGAATGTGACTCATAAATAATTGAAGATAATGTAATATAACTTAATACTCAAAGTAAATAATTGAAGATAATGTAATATAACTTAATACAAACCGAGGGGGCTCCTCAATTTATATTTATAGCTCAATTTATATTTATAGTTTATATTTATAGGGTATTGAGTGATACAATGGATGACTAGGTAACATTAGATGAGATGAAATGATATGGAATTCTTAGGATTAAGAAATGAAATGGATGGCTAACATTAGATGAGATGAAATGATAATGATAGTTATATGGAATTCTACAACATGTACTTGCATATGGCTTGTGTTGTGTGATGTGATAATGTTGTACTTGCATACGGATCATGTGTTGTGATAATGATCTGAGACGCTCAATTTATATTTTATTGAGTGATAGATGGATGGTTAGGATTAAGGGATGAAATGGATGGCTAAGATTAGATGAGATGATTATAGGGCATGGATAAGGATTTTTAGAACATTCTTTTATACAAATGGTTGAGATGAAAAATTAAAATTAATTTAATTTTGGATCAATTATTTAATATTTGTGGCAAAAGATGAGGACATGAGAGGAAGTTGTTAGAAAATGATAAATTAATTAATGTTACAAATGTGATGAAATAGATGGATATGGATTGATATGGATGCGATAGGTGATAGATGAGTAAAAAAGAATGCTCTAGAAAAGGCTAGGAAAATGGATGCGTTATGGATGTAGGTGATAGATAAAAAGGGTGTGGATAAAAAGGGTATGGTTATGCTCTTATATTGTGAAGAGCACTCCTAGTTAATATAGCAAGAAGATATTAAGCACCAAGGTATAAGGAACTGGGGTGAAGAACAATCATAGTTTAATATAGCAAAGATGATATTAAGCACCAAGGTATAAGGAACACCCTTTTTGTTTGCAATGTCAAGTCCATGCAAAGGATACCAAGTCACTCTATGCATGGACTTGACATTGCAAACAAAAAGGGTGTTTTTATACATACCCAACTTAATACAACCTTGTTTAGATGTGTGAGGAAAAAACTTAAAGCATTAAAGTCAAAACGTACAAAAGGTATGAAATGATCTTAGATGCAAATGATGATTAAATGACTTTTAGACGCAAATGATGATTGGTATGCAAAAAGCTATTACATCACAACACTAAGTATAATCATACTTAGTATCATTTGATGGTTTTCCCCATTTTGGTCACACTAAGTATAAAATGCCATTCCTTGATTCTAACATGTGGACACTTGAGCAATTTTTAGAGACATCATACATCATGAGACTTCTTCCCTCATACCTTGAGATGGAGTTTCTTTGACATAAGCCTTTGGATTGGTTTCTTCCTAAGGGGAGAAACGTTGTTTGTAGGTACAAGACACTTTTCAGCGTTCATCTTCAGGCATTCACCATTGGCACATGAGCTACTTCATTGTGGGGGGACCAATAGTCTCACTCTTGCTCTCCTATGGGGGGGTAATTGATTGTACATACATGATAGAAGTCCTTGGGGGGTCATGTTGAGTCCTACTATCACTTCTTATTTCACTTTTATTGTTTCATGCATTCTCACTTTTGGAGAGGAGTTTTTTCCCATGAAGGTTTTTCCTTTTCTCCACTTGAGATTTGTTGTATATGGGTACCTGACATGGCCTAGTAGTTGGGACCCATCATCTTCTTCATCCATCATTGTATCTTGCTTTAGTCAGCTACTCCCTAAGTTGCACTTAAGGGGGGGTGTTGGTGTGAACATGGTTATCACCTAACCAGTTTAGCCTTGTGTGGATAATTCATATTATTTAACTATTTATTAGTTAAATAATATTCACACATCACACATAATTCACACATGTTAAGTTGACTTAGTGAGTCTACTAGATGTTTTTAGATGTCTAGTTGTGTCCAGTTGTTGATAGTTGTTTATAGTTATCACCTTATCCTATAGTTGTCACATGTCATAGGATAATGACACTTGTCACATGACTACAACATCCAACATTTCATCCTTGTCTTTATAAGCAAGACATCATATACATTGTAATAACAATCTTGTATCTCTTTTGCATTCATTGATATTATAGCATTATTCTCTCATTTGATCTCTTTTGTGCTTTCATGAAGTCTTAGATCTTGGGTGGCTCCAATCATAGCCAACTCTAACAAAAACATCCAACAAACACACAAAATGCTATGCCTCATTTCCTACTAGTCGTGGTGGTATTGATGAAGCATGAGAAGGAGATAAAAAAGATAAAAATCAAAACAAAAGATCAAATGACGACACAAGTCACACATCCATTATATCTCTTGCCAAAGATTTGGATGATGTTTGGAAGACATGAATGGATCTAGGTAGTCTTGATGAAGCATGAGGAGATAAAAAAGATAAAAATCAAAACAAAAGATCAAACGACGATACAAGTCACACATCAATTATTCTCTTGCCAAAGATTTGGATGATGTTTGGATAAGTGTGTTATGGGAACACTATATATCTAGATAAGGCTTGATGATGATGATGATGTTTGATATCGAATGATATGCCAATATATAATAAGATTATTTATTCAAAATGTGGACTAATGCTTGTGATTTTTGTTAAGGCATGATGTATTGCATGATTGTTGGTTTGTTTGAATGTCAAGTGTTTTATTATGCAATGAGTGAAAAGTGACGATGTGACATTTATTTATTATATTTTTATATTTATTAATTTATTTTTTAATGTTTTGATTTATGGGTGAACGTTTTTTATTGGAGCTATGAATTGATGGGTTTTTGAAAGGGCCCAAACCCTTGTACATGGAACAGTGAAACTATTGCAGCTAGAGCTGCCACAAACAAGATGAAGTTGTCAACCAACTTCATGAAATAAGGGCTATGTGCTAAGGTGGGGGATTGGAACCTTGGTCTCCATCATGAGAACAAAGAGGCCCAACCACTCTAAAAAAAGCTCTCAAGAAAAACTCGCTGTAATACCACTTGATGAGGAGCCTAGATTTGAACATTCAGAAGATGCCAAAAATGTGGATGAAGATGGCATGGATGATGATGGTGCTCTTTGAATGGTAATGCAACTACGATGAGTAGTAACAACACAATCAAAATTATTGGCTCTAATGGTTATGGTGGCTACTTGTGAATGACAAGCTTCAATACGACCCACAATGGAGTCATATAAAGGGGAAGCATTAACCTTGGTGTTATTATTAGGACTGTTTTAGAGGGATTACCTTGACCATGGTGAGGGAATGGATCTTTGTACACTCCCAATTTCTCATTTGAGGATTTTAGAGGAGGTTCATCTATAGTAATATCTCCTCGATCTATAAGATCTTGTATATAATTCTTAAGTCTTATACAATTAGATGTTTTGTGACCTTTGTCCCTATGGTATTCACAATATTCGTTATCATTGTACCAATGAGGTTTAACTGCATTTTCCATAGGGTTGATTTCAAGAAGCTTGATGAGGTTTGCTTGTAAGAGTTTTCGAAAAACAGATTCCACAGGTTCTCCCAAGTTTTTAAATTTGTGTCTAGGTCCTAGTCCTTGTATAAGATTGCCCTTGGGAATGGTAACGTTTGTGTTTGATGATGAATTAAGTTCTAGTGGAGCATTTTGAAGATTTTGCACAAGCTTGGAATTAGGTACACCATTAGTGACGATGTTCTTGTTTTTAGCCCAAAAGCGTGGTTTCTCATTGGATTGATTATTAGAGTCTTTGTTGTCCTTAAAGATCTTGACAAGTCCTTTGGCTATTAGGGCTTTCTCTATGGTTACACCTTTGCCAATTATTTCTTCGAAAGTATCAGTGCATTGGATTTGAATATGAAAGGCCATTTCCTAATTTAAGTATTGGATGAAAATATTGACAAGTTATTTTTTAGGGATAGACCAAGGAAGTTTATTAGCAAGGTTTCTCCAACGTTGCAATTAGGTAGCAAATGATTCCCCATTCCTTTGTTTAGTGTTATAAAGAACAGTCATAGACATTTCATGTTCAATGTTATAGGAAAAATGAGCTATAAACTTGTTAGCAAGTTCTTGGAAGGTTTTGATTCCATGTGGAAGATGGGAGAATCACTCAATGGCTTGACCTCCTAAGCTACGAGGGAAAAGTTGCATTAAATAGGTATCATCGTATGTGACATCCATGTATGCTATGAAAAACTCCCTAAGATGGTCTTTAGGATCACCCTTCCTTTTTTATTTGTCAAATTTTGGAAATTCAAAGTTTGGAGAAAAGCGGGTCATGACTAGAGATTTGTCAAATGGATATGTACAAATTTCTTCAAAGGTATATCATTTCTTTTGGTTTCCCTTTTGCATTTAGCTATCATTTGTCTCATAAGTTGCAATACCGGTGACTCATTTGGTCAGGATGTGGTGGATATGTAGATGAAGGTTGTGGTTGTGGTTGTGTTTGTTGTTGTGTTTGTTCGGATAGGAGTTGTTGAAGGAGGGCTTGTTGTTGTTGGAGGATGGATGTAGCAAAATTTGGATTATGTGAGGATGAAGATTGGGTAGGAACTTGGACTTGTGAGGTTTGAGGCATGGATACATTGGCTTGAGTGTTAATGAGGGTATGGATGATGGTATATAGATGGAGTTGGATGTTTGAGTATTGAATGGCAGAATGTTTAGACCACTAGAAGGTGGGATAATGGTGGCAACTCGAGGGATTGACATGGACACACTAGGAATAGGGTGTGACATACTTATGGAAGAAATAGGTTGATTCATGGACATGTTGATACGAGGGATGGATGATGTCATAGGGGTAGATGATGATATAGGGATGGATGATGTCATAGGGATAGATGATGATGTAGGGTTGGATGATGAAGGATTGGAAGGTGGAATGGTTTGACCACTAGATGGGGGTATGATGGTTGCAACTTGAGGGATTGTCATAGACATACTAGAAATAGGTTGTGACATATCTATAGAAGGAATAGGTTGATTCATGGATGCGTTGATGTAAAGGCTTGACATGGGATTTATGGTTTCATCAACACATGGTTGGTTGGATCCTCCTAATGGATTATCATTGTGACGAGGAGAACCTTGAGGTATCAAAGTGAAGACATCAAAATCTTTAGGTAACTTGACTCCTTGTTCTAGTAGCATTTGAAAATAACTTTGTGCATTTTTGATAATTATATGGTCCACAAGCGCTTGGTTATCAGGGTCCTCTAAAAGGTCTCGGACTCTAGATTCATAATCAAAAGACCCTTGGGTAGAGCTACTTGGAATTTGAGAATAAAGAGGATTTGATGAAGGTTGAATAACATCTCTATAGTCCTTGGCTATGTACAAGTCAGTTGGCATTCCAAATCTGGGATGAAATCCTAGTTCAATTGTTCTTCTAGTCCTAGAAGTAGATTCTTGGTTGGATTGTTGATTAGACTCCATGATTTTCCTAGCATGAGACCTTGTGACGGGCATAAATGATATGTCCTTGGTATGGGATGAAAAGATGATAGGTGTAAATGGATAATGATGGATTGATTTTGGACTTGGGAATTGGTTATGTTTTGATTAAGGCCTTAAATGATAGGAGTCATTTTAGACCAAAAAGATGACAAGGATATGGTGATGATATAAGAATGATATGGATAAGGTATTATGTGGATAATGACAAGGATATGATAATGACAAAGATATTGATGATAAAGATATGATGACAATAAGGATATGATGATGACAAGGATATGATATGGTAATAGTAAGGATATGATGATGACAAGGATATGATATGGTAATAGTAAAGATATGATGATGACCAAAACTAAAATTAGCTCAAGATTTCACCCAGATCTTTTGTTGTGGAAAAATATGGGATTCCTTTCACTACTTAGGGTTGACAAATGCCTAAACAAGAAGAAGAATATGGATGAATTTTCCTACTTAGGGTGGACAAGATCCTAAGCAAGATAAAGATATGATGATGAACCACTAACTTAAGAGTAGTCAAAGCTCCAAAGTCAATAGATCTCAAAGATAAAATGATGAAAGATCTAGGCTAAGCTTTTGCAAATTTTGGTTTTGGTTGATAGGCTTGATTGATAGATAAAATGAATTGATTGATGGATAGATAGATTGGTTGATAAAGGGATGGATAAGTAAAAATGGATTTGGTTGATGGACAAAATGAGAGATAGATGGATTGATAGGTAAATTCAAGTCCAAAGGATAAATGGTTTGCCAAAAGATTGATGGGAACTCACAATTCCAAATTCAAGGTGATGGGAATGACAATGATTATTTGTTTATGGATGAAAAAGACAATCTTGGATGGTAGGATGACAATATGGACTAGTTGGACTGGAAAATATGTCTATGTTGGGTCATTCTTTGAGACTACAATTAGATCTATAAGCTTGAAATTTTGATTTTGATAGCTAAAACTAAGTTCCTACAAGGGCGTTGAGTTGTAGACAGGGGAAAATGGACAAAGAGTGCAAGTGTACCGACTAATAGCACAGGCGCGGCGACAGAGATCAAAGGCGCGGAACTACAGTCACAGGCGTGTTTCTAGTCTATTTCAATGTTTGAGGTAAGTTTTTGGATTTTGGCAAGAGAATAACAAGCACAAAAAATAATGGCTGACTATGACTTATCAAGGTGATTGATGCAAATTACTTCGTAGCTAAAAATGACTTATGTTGTATAGCACAAAGAAGACACACTAAACACATTAAAAAACCTATAATTATTCAAGAGTGTGTCAAATCTTATGGATTCACAAGGTTAACTTATGTCCCCACTAATTAGATAATGGCGACATCCATTCCCTTAATACCATTTACCATGCAATTGGATAGCTAGGGAATGTATGGTGATGTACCACCATACACCCCTTACCTTGGAGGATAAACCTTGACCAAAGCAAGCTCTATCTTGACACATGAAGGTACATGTGAACAATTTTCTTTGTCCTACAGTGATGCATCATAAGATAAGATAATGCAAGAGGGTTCTCATACCCTCTGCCCAACACACAAATCTTCACACAAACTCTCAATATCAAAGATACCCATGCACATGTTCCTCAACTCTCACACAAACACACACACACACACACACACACACACACACACACACACACACACACACATTCATATGGCAATACACTGCCCTAAATCCAACACCCAACTATAGTAGGATTGCAACACAAGTTTGATTTGCTTTATTAAATTCAATACATGTAACAACTCAGTATTGAAATCTATTTACATACATTTAACCATTCATGGCCTCCCTTTGACTCCTCTTTTCTCCTCATATGAATGTCAACCGTGCCAAATTTCAATGTCTTCAGCTAATATGTTACCCTTATTCAATTGGAATGTACTTTTACTCTTCTTTGGCAACTATCTTGATCTCTATGTTATTTCGTGCTCCTTCATCCTCTTCCTACTCCTCTGGAAATTACTTCTTATTTATTTATCTTGAAATTGACCTTTGATTTTAGTTGTTTTGGTGCAGATTTGGACGATGCATCTCCATGTTGATGGCATCCCCTTCCTTCATACCTACCTCAAAGACTTTTATTTAACCTTTTTTTGCAGCCAACCTTCACCTTCTGATAGCGTTTCTTCCCTCTCATTCTATTAATGTTTGTTTATTTCTATTTTTTTCTCTGTTAGGAAGATACAAGGCACCAAAAATCCCACGCCCAGTAGCATCGACCTCTCTTTTCATTCAAAATTTCATTTAATCTTTTCTTTCCATGCCCCCACGCATTAGATGGTGTTTCATTTTCTTATATATGCCTTTTCTTTTTGTTTTTGATTAGGTATCGCTTAAGGTAAAATGCCTTTTTGTCTTCCTTGTGGCATTTTTCCACCTAGATTTCTCTCTTTGGTTTTTTTCTAAATCTACCAAATAATATAGAAAATAGGCATTGAAATCTTCCAATACACGGCTACTGTATATGCCCAATCTAGTTTGAAGTGGATATTTTAATAAGTCAATCTCCAAAATGGAATAACATATGCCTTGCCAAATGGATATCCCAGACATACAAAACCTTCATGGGATTGCATATAGTGCCATCAGTACCTTTCTGTGACCATGAAATGAGTAGAACAATGCAAGACGAAGTCTATATCACTTTGATTTAGTGGAAGTCAAATCATATGCAAAACTCACCAAAATACATCATTTGTACCTTAAGAACATTGCTAATGCCAACATGTATCAACAATAACATCCCGTCACCAACAGAGTGAACACACATAATTGAAAACTGACTTTTGATGTTACTTCTTACAAGAAGCTCGGATTGTGCCAAAAACATGTAGAGATATTCATCGCAACATTATCTAGCTTCATGGCAAGTTATTTTGCCTCAAACCTCACGAATTTTAAAATTTTAAAACTTTGCCAAATTGCCAGCAAAAGTTGTAAAATGGTTAATTCTCCAAAACTAGAAGGTGTATGACTACTAAACCTTCGTCATCAAATGCATGACTGAATCAACAATCTACCTGTAAGAGTGTTTTCCAAGAAACCTCACCGATTTCCTGAAACAATTGTTTTGGCAGAATTGCCCATTGTTCGCTGAAGCCAAAGTATGACAAAAAATTAAAAACTTGCAAATTCTGACTCGCCACTTACTCCAATAGCCAAGAGATGCCAAATGAAAATAAAATCACAACAAAAATCAAACCCAAAGCTCACACTCTATTTTTGGTTGATGTTGATCGCTAGTCCACCCAGATGCTCCTGCATCATAAGATGACTGAAAGGTTTTAACTAGACTTTACAAGCTTCTAAGGGCATCCCTAGTAAATACACAAGGTACGTGGGGTCCAATTTTGTGAACACTAGTCTATTAAAGGGATGGAACATAAGAGCAATCGAATGTCACTTCACCTTGTGTCCTTAATTACCAGGTGCCCCAAGACTATCCCAATGACTACACAACTAGATTGAAGTACAACTTTCATTCTCCCTCCTTTGATATACCCCACCAAAACACATGGTTAAGGTTGCCCCTTTAGAGTGGGTGTCTCTAAAGGTAGGCCTCTTAAGGGAAATATTATACTTGGTGTTTTTGATCTCTAAGATCACACGAAGCACGAGGGGAGAGCATACACAAACAAATATCTTGGGATAACAAAAAAAATGTGAGGTTTTTGATCTCCAAGATCACACGAAGTGCAAGGAGAGAACATACACCTTCACACAACTTAAAAAACATGACAAACAATTGTTCATTAACCCACTAATCTACTTTAGTGCCTAATTTAGTGCAAAGTCTTCTACCAACGAAGCTACAAGAAAATAGATTAGTAGTTTCAGATTTTGATCTTTGACAAGTGTGAACAAGCTGTACAAATGTGTTAGTGCCACCCTCAAGCCAAAATGCTAGCTATAAAATGATAATTAGGCAAAAGCATGGAAGTACATCCAAAAGCACATAAATAGAGATAAACCAAAATAAGAAAACTAGACTATTATGTTAGGAATTATCAGGTTGATCAAACCAATTCCACATAACCCAAAAGGAGAAAATGATGCATGCAAGCAACTATAATGTCATAATGCAAAAATAAATAGACAAACACAAGATATACCCTACAAAAACCCTCAAGAGAGAAAAACCCAACCTCCAAAAGCATCCACACTCAAATGTATTATTCAACAATAAGATATTATAATACACTCACATGAGTCTCCATGAACACCTCTAAAACATCAAGCTCCTCTAATGAATCCTCCATGTGTCCAAGCATGAATTCACACATCCCATGCCATGCTTCACAAAATGTACTCACAAGAGAAACTCAATACAATGACAGCCTCCCAAAACCAACAACCAACTAGCCAACAAGCCAACCCAAACTACTAACCACGTGCTTGTTTTTATAGAATCAAGCTCACATAAATACAAGATGTAGTATGGAAAAAAACCATATGTTCCAAAACCATGGATACACAAAACCATCGGCCCCTCATTTAATATTTGAAACTAAGTTTTCAATTTATACCCAATATTAAATAATTTTCTAATTAATTATTTTGTGTCTCACACACATAAAATAACTAATTCAATGTTACATACAACTTATACAAGTGGCAACCAAATAAATATCTAATGGCCAAACACATCAATTAAGATGCACCACAAATAAATATTTATTTTTCATAAATAAATTAATCATTGTTATGCAAGGTGTACAACACACCTATTCCAACATTCTCCCACTTGTATACATTGCACAAGGGTCAATCAATGAAATACATCATCATAGCCATACATAAAACCACATGAATCTCCAACATGCTCTTATGCTCCATCAAGATACCTGCAATAAATCAAAGTAACCACCATCTCAAGCATGAACTCCTCTCATCCTCCAACATGCCACCTATGGAAGAAAAGGAACATGCCAAGGCAAAGATGCACCAATCCAAAGAACACAAGCATCAAATCCAAGTGATGACAAAGGCTCCAAGCTGATGTTAAAGGTAAGAACCCACATGAATGGAAATAGCACCCACAACATATGCTAATACATCTAACCATCCATACCCCATAGGTATCAATATCATTAATCTCATGCCAACAACATATCCAACCCATATACCGCAATCACAAGCTCCATGTATAAAAACCTATCAATTAAGAACACATACATCTTGGAACTCCCACTAGATGGGTAATGTCAAATCTGAAAATAGATCCAAGGCATACCAAGTCTACCAGTCAACACTCAAACCAAGGTGTGGCTAATGTAGTACCGAGAACAATCACAATGGTCCACGTGTAAGATAAATCATTGCATACTCTCTCATAACATTTCACCATAACTCCCAATTCCAACCATATCAACATGAACCTCCAAGAAGTAGCCATAAAACAAAGAGGTAAAACCTGTAAATCATTATTTCCTACCAACACCTTAAAGTGCTAAGTTGTGTCAACTATGATCTCCTTTACAAACCCAAATGAAACCCAACCATTCAATACCATTGATCAAATGAACATATGTATAATGTAACCAACATGGATGTAAGCCTCTCTAACCAAGGTAGATCAAACTCATAACCATTCCATAACCAGTAATAAGCCCAATCACATCTCCTAAACTCCATATAATAGACACCATAAATCAAACCATACGAACAAGGAGATAACCATGCCAACATCCCTCAAATGAACCCTCCATAACCAATAACCATAGCTCAAGATCCATAAGCATGAGAAGATAAAACATAAAGAAAATGCATCTAAAAGGATGGGCAATACCTTATAGATGATAATCTGCCGAATAGACCAAGAATGGGGAATGAGAATGCTCCTCCAAGATACACCAAGCCACAATGACTCTCTCTAAGAACAATCTCCTCTAGGTCCATAATGAACTCATGTCCATATCTAGGTGTTGGCTCCTTGGTCTTTCTGTTGAAACCTCCAAAGAGTAACCATCTCAACAATTGTCTCTAATCTCAAGAGAACTCTAGCCTCACCCAAGTCTCCAAGTATCCATAAGCACCTCCATGATTAATCTATTCTAAACTTTAAATACAACATCGCACTATCATGAAGATCTCAAGCAAATGACCAATGTACTCAATACCAAGAGAACCAACAAGATCACTGTCAATTCTCCCACTGCATGTCTACATAATCAAGGAACCCATCACGACATCATGATCTAATCATCTTCTTAAAGGAAGATCACATGCACCAATTCACACATCTTGGTCTCAAGTGAAGTTGTATCATAACAACACTCTAACACGCGGTCAAGAGTCCATCAAGACACAATATCAACACCTCTAAACCAAGGATCAACATATCCAATCACAAGAAGATAACCATCTCCTAAATGAATATTATCCAGTTATCTCCTAAATGAAGATTATCCATGGTCCTAACACAATCAAGGAATCCCACTATAACTCAACAAATTCAAAAAGGTAGAGTAAAACCATGATCTTCAAACCAAGAGGATAAAACTATCACTGTCAAAATCTCACATAAAACCATGTATCCATGCTATCCATGACATTGTGATAAACATATTACAAGTCCCAATAACTGACTATCCATGCACTCTAATCATCCATCCTCTCATCCCATTGCAACATACCAATGTACAAATGACCACAAACAAGGACAACTAATAAAGTCTACCAAAAAATTGAATCAATCTCGTGGATATAGACAGTCCACATCCGAGTCATGCCACTATAGCCAAGGGGTAGTTAATCCACCAAACTATATAACTCGAAGATCTAAAACAAATCTAACATGCAAACTTATCATCACATTAGTAACCTACAAACCGAGATATCAAAGAAGATAACATGTAGACTTCAAGACTCAAACACCAAATCAATGCTAGATTTGATTTGTCAAACAAGTAACCATAGTCAAGGAACCAATCAAGCATCTAGAAGATAAGAAAAACTTCTTAAAACTACACCACATAACCACTTGTATCATGAATCAAACATCATATCTCATACCTATCAACCCCATACATCATGTCGTGCTAATGTATAAGAGTACCTACATATCCATGCCACCATAATCATCGTCATCCCTATACCTGTACTCAACTCCCACCAAAACAAGACTCAAAGTCTCATACGTGTATCAACCATGTCCTCAAACTTGAAGACAACTTGTGTACCTATCTCCATCAAAATCCAATAAAACACCTATAAACCTATAACTGGAAATGCCAAATCTAAAAACCTGCTATACCATGCTGATGGTCACATAACAACATGCACTCCCACAAGTTTGTGCCCAAAAATCTATCTGTATGCTCGCACAATTACACTTTGAATCTTAGGCTCCCACAAGTGATCAAACAAGTAATAATATCTCTATGCACACCAAACTAAAAATATACATGATCCAATATGTAGTACACAACAATAGCTCTCCAACACTTATTTGAAATAAAAAATTTGATTCCGTATGCAAAATTTATGAGCATAAAATTACCTCAAAGAAATGCATGGCTTCAGAGACCAAATTCTAACACAAACAACAAAATTTGATAACCAAACCTATACCTCTGCAATGGTTAGAGAGACCTTTCTGATGCCTATAAGAAGTTGAAAATCTGACACTATGGGTGAAAGTTATGCTTCCTAGAAAAATGTCCTCTGAAGGCTAAAAATGGCCCCATAGGGACCTATTCGTACAACTGGCATAATGCTGATGTCATGCTAACTGGGCAGATGATGTGGCATAACCAGACTCCAAAAGGTTTTAATTTGGTTTTAATTTTCAAATTTCTCAATCTTAAAAAAATTGAGACCCAAAATTTTATTAAATCTAGTTTTTAAATTTTTTGAAGTCCATTATGGATTGTCCACCTAGTTGTTGTTGTCTGCAGGCGGTAGGACTACTGGCCGACCTGTGCCAACTAGAACTAGGGGCCGATGGCCTTGTTGGCTCGATCCTGCTGGTCAGTTGCCAATAGGCGGTCTATGGCCGTTGTCCGACCATTGTCAGGGTTGACCCTGGTAGGGGCTCTACAGGCCCCGTACCAATTCAATCAAATCTATTTTTTTAAATTTTTTAAATCTTTTGTCTGTAGTTTTAATTTTTTTTAATTTTCAAATATTTTTCCAAAAACTATAGAAACTCTACGCAATCTTTTTAAATTTTTTTGCGTACCTTTGGAGTCCGTACGACCGAATAGGGTAGGGGCAATTTTTTTACCTTAGGTTACAGTGTTTGAAATAGATAAATTTATGTTTTTCTTTGCCTCTCAGACCCCCTAAATCTAATGGCGATGTTCGTTTTCCCCAGGAGATCATTTGTGAAAATTCGTGCTCAAAACCCTCACTCGAGCACATTCATTAAACCCTCTTCTGCAACCAATTTTTAACTCATAGATCTACAATATTCTCCACAAATCTACAACATCAAAAACCCCAATTCTACAAAGCACAACTTGTACAAAATCTTCATATCCTGTATTGATGAAGGGGGTAAATCATAAAACACAACAACAAAAATTGCACACAGAAAATAAGAATGTTCTTTTATTTATTTGGACAATCACATTAAATTATAGAAGCTAAAATCAAATCAGAGGATCCATCCTCCATAGGCTGCAACACATTACAACTTCCTCTCTTTAGAATCTGGAATCTACTACCTTCTGTAGCCTCAAATCTGTTAGGGATTATGTCTTCCCGCCTTTTCTAGACTCCGCAATTTCCCCCTGATCTCTACTACTCCAAGGATTCCCCAAAATGGTCATAAATAGCCCTTTTGGCAGCATCCAGTCAAAATTTTAAAATTTGCAACTCCCTCCAAAAATAGGTCAACTTTTGGGAAGCATAACTTTTGATCCGGTGTTCGATTGACAAACCGTTTAAAGCGCTAGAAAGCTTGCAAAGTGAACTACGACATAGGAAATGTATAAATGGATTTCCGTAAACTTTTTGGGGTGTTATGGGACATTTAAGTACCTCATAGCTGATTTCGAAACTTTTCTGAGAACCTCACAAAATTGAAACTTAAATATCTTGAAATCGATACATGGTCTTGAGCTAAAATTTACCAAGAATGCTTATTTGACTATTCCGAAGCTTTGTGGAAAATTTTGGACTCAACCACTTCTCTGATATAAACTTACTAAAAAAAGTAAATTCCAGTATTCTTAGGCCTATTGGAAACTTTGAAGGTTCTGAATCTTTATTCAAACAAATGGGTATCTGAAAACACAAATTTTTAAAAGAAATGAAAATGAAGTCACTAATTTTGAATCAACATTGTTTTTGGGAGATGCAAGATTGCCCTTACACCTCTGGATGCTCCTCCATCATACACCCAGGGTAATTTTGAGAAGTGACCTTGTCACATCTCAAGTGTTTGAGGAAAACCCCAAAAAGTCAAACTTTGTCTTAGACAACTAGAAAGAATCTTCAATAGGCCTTCCTTTCCACTTTGTTAGAAATGAAAGCAACACTACTTCAATGGAAATCTAATTCGAGATAAATTTCAGCAATCTTTAACTATGTTATTAATGGAGATTATATCAAAACATAAACCCACAATACAAAAATATACCAGAAGTAGAATGAAGCACATAACACAAGTGTTTAATGTGGAGAAAAAACTTGCGGGTAAAAAACTCACCAAGAAAAGAGGCCAAGTTGTATTATCTTCACAAAAGGAGATTACAAATACATTCACTTCCTCTGTCCTTCAACCTTCACTCCGGTAGAACCTGGGTACTTGTAAACTGTTATATTCATCTCATCTACTATGCTATGATTTTTATAGAATTTACACAACCTCAAGACATTAAATGACTTCTTACAAGCTCATAACACTTGTCAAGAGTCAACAATACAACCTTGGGCATCCATGGCCAAGAATAGGCTCTTACGGGGTCATAAATGCTATCATACATGCATCCTACACTTGGAAAAATGTGCCCATGCAAGCTTGAACGCCTTGGGGCTAAAAATAGCCACTTACAACATCTTATGATGCGTCATATGCTATTATTAGTGTCATAGATTCTTATGACAACTTATAGTTGTCATAGAATCTCTTACACCTTCTCACAACATCTATGACATGCGTCATAACACTAAAAATAGAATATTCCTCCACATGTACACCCCACTTTGACCAAGTACCATTTACCATAGTAAATGACATCCCATAACTACCGCCGGTAACTCTGGGACTTACCGTGCAGTAACTCCGTAATTACCGTGGACAGTAAATAATTTTTACCACTGCTAGTGAAATTTGTACATCCCTTATGGGTAATTACAAATAATAAATGGAATAATACAATAATGGGATTTACAAGGTTAATGACACCTTATCCCAACATTCTCCCACTTGACATTATACATTGTAAATCAACCCATAGGAAATCAAATGAAAAATAATCAGGCACTAGAAACAAGACCCATGGCCTCTCTGCACCACACAAACTTCTCTATGCTCACATGTTTGGTCAATGAATATGTAACATTCTCCTAATTGTCTATCTTCTTCAACTCAATCTCTCCATTTGTAACCAACTCTCGAACAAAGTGATACTGAACATCAACATGCTTAGTTCGAGCATGATACATGGGATTCTTAGCCAAACAGGTAGCACTCTGGCTATCACAACCAATTTGAATATTCCTGCAATCAAAATCAATACCTGTACACAGTCTCCTCAACCAAACTGCCTCCTTAGAGACATGAGTTGCAGCCATATACTCTGCTTCTGTGGTGGACAAAGCAACTGTGGGCTACCTCTTACTCATCCAACTCACTACACCTCCAAATAGAGTAAACACATAGCCACTAGTGGACCTTTGACTATCCAAGTCACCTGCCCAATCTGCATCAACAAAACCCTGTATGTCCAAAGATTTATCAGCACTATCATTACTAGAATAAACCAAACAATGATCAAGAGTACCTGCAAGATATTTAAACACCATCTTTGCATAGTTCCAATGTTGTCTACCAGGGTTAGACATAAATCTGCTCAAAACTCCCACTGCTTGGGCAATATCTGGTCTAATGCAAACCATTGCATACATCAAACTCCCTACAACACTAGCATATGGCACATTAGACATATACTCAAGATCATCCTCAGTCTTTGGACACATATTTAATGAAAGCTTAGTACCAATGGGTAAAGGAACTCTAATTGGATTACAGTCCTGCAAACTAAACCTCTACAAAATAGTATTCACATACTTACTTTGTGACAACCAAAGCTTTCTGTTAACTCTGTCCCCTCCTGATCTCCATTCCCAAAATATACCTTGCAGCACCAAGATCCTTCATCTCAAATGCACCTGAAAGTTGGGCTTTAAGCTCACTGACCATACCCTTAGTATTGCTGAAAAACAACATGTCATCAACATACAAAGCAATAACCAGTATAGAATCATCAACATAATGAATGTAAACACAATGATCCTCCTCGTTTCTAACAAAACCCAATTTCAAAACAAATGAGTCAAACTTTTGATACCACATTCTGGGGGACTATTTCAGACCATAAAGAGACCTCTTTAACCTGCAAACCCAATATTCTTTTCCTTTTACCTCAAAACCTGTAGGCTGTTGCATATAAATTTCTTCTTCAAGATCTCCATGCAAGAATGCAGTCTTAACATCCATTTGCTCAATCTCCCAATCATAAGCTGCAGCAATGGATAAGAGAAATCTAATAGAAGTCAATTTAGCAACATGAGAGAATATCTCTTTCAAAATCAACTCCCTCTCTGGGAGTAGCCCTTGGCTACCAGTCTAGCCTTGTACTTCTCCAATGACCCATCTGGTCCAAACTTCTTCTTGAAGACCCGCTTACAACCTATGGCCTTTCTTCCTTTGGGTAAACGAACAAGATCCCAGGTGTTATTAGAGTCTAAAGCCATCATCTCCTCCTGCATGGCTAGCTGCCAAGACTCACTATCATTTGTAGAAATAACTTCCCTGTAGGATCTAGGTTCATCGTTAGTACTCAATAAAGCATATACACAACAGAAATCTGGTGGGCTATACCTGTCAATTAGATTTCATTGTCTTGTGGATCTCCTTAAGGGTGGAGTAAGAGACTCTACTTGTTCTTCTGCATGATCATTTGTACCAACTTCTTCTGTCATAACAGATTCATCTTCATCAGAACTACTTGAATCTTCTTCTTCTTCTTTACCCCCTAATCCATCATTCTATTCTTCATGAGGTGCATCTTGCTGCTCTAAATCAAAGTGCACATTTTTTACCTTTTCATCTTTTTCTTTTGGCTACTCAGGTTCAGAAATAGCTCTAAGTTCCCTAAAAATAACATCTCTAGGAAAGATAATCATGTGGGTTAGTGGATTCCAAAGCTTATAACCTTTCACATTATCACCATATCCAATGAATGCACACTTTTTAGCCTTTGGATCCAACTTAGATCGCTTTTCCTTAGGCACATGAACAAAATCCTCACAACCAAAAACCCTTAAATGTGAAACAAAAGGTTTCTTACCTGTCCACATTTCATAAGGTGTCAAATCAAGAGCCTTACAAGGAGATCTATTTATCAAATAGCAAGAAGTACACACAGCCTCTGCCCAAAAGCATTTATCCAACTGTGCATCACTAAGCATACTTCTGGCTCTTTCCATAATTGTTCGGTTCATCCTTTCTGCAACACCATTCTTCTATGGTGTATACGGAGTTGTCTTTTGTTTGATTATATCTGCATGCTTGCAAAACTCATCAAATTACTTAGAGCAATATTCCCCTCCATTGTCAGATCTTAATATTTTTATCTTTCAACCTGATTAGTTCTCTACTAAGACTTTGAATTCCTTAAACTTAGTGAAAACTTTAGATTTATGCTTCATAAAATAAATCCATGTAAATCTAGATACATATCAATGAAGGTGATAAAATAACAAGATTTTCCAATAGATTCATTAGCCACAGGTCCAAACACATCTGTATGAATAATTTCTAATTTCTCTTTTGCTCTATTGTTTCCTGAAGGAAATGATTTTCTATTTTGTTTACCAAACACATAATGCTCACTGAAATCAAAGTTCTCATCAGAATAAGAGAAAGTGTTCAACAAATTTTTATTCATAGTAGTTTTTAGTATATTATTGCTTGTGTGGCCCAATCTACAGTGCCACAACATACATGTATTTTCAGTAGTGGCCTCAGATACATAGGAGGCATTACAAACTATAGTGGCTTCAAGCTTAAACAAGTTCCCGAATCTTTTCTCTTTCGCTACCACCAAGTTCCCTCTCACCAATATGCAACCATGCTTGTCAAATGTCACATGCATTCCCAAATCATTCAACTTCAAAATTGAAATCAAATTTCTAGCTAATCTAAGAACATGCAAAACACTAGGGAGGGTTTTAATCCTCCCATCACTAAAACACAACAATACCTTTCATTTCTCGACAATCAGATATGTATCTAAGTTGTCACCAAGGTAGATATTACCTCCATCATATTCTTCATATGTGGAGAACCATTCCTTATGCAGGGTCATATGAAATGAGCATCTTGAGTCAATCAACCAGTGATCATTAGAAACAAGATTACATGTAGAAAGTAAAACTTCTTCACTTACATTCGAGAACTTATCCGAAGCACTCTCCCACTATTTCTTGGAATTTCTGCACTCCTTCTTCACATGTCCCCTTTTACCATAGTTCCAACACTTAACTCTATTCTTTTTACCAAGAGTCGTAGATCGGCCCTTAGACTTGTTCTTAGCCCCTTTCTGATCTCCTTTAGGTCCTCTTTCCTTAGACCTTCCCCTGACACTAAGAGCATCCCCTGAACTATTTGAACTCTTCTTCCTCAATTCCTGTGACACTAGCACTGAAACAAGAGCATCCAACTTCAGATCCATGAGGTTAGCAGTGATAGCAATGATAACATTCTCCCAAGACTTAAGTAAAGAACAAAGAAGTAAGATACATTTATCTTCCTCACTAACCTCAACATCTATTGAATCAAGATGACTCACTAACAAATTAAAAGAATTTAAATGCTTTGCAACTGATTCACCTTCTCGCATTTTCATGGAAAATAATTTTCTTTTTAAATAAAGTTTATTTACCATACTCTTGGCTTGATAGATCTCACCCAACCATTTCCACAACTTGTATGCAGTCTCTTCCTTTACGACATTCAACATGATAGAGTCTGAAAGACACAACCGAATGGTTCCCCGTGCCTTCTTATCTAGTCTATACCACTCATCTTGAGAGACATCGTCAGGTTTCTTCTCTTTTTGGACAGCCAACCATTGGTTTCTTTCTTCCAACAAATATTCTATTTTCAGCTTCCACAACTCATACCCTATTCCATTGAACTTCTCAATGTCTAATCTAGAGGTTAATGCAATAGTGGATGCAACCATAATAACAACACAAGATCTACAAAACAAATGCAACCAAATCTCCCATTGCAGCTACAGCTTCCACACTACCACCCAAGAGTCAAAGCTAACCAAGCTCTGATACCAAATGTTAGAAATAAAAGCAACACTACTTCAATGAAAATCTGATTTGAATAAATTTTAGCAATCAAAAACTGTGTTATTAATGGAGATTGTAACACAAAAACAAAACTATGCTTCACAGAAATGCAAAATCAGAAATATGAACACATAACACAATGTTTAACATGGAGAAAACCCTTTCAGGTAAAAAACTCAACACAGGAAAGAGGCCCAATGTTTGTATTAATTTGAAAATGATTTACAATACAACAACACTTCAACTCTCTCCACCAGTCTTCAATCTGATAGCATTCCGACAACACTCGAGTACCTAAAATTTGTATATGCAGCAACTAATACATGGTAAATACTTATAGAAACATTTTCTAACTCATATTAGGTGTTCACCTTCTCTCTCCTAAGATTCTCCAACCTATAAATATTAATTACCATCTTACAAGCATCTTACACTTGTCCAAAAATAGCCATGCAAAGGTTGGAGGCCCAAGACTAAATCTGGCCTCTTACAACATATTATGACATGTCATAACCGTCATAGATTCCATAAAAGAGTATCTTTCCAAGATAGGAACCTTGGGCTAAATATAGCAAATATACAACTAACATATCTATCATATGCGTCATAGAATCACATAATCTTATGACAACTTGCAGCTGTCATAGATTCACTCACCAAACATTATGACAGTTGTCATACATGCAAAAAATAGTATATTCCTCAAGGGAGCATGCCTATCCTCATTTACTAAGAGTTTTTACATTTGCCAACTGTAAATGTCACTCCGTAACTGCCGCTGGTAACTCTGAAATTACAACTATCAATGAGACTACCTCATTCCCTTATGGGTAATTACAAATAACAAATAATAAATGGAATAAAATACAATATTGGAATTTACAAGGTTAATGGCACCTTATTCCAACAAACTTCCATTGAGTTATTGGATGATTAGTTGTTTAATACTATTGTTCACATTTTCCTATAACATTTTTGGCACCCACCGATACTTATACAAGAGCAACTTGATCCTATACCTATACGTGAGAAAGAAATCCAAATCCAACCCATTCATAACCTATATCTTTTCTATGATCAAGATATTATCGTTGATGAGGAATCTATACACAAGCAAATTGATTCCATCCCTATCACATCTAATCCTATCTATGATCAAGATTCTATCTATGATCAAGATCCTATCTATGATCAAGCAAACCATGATGATCCTCTCAACCAACTTTATGCATTCCATGGTCAGAAGCTTATTACCCCATCTATCCATAACCCCATAACCATCCATGAGCAAGAAACCTCCATTACTCCTATCCATCATCCAATAACACACACTTTCCTGGATGATACACTAGGTTCCCAAGTGCACATAGATGATCAAACCAATAACTTTGATCTTAGTGAGCATAATGATAATCAAGATCCTAACGATCCTCCACCATCCGTTATCGACCATGCTGCAAATCCCCCACCAAATACCCTTGGTTTTACCACCTTCATCCATGAATGTTCCTCCTTTGGAGAGAAACAACCCTTATCTACCACTTCACCTTCTCCATCAAATAATGAGATTAAATCTAGTGTCCAAATTACCCATAATCCCATTGTCTACCACATACTCCAAAAAATGAACTATCAAGGTAAAGGCTTAGGCCTTCATGAACAAGGTATTTTAGAACCTATCCATGTCGAAGTCCCTCCACCCTTTTATGGCCTTGGTTATACTCCCCAAGAAAAGTAATCTCATGATGTTGGTACTTCATCCATGCATCCTAAGTCCACCACTTTCCATCACAAATCCCATTATATCCCCAAAACATATGTTGCCATTCCACCTCTATCATCCTACAAATGTCAAAAGCATGTGACCATACACTTTCCTCCATCCACTTTACCCCCACCCCTTCCAACTCCTACTATACCACCATCCACTTTGCCACCACTTCTACCAACGCCTAATTATACATTTACCCATAAATCTTTTAAAAATCCTAATCATAACCAACAAATGCACACATTGTCTAAACATAAAGCTTCCACTCACTCTACCATGTTCATGGGATTCAAAAGTAAAAATTTGGATGCCTCTACCTATAAAGCAAGAAATCTTAAGGGTCCTAATACCTTAGGAAATCAATCCAAAGAATCAAAGAAAAATCCATCCAAAAATTTATCCAAACCCATACCTTCGCAAGCAAAGTCAAAAACTAAAATGGTATGGGTTCCCAAGCAAAAAGAAGCAATCAAGTCAAAAGATGCATCCACCTCTCAAAAATTCCAACCATCCTCTTCCATCCATTCCATTCGACAATATCACATTCCTTCATCCCACATCAAACGCACACATCATAAAAATACCAAGTCCATGTGGGTCCCTAAATCACTCCATCAACCATCTCCTAAGCAAACATCACCATTGCTTCTTACACCACCTTTCCATCAATAGATTCAAAGTTTATTGATGATGTGTGCAGCTGTTGGTCATGGTTCCATTCCATTCCATGACATTCCCACATACCTCCATGTCTCGACCATTCAACTACTATCCTACATATCTTCCCCATCATCCTATCCCTATGGTCCATGCTTTTGCATAAGCCTTTTACCCATCCTCTTTCATAATTCATACAAATCCACATCATAATCCACCATCTACCTAATCCATTTCACTTTCATACGATCCCTCACCAACATCTATAAGTATTTGACATGGCCCATTTGCAATGACATCCATCTAGCGGGACTATCACCTTTCATGGATCTAGACACTTGAGTCCCTCCCATCCAATCCCAAAAAGTCAAAGTGAAAAGTTAAAAAAAAAAGAGAAAAAAAAATTAAAAAATCAAAAAAGGTAAAGAGAAATCCCTTTGTCCAATGGTGAAAAATTGGCAAATGGGCACCTTGGATAAGTACCATGATGAAAACTTGGCAAACAAGCGTCATATGTAGGTTCATTGTCTATGTACCTTACACTTGGGGGCATGTCGTCTCATCTACCCATCCTATCATTCCTTCTACCTATCCAACCTATCATCATCCAACCTATCATTTCCATCCTATTGTAGCCATCCTTATCCATCACATATGTATTCTTATTGAATCCATTCATCCTCCCTTCATCTTATTGATCTTGATAAAGATAGGGGCAAAATGTTGAAACAAGCTTTGGACAACTCTTGATGTATCTAATACTTCCAAATGCGTCTTCCCATCATATCATTGCATGCATTGTCACGCTATATCCTAAGTCCAATATCTTGAATAAGACATGTTATTCCTAAGTGACATAGTCCTTGGAGATCATATCCTGAATTCTCCCATCCATCTTTCCTTCATGCATTTCTGATCCATTATCTCCTAATTTCCATCCTTCTACCTAACCATCCATTATCCACTATAACACATCCATCTACCTATCCATGGTGTTTCCTTGTCATCAGTATCTTGCATTTAGGCTATACAAAATTGTTATCCAATATCATCCCGAAACATTTCAAAATCCCAAAAATATCAAAATGCATCACAGGTACTTATCATGGCTTGTTATTGGCTGGCTTTCACCGCCTTGTCAAATAAGTTTATACATATAGTCCGTCATCGATCTCATCATTTATAGAAACTCCATCGTCAGTATCGTCGGTCAAAATACGTTGCCTTTGAGCTATCACATAGGCAAGGACATCATCGATGAGCCCCTGAGGATTCCCATCCATTTCATCCCTTTTCACCCATCCTTTTGTCCATCTGGATTCACACCATTTCCCATCGCCTAGGTCTTAGGTCCACATGGTCCATACCTTGAACTACGTTGCCTCTACGTCATCACGTAGGCAAGGCCATCATCAATGGGCCCCCGAGGCACTAGGTTAGTCCCTTAGGGCCCGTCTCTTCATGTCTGTTGGTAGTCCATCCATGATAAGTCAATCCTTTACTTGATTGGGGGCAATATACTTGACCTAGTTAGTGAACTGGATTCTTGAATGCAACAATTTAGAGGATAACAAAAACCGGATTGTGGTTTTCTCACTAGACAGCAAGCAACACAACAAACACAAGCTTTTAAAAGCATTGTCTTGGCAAGAAGACATTTAAATTACACCTGACAAATCTTGACCTGCCTAAACTATCAAACATGACTCTATTAGTTATTGCAAGAAAATATATCTATGGCAAGAAGGTTTTATGTTGGTTTAAAGTCTTATATCTTGACTTTTGTTATTATGTCTTTTTATGCTACTCAAGGATGTCAAAAACTAGAGAAGCTATGATGCGAGCAAAATTATCTTACAACATTTTAAAAGCTCAATGATGAAACAAAGTACTTCAAAAACTTGTATACGAAGATGACAAAATCTACATCCATACATATCAAATTGCATTTCATTATAAGCATTTCATCCTTGTCAAAAATTCCAAGTGTCGAAAGGTCCATTTATCCATTTTCCCAAATCATTTCATCCTCTAACCAATTCATTCATCTGATCATCAAATCATTCTAAGCAATGATCCAAAGGCAAGTCCATCCTTAATCCATACCAATCGAGTAAAGTCAATCTTGTCAAAATTATCCAATCGTAATCAGTGGTGTTGATCCTAATCTGGTCGTGAACCAAATCAATCAATCGTCATCATCAGTGGCATATATCTTTCCCGCGTCTTTGTGTTGATCTAGGGATATATTGTTCCCCGCAATGAAAAACACTATCATCAATCATTATCAATTAATCATTGGTTTACAACTTGACAGGGGTAATACCTTGCTTGTTCGTGTATCATTTGTGCATACTTGCTTGCTTGTGTATGTGTGTTATCATTTTATCTTGTGTAACGTGTCATTTGACTTTTCCATCCATCCCTTATCTTGCATCCTCCATTTTCTTAGCCATCCTTTATCATTCTTGTTCATCGTGAGGTTGATCATCATCTTTTTGCAAAAACCATCCAACCTGACCAATCTCCCGAGGGGGCATCCTATCGTCAGTAACTTGTACCAGAGGGAAACTGGGGCACGTATCATAACAATTTTTTTTTAATTCTTTGAAACAACGTGATAAAACACATTGCATCAAAGAGGGGCAAAATGTATACACCTGAAAATAGCTAAGTCAAATTAAATAAATATTTTAATATTTATTTTGTTCTCATTCCTCTATCAATTAAATAAATATCCTAATTTATTTAAATGATTCACATCCCTGTAACAATTAAATAAAATAAATTTATTTAATTAAATTCCCTAAATTCTTCTAATGTCTCACATAATTAAATAATTCTAAATTATTTAATTAATCCTAAATTCCTCTATCCTAAGTCCTAATCCCATAATTCCACATCACCTTTTCACCTCACCTTTCCACCTCACCATGTTGCACATGTAATTAAATATTTTAATATTTAATTAGCTAATATTCCCTCACCCACATGTCCTATTTTTCCTCCAGTCAGATTAGTTAACTCATTAATCAAATCTATTAACTAATTAGTCAATTGAGTTCACTAATCAATCTATTCTGTTGACTCCCTAATCAACCCAGTTAACTGATCAATCATCTCAGTTAACTCTTCAATCTATTCTGTTAACTCCCATAACTCGTGCAGAAGGCTTGGACACTTGTCCACTCTTGATTCATGCACATTCCCTCAATCTTCCTCAACTGTACACATCACAGGTAATTCCTCCAGTCATGGATCTATTGACACTTGGATTTGGTCTTCCCTCAACCTATATAAGGAAGGTCTTCACACCCATTTGTAATCTTACTCTACAGGAATCCTACTAGCGTTCCTTTGAAAAAGTTATCTTCATTTGTATTTACACAACCTCATTATCATAATCACTGTGTCTCCATAAATCCATCTCCATTAGTAATACATTGTAGTGTGATCTCCATTGCATTGTCCACCTACAGTTGTTCTACTCTTGTCATCTTCAACAGCAAGGAAGTGCACACTTCTGAGAGCTCCATTACCATCAAGATCAAGAGGAGATAGGTGAACAATGGAAGCATAGAAGTAAAATGGTGTTCAAAGGTATAATCTTTGTTTACTTGTATTTACATCCATTTCCATTGAGTTATTAGATGATTAGTTGTTTAATACTATTGTTCACATTTTCTTATAATAGGCACCAACTTAGCAAGAGACACCAATCGAGGCGCTAACCTCCAAAGAACTAAGGTTTCACCTTTTGAATGTTGCTTCGGATGATGGTCATTTAGATCTCCTTCATAAAAACCATTTTTGGGAATAAAACCACAAAGAAATGTTGCCTGCATCTATTGTCCAAATCTAGCCACAAAATTTTTTTGGCCATGCTCCACGTGTACACCATGCAAAGAAGTGCCACTCATGCTTTTATGCATGAAAATCTATCTTTAGATTTGATTTGTTTTTGTATCTATGAATTTTCTTCTGAGAATAAAATTGAGAGATATATGCCAGTGGTTTTTTCGTGGTACATTACCAAGTTTTCCATGTTGTCTATTTTGTACTTTTAATGCTAATTCAATGTTATTTCAATTCTGCACTGCTTATTTTTCTAACATAATCTAACTAGGTTTTAGCATGGATTAAATAGAAACCTTGTGAAGCTAAAGAGCTTGAAGCTTTACAAGAACATGCTCAATGGTGCGATTCCAATTGATATTGGAAAGATGAGCTCCTTAGAGTAGCTTGATGCATAGCACAATGCACTAACAGGACCGTTGATATCTTTGCATTTAATGGATATTGATTTGTCTGATGAGATTCCTGTCAATCTTGAAGGTCTAACCATGTTGAGTGATTTGTCTTTATTTAATAATTCATTTCATGGACAAATTCCTCAGAAGCTTGGAAGTAACACCCAAATTTCCATTTTTAATTTATCAAGCAATCAATTAAGTGGGTCATCACCATCCTAGCTTTGTAATAGGGGAAAGTTATGGTCTTCACATGTGTTCGATAATATGAACAATGGTAGCATGTCAAAACTTATGAATTGCTCAAGTATTGTAAGGTGTAGACTGGTAAATAATCAATTTAGTGGAGAAGTTCCAAAAGATTTATATGGATTTCTAGGACTTTGATTGCTACAACTTAGTAGTAAAACATTTGAAGGCAACATTCCTACAGATATTAGAAGTGCAAGAAATTTGTTAAAGTTGGAAATTGATGACAATTACTTCTTGGGTAAGCTTCCATCTAAAATTGGAATGATAAGCTCTTTGTAACTCCCTCAATATTGCTCAAACTTGGTATTGTGAACATTTGTGGAAACCCCTCAAAGATTACAATCTTAATGCACAAGAATGATTTCAATTAGATACCCCAATAGAGAGAAAGTTGCTTTGATAGATGAAATATTTTTCTAAAAAAAATCATGATTTGTAAAAATCCTCCCCTGATTACCCAAATTACATCCTTGAACCCCCTTGTAGTGATATTTCTGTTAATAAAATAAGAGAGATAATGGTAAGAATCCACACAAATGCGAGAAAGATAAGAATATAGTAGATCCAAAATGTTGATGAAGGCAAATGGTCAAAAATTTCAATAACTTAAAATAAAAGGGCATTTATTTCAAGAGAGCAATCTCGAGATAGAAAGAAGAACCAAGCAACAAAATTGCATAAGTGATGATTGAGAAAACTTCTTGTACAGACTGGTTCTCTACAAGGCCTAAATACCTTGATTTATCCAATAATCATTTTAGTGGAAAGCTGTTTGCTTCCTTAGCCATCCCTCATCTCAATTTCTTCAATCTGTCTAGGAACCACTTCTATTCTTGCATGTTCTATATCACAAGCATTGTAAAAATCACTCCTGCGAACCATAATGTATACAACGGTTTTGATTCAATTTGGAAACTTAAATGCTATACTGGAAAGATAGAAATACTTCTTGTAGAAGCATCCAAACCCAACAACTAAAATTATAGCCGTAGTGGAAAGGATAACACAAAGTATCAACATTTCAAATTAATAATATAGCAGATAAATCTTTGGTACATTTCTCAAATTAAAACCGTTACCAGACCATATTTGAACTGCATTTACATTGCTTTTAAATGCAAGGCACCTGTCAATAAAACCCGATGCCACAACAAATTTGAGGTTATGGAATGTAGAAAAAATTAGAATGTCTTCAAATTTTTTGCAGGTTTTTGGCAGGTCACACGCTAGACAATTCAACATTATTGTAGCTCCTAGCTTTCTCTATGACAACCTACAAACAATAAATTTAGGCCCAATGAAACTGTAAAAAATAAATTATCTTTTCTAATTTTTGGCCGTAAAAGAGGTACATTTTTCTTTCTTGCACAAACATTGGCATAAAAATATATTTTGAAAAATCTAAATTTTGATTGGTGGTAATTAATCACTTGTTAAAATCTGCCCCTCCTATAGAGTTCCATAGAAGAAACTAATAATTTAAACTAGAATCCCTCAATGTCACACTCAACTGACAGTTATATTTAGACTTCTACATATCAACAACTGGACCTTGGAATATCATCTATTGACAACTGTTGATATTCCAAGGTTTTTAATATCAATTATTTATGGACTCGAAGGGGTTTACTATTGAAGCTAGGAAGACTTTTTTGGATAGGATACTTTGGAACACATAAAACAAATCCACCAGATTAACCTTACTTGTGACTACAGATTGCTTTAGTTTGATGAGGATACTGCACCACATCAAGATCTAGTCTATGTTATGGTTGATCAGTTGTGGGCAGCAGACTTCCCACTAAAGCAATCTCCATCACAAGTAAGGTTAAATCTGTTATGGATCCCATTGAAGGTGATATGGATGAGGTGAGAATATTTAGAAATGTTGCCTCACTGAACACAAATTACAATACAAAGTGCCATAGATAAGTTGAAAAATCTTTTAAAACTTTCACGCAAATGCAAGTGTAAATTATTTGTTTTTATTAATGGCTATTGTTTTCACTTTTCAAAATTTGTATTAGCAGTGTCTAGAAACAGTGCTGGCAAAAAAAGAAGCACAGGTGGTGCAGATTTAGCAAAAAAATTACTATGTCATGGGGTTTTGAAAACAATTGTCTTGCATGTGAATGCTAAGTGGAAACCAAAAAAAGCACAAATGCCCTTTTCAATGTGAAAAATGTGCAATGTAGTATTAAATTAAAAAATGGGGCATTGAGAAATAGGACAGAGACATTCGAAACAACAAACCGTCTAGTAAAATATTTGTTTTAAATTGGTAGGTTTTATTTTTCTCTGCTTGTGCTTTGTCTGTTGCCCAGGTATGGATAATCTAACTCCCTCTTATGTGATGAGGTTGCTAAAATGACCAAAGAGTGTTTTTCTACAATCCCTTGCCAAAACCCTAATTTTATTTCCAGTGACAGTAAGCATTTTTGTTTCTTTTTCATATTTTCTTAATGCAACTAGCAAACATAAAGGATAAAGGATTTTAACGAATGGCTTAGTTGAACTGCCATGGTGACCATGGATGCAAGACTTAGAAGCGTATACAAGAAACAAAACCCAAGCCTTTGTCAACTTATTCTTTACGCCATGATGGGATACACGTAAATATGCAAAATGTGATAACTTAAACAAGGCCTTTAAGCTGTTTTACAACACCTTAGAAGAAATGTGGTCTCACTGAACACAAATTACAATACAATGTGCCATAGATAAGTTGAAAAATCTTTAGTAACTTTCACACCAATGCAAGAGTAAATTATTACTTTTTATTGATGACAGATACTGTATTTATGTTTTTGTCCTGGCATTTGTTTGCCTGCCTTCGCTATTTGTTTTGCAATGTTTAGAGGGTTGGTTGTGGTGAGCATCTTCTAAGATTAAATTATTTCCTCCTCCTTTAGCTATCAAATTAGTAGCGCTTGGCCCATTGATTTTTGCTTTTATTTTTAATTTTGTGACCTATATATTTATAATTTTAAACTGCCTGTTAGTATTCATTTATGTTTAGGGTTTTAGGCTTGAACATTTGTAGTTTTTCTCATTCAAACCCTGAAATTTCTGAGCCTTGGGGTCTTGCACCGTTCTACTTATTCTGATGCTGGTTTTCTGTGGAGGGTTCCTGGTTATTAGGTTTCATCCTTGTGTTTTAATGTTCATGGTTTGACCAACCTAGTGCAATGTTTTATTGTCTTTTCCCATCGCACATGAGAAAAGTGCCAAGTTTCTGTGTATGCAAGTGATCAAATATGTTGACAAGCTTGTGAAATCTCAATCAGCTTCCAGAAATGGTAAAATTTTTGAGTTATATGTATTTCTAAATGTGTATCGGGTTGCATATACATTTGGGAGAATCTTCTGAAAGATTTTGGGAATATTTGCCATTTGTATATTGGCCTTGCTTGTATATCAGGCTTGTATGTAGAATATGCAAGCGAAACATACGAAGGAAAAGATACATTGCATGAATATTTTGGAGAAGATTCCTTGCTTGTATGTGCAAGGGAATGTACATTGAAAAATATACAAAGGCCCGCGACATGCAAAGTGAACAATGCCGCACATATACAAATGGGTTTGTACATGTTCAACATACAAGAGAGAATGTATTTTGCATATTCCAGGAAAGATTACCTGTTTGCATGCAAAGGGGCACATGTATATTCGGTGATATACAATTGAAGATACAAGAAAAATATACAAGGGGCCTTGTATGTTCCGCAACATACAAAAGTAGAAGGTGCATTTGATGGGGCTCACCACTTGTTTAAAGTGATTGTATGTTCGAACATACAATGAAAGTGCATTCCAAAGATGCAAGGCGGACCCGAAGTCGTTTTCATTTTGTTCTAAAAGCAGTGTGGCATCCGTGGCTTGTACATTGCATTTGTATATGTGATGTGCAAGGAAGTGTGCATAGGAAAGAGAAAATGGGTTGGGCCCACCACTTGTATATTTGCACTTGTATATGTGCCGATATGCAAATTCATGAGGATACAAGGCCTGGACTTGAAGGTTTTTCAAATCTGATGGATAGATGCAATGAATTCCACCTTGCATATGTTTTGCGCTTGTATGTGTGTAATATACAAAGAGATGGATGCAGGATGGAGATACAAGCCAGACCCGAACTGAATTCTAGTTTGTTCTATAACATTTGACATCCACCTTGTATGTTGTATATGCATTTAGGTTTGCATATACAAGAGTGATAAAGGTGAAATAAAAGGAGAAAGGGTCAGCGATAGAGGGTCAAGGTGCCTACGTGGCACGATATCATTGGCTGGTAGCTCTTCATACATGTTTTGGGACCATTGATTTTGGTGATGGGTTTTTGATCAACGACTGAGTTTTGAACCTTCTGCGATGGTTTTTTCCTTGTGGCTATAGCCATTTTTGAGTGGGAAAATCTCTAGGTGCATCTGCTGTTGCATCTTGCGAGTAGATGAAGCATTGATGGCAGATTTGTAGAGGATGGACGACTGAAAGGACATGTCAACCACCCGATTGAAGATGAAAGTCCTGGAGCGGCAGTGCAGATCCTGATTCTACCTGCTCATTCCTCTTTGTCTCTCCTCAGCATTGAATATTTCTGAGCGCCATTCCTCATGAATTAAATCTGGCAAATTTTTGATTTGCCTTGTAATTAATTTTTGCTGGGTACACAGTCTTGGTATAAAGGCCAGACTGTGTTACTCATTTGTTGTTGTTGAAAACTGGACAATTTTTGGTGCTGTGATAAGATACAACTTCATTGGTGGCCCTATTTGGGATGTTTTTGTGAGTTTATGAATATTTCTGAGCGCCATTCCTCATGAATTAAATCTGGCAAATTTTTGATTTGCCTTGTAATTAATTTTTGCTGGGTACACAGTCTTGGTATAAAGGCCAGACTGTGTTACTCATTTGTTGTTGTTGAAAACTGGACAATTTTTGGTGCTGTGATAAGATACAACTTCATTGGTGGCCCTATTTGGGATGTTTTTGTGAGTTTATGAATCTCATGTTGTATGTTTAATGCATAAACTTACTAGTTTCATGTTGATTTAAATGAGTAATGCTTCATTGCATGTGTTCTGTTACTTGTCTCCAAATTGAATGTATTCTTCTTTTAAATCTAAATAGCTAAGGGGTGTCTAAGATTCTTGAATATGGATTTGCTATATTGAATGCTTGGTCTTTTACTTTTGCTCAAAGAGTAGATTAAATGTTTTAGGTTAAAGTGTTAAGAAGAATATATTGCAGTGAGGATCTTCTAAGAAGAGGTAACCGAATACTCAATTCTAGGAAGTATCTGTAAGGCAGATATTAAACAATCCCCTTGAAACTCAGTCATTAATATAGGTTTATGTGTACATTCACATGTGTATGTCTATTGACTCCGAGCCCTGGATAGGCACCAATCCAGTCCTATATTGAGGTCACAACCAAAGTCCTAGTTTTGCATCCAAATACAAATCAAACTCAAACTTCATATACAAACCTTTAGGATATTAGAAGTAGTTTTAGGACCAAAATTCTCTGTCTACAACTGAATATATGCCCAAAGCTAGCCCCTTTGCACTTATCTCACAGTTTTGGTCTTCATAAGAGAGGATTATCTGCTTTGTGTCAACATCCCAGGTACTACATAGATGCATTTCATAGATGTTGAGTAGGGAATATCCCCCTTGGTTTTGCAGAGCCTAAAGAAGAAGAGGAGATATTTATAGAGTCTATCTCCTATACTGTTGGCCCCTGGCCCGGGAATCTTGTTGATCAATGATGGCTACCTTGTAGGGATAACTGGGAATAAGCATCCAGTCTGGGAAAATAACCAACAGAAATTGGCGACTCCGCTAGGGAATTTGTGAAAGAACCCTGATTAAAAAAGAAAACAATTCCTAGTTATAGGTGGCGACTCCGAACCAATCTCCCAACCGGTAAAGTAAAAATTTGTATGCAAGAGAGAAGATCCTTGCGTAATTCTCTGTCTGTAGAATTACCTAGAAAAATGATGTATAGAAAAAAGGGGATTGCTCAAGCCAGTCAAGAGGGTTCTCGCAGAAGTAATGATAATATTCAAGATAATCCAGGATCTTCAGAGTGGACAATACCTTATTTTTCAAACACTGAGGCTGAAATCCAGAACGTATATGAAAGACAACAGGATGCTAGTTTGAGAATAAGGTCAAAAGTTTTTCAAGAATGCCCTCTCTTGGATCCCAGTGATGGATTTGAAGAGGTTGAGTCTCCAAGGGATGAAGATAATGATGACCAAAATGGAGTGGGACCATCTTCTTCTATGTCCAAAGAGGAACAGTTAACTGAAGAAATCAAGAGCCTAAGGGCAGAATTAGAATATTTACAAGCTATGAAGATCAGAGATGACATGAGACAGAAAGTGCAAGCTCTGAGAGTTACTCAGAATGATTCAGTTCCCACCCTTGAAAATGCAAATATGCAGAGAAATCAGCAAAGAAATGAAGTCCAGGATCAGCATGATAATCAGAGATAGAACGCAAATAATGCTAGAGTACCATTAAATAATGTAAGAAACCAGAATGCAAACAGAAATGCCAATGCTAATCAATTTGGTAGACAACCGATGCAGCTAGATAGATTCAGGCAGTTAGTTTTTGACGGCATTCCTGGTTATCCAAATCCTATTGACAAACATATGAGGCCGCAAGTGCCAAAATTTTCAGGAAATAATACTATGTCAGGAGAAGACCATTTAAAAGTTTTTCAGAATATCATGGACAACTTTGAGGTTGACCATGAGGATGTTTTTATGAAATTATTTATGCAATCCTTAGTTGATGAAGCCAGAGAATGGTACAGGGGTCTGCCTGACAGAAGTGTTTCATCATGAGCTGACTTCAGAAGAATTTTTAAAGAATAGTATGGTGACAAGATTGATCCTAGTTTTTTCATTAATGAATTCACTAGCATTACCAAAGGATCAAATGAATAGGTTGCTGATTTCAATGCTAGATTCATGAAGGTATTGAATAAACTGCCACATCACCTAAGACCTAATGAACCTATGTGCATAGTGTTGTACATAAATGCTTTTGATGCCAAAACTGCTTATGGATTAAGAGATAAGGGTCCTCACAGCCTCAGAGATGCTTTCAAAATAGCAACAAATATTGAAAATAACAGGAAAATATTTGGTAAGAAATAGAAGGGATGATGTAAAAATTCTGTAAAATCCAAACACTAAATCTCAAAGTGTTCAAGGCCATGCATCTACTTCTGAGGATAAATTAGATAAGTTGACAACTATTGTCAAGGACCTGAGCTATAGAATGGCTAAAAATGAAAAGGGAGTTGGTCCTGACAGACAGGTTTACCAAAGGCAAGAAAGAAGACCATCATTACATGATATGCCATATCATACCAATTGGCATAATGGTAAACCCATCCTCCCGCACAACAATACAAATCAAAGAGCTCAAAATGCAAAGGAAACACCTGATCCTTTGAAGAAGACTATTAATATGGTTGATGACACCCCATGGTGTATAATATGCCAAATGCCTCACTCACAGTCACAATGTATGATTGCTCAGTCTCTATATAACGATGATGTGGCCTGTGATGAGTGCAATGAGCCGCATTGCATGGAGGATGATAATGTCAATATGCTGTCTACAAACAGGGAGTGTCCTTCTCATGATATTGATACAAGCATGAATAATGAGGTTCAGGTTTGCCAACAATTTCCTTATGATGAAGATGATGAAGACAACTATGCCTATACTCAGGATTCACACTTTTTTCTGAATAATTTGAGAAGACCTTTTGATGAAGAAATTAGAGCCCTCATAGCTGCAGCAGTAGCTCAAGTCAAAAGCAATTACAATCTCAGGGGTAAAGCCTAGGTAAGCAACTCACACCAACCAGAGAACACTTTTGCAAGCCAGCCAGTGCATAGTCATAAAGGGATTGAACCACAAAAGAAATAGTGGAGCAATAACAAACAAAATTTTAAGCAAAAAATAGGTCATGATTCTTAGGGACCAGAAAACAGAATTCCCCACGTTGAGAATCACAGCAAAAAATTTTAGACCAAAACCGACAGTCAAGGAGCCATAAAAACTAAAGCTGGACCATACCAGGATAAAAATAAAACTATAGATCAGGCTACAACTGTTATACAAAATTATGCCCCAATTGACATAACTCAGGTCTTGTCTCAGATGAAAGTCTCTGTTCCATTAATGGAATTGATGAAAGTTGAAGAATTCAGAAATAAGGCAGTATCCTTGATTTTAGGTGTGCCTTGTCAAACCAAGTTGACTGGTGAAACTCAGGGTAAGAAACAAGCCCTATGCATTGAAGAAGATGAGGTTCCTGAGGTATATCTAGGGATGACTATGACAAAGTGCCCTTCACAGGTTGAACCATTTTATGTCTCCCTTGTCATAAATGGAAAAGTGATTAAGAATTGTATGCTTGACTCAGGAGCATCAACAAACATCATGCCTTTGGCTATCATGCAACAAGCTGGATTAAAAATAGATAGGGCATGTGGGAAGTGCTATGCAATGGATGCTAGGGAGGTACCTATCATTGGAATCATGAAACATGTAGATTTCAGACTGGCAGCATATCTAGCAAAAAACTTACAAAATGAACATAACAGTTGTTGATATCAAGCCACAGTATGGCATGTTGCTGTCAAGAAGATGGGCATCATTGATTGGTGGAAGTATGCAACTAGATCTGTCATATGCTATGATCCCTATGAATGGTAAGGATGTCAAACTGATCAGAGAAGAAAGGTCATCAGAAACTGTTGAGGACCAGGAGTCAGAGGAGCATATATGTTTTGTGGACATTGACCTTGAAAATTTTAGAGTTGTCTCAGATGTTAAAGAAGGTAAAGAGGGAGACATGTGCATTCAAGAAATTGACCAACATGGGCTTTAGACCATGTACTTTGATGGAGCATGTTCGAAAGAAGGTTCTGGTGCTAGAGTTGTGTTCTTGTCTCCAGCTGGTAAGCTTCTAAAATTCTCATTCTTGCTGAGGTTTGCCTGTACAAATAATATTGTAGAATATGAAGCTCTGCTATTAGGATTGAATGTTGCTCTGAAGCATGGAATCAAGATGCTCAAAGTGTTTGGTGATTCAGAGCTTATTGTTTCCCAAGTTAAAGATAAGTATGCATAAAAAAATAAAAGGTTAATGTAGACACCCAAAATTGTCTCAAATTTGTCCATGTCTTGCAACACCTAGTCAAAAACATTATTAAGACATCATGTAGCATTTTGTCCTAAATCCCACTCTTAATCCCATTTATCCATTAGCCAATTAATTAAATAAATTTTATTTATTTAATTAAATCCCCATCTTAATCCCATCTTTATCCTACTTAGCCAATTAATTAAATAAATTTTATTTATTTAATTAATTTCACATGCATAATCCCATTTATCCTATCCCCATCCCAATTAATTAAATAAATTTTTTTTATTTAAATAATTTCCACATCATATCTTACCCCATCCTATTCATCTATCCAATTAATTAAATAAATCTTATTTATTTAATTAATTTCTAACTATATCCCAACTAATTCAAATATTTTATTTGAATTAAGTCACATGATCTTTCATCACATTCCAACACTTGTCCAGTCAATCATGTGTTATAACTTTTATCTTTCACATGCACAACTAATGGGACCTAATTTTAGTATTTATCTACACAAGCACACATAAGCCTTATCTTCCCTTGCCACATGTCAATTGACTACAATTTCTTAATGTGCAAAGAAACCTAACTTAATCCTATCCATCCATTTCATCTAAAGCCCTAATTAATCCTAGCCATCCATTTGAGCCAAGCCAAGCCTATAAATCAAGCCATCTATAAGAGAATGGAGGATTCTTCTTCATGCAACCTCACTCTGCTGAATTTTCATCTCAAGCCATTATCTATCCTCTTTCATCTACCTAGCTTGCATCCATCAACCATCAACCATCTATCATCTATCTCCCTATCAATGTTATGCTGCAGAATCGAGCAATCAACACAACAAAGTGATCAATCAATCGAGCTCATCTTGCATCTTCGAGGTATTGAATGATTTGGGTTTAGGTTATGCATTTCAATTGTTTGATCATTTCCATTTGCAAATCCAAATTTTTCGATATACAGTTAAAACAATATAAGCATGTTGTTTGGGATACAATTGAATTGTTTGATGCATTTTCAATAAACTGGATAGAGAGATCAAAAAATGTCAAGGCAGATTTTCTAGCTAATGTAGCTGTAAGGCCAGATGATGTTACTCTATCAGATGTTACAAATGTTGAGGTCAAACTTAGACCTGTAGTGCCAGATAATGTATGCAGCTGGCAAGTGTTTGATGATGATAAGGATTTGCTCAAATTTCTACATTGCATTGATGAGTATGAGAACCAGGAAATGGATTTTCAGAACCTTGTAGAAGTTGTAGATGGAAAAGAAACTCTCCTAGGGAAGGAGGTAATTCAACCCAAGACAAACAAAATCCCTAGAGGGCTAGTTGCTTTAGAGAGAGTTTTGACAATAGGGACCAATTTGTTACAAAGGCATCCCCAACAAACAAGAATGATTTAGAGAGATAAACTTGGGAATATCTCATGCTCCCAAAAAGGTATATATTGGCAAACAGCTCAAACCACAAATAAGAACTATGCTGATTACATTACTGAGAAAGTCTAAGCATGTATTTGCCTGGTCATACGAGGACCTGAAAGCTTATAGAGAGGACCTATTCCAGCATGAAATCCCTTTGAAGCCTGAAACTAAACCGTTTAGACAAAAACAAAGACCTATCAACCCAACTTTAGCTCCTAAAATGCAAGAAGAACTTATGAAGCTTAGGGAGGCTGGAATAATTATGCCCATCAGACACTCAACTTGGGTGTCCAACCTTGTCCCAGTCAGAAAAAAGAATGGTGACATAAGGCTTTGTGTGGACTTTAGAAATCTAAATGTATCCTCTTTGAAGGACAATTATCCATTGCCAAACATGGAAGCTATGTTACAGAAGGTGACTGGCTGTGAGCTCTTATCCATGATGGATGGATTTTCAGGGTACAATCAAGTGAAGGTGAAAGAATCAGAATAGTTCAAAACTGCCTTCACTACCCCATGGGGAACCTTTGTATATGTGAGGATGCCATTTGGACTGACAAATGCAGGTGCCACATTTCAGAGGGCAATGGACGTTGCCTTTGCTGGATTAATTGACTTAATCTTGGCTGCGTATCAGGATGATTTGATAGCTTATTCAAAAAAGGAGGAGCAGCATTGCATGCACCTGGAACAAATTTTTATTAGAGCATTGGAATATGGCATCTCACTCAACTTAAAGAAATGTGCTTTTGGGGTAGTGGAAGGAAAATTGCTTGGACATATTGTTTCCAAGGATGGAGTCAGGATTGATCCTGAAAGGGTGGCTGCAATTGATAAAATTTAGATCCCTAAAATAGTAAAAGGTGTTTAGTCCTTCTTTGGACAAATTAATTTTGTTAGGAGATTTGTGCCTAACTTTGCAGAGACCACAAAAGATATCTCCAAGATGTTGAAGAAAGGTACAACTATCACATGGGAGGAGGAAGCGACTGAAAACAACAAAAACAGAACAACAGAGTCCAGGGTGCTTATTTCCAGTGGGAGCTATAGGGTCAGTGGTGTTATGATCAGTCTCCAAGTGGGAGATGATATGGTGTGGAGTCTGATCAGTCTCCAAGTGGGAGATTGTTGTTATATGGAGCCTAATCAGACTTGGAGGTTATATTTACCCCACTTTTATCAGCGCGGTTTCCCCCCAAATTCCTATGAGGTTAAGAGGCAGCGCCCCTTGCGGAAGTTTGGGGGCAGCGCCCCCAAGACGGGGTCAAGGGGCAGCACCCCTTGCGGGGTCGAGGGGCAGCGCCCTTGGCGTGTTCCCTGTCACGATACAGGGCGGGGTTGAGGGGCAGCGCCCCTGTGGGGGCTTGGGGGCAACGCCCCCGAAACCTCACATGATTTTTTATTATTTTATAAAGGCACTGGGAGTTATTTTTCATTGACCGACATAAGAAAACCCTATTTTTGTAACCAAAAAAAAGCTTGATAAAAAGTGGCTAAGGGTTAGGGTTTTGATATTGTATTGTAGCATTTTGCAGCGGTATTGAGTTGCAGGGATTGCTGATTGTAATCGGTTTGATTTACTGGATAATAATATTGGACTCTCTGTTTGGTGGATGTAGCCTGAGTTTGGGTGAACCACGTTAAAACTTGTGTCTCACTGTTATTATTTCTGTGTATTTCCATTTCTCTGTTTAATCTTTATTTGCATTTAATTGATATCTTCTGCCGGCTAACCCTAACACTAGGTCTATAGTTGTTGTCATATAATAGTTTGATTGTGTTTATTTTTATGGTTTTTATTTAAGGATTTGTCTTGTTTGGACATTTTAGAGAGTGATCTCATTCTATCCACTTTTTGTGAATTAGTGTGATATATTTTTTGAAAACTAATATAATAGGTATTCATTACAAATTAGAGGGGATGACTCTTAGTGTTTTATTTTTCAAGATGTATCCACTTCAATAATTAATAAGAATTATTGATTAAAAATTATGAAAGAAATTATAATCTGATTACTTAACTTTTCATTGAAGGATTTTGGAAAATAAATAGCAAAACTAAAAGGGGGGATCATGCTTAATGTTATGTTATATTTCATTAATACAAATAGGAACAACTTAGTGTGCTCTCATTGTTTGATCCAATTAAACTTCACCTTTTTTAACAAAATTTATTGGTTTTACAAACTAGATTCAATATACTACAATTCCTATTTTAAAGTATTTTTAAATTATGAGCTAGGCATTTTGAATTATTTTCTGAAGTTTATTTTTCAATGTTTTTATGAAAACAATTCAGTCACTTAAGTTGGCAATAACCATACAACATACTTGATACTCATTTGAGAATAAACATTAATTAATTAAATGTGGTTGAATATACAAACTACTTAAAATCCCCTTTTTAATTCATACCATGTATCAATATATTATTCCATTAAGACATTGCCACCAAAGGAGGCATAAAACTAAATACAAAAGATAGAAATATAGTATTTTTTGATTAAATAGGTATTTATATTGATTCTTTAAAAAATCACACTAAGAGGCATAAACTAAAGTGGTAGTAAGGGAGAAGAATATGATATTGTGACCATGAAAGAAAAACTACTTAGAACATACATTTATTAGAACATCAAAAATAACATATAAAGAATAAAGAAAGTACCACCAAAATGTTAGGCCTTTAAATACCATACCTACCTAAGAAAAAGACAATAAAAAACTAGTCAAAAGTTAGCCAAAAGATAGCAAAATGACAAGACAATATCACCAAGAAAATTGGATAGCTAAATCATTCAATATTTCTACAACCCCCTAGTATTCATGTAGGGATTTCATATTGAGTGCTAGGAGTTCTTTGAGATCCTTAGTGCTATTAGATTTCTTCTTCTTTTGGTGCCTATTCCTTTTGCACATGCCCTCTTACAAAACTGCACTCTCTCTCTCTTTTGCACTAATTAGACCCTCCTTTGTGTTGATAGAATCTAAAAAATTATCCATGTGAGCTTCCTCCTACATACCTTTCACATCATGTAATTCTTTCTCTAGCTTACCCACTCTTGATTCCAAGGTAGTAACTGTCTCCTTGAGTTATATATTTTCCTAAATGATAGCCTCCAATGCATCCTTATCCTTCTTCTCCTTTGACATTACAAGTATAAGTTCCTTTAAAACCTTATTCATCCTTTTATTTTCATTAGTTACTCCTTACATGGGACATAGATGGGAGTTAAGTACTTTTTTAAGGTCCTTGCTTACCAGACATGTCTTTACCTAGATTCCTAGGGACTGAGGAAGTAGAAGAGGGGAGAAGCCAAAAGAGGAATGGGTGATTTGATACACATCTTGGACAATTATTACATCCTTAGAAGTAAGACTTGGAGAAATGCTAGAACTAGACAAACAATCAAACTCTAGTCTAAACATAGCACCCTTAAAGAGGATAGGTTTCTTAAAGAAGAAATGGTATCCCTAACTTTTTTAACATGGGAATATGCCTTGAAACCTAACCATCATAACTATCTTAAACCTGACCCCAAGCCCTCGCAATAGGGGATTTGGGATCGATAGAAGGGGGCTTCCTACTAGAATCACCTCTCCCTTTAACAAAAGTTTTCAAACCAAGCATTTCCTTATAAATATTTGTGGGACTAACATCTAGTGTTCTAGAGTATAAAATAAGGAAGATTAAAGGCTAGTGGATAGGCATATCATTTATCTCCATGTGGTAATCTAGGACCGTGGTCTCTAGTGGCGTAAGTAGGAAAAGGGGAATACTCATAATCATGCCATGCCTAAAATGGTTAAGAAAAGGGAAGTGATAAGGGAAGAGTTGTCTATACCTACTCTCAAGGGCTATGTACTTCATGATTTGCATGCATACCTCCTCCTAGGGTGGAGGATGAGAAGTCCTTAATATACCATTGATGTAGGAGCATTCAGGTTCACAAGAAATCTTGTATCATCTAAAAAAATTGCTAAGATTTTGTTTTCTTCCTTATTGTTGTGTTGCAGTGGTTTTGATATTTTTCTTCAGGAGGAAATGTCATTCATTTTGGCTAAGTGAAGTGAATCTGGGCAATGTTTTTTGCCATTGTTTCGGTAGCTTTTGCAGTTTGTGAACTCCTTAGTTCACCGAAAGTAGTTCATGAAGTTGATATCTTGTAGAAAAAGGGATTTTTTAGGGAGAGTTTAAATTCACTTGGTTTGCTAAAGAAGTCTGTCATTGAAAAGCCCGTCTAAAGATTGCATGAGGGGTGTTTTGGAAAAATCTTTAGTTTTTGAACTATTGCTTTCACTGAAATGGAGTTATCAAATCTCACAGTTTGCCAAATTACTATTTTGCTGAAAGGCTTGTAAAGGAACGATGCAAGAGTTAGTAAGTTCTTGATTAGGCAATCTTTCTGAAAACATACAGTTTCAGTGAACTATTAAGTTTGCTAACCTAGGATCTCATCGAACAAGATTGGCTCGTGGGGTGGTCGGTTTACCGAAAGGCAATTCTACTAAAAAAATTATAGTTTTAGTGAATACTTAAATTCAAAAACTAGAAATAATTACAAAAATGAGAAGATTGAGTTTACATCAGTTTTTAAACATTGTTTCTATCGAAAAGCAAAATTTCGACAAAGATGATAGTTAGCGAACTACTTAGTTCACCAAAGGGCATTCTTGCTGAAAGTGAATGCAACGTCCAAGGTTTGTGGAATGTCTTTACCATCAAAAAGGTACTTACAAAAGATTTCATAAAATTGTTAACTGTTTCAAAGGACATCAAAGTTTTACAAATTCCCTCATCACCAAAAAGGATATTGAAGATGTGTGTTTCGACATACATACTAGTTTGTGAACTAGTACGGACACCAAAAGAGAGTTAGTGAAGCTTACACTTCACCAAAATAGGGAAGATTCAAAGTTCCTAAAGGTTTAAAATTCTCGATAAAGAGGTATAAGGGAATTGATGGTTTGAGGAGGGGTGATTTCACTGAAAGGGTGAAATTTCATGGGTTGAAAAAGTGAAGTTCCACCGAAAGAGAATTTGAGCTCGCTACTTAAGGGGATTCAAATAATTTGTAAAGATATGAGTTTGAGAAGTCCATATACCTTGCCACCATTTGGGTAATTTGGATGCACCTTGACCACTCAATTAGTAGAAATGAATCGTTGCCATTCACTCCAACTTGCACCCAGGAAGTATAAAAGGAGATCCACACTTATGCTTGGGGGTTCAACCATTTTGAAAGGAGTGAAGAATAATTGAATGTAATTTAAAAGAAAAAGAATATTTTAATTCTAGTTGATTTTATTGTTGCAAATAAATAAAACATTCCTTGTGATTCTGTGAGTTCTTTTTTGTGCGTATTTGTTTATTGTTTTGGCTTCTTATTCTGATAGTTTGATAAGACTATTAGGATCTAATCTACAACAAGTGGTATCAGAGTAGGTTACCTATTGATACTATGAGTGTGGCAAAGAAGGGATTCTAAAATTTTGTTGTGGGTAGAGAAGCCTGGGCACATACCTACAACTACAGAGAACCTAGAGAAGACATGGCACACAGAGGATGTGATAGAGGAAGAGCACCACATGCCAATGATATGGAAATTATGGAGATGGGCTGAGAGGAATAACATCATCATTAGGTACTATGGATATGGTGCAACATAGAGGAGTACATGACGAAGATGTGAGTGAGGATGAAGAAGAAATAGAAGTTAGAGAAGGTGATGCAAATGAAGAGGGAGACAGACCAAAAATGCAATTATTGAGAGCACTATCCAGAATAAGTAGTGTAGACATAAAAAATTGACCCGTGAACCATCCTACCCAAAATTTATAAAAACCTATTTCATTTACTTTTACCCCCTGGAAAATTTCATAGGAGAGTTATGCAAATATTTGAGCAACCACATTTCAAACATCTTCGGTAACATTTGCATTTATTTGGTTTTATGGTTATATCTTTCATCTTTTTCTGTTACATTTGATATAGATTTTAGGGTTTGCAAAATAAGTTTCAAATCTTTTATTAAAATTTATCTCCTGTAAATCCGAATCCAAAACCTATGTTTTAATCTTCTTTGAAATGACATTGCTTCGCAATATTGTCTCAAAGGGGGGCAAAATGTAGACATCAAAAATTGACCATCATCAAACCCCTAATTATTCCTTAAGTTACCCCTAATCCTAAGAGTTAATTAATTTTAATTAATTAATTAATCTTTCACTTTTATCATATCCCATAAATAATAAATTAAAATTAATTTATTATTTACTTATAAACCTAAAAACCTCTAGTAAATAATAAATTAAGCTTATTAAGCTTTATTTATTATGTAACCCAAACCTAAAAACCTAAACCTAAATCTATTTGCAAAAAAAATAAAAATATTATAAAACCTGTTAATTACCTACCTTACCAACTACCCGTGAACCATCCTACCCAAACTTTAAAAAAACCTATTTCGTTTTCATTTACCCCCTAGAAAATTTCATAGTGGAGTTATGCAAATATTTGGACAACCACATTTCAAACATCTTCGGTAACATTTGCATTTATTTGGTTTTATGGTTATATCTTTCATCTTTTTATGTTACATTTGATATAGATTTTAGAGTTTGCAAAATAAGTTTCAAATCTTTTATTGAAATTTATATCTCCTATAAACAAGTAGTAAACCTCATTGGGATCCTCTAAATTATAATGGTAGTTTGAATCTAGAAGAATTGATCAACTAGATTTTGGAAATGGACAAGTATTTTGATATTGAATTGATTGAAGACCCTAAGAAAGTGAAGTTTTCCTTCACAAAAGTGAAGGGTCATGCCTCCCTATGGTGGGAGTTCATGTTCAGATAGAAAGAAAGAGAAAAGGTAAAGAAAAAATTAAATCTCAGGAAAGAATGGTAACCAAATTGAAGGCAAAATTTTTACCAGTAGATTATCATATTAGTTTGTTTAAGAAGTTATAAAATTTGAAACAAAAAGAGAATAATGTGCAAGAGTACACTGAAGAATTTTATAGATTGAATATTTGAGCTAGCCATGTTGATGATGATGTTGAAAAGGTTTCCATGTATGTCAATGGGTTACACTGTTCCATCCAAGATGAGATAAGTATGGTGTGAATCAACAGTGTTGAAGAAACCTATCAATATGCCTTGAAGGCTGAAGAGATACTTGAAAGAAAACAAAATAATTCTAGAGGAAGGGGTATGTTTTCACGTGGAAGAGGACAATCTAGTGGTGGAAGAGGATACCAAAACAAACAAGGAGAGGCTAATACATTGCAAAAAAATACCTAGGAAAATAAAGGAGGAGGAGATTACTCAAGAGGAAGAGATGATTATTCTAGAGGTAGAGGATCTTTTGCAAGAGACAGAGGAAGAGGATTCAATGGCACTTGTTTTCAATGTGGAGAAACTAGGCATATGGCATTTGAATATCCTCAGATATAAAAAAGTAGTGGCAAGGGAAAAGAAACAAGAATTAATATTGCACAAGATGATAATGAAAGTGTGGCTTCATTAAAGTATTGAGAAGACCCCGAGGATGGATAATAATTGATGTTGTGAAGAATTCTGTTGAATCTAGAAAAAGAGAAACCTGAACCAATTCAAAGGAGGAACTTGTTTTGAACCAGATGCAAGTCAGGTGATAAATTTTGCAAAACGATAGTGGACAACGATAGTACAAAGAGCATCATGTCTAAAGAGATGGTAAACAAACTGAGATTGGAAAGTTTGAAGCATTCTAGTCCTTATAAAGTTTCCTAGTTGTAGAAAAAGAGAACAATATCTTGTAAGTTTCCAATTTGGTAGTTATAAGGATGAGATTTTGTGTAATGTAATATCAACAGTTGCATGCCATATTTTGTTGGGTAGACCTTGGCAATTTGATAGATAGGTTGTACATGATGGAAGGACTAATACATATAGAATCAAGAAGGATGGACAAGAATTTACCTTGAATCTATTGAAGGATAAAGAGGATGAAGTGGAGAATAGTCCTAAAGTTTGTTTGGTTTCTAGAAAGAAATTCTTGAAAGAGTTAAAGAAAGAGGGGGCATGTTTTGCATTTATCCCCAAGCATACAATAGCTATGACAACAGATAAATAAGAAGAATTACCAATACAAATTCAAGAAATTTTTGAATAGTATGCATATATAATGATGAAAGAGTTGTCAGATGGGTTACCACCTATGAGGGACATTAGACATTGTATGGACTTGATACCTAGTGCGAGTTTTCCTAATAAAGCACCATATAGAATGATGCCTATGGAGAATGAGGAGATAAATAGGCACTTGTACAAGAGTATTTGGATAAGGGATGATCAGGAAAAGTCTCAGTCCTTGTGTTGTACTAGTAGTGTTGACACCAAAAAAATATGGAGTGGCATATGTATACGGATTCAAGAACCATAAACAAGATAATGATAAAGTATAGACCTCCATTTCCATGAATTCATGATATGATGTATTGTTTAAGTGGAGCCAAGTACTTCACGAAGATTGACTTGAAGAGTGGATACCATCAAATTAGGATAAGAGAAGGGGAGGAGTGGAAGACAACCTTCAAGACAAAATATGGTTTTTACGAATGGTTGGTGATGTTGTTCGGATTAACAAATATCACAACACCTTCGTGAGATTGATGAATGAAGTGTTGAAGCCTTTTCTTAGTAAGTTTGTCATTGTGTATCTTGATGATATTTTGATTTTTAGTAAGACAAAGAAAGAACATTTGATGTATGTTAGGGCAAGATTGTAAAGGTTGAAGGAAGAAAAATTGTTAGTAAATCTGAAGAAATGTAGTTTTATGCAAACAAAATTAGTGTATTTGTGGTTTGTTGTTTCTAGTGATGGTTTGAAAATGGATCTGAAAAAAGTCAAGGCAATTTTGGCTTGGCCCTCACCCCATAGTATGTTTGAAGCTAGAAGTTTTCATGGTTTGGTGAGCTTCTATAGGAAGTTCATTCATAATTTTAGTGGAATTTGTGTACCTATTACTGAAACAATCAAAGGTAATAGGAAAGAATTTGTTTGGACATCTGTAGCAGAGAAAATTTTTAACTTGTTGAAGGAAAATGTGACTGAATAACGACCGTTGGCACTTCTAGATTTTGGAAAAGTATTTCAAGTTGATTGTGATGCGGGTGGGACAAAAATTATAGGTGTCCTAAGTCAAGAAGGAGGACCAACTACATACTTCGGTGAGAAGTTGAATGATGCAAAAAGGAAATATTTTGTATATGATCAAGAGTTTTATGCAATTGTACATGAACTCGAGAAATAGAGACACTACTTTCTACCAAAGGATTTTGTATTGTATACTAATCATCATGTTTTGTAGTTCATAAACAATTAGGGTAAGCTAAATTCATAACATATGAAATGGGTTGAATTTTTGTAGAGTTATTCTTTTTGTTTTGAAACATAGGAGTGAAAAATCTAACTATGTAGTTGATGCATTGAGTAGGAGATGTCTATTGTTGAATGAGTTAAAAGTAAATGTACTTGGTTTTGATTCTATGAAAGAGTTGTATAAGGAAGATCCATACTTAAAAGAAGCATGGGAAGCTTGTATGAATCTAGTTGATAAAGATCAAATGTCATGGTTAGAGTATTTTATTCAGGAAGGTTTGTTGCTCAAGGGTTAAAGATTGTGTATACCTCAAGGATCAATGAGGGATAATTTGATGAGAGAAAAGCATAGTGGTGGATTAAGTGGAAACTTTGGTGTTGATAAAATATTGGTGCAATTGAATTAAGGTTTTTCTTGGCTTGGTATGAGTGCAGATGTAAAAATTTGGTGCAAAGTTATAGAGTTTTCCATCATGCTAAAGGAGTAAGGTAGAATACAGAGTTGTATCAACCATTGCCTATATCAAAGAGACCATGGGAACACATAAGTATGGACTTTGTTTTGGGATTTCCTCGAACACAAAGGGGTAATGATTCTATTTTTGTTGTTGTTGATAGGGTTTCCAAAATGGTACATTTTATTCCATGTCAAAAGAGAAATGATGCTTCCCACATTGCTACATTATTTTTCAAGGAGGTAGGTAGGCTGCATGGTTTTCCTAAAAGTATTGTTTTAGATCATGATGTAAAGTTTGTTGGCCATTTTTGGCGTACCTTATGGAAGAAAATGGGTACACAATTGGGTTTCAATTCAACGTACTATCCTCAAACTAATAGTCAAACTGAAGTTGTCAATAGAAGTTTGGGTAATTTGTTAAGATGTTTGGTAGGAGATAAAACAAACCAGTGGGACTTAGTATTCTCTCAAGCAGAGTTTTCTTATAATAATTTAGTCAATAGGAGTGTTAGGAAAAGTCCTTTTTATATTGCCTATGGATATAGCCCAAGAGGTCTAGATGAGTTGAAGGATAGTGCTGATTTAAGAAGAAAGAGTGATGTAGCTGAATATTTTGCTACATACATTGATGATTTGCATAAAAAAGTGAAAGAATCTTTGGAGAAGAGTGCCAACAAATATAAGGAACATGTTGATATGCACATGAGAGAGCATGAATTTTAGGTTGGGCATTTTGATTTGGAACATTTGAGGAAGGAAATATTCCCATAGGGAACCTATAATAAATTGAATTAGAAAAAGATAGGGCCTTGTAAGGCGTTTAGAAAGTTTTCATCCAATGCCTATGAGATTGAACTTCTAGCATGTATAGATATTTCTCTCATCTTCAATGTTGTTGATTTGTATAGATATTATGAAGGAGAATCAAGTGGACAAGAGAATTCAAATTTAGATTTTCAAGATGCACATGGATGGATTCACCAATTGTCTAAGAAGAAATTTGAGCAGGTAGATAAGGTAATTTATTCTCAAGTGGCTAGAAGAACAAGGGGGAAAGAATACATGGAATATCTTGTCCATTGCAAAGATAGACCAACAAATGAAGTCTCTTGGATGTAAGCTACAAAATTGGTTAAGTATTGGATAGCCATTCTAGACTTACCTAAATTTTCATGAGTTGTAGCCTCATGGAACATTTCACTTACTCGGCATGTCTGATGCAAAAGTATCTAGGTTCAAAAGCAATCCTTTGTCACCCAAAAAAAATATTTGCTAAGTTTTTATTCTCTTCTTTGAGGTTGTATTACAGTGGTTTTGATATTTTTTCTTCAGGAGGAAATTCCATTCATTTTGGCTAAGTGAAGTGCATTTGGGCAAAGTTTTGCATCTTTGTTTCGACAACTTTCATAGTTTGCGAACTCCTTAGTTCACAAAAAGCAGTTCATGAAGTTGATATCTCACCAAAAAAGGGATTTTGTAGGGAGAATTCAAATTCACTTGCTTCGCCGAAGAAGTTCGTCACCGAAAAGCCCCACCGAAGATTGCATGAGGAATGTTTTGACAAAAGATTTAGTTCATGAATTATTTCTTTTACCAAAATGGAGTTATCACATATCATGGTTCATCGAATTAGTATTTCACCAAAAGGCTTATAAAGGAATGATGCAAGAGTTAGTAAGTTCTTGATTGTGCAATCTTGCTGAAAACATGTAGTTTCAGTGAACTGTTAAGTTTGCTAACCCAGGATCTCATCGAAGAAGATTGGTTCATGGAGTGGTCGGCTTGCCAAAAGGCAATTTTGCCAAAAGGCAATTTTGCCAAAAGGCAATTTTGCCAAAAAAAGTGTAGTTTTATCTAATACTTAAGTTTTGAACCATAGAGAATGCCAAAAAGGAGAAGTTTGAGTTTTTTTCAGTTTACCGAATGTTGTTTCTACCAAAAAGCATAGTTTCAACGAAGATGTTAGTTAGTGAATTGTTCAATTCACCAAAAGGCATTCTTGCCAAAAGTGAACGCAATGTCCAAGGTTTGTAGAATGTATTAACCACCAAAAAGACCACCAAAAAGACACTTACAAAAGATTTCATAAACTTCGTAAGTGTTTCGAAGGATATCAAAGTTCAACAACTTCCCTCATTGTCAAAAAGGATATTGAAGATGTGTGTTTTGGCATACATACTAGTTCTCAAAACTAGTATTGACACCGAAAGGGAGTTTGTGAAGGTTGTACACTTTGTAGGTGGGTGCAAAATATGCACAAACACAAAATATGCAAACACACAGAACTTAACCAAACATGTAAAATGCCAAATGCTTGGTGATCAAAGTAATTACAATTGCCTAATGAGAAACACATTACAAGATGCTTCTATAAATAGAGGATTGAGAACAATCTAGAAGTATGCACATGGTGAACTGAAATTCATTCAAAACACAAGTTTAATGCACATGGTCTACAGGAGTGTAGTCGGTGGTTTGTCGGTGGAAGGAGCTTCTGAAATCATTGTTCTCCTTTGACTAATATGGTGGTCTACAAGGAGAAATTAATACCAACATACTCCCCCTTAATTTTGACCTCAAATACTTCAGCATCTTCATTACTCAAACTTTGTCTTCACCTAAATTCCTTTGCCAAACGATCTTCATATCCTTAGCCTTTGGACTGCGGTCCAATCACCTTATCTCTTGATGAAAATCTTTGTTTAACAACTTGGTTGATCTTGCAAGCTGTGGCTTGATAAAGACCTCCTTTACAACGATTTGCTTTAGCAGTGACTCAACACTTCCATGATTCATTTTTGTGATTTTTTTTGACAGTGACTTCTTATAACAATGAATTTAGTGATTTAAATCCACAATTCAAAAATTTCAAACCTGAGATACCTTTGACAGTAGATTGGGGTTTTGGGTTCTCCTTTGTAGACTTGGCCGATCCTCTTTGACTCGGCTAACTTCTTTCTTCCCGTTTTTGGTAGCTTAGCACAACACTGTGATCCCTCCTTTGCTTTCAATTTTTTTTATTTCTTTGGTTGAATCAACAAAATAACTCCAACTAGTGATTTGTTTATTAACTTTTGCGGCTTGACCTTGCCTTCAACATCTTACTTTTGTCTTTCTCCAATTTTCAAAAATAGCTTCCTTCTAGACAACTATTACTGTGATCAGGATTAAAAAACATCGCCTTAATTTCCTTTAGTGGCTGCGGCCTTCATCTTGCACTTTTATCTTCTACAAACCCTCAATTTCCTTCTTTTCTTTGGAGATGATTACTTCACTCTTCGACAACTTAAAAAGAAACAGTTGTGGCTAAATATGTCTCTGAAACCATCAGCTTCTATGCCTTCGCTGGTATCATGCACAAACAAAGAAATCACCATGCCACTAAGAACACTTCATCTGCGCCTCATTTCCAATTCCTTTGCCTTTAGAAATGTATGCTCCGAGACTGATTTGCACTTGAACAAACACAAATGTAACCAATTTCACATAGGATTAAATTTACAAACCCTAACCCTAGATTTCTTGGAATTTATTAATCTTTGTCAGACGTATTAACTCCAGACTGCCCCCACGTCAGTTTTTAGGGATTTCCAAATCTATCCCTAGCACCGTTTGCACCTGCCAGCAATTAATTCTAGTATGTGAGTTTGAATTTGAAATGAGTTTGAGCACTTGTTTTTGGGCATGAATGAATGGGACAAATAAGAGGGAAAGAGAGTTGACCGTAGGAATTAGTGTGCATGTAAGCCTACAACATCAGAAGAAAAGAAGAGAGAGAGTGAGAGCCTGTAGTAGCAGAAGGAATGTGAAGGAGAATAAAAGAGAGAACAACGAAGAGAATATAGCAGAAGGGAATGTTGCAGTAGAAATAGTGATCTACAAGCAGCTATAGAGTTTCTAGATAGCTGCTCTAGATTTGAATTAGTTTGCAGCTCCAGAGATTGGGGCATCTCAAAAAAATAGAGCACCAGCTCTGCATCAAGTTTGTAACAAAGTTTTGAATGTATTTTAAAGTGGAAAATATAAATATATATTGCTGTCATTGTGTATTGTCTCTCTTCTCTATTTGTGCTTCTTTTCTGCTATCCACTATGCTGTAGCATTTGTCTGGACAACCTTTTAACCTACCCTGCCTGCTAACAAGTGGTATTAGAGCCTAATTTTTCTGGGCAGTTAGAAATTTTTTGTGGGTGTTTTATACAAGTCCTAGTTTGTATAGGCATTATCAACCTTCTCAGATTTGAGAAGCATGGTAGGTGGGGATAGCAAAGGATGGCAGCAGCCACCTACATTTGATGGGTAGAACTATGACATATGGGCTAAGAAGATGAAGACAATACTGGTTGCTAATGACCTATGGGAGTTGGTCATCGATGGGTTCACAGACACCACAGACCTAGCATCTTATGCAGCCCTATCTAACACTCAAAGAAACTAGTTTAAGGAAACAAGAATGAAGGATGCAAAATCCCTCAATCTAATCGAGCCAGCCTTGACAAAGGCTATTTTCCCCTGCATTGCAACAACAAACTACTCAAAATAGGCATGGGAAATATTGCAAAACAACTATAAAGGAACTGACAAGGTGAGATCAGTGAAACTCCAGTTGTTTAGGAGAGATTTTGAGACCCTACAAATGAAGGAGAGTGAGTCTATTTCAAACTTTCACACTAGGGTTTCTACCATGATAAATCATCTAAGGATTATAAATGGAGAAACCATGGATGTTCAAAGGATTGTTGAGAAAATCCTAAGGAGTCTACCTTCTAGATTTGATCATATTGTCATAACCATTGAAGAGACTAACAACCTGTCCAAGATGACAGTGGATGAGTTGATGGGTTCATTACAAAGTCATGAGCAATGGTTGAATAGATCCGCTCCTTCCCTTGAGCAAGACTTTAAGGCTCAAACCAATGCAAGAGGTAGGGGAAGAGGAAGAAATAGCAGAGGTAGAGGTCAAAGAGGTAGAGGAAGAAGCAACTCCAGAAGAGGAGTTTCATACAGCTAAGAAGAGGTAAGCAACTCACAGCTAAGCTATCAAGAAAAGAAGAAGAACAGTTCTAATCAGAGGTATGACAAAAGTAATATTCAATGTTATTACTATCATAAGTTTTGTCATTATGCTAGTGAGTGTAGAAAGAAACAACATGATTATGAAGGCCAAAATGCTAATGTAGCAAATGAGAACAAGGCTAAAAATGAAAAATAGTCAAATATATTTATTGTTTGCAACCTTGTTGAGAGTAGTGATGAAGTATGGTATCTAGACAACGGTTGTAGCAACCACATGAGTGGAAATAAAAACTTCTTTGCCTCCATAGATAGCAGCATACATACTGAAATAAAAATGGGAAATAATGAGCAAGTTTCTGTCATGGGAAAAGGTACAGTCAACATTCAATCCAAGAATGGTGAAAGGAGGAAGATCCAGGATGTTTATTATGCCCCAGGCATAAAACATAACCTATTGAGCATTGGACAATGGTCCAAAATGGTTATAAAATCCTAATGGAAAATGGAGAGTGCACAATATTTGACAAAGGAGGCAATAAGAAAGTGATTGCAGCAGTGCAGATGACTTGAGAAATAAAATGTTTCCTCTTAGGATACACATAGAGTCTTTGGCACCGTCTCTGGCTTTATCTCTGGCGTAGTTTCTAGCACTATCTTTGGTGCTCACAGCAGTGGGACAACAATCTGCCTTTAGGACAGTCATCAACGACCCATCCAAATTGTGGCATTTGAGGTACGGGCACTTAATTTTTTCTAGTTTGAGTTTATTGTCCAAGAAAGGCATGGTTAGAGGGCTACCAAACATTGTAGAGCCCAATGCAAAATGTGAAGCTTGCAGTTTAGAAAAATAGCATAGACAACCCTTTCAATCAGGGTATTCTAGGAGAGCAAAAGCACCATTGGAGTTGGTGCACTCAAATTTGTGTGGTCCCATGAAAACCCACACCTTGGTTGGAAATACTTATTTTATAACATTCATAGATGATTACAACAGAAAAATCTGGGTTTATTTTTTGAATAAAAAATCCAAAGCCTTCGAGAAATTCAAGTGGTTTAAGGCATCAGCTGAAAAGCAAAGTGACCACTATATCAAAGCCCTAAGAACAGATAGAGGGGGAGAGTATATCTCTAATGAATTTCTGAATTTCTGCAGGAATGAAGGCATAGAAAAGCAGTTTACAACTAGGTATACTCCACAACAAAATGGAGTGGTTGAGAGGAAAAATAGAACCATTCAAGAGATGGCAGCAAGCATGTTGAAAGCAAAAGGACTATCACATGATTTTTGGGGTGAAGCTATAGCAACAGTGGTTTACCTATTGAATAGGTGTCCTACAAAGGCTGTTTGTGATAGGATTCCACAAGAAGTGTGGATAAACAAAAAATGGAGTGTTGAACACCTAAGAATCTTTGAGTGTGTGGCATATGCATTCGTGCCTAAAGAGAAGAGGCAAAATTTTGATGATAAAGGTGAGAATTGTATCTTCATAGGCTATAGTGAAGAGTCAAAAGCCTACAAACTATATAATCCCATCACCAAAAAGGTAGTGATCAATAGGGATGTTGAGTTCATTGAGAATGAAGCATGGGATGGAATGTTGGACAGCACCATAGGTATTTCAGTTACAATACCCCTTGAAAATGAAGAAGCTCCGAAGGACAACTCTGGACTAACTACGGAGAGTAGCAGCTTAGGGAGAAACTACCATAGAGCATTGGAGAACAGTAGTTCCGGAGGTGTTCAGCATAGCAGCTCCGAAGGTGGATAGTAGCACAACAATTTTGGAGATCAACAGCTCCGGAGGTCTACAACTCTGAAGATCTACAGCTCTAGAGTTTAGAAGATCAGCAGCTCTAGAGGTTAGCAGTACAGTAGCTCTAGAGGTCAGAACAGTAGTAGCTCCGGAGGTAATTCAGACCCTACACTCGCATCATTGATACCATGGAGGACAAGGAGTGTGAAGGAGATTTATGATAGCACAAGGTATGCTAATATGGATGAGAATTTAGATTTTGCATTATTTTCTTGAAGTGATCCAATGCACTTTGAAGAAGCTGTGAAAGAAGAGAAATGGTGTAAGGCCATGGATGAAGAATTGGATGCCATAGAGAGGAATGACACATGGTAGCTAACTAATTTACCCAAGGGTAAACAAGTGATTGGTGTTAAGTGGGTCTATAAGACCAAGTCTACTACTGAAGGAAAAATTCAAAGACATAAGGCAAGGCTAGTTGTCAAAGGGTACAAACAACAGCCTGGAAGACATTATGATGAGACATATGCACTAGTTGCAAGGCTAGAAATAGTTTGGGTAGTCATAGCAATGGCTTCCCAACACAAGTGGAAGGTGTTTTAAATGGATGTAAAGTCAGCCTTCTTGAATGAAGTGCTGAAAGAGGAAGTGTATGTGGAGTAGCCACCTAGCTATGAAGTCTCAGGGCAAGAGGACAAAGTATATAGGCTCTGAAAGGCCCTCTATGGGCTGAAACAAACACCTAGGGCATGGTATAACATAATAGACTCATATTTTGTGAGTAATGACTTTAGCAAAAGAAATAGTGAGCCCACTCTTTACATCAAAGCAGCTGAAGGTAATATTTTGATTGTCGTTTTGTATGTAGATGATCTGATTTTAACTAGCAATAGTGATCTTTTTATTGATGATTTCAAAGAGGCAATGAAGAATGAGTTTGAGATGACAGACTTAGGTTTGCTAAAGTATTTTCTTCGCATTGAGGTCAAACAAACAGAGCATGGCATATTTATTTTGCAAACTAACTATGACAAATAGATTGTGAAGAGATTTAAAATGGAGAATAGTAAACCTGCCCCTACACCAATAGCTACAGGTCTGAAATTGAGTAAAGAGGACAGTAGCAAGGAAGTAAACCCAATCCTCTACAAGAGCATGGTTGGAAGCCTCATGTACTTGACAGCCACTAGGCCTGATTTGATGTATGTTGTAAGCCTGATTTCTAGGCTCATGGAGAAACCTAAGGACACACATTGGCAAGCAGGAAAGAGGATCCTAAGATATCTGAATAGCACAACAGGTTATGGAATCTTGTATGGTGTTTCTAATGAGTTTAAGTTGGTTGGTTTCACGGATAGTGATTGGGTAGGTAATGTAGATAACTGGAAGATCACATTCGGCTATGGATTTCACATGGGTTCAGGTGTGATATCATGGACATCCAAGAAGAAGCCCATTGTCTCTCTCTCTCTCTATAGTAGAAGATAAGTATATTGCAGCAAATGCAGCAACGTGTTAGGCTATTTGGTTGAGAATGATCCTTGTAGACTTGAATGAGCAGCAAGAAGATGGGACAACCATTCATTGTGACAATGTTTCATCAATAGCCCTGACAAAGAATCCAGTCTTCCACGGACCAAGAAAGCACATTGAGATCTGTTATCATTTCATAAGGGAATTGGTAGAGTGAGGAGAGATTGAGTTACAGTATTGCAGATCCGAGCAGCAGCTCGCTGACATTTTTACAAAGGCATTGCCAAAAGATTCTTTTGAACGCCTAAGAGATAGGCTTGGCATTGTTGACAACTCTAGAGGTGTGCAACCCTAGAAAGAAGACATCTCTGGACATGCTCTGGAGATGCAAGAACAAAGCTTTGGAGTGTAGGAAGTTAGCTCTGGAGATGCAGATAGCGTGCTCCAGAGATGCAGAGAAGAGCTCCGGAGGTGATCTAGAATGATAGAAACAGCTCCAGAGATCTGCTCCGGAAAGGCAAATGCAAAGGTATAACTCTGGAGATTAGTTCTGAATAGAAATAACTTCGGAGGTCTACTCTGGAAAGGCAAATGCAAAGGTATAACTCTGGAGATTAGCTTTGAAAATAATATTGTTGAATGATACCTGACTTCAGATTAAGGGGGAGTGTTGGAATTTATTAATCTTTGTCAGACGTATTAACTCTAACCTGCCCCAGTGTCAATTTTTGGGGATTTCCAAATCTGCCCCCAGCACCATTTGCACCTGCCAACAATTAATTCTAGTAGGTGAGTATGAATTTGAAATGAGTTTGAGCACCTATTTTTGGGCATGAATGAATGGGACAAATAAGAGGGAAAGAGAGTTGACAGTAGGAATTAGTGTGCGTGTAAGCCCATAGTAGTAGAAGAAAAGAACATAGAGAGTGAGAGCCTGTAATAGCAGAAGGAATGTGAAGGATAATAATAGAGAGAACATCAGAGAGAATATAGCAGAAGGGAATGTCGCAACAGCAATAGTGATCTATAGGTAGCTACAGAGTTTTTGGGCAATCGCTTCCGATTTGAATTAGTTTATAGCTCCAAAGATTGGGGCATCTCAGAAAAATAGAGCAATAGCTTTGCATCAAGTTTGTAACAAAGTTTTGAATGTATTTTAAAGTGGAAAATATAAATATATATTGTTGTCATTGTGTATTGTCTCTCTTATCTGTTTGTGTTTGTTTTTTGCTGTCCACTTTGTTGTAGCATTTGTCTGGACAACCTTTTAACTTCCCTTGCCTGCCAACAAGATCTTGACATGCCCTAGCTCTGATACCAATTGTAGTTGGGTGCAAAATATGCACAAACACAAAGTATGCAAACACATAGAACTTAACCAAACATGTAAAATACCAAATGCATGGTGATAAAAGCAATTACAATTGCCTGATGAGAAACACATTACAAGATGCCTCTAATAGAGGACTAAGAACAATCTAGAACTCTGCACATGGTGGACTGAAATTCATTCAAAACACATGTTCAATGTACATGGTCTGCAGGGAGAAATTAATACCAATACACTTCGTTGAAACAAGGAAGATTCAAAGTTCCTAAAGGTTTAAAATTCCCGATAGAGAAGTATAAGGGAATTGATGGTTTGATGATGGGTGATTTCACCAAAAGGGTGAAATTGCACGGATCATAGAAGTGATTTTTTATCAAAAGACAATTTGAGCTCACTACTTGAGTGAATCTAAGTACTTTGTAAAGGTAGGAGTTTCAGAGAAATCTATATACCTTTCCATCATTTGGGTAATCGTTTGAAAATATTTAATGTTTCTATTGGATACACCTTGATTATTCAATTACCATAACTGAACCATTGTCATTTAGTTCAACTTCCACCCGGGAAGAATACAAGGAGATCCACACTTTCTGTTTGGGGGTTCAATCTTTCTAGAAGGAGGTGTGAAGAATAATTAAATGTAATCTTAAAGAAAAAGAAGATTGTACTCATGGTTGATTCTATTGTTGCAAATAAGTAAAACATTTCTTGTGATTTTGAGTTCATTCTTGTGCATATCTATGTATTTTTTGGTTTCTTATTCTAATAGTTTAAGAAGACTCTTAGGATCTAACCTGCACCAACCATCCTCTAGCTCATGCATTCTCTCAACATCTTTTAAGAACACATAAATTTCCTCCTTCCCTTGTCTACCTTTGAAGATCATCAACCCTTCGATCAACATGTTGGTGACTTTAGCCACACTATCAAGTCTTGAATAACTCCTATCTAGTAACACCTTGTATTGTAAAATTTTAGTCCATCCATGTGCAAGTAGATTCGACAATCAACCCCGTGTTCCTACCCTTTATTTTTTTCAATGTAGTGGTTGAGCCCTCCCCACTTCAAGATATTTCAAACAATAACATTCTTTTTTAGATTCTTGCAAGATGGGGGTTTGAATCTTAAATGATCTCCTCCTATTCTAACTTTTTTAGGTTACAGATGAAACCACACACTAGCTTGCTCTTTACAAAACCAGTGAGCTATAGTGCATTGAGAATGAATGAGAAATATGCTCACAAAAACCCAAATGATGGCATAAACAACCTTACTTTTATTTGGAATGAGAAGTGATCCTTCAAACACTTTATTGAGATCATGCATATAGATCAGCCTTTGGGAACCCCTAGATCAAAATATATATCAATACCTACAAATAAAACTATTAAAAGCAAAATATGAGTATATAATATTTACTAGACTTTTAAAACTAACAACAAAACAAAATAATTATCAAAATAATAAATGGTGGATTTTCCAAAAGCAAAATTAAAAGTTACATACCAAAGCAAAAATAAGTGTAGTACCAAAAAAATAACTCTTGAATAAACAATGTAGATAAAATTAAAAAAAAAATTAAAATTTATATGTCCATTCCTTATTTAGTAAATAAAATATTTCTAATGTAAAACAAAATAAGTTCTACAGTGCCAACAAGGAGTGCAATGGCATGAGGTGTTATAAATACAGCGAGAGTACATAAAAAAATAGAGCCCATATAGTTTTTTAAATAACGAAACATAATTTTTTTAAATAATTATAAATATATAGCCCACATAGTTTTATTAAATCAATGAACATAAAAATAAAGGCAGTATAAATATAAGTAGTACTCAAACATAAATTTTAGAAAAATCAAATCAAATAAAAAGAGAGCAAATTGAGGAGAAGTTTAATTGGTAAGGGCACTATGGAGCCATCTTTTTTTTTGTATTTTTCTTGCAAAATGAATTTATGAAGTGATGCAATGTTACATAGAAGGTTAGATTAATATTGTGTATTATTTAGTCTTATTCTATTTACATGTTACTCATTAAAATAAAAAGAAAATTGCAATAGCTTAAATTATGAAACTTATAAATTATAATAAATTTAATAATTTTCTTCCATAAATAAATCTTTGAAAACCACAAAAAACCACAAAGAAAATTAACAACAGGGTAAATTATGTATTTTAGTTTAATGAGAGCTAGGGTTAGTTTAATGACCTTTGCTTTAGATTTTTACTATGGGAATTAATTGCTTTAAAAAATTATAATTAAGTTTTTTGTATCATTTGGATTAAATTATTAAAAATTATTCATACCCCAAAGAAAAGTAAGAAAATTAACGGGAAGGTAAATTATTTATTTTAGATTAATGAAGGCTAACAAAGGAAAATTACTATATTTTAGTTTAATGAGGGTTAGGGTTATAGTTAGAGGGTAAATTATTTAGTTTAATGCCTGGTAGGATTATAGTTCTTCAATTTTAAAAGATTAAAAAGATGTATGTAAGATATCTATGCTAGTAAATAAATAAAATAAATTGAAATTGATAACTCTTGAAGTTTTAGATAGATGTATTTAAGATATCTTTACTAGTTTAAGATATACCATAACATAAAAAAGTGTAAAATCAAATGTGACAATTATCTTGTTTAAATAGTCAAAATAGGTAGGGGGTGGTAATGAACACTAATAACCACTAATAACCAATATTCAAAATATCCTAAGTTGATGCTTTTATATATACAACTGTATACACAAAATTTATTTATTTTTTGAAACAATCATATCCCTATATTATTAGCCTACAAAATAGAAATTGAGAAGAAACTCTTCCCACAATCTAATCTAAAGAATAAAAAATCATCAACGTAGTCTCATTTAAAATTAAAAAAAGTAGTGATAATTAAATTAAATAAATCCTAAACTCAAAATATTAATATAATAAAATACTAAATTAAATGGATTTAATGTGGAAGCCTACACTTAATTATCATAGAAAATGATAAATTTGTACACTGTATTAAACAACATATAAAATAATTCATCACTCAATTGACGAGAGGTTGAGTTATAATCCCCATATTTAACCGTTGCTATCAACTGAACCATGGAATATCAACAGTTGACAGCGTTGATATTCCAAGTTTCAGTTTCAACTGTTGATATTCCAAGGTTCAGTTTCTTATTTATAGACTACTTAAAAAGGAAAAGAATACAGAAAATAAATCCACCACAGACTTAAAAGGGGTTTATTATTGAAGCTGTAAAAATCTGGGTAACAAAGTTTTTTCATCTTTGACGCGTTTGGTGTTTTTGTTTTTGTGACAATACTCAAACAGAGAAAACAGATCCACCATAGTATCTGTTGCGGTCGACTAGTTGCATTGAAGATGAATCAGGTGAGACCACTTGAAGATCAAGCGCTGCAGCAAAGTTTATCATTACTTGTTTCTTGAGATTTTTGTTGAAAAATAATTACTTTAAACAGTAAATCCGTTGATCTTTAAAAAAAATCATTTTTTTTTATGACAGATTATGGTGTCCAATGAGGAAGCGGCTGCAGAACAACTTTCAGTCACTGATAAATATGTTCTGGGGATGACAGTGCTATTGCTGGAAGGAAGCTTCATCCTCTTGCTTTTAAGCTATTCTTTTGGTATGGCCGATAGCATTGCTTTGGATGTTTTCGTGGGCACAGATTTGGTAGCTATTGATGCATCATTAGCGGTTTTTATGATTATGCTGATTGTGTCGCATAGATCTCCAAGAGTCTACTGCTTAATCCGCATTGCTCTATTCGTAGCAGCAGTGTGCTTCGTTTTGGCTGTCCTTGTTGTAGTAGCATTTATGGCTCTCTCCAACAATAACTGAATCGTTGGCCATCACCATAGTTGGCTGATAGGGAACCAAGGATGAATTTTTGGGATAGTCTTTTAAGATATATGGATATATATATTTCTATTTTTCAATCAAATAATGTATATTTATATATTTATATTTTGAAGTCATTAAATATAGTGTTTCATCAAAACTCTATAGCATAAATGTGTATCTCATATATTTCTCTATAGCATAAATGTGTATGTCATATATTTTTAACTTACCAGTAAATTATATTAGTCCCTGCCTTCGGAGGTATACTAATGCATCCGCTAGATGCAATATTTTAAACGATTTGTCCAATCATCTCAAAGAATTAAAAATTTCCAACAACAATGTTATAGTTCATAATTTTTTTATTTATTTAATCATTTTAAAAAATATCATTTATCTGTTCTCTGATTGGTCTATCTGTTGTCTGATTGGTCTATGCTGTAAACAGTAAGTGTAAAAATGAAATAATGATTTAAAAAATTAATGAATTTTCAAAGGCTGCAATAAGTCTTTTATTAAAAAATAAAAGAAATGTACATTCACGACGGTGACAAGTATTAATTTCGAGGGCCCTGCAGAATTAAATGTGCATTAAAGGGAGCACTGCAAGTTTGTGAAAAGTATGTACCTGGGCCCTGCAGAATTAATGTGCATTAAAGGGAGCACTGCAAGTTTGTGAAAAGTATGTACCTGGCACGATTGTCTCCTACTTCTTTCCTGTGCACAGAAGTGGTTGTGATGCTCGTCCCAAGGCAATGGCAGTTCATCTTGCATCAACTGATGGCGGCTTACCATTCAGGGTGCTGCTCAATATTTCCCACAAAAGTATGCAATATGTATTTCTCTATAAAACCATAGAACTACACAAGCTCTTTGTTTCAATTTAAAAATGACATTAATTCTTCCACAGATATAAATACTCTTTTCATTGCAGTTGTATGTCTATGCAAGTTATATTTTTGTTGTTACAGCTGTGATGATATTGGAGTGAATTCTATAGGCACCTAGCATGGCCCCCAACAGACCAATGTCACTCTGTAATGGCATGTTTTTTTTATCAAGTTTCATGCTTCCTCCAGATTTCCAACATGGCCAAAAAATCTACCATGCATACATAGTGCTTCATGTTTGGGGAAATGTGATATTCTCTACTCATAGAACTAAATATTTGTGTTCCAAGTCAACCAGACCTGAATGACCACGTCCAGATAAAACTGAAACAAAGGTAATGTGGTTTGGCTTTATTCTTGCTTGCAGCATTTGGTTAAAAAGCGCAAGAGCATCCTCACCATGCCCATGCATTCCATACCCTGCAATCATTGCATTCCATGAGATCACATCTCTTTTAGACATTTTATCAAAAAGATTTCATGCAATGTCTATATTGCCACACTTAGCATGCATATCCACTAAGGAATTTTTGACAGAAATATCCAACTCAAGTCCATTCCTTTCTTAATGATGTATGTGTTTGCCTTCTTCCAGAGCTGCTAAATGGGCACAAGCTGAGAGACCACTTACCATGGTAACCGATTTGGGTTTCATATCTTCTAGCTGGCTGCTGCATTTGCTCAAAAAGCACCATGGCGTCACTAGCAAACGCATTCTGGGCATAACCTGCAATCATTACGCTCCATGAAACCACATTTTTACAAGACATGTTTTCAAACAGCAGCCGTGCTATACCTATACTCCGGCGTTTGGCATACGTATCAATGAGAGCAGTTCCACAACAAGACTTGATTCAAACCCCCCTTTAATGATGTAAGTGTGAACCCCTGTGCCTTGTTGGACAGCTCCTATATGGCAACAGGCAGAGATCAGATTCACCATTGATATTAAATTGGGCATTGCATCTGACAGTTGCATTTGATTAAAGAGCATTATAGCTTCAGAATGGACGGAATTGGAAAGAAGAAGAAATTGATAAAATTTTCTTGTAAATTTAATTTCTTAGATACAAAATGTCTTTGCTGAATTTGTTAGTGAAACAGGGTTTGATTATTATTGGCCTTTAAGTTTAATAAAATATGATTTCTCTTTTGGACTAATTTAGGTTTAGTTGCCCTAGTTAATCTTTATTTCTTAATTTCCTATGAAGAGCCTGTGCGTATCATACTAATTTAGGTTTAGTTGCCATAGTTAATCTTTGTTTCTTAATTTCCTATGAAGAGCCTGCTGGTATCGGACTAATTTAGATTTAGTTGCCATATTTAATCTTTCTTTCTTAATTTCCTATGAAGAGCCTGCTGATATTGAACTAATTTAAGTGTAGTTGCATCTTTGTTTAAGAATTATTTTTCCTGAGTAGATTACCTTCCAAAATGCTTGCTTTCACTACACTCAAGAAAGTATTATTTTTGCTTGTTTTTGAAGTCCCAATTGCTATGTTACAAGTTCTGCAAGAAAAGCATATACATTACTAGCATTTTAATCTTGAAATAAATGGAACTCTGTAAGCTAGGCAAATATACAAAAGTTCAAACTGCAAACACAACATCCCATTTAGCATCTATCAAAAACAGAATGTATTATGGATTGAAAAATAGATGCATCAAATGACAAAACAATGCTAATCAAGACAAACGAGTTAACCACAAAAATTCCCTGGAGGAGTGCCACAACAGAAGACTTAAATCATCAATACGCTCAACATCTAGTCCTTCAAACCATGATCCCAAAGAGACATCTTCATTGGATATATAGGCTGCCAATTTTTTGGAGATTGCATATAATTGTCCATGAAATACTTATTTTCGGCCTCACCAAATTTTTGGTATTTGGATTCACAGCATCTGTAGGTCTAAACCAACCAAGAATACACATCAGACATGAGAAACAATGTCAGAACACTACGTGATCCATCACTAAAGTTATTATCAAAGAGTAAATTGCCCTCTGAGCTGGTCCATTGCAAAGAAAATCACCATTTTATGCCGTTCAAACATGAAACATAATGCTTGCTTTTGTGCAAGAACAGGTTGTGACTTCATAAGGCCAATGTAAACACATGGTTCAGAGCAGTGGTAATCTAGAGCTGTACCGAAAATACATATTGCATATCAAATTAAACACGATCAACATGATTTTTCACAAGCAATTACAAATGTAAAGCCAATAGAAAAGTCATGAGTGCAATAGCAAAGACCCACCACTTCCAAAATTCTAGCAACTAAAAAAATCACAAAGTAGCAATTTTTATGCGGCCTCCTCAACAACTCTGTACTATACATACAACTGAGATTTTCAACACAGGGTGACAAACACAACCCTCTTCAAAATAATCATTACTAACTTTTTTGGAGAAGCAGGAACATGCCAACAAGAAACACAAAACTCACCTCAAAATCATCATGTCGTTCAGAATGATGTGCAGAAGCTTTTGGTTGTTTTCTTTTGATGCATCCTCCTCAGACCTCTTCCCGATGTTCATCAAAATTCTCTGATTTTTGTCCTTTTGTTTGGTGTCCATACTTGCTCTAGAATAGAGAAAGAAACAATGTATGTTGAATCAATACTATTGACATGTTACAAAGGATGGTATATGAAAATGGAAACAAAGGATACCATCTGCTTGAAGAGTAGCTGCACTATAGCCACTTCTCCAGTTTCCTTCATTAATTTAATTCCATAACCTGGAAGACTAAAATCAGCCCAGGAAAACAAGAAGAAATAGGGATGCTTTTTCCTTACTAAAGAGATTGAATCCTATAACTGGCTCATCAATTTGTCTTTGTATGAAATAATAAAAAATCCTTGATTATGACTCGTAACTTTCCCAGCTTGTTCGACTGCCTAGTACTCCACCAGTGGTGTAGCTGCAAGAAGACAGGAGTTCACAGAAAGAGCAAGAAACCTGGTTTACTGGGAGATGGACGAGTGAATGTGTTGTTTTTAACATGCACACAGGACATGTGTCTTTGAGTAGTCTCATACCATAAAACGTTTGCCAATGCAATATGGACAAACATGCAATTTGTGGAAGCATCAGTAAGGCAAGTAGCCTATTTGAATTTTGGCAGAGAGCCTCCAAGAGGTAATAAGGCACGTGGCCTGTTTGACAGGGAGTAACAATCCAGTGAATTATTTCATTAAAAGGTATTATTAAAAGTAGCCTATTTCATTCACTTTTTGACAGGGAGCAAAAAGAGCCTATCTGTCATTCACCGGATTATTTCATTATTGTTTCCAATTACAATATCCTTTAATTAGAAATTAAATTTTTGCATTTGCACATTTGAGGGGAGAAAATTTACCATGAATTTCCTCCAATATGCATATAACACATATCATAGCAATCGTTTGTTAAAAGAACTGAAATAAAGATTCAAAATAACAATTCGATGCATTTCCTTCTACAAAAGCCCGTGAGATATATTATAGTAATAATCTCCAAAAAAGACCAAAAAAAAAAAAAATATAATTGTTGAAGCAGGATTTTGCTACGGGAAGAGGGAGTACAATAATCCAGGAAGAGGGAGTACAAGGAAGAGGGAGTACAAGGTATTCTAATACATAATAAATCTTTTTCCCTGAACTAGGATTTTACTTGGTATTTTCTATCTGTTCTTAAAAGGAAAAAAATTGCTGCCTTTTTTCGTTCTGGTAAAAAAATAATTTGCATTTTGGCATAATATGTTATGAATCCTATTCCCAAGGGATTACTATTTAAACTTGTCCATTATTAGCAATATCTTTTGCTATAGTGTACACTACATCAAATATAGATATTGTGTTTTGCAGTGGTTTTTATTAGCTTGGGTTTTATGAAGGGCCAGTCTTCTCTGGTAGAAGTGTCTGAAGAATGATTCGTACAATGATACAATTTAATATTTGCCCATGCAATATTAATATTTGAAAGAATACCTGTAGAACTTTTGATGTAACATTTGAAGGATTCAGCAAATGTCCCTCCACAAGGACCATCTCGTACTTCAGCAAGACAAGGACATTCCAGTGCTTCTTGAGCTATCACTTCTAAAGACTGGAAAGAATACAACCATGATAGCACAAATGTGAAAGATAGAAGTGCCACTACTTCAGAAATAATATCTAATTGAGTTAGTATCAAAATCTAGGTTGTTTTTCTATTTAAATTATTAAGGTCAAGCATTTCACTGAATGCAAATTATGCAATATCTTATTTTCAACTCAAATCAAATAGTAGTTACCCGTCTAGATAGTATCTTGAATCAACATACAACCATATTTTATTTTTACCATGATAACCAAGAAATTCTAACCCACACAAATTTTTGAATCATAAAGTACATATACTGAAAGAAGCAAAATTTACCAACCTCAATCTTATTATTGTTAACCTTAGTTCTCTAGGTGATTCCAGGTACAATAAAATATGTTGTTTTATTATATTTAATAATTAAACTATAAGATTCTAGGAACAAAACTTTTGTTATCCTATTGTTATAAAATGGATTGTTTTGCTGCTGTTAAAAACCTTTATTAAATACTGATGATTTGTGAATTAAAACCTATTGCCTAATTGATGTCCTCTTTAGACAGGGGTTAATTGAGTAATGATGTCAATGGGGTTTTACATTTTAGTTATGTTCATTTGTTGAGTTGTGTTGCCTTGTGAGTACAATAACTTAATGCAGGTGTGGATAAACCATCAATCATAAAATATTGCGATTTTGAATGAAAATTAAAAAACAATTTAGTGAACATGGTTGTTATTACACAAAGCATGGTCCATGTATTTTATTTTTGGGTTAAATGAAAAATGTGAATCAAAATTTATAGGTGAAAATGTTAGATTGGTATAAGGGGGATTAGATCAAATCTCCTTAGATAAAATATTTACTAGGGTTTGATCTAAGGGGTTTCACCTAAGGACCCTTCAATTGAACTCTTTAGATAGTTTATAAGAACTTCCAAATGCCCATTTATTATTTTGACATTTGAAATTTCTAAGATCTATGGGGTTAGATTGAACCCCTTTATATTTAGTCCTAGGTTTAAATCAAGCCCCCTTGTATAGTAGCTATATGGAACCTTTTTCTTTTCAAATCATGTGGATAAATTTATTTGGACAAAACATACCATTTTGGACAAATTTATTTAGTACCTATATGGAACCTTTTTCTTTTCAAACCATGCGGGTAAATTTATTCAAACTAAACATACCATTGCTTCTGATTTACTCTCATTTGTTATTATTTTACAATAAAATTTAGACAAATTTATTTTATTGTCCCATGGAAATAAATGTGTTTTATACAATTTATTTAAGGCACATTAACTAATTCTTAAAATGCATGACTGATGGTAAATCAGGAGCAACACTAGCTGACTTTTCTCGTAATGAATGTATGGCTAAGCTTAAATTCCTTATGTGGAGTATATCCAACCTTAGCTGCAGCAATGCCGGTAAAATTTCCTTCTGTTTAGAGGCATAGGAGGACAATACAATGATTAAATTATAAGATTTAGTCCATCAAAATGTATTTATTTATTTATTAATTCAAGTTCCATTTTAATGATCCCACAGAGATCAAACCTCATAGAATGACTTAGCTAGTACGCTTTTTATAATTAATAGAACCATAATTGGTTGCAAGTCAAAGCTTGACATAGTCAACTTGGAATACTATTATGTTGCATCTGTTCATTATTACATGTCCAACATATTAACTAGACAAATAAAGCTTCAACTTTAATTTTCATTTTGAACTTTATAAAAAAAACTTATATACACTAGGTGAGCGATAGATGTCATACATTAATAAAAGCACAAAAAATTATAGGTAAATAGTACTCTCCATAAACTTTCTAAGAAAATATTTTTTATTATATTTAAATATATTTTTATTTTCAAAACAAAAAAAGTTTCTTACAAAATATAATGACAAAAAATTTAAAAGATACATAACTCTTTATGGATATTTTGTTGCAATGAAAATTTTCAATTTGACTATCATACAAAAATATTACAAGAAATTATATGTCTTAATTACAATTGCTATCATTTACAAAATTAATAATAAAATATATTTATTCAAGAAAAAATAAAAAAATTCCTATTTTAAGACACAGCCACACACTACTAAGATTTGTCCTAAGATTGATAATTGCCCACAGGAAATTGAAGATAACATTTAAATATATTTTTTAAGTTTGTTTATAAATATTAATAATTAATCTTTTAATATTATATAATTAATTATATATTAATAAATCTATACATGTTTTGCCTACAAATTTGTATTTTGATAATTAATGGCATTTATTTATTCAACCCTCCCAAGACTTGTGTGTCAAGTACGGTCATCCACTTTCCCATATGCTTGACAGTCCCGAAATATTTTCACAACATAATTTGATTATAGAGGCTATTCATCCATGTTAACATGTGGTCGAGAGATTTACTAAAGATTTAATTTATAGGATTGCAAAGTTGCCAGTCATTGCAAATAATTGGGCTTGAACAATAACTATGGTCTTATGTTACAGAGACTGAAACCAAAGAAGTCCAACTATCCCATTTCACTTTACTTCCCACTGAGACTACAATTTGGACAGCGTAAGGGTCAACATATAATTTAAATCAAAAGTGGCTTAGAATTGTATCTAGATATGCTTAATAATAAGCATAGGTTTACGAGATATAAGATTTAATTTATAGGATTACAAAGTTGCAGTCATGGCAAATAATTGAGCTTGAACAATAACTATGGTCTTATGTTATGGAGATTGAAACCAAAGAAGTCCAAATGTACCGTTTCACTTTACTTCCCACTAAGACTACAATTTGGACAGCGTAAGGGTCAACATATAATTTAAATCAAATGTGGCTTAGAATTGTATCTGGATATGCTTAATAATAAGCATAAGTTTACGAGATATAAATTAAAATGTTTATGATTTCAATTAGAGTTAACTATGGACCATCCAACATTCTCCTACCCAATCATATAACAATCCCAACAACAATATCCATTTCTAGATTCCTTATATGTTGAATGAAAGACATGTATTAGCCTAAAGACTTAAATTCCATTATCATATGGGATGTCCCAAATGTGCATCTAAACTATTATAAATGCCTGACATACTCTCTTTCATTTGCAGGCATCAAAATCTCCATTTATATACTTTTCAGGTGATGGTAGTTTGATTGTGTGGTGAATTTTCAATTCTCTCTCGCCTTCTACACTGGAAACATACAAGATTTTATTTCAAAAAATGCCAATATTCTTAGCTATAATAAGTTGTTATGGTAGTTAGTGGAAACTACTCGAAAAGCATTTGAGAACCATTGTTCTCTTTTTGACACTAATACTTAGAAGAAGAAGTAAAATGCTCAATTTATGCAATTAAATTCCACTACAAGGTTTTCAAGCTCAAGAATTTGCAATATAAACTATTAAGTTTTAATTGTCTGTTATCAGTTAAACACTTGTTAGAGGACCATGTGTGCGCAACGACTCGACAATCAATCTAAGCCTAAATAACTTAATAAAAACACTAAAAATTAGGACAAACCAAGAGAAAAACCTGCTTCCCCACCACATTCGCTGGAGTATGAGTATTGGGAAAGAAAATTAGTTGGCTTGTCTCCACTTCCAGTGCAAGGATATAATAAATTATACTTCAATCAAGATACAATAGACAATTCTGGTTAACATAATCTCAGGAGTCTTCTCATAAGTATTAGTGTTTGACTAAAGTATTAACACCTTTTCAACTATGCAAAGTCACATGTGAAGTGACATTTGATAAATGTAGAGGGTCACGACCTCAACTACTACAACCATACATGTATGCATATCTTCTGGTGGCAACAATGTACCAAAATCTAGTCTTATTATCATTGGATCAACTTTCTATAAACAATTCAAATTCTATTTAGGCAGGAACCTAATGCATTGTGTCTTTTGTTCTAACAAGTAAATTATAAAGAATTTGAAGATAATATTAATTTTTTAATTTAAGAAGAAAATAAGGTTACAAAGAATAACAGAGATAACAATAGTAAACAACATACAAAAGAACTGTAGCAGTGATTAGGTGTTGCATGACAAGAAAATCACCAAGCACTGGCCTGCAATGCAACACAAAAAGGATAAGAGATTCCCAACTCTTTCATGGGATAACATGCCCTTATTGGAGTGCAACTCACCTTGCATTTTTTTTGGAGCTGAGAGTGAAGACATTTGGCCTGAAGACCGATCTCCTCATTCATATTTAAGTGATCCTTTAGACTAGCCACTTGGATAGATAAGAGAAAATAACCATGATTTTAATCTCAAGAGGAAGGAAAGATTGAGAGAAGATAGCCAAACATCAGATTTTCCAAATGCATTTGATAATAACTAGGCGATAGACGCTGGAGATCAAATTGTGAGCAGTAGAAGAATTGAGCAAAGCCAATTTCCAAGATCATGGAAAATGGAAAATAGTTGGAATGGAGGTCATCAGGGAAGCTCATAGCGATCTAGCATGCAAACAGTACCAAAAGCAATGTTTGATAAATTCAGTCTTGTCACAAAAGGGGTAGGAAGCTGACAGGAAGAGGAATTTGAGGTGGATTCCCACCAGGAGTTTAGCATGGAGAAGTTTCTAGACAGTGAATTGGGATTGTGAATCAGCTTTGGATTTCCAAATTAGAAGGTTGAATTTATTCCATTTAGCCTGATTGAAATTACCTCCAGAGTGAGTTTAGATGGTGGGCAAGAGCTAAAGTAGGCACTAGCTATGTATATATCACCTTGAGAGGGAAAGCTCAGATTCTGCAGCCATTAGGCCACCTCCAATCCTTGAAAAAACTAGAATAGCAGCAAGAAGAAAGTAAGATAGAAAGGTTTGGAGGCACAAGATTTTGGATTTCAAATCCACAACTACCTTGTCTCTGTAGCTAAGATAGAAGTAGATCTTAAGTTGTTACTAAGACTTCCATGTGAAGCTTGATAAGTCCCAAAGGTCCCGAAACACTTGAATAACCTTTTTGAAGAGACACTTTTCTTTGACTCTATGGATCATTGTCAATGGCTTGCTATTTACAACATATTGAAGATATAGCAAAGCTAAGCCCATGGCTGAATCATTGATCATACCAAATCAACTTCCAACACTAATTGCCAAGCCTTCCAAATGCTATTGCTGATCCATGAATCTTGAAGTATGGGGCTACTAAAATCTTGTCATTCCAATGACTTGCCTATAAAGGCAGGGACTATTGTTTACACTTCTCAAAATTTGTATTAGGCAGGGACTATTGTTTTCACTTCTCAAAATTTGTATTAGGGTGTGTGGAAATAGTGCCGGCAAACAAAATTCCTCCCTTTGTAATGTTTTGTATAGTCTGCAATTTTTCTTAATTTTTTTTTTTAATGTTGGTAGCTGGATTATTCTAGGTGGTTTTCTGAATCTTCTATTAGATTAAGACAAGGAAAAAGCCTGGCCAATTGTGTGATAGGACAGACAGAGTATTAGACATTTTGCTAACGTTTAAAAATATGTTTTTGGTTCCATTCCACCTGGCTAAGTTTATGTAGGAAATCACCACCTGGCTAAGTATTAGACATTTTGCTGACAAAGCCAAGCCACGCGCTTGACTCTCCTCAACTTTGCGATGTGTGTTTCTTCTGCACAGGGTAACGTGAAAGTTACAGGTGGTGCAGGGTTAGGGTTTTGAAGACAGTTGTCCTGCATGTGAACACTAAGTGGAAACCCAAAAAAAACCACAAATGCCCTTTTCAATGTGAAAAATGTGCAGTGCAGTATAAAATGAAAAAATGGGGCATTGAGAAATAGGACAGAGACATTCGAAGCCGCAAACAGTCTGGTAAAGTATTTGTTTTAAATTGGTAGGTTTTGTTTTTCTCTGCTTGTGCTTTGTCCGCTACCTGTGTATGGATAATCTATCTCCCTCTGTGTGATGGGGTTGCTACAAAGTGTTTTGCTACAAATCCCTTACCAAAACCCTAATTTTATTTCCAGCGACAGTAAGCATTTTTGTTTCTTTTTCATATTTTTCTTAATGCATCTAGCAAACATAAAGGATAAAGAATTTTGATGAATGGCTTAGTTGAACTGCCATGGTAACCATGGATGCAAGCCTTAGAAGCATATACAAGAAACAAATCCCACGCCTTTGTCACCTTATTCTTTACGCCATGATGGGAGCATCAGTAGATGTTGTTACAGGTGAATATGCAAAATGTGATAAGTTAAACAAGGCCTTTGAGCTGTTTTACAGCACCTTAGAAGAAATGTCGTCTCGCTGAACACAAATTACAATACAATATGCCATATATAAAGTTGAAAAATCTTTAGTAATTTTGATGCAAATGCAAGAGTAAATTATTCCTTTTTATTGATGACAGATACTGTATTTATGTTTTTGTCCTGCCATTTGTTTGCCTGCCTTCACTATTTGTTTTGCAGTGTTTAGAGGGTTGGTTGTGGTGAGTATCTTCTAAGATTAAATTATTTCCTCCTCTTTTATCTATCAAATTAGTAGCGCTTGGCCAATTTATTTTTACTTTTATTTTTATGTTGTGACCTGGATATTTATAATTTTACACTACCTAGGTCTGTAGTTCACCACAGCCAGACTGAAATAATATTACACAGTTTGATATTGACAAATTCAATTTTTGCCCATCGAGTCCATCATATGTATGATAGAAACATTGATGCCAAAAGGAATTTGTAGGTAATGAACAATTGCACTTTTAGTGATCCATCTTCTCATATGTATGATAGAAACATTGATGCCAAAAGGAATTTGTAGGTAATGAACAATTGCACTTTTAGTGATCCATCTTCTGACTTGGGTTGATCCAACTCATAACATATTTTAAAAAGTTACCCCAAAATTTAGTCTCAGGGTCACCTGCCATAGTACCAGGGACAACAGAGAAGATCTCCAAGCAATTGAAAGTGTCTATGTCAAAAAATTTACATAGTTTTGGAGGCAAATCCATTTGATTTGCAAAGGAGCATTCAAAACATCTCTTGACCATTTGGAAGGTTGATTCACTTAATCTGACCTTGCATGCCCTGGCAACCTGCAGTAAAAATCCAGGACTACCTTGTCTAATATCTCTCTAGGGCTAGATCAAAGATAAAAGCTGCCCTATAATTTGTAATATAACTTTTCTTAGGAGAAAAGGGACTTAGTTTCTGCTTTGAATTTCAGACCTAATCCAACATAATAAAGTACATCTATAAAATCCTAATCCATCCTATTGTAAGCTTTCTCAAACTCTATTTCTATCTATAATATTCTGTACCATTTGATTTGTTCATTCAACAACTTTACTTCCAGATATAAGGTTATCAAGGATAAATATTTCTACCACAAGGTTTATCTGTCTTGCTTAAGGATTCTAGCAGCCAGCCTGTCTCTTCCAGCACTTTGGCAAAACTATGAAGGTCACAATCAATAAAGTTAATGATCTGAGACCTTCAATGATATCCCTAATTGTTCCTTTTGAAACTAATTTAATAATCCCACCATTGGTGCAGGCACTAACATATTTAGAGACCAAAGCTTTTTGATACATTTTGAAGGAATGCATGAGTGGTATTAAAACATATTTGTACAATTCAATGGGAGACCATTCTCAACAAGGGATTTCGTATCTTTCATAGCTTACAAGTTTCAACCTTCATCAATTGGAAGTGAGCCATCCTTATACTAAAATGTATCGTTAATAGATTTTTTACTTTTTATAAGAATAAATTGTGAGCTATCAAGAGAGATATCTTACCAGTCCTACAATAATGCTAGGACCACATGCTGTCATTTTTCTTTGGCACTCATCCTTTCTTTTGACATTGGAGAGGAGGAAGATGTAGTCTGAAAATGGTTCTGAAATGCCTTTCTATGGAGTGCCTTTACCATCTTCTACCTTTTTAAGATAAGATTCTTTCTGCCAGATGAATGCCATCTCGGCCAATTCTTCCTGCTTTAACCCTAGCTCTATTGGTCTTATTTTTTATCCTAATATCACGGAGTTGATTTACATTTTTAGATCAAATATAAAATCACATTGTATGCTTCCATTGTTTCTCTCTTCTGTAAGCAATTGTTTTGCATGTTGAATCAGCAAAACTTGGAGGCTACAGTCCACATGCATTACCAAATGTTTGAAATGCAATGATAGAAAGTTTATAAATTTGTGTTTATGCTGATCTGACTTTCAACATCTGAAATGAAAAAGCTCAATGTTTTACTTTTTATAACTTCATATACAATGCAACAAATTATATATGCTGATAATGCAGGTATCCATTGTGTCCATCTATTGCAAGAAATATCTTTCCTTTTTCCTCTTTTTGGAAATGCATTTGAATATATCCACCATCTAAAATCAATCTTTGAAAATATTGTAGTGCCTACATAGGGTCTACCCAAATCGAATGGTATACTTTTTGAGGATATCTTTGTTTGAAATTTTGTAATTAGATCTCTTTTCTTTAGTCATTTCATCTACCTCATGTTCTAACTTCTAAACATGTCAGTTTGGGTGCTTTGTTAAACATTTTGATTCTACTTACCCCTTTAACCAAAAGTAGTAGTAAGTATGCATAGATATGGCAAAGTTACAAATATGTGTCTCTTCTTGAAAGTCAGAGCTATGTCATAGACTTGTTCATGTTTTTATATGGAAGATGTTGACTGGGGTCAGCTCCTTTTATATTAAATATATATAAATATTACATTATATTCTTTACATATATTCTGCCAAAAGCATCTGGATACAAAATTCTCAAACAGGACAAAAAGACAAAAGACCACAGCCACATATCCTTCATTCTTCTCTCCTGGTAGAAGAATTATACCCAACCCTCTTTGGAACACTGACCGTGTCTTACATGTTCACATTTGTTTGAGGGATGCCTTCATGAGTCCCTCTCGAATTGCCTTCATAAGTTATATGATGCCCTGTGATGTCGCCATTTTTGCTACTGTGAAGACCCTAGTAAAACTTTGCGAACTTATATGTTGAAATAATTTTCTATCATAACCTCTAGTATGCTTTGTTTCTTTGTTCTAATTTTCCTATATTATGGTACTAGCAAATACACTTAAACTTTGTTTGACAATGGAAGCATGGTACATACTCTTGTTGTTTGTGTATTAAGTTCAATTGTCACATTGTTTGTGTATTAAGTTCAATTGTCACATCATGGAAGCAAATATCTTTCTGACCATGAATTAGACCTTAGCTTTAAAACATGTTTCTAATAGTAGACATGATGTTTCTACGATCCATATATATCAATTCATATGTATGTTATCTCACCATGTCTTTTAATTGATGACATGAAATGGAATTAAAATCCATCTATAAAACTTTCTATAATCTATTTCAATTTGATAATCTATTTCAATTTGATATATAGCTGGATTTGATAATCTATTTCAATTTGATATATAGCTGGATAAACAAGAAAAAATGTTTCATTCCTAGAGTCAAAATCTCACATAAATACATAGAAAAACATTTAGAGTTATAAAGTTCATCTTATAAACAATAACTTGTTATAATCTATTAATGTTAAATTCAATTGTAGTAGAAGAGAAGAGCTGGAGAAGGTAATGTCAAAATCTCACATAAATACATAGAAAAACATTTAGAGTTATAAAGTTCATCGTATAAACAATAACTTGTTATAATCTATTAATGTTAAATTCAATTGTAGTAGAAGAGAAGAGCTGGAGAAGGTAATGAAATAACTCACTTCAAAGAAATTGAAGAGCTAGATTTTGTAATTATAGTGACCTATTGGATAGCATACAAGACGTTTATACCTTGTTTTTAAGATAATCTATACCTTGATAGAGAGCTGCAATATTCTACGCTGAGAGCATTTTTTATGGAAATTCTATTTTTATTTTTTATAAAATAATTTGATTCATGTTTTAAATATTTTTCAATAAAGTGATTTTTGCAGTTTATTATATTTTTTAATGAGTAAATGAGTTTTTATTTTTTATAAAATGATTTGATTCATGTTTTAAATATTTTTTAATAAATTGATTTTTTTATTTTATATTTTTTAATGAGCAATAAGTTGAGCTACAAAATAAAATTTCTTCATAATTTTAAACACATTTTAAAAAAATTGTTGGATATTTTATTTACTTTTAATTTTTTAAATTAGAAAATTATTTATAGACGTATGATTTTTTCTCATAATGCATAATTATTTTTTTATATCCAAAGTAATTATTTTTTATATTTAGTAGGCACAAAACTAATTAAAAAGATAGAAATATACTAATTTTTTAATATGGAATAGGCATTTATATTAATTATAAAAAATTATACTAAGAGACATAACCTAAAGTGGTAGCAAGGGGAGCAGAAGCATATGATGTTGTCATTGTGTAAGTATATCATATTTACTTAATCTTTCAAAGTACCAACAAAATAAAAGAATTAGAATTAGCAAAGTAATGAATGGTGGTTTTTCCAAAAGTAAAATTAAAAGTTACATACGAAAACTTAAAACAAGTGTATCACCAAAAAAAATTAACATTTCAATAAACAATGTAGATAAAATAAAAAAATTCTTAATAAAAATAAAAATAAAAATTCTTTTAAATAGTGAAAAGAGATAAGGGTTAATGAGTTAATTGTTGAATGTGGTTGACTTACAATGTAAGTAGATGTGTGACTCTGTTCAATAAATGTGTGATTATGTCTAATAAATACCTTTGTAGTGAGCCTTGACAATGAATGTCAATTGTTGATTAGTACTATTATTCAATGCTAGCAAATGGGGACTATATTATTCAATGCTAGCAAAATGGGGACTATGACTAATCTTTGTGAGAGGAGACATTTTTTTAATATTTTGTGACACATATATTCAATATGTGAAAGGGTCCTGGGATGATTATAGACATAAAATTTAAAAATTTTAATATTTTTTTGGAAATTGAATTTGAGATTGCCTACAATCTAGTCTAGAGAATCTCATCTAGAATAAGAAAATTACTTATAATAGAATTACATAAATTCTAAATTGAAAAAAATAATATAATACATTACTAAATTCAAATTAAACAAAGTTATACATTAAAATTATAAATTATATATTAAAACTATACATGTAAAATAACACAATTTTCTTTTTTATAAAACTTATTTAATGTGGAAGTATAACATCTACTTATATAAAAGGCTAAACAACAAGCGGTGCTTGGAAAAAACATGCCAAAGAAAAGTGGTGGAAGGAGCGGGGGTTCGAGTAGGAACTCGTTCAAACTGGCGTAGGATGAGAGCGTTCTGGGCATTGATGGGGGAGAAACTAACGAGGAGGATGGCTTTGAGGTGGATCTTGACAGCAAAGGAGATGTTGAAGATTGGTGTGGGTCTTTTCAGGAGGAAGATGATGTTTGGCTACTCGATTTATGGCTCGAAGCTTGTAAGAGCATTGGTTCTTCTAGGAAGAACTGTGAGGGTTCTCGTGTGGATTTTGGTACTCTACAGAACACAAAGAGGGCGGTTGTTGTTGGTGTTGGGGGCCATGGTCTCTCTAAAGCGTTCCTTCTTCCCTGCTTTGTGCAAGCGAATGGAGTGTGTGAGGGGGCTTCTTGCCCTATGGATGACACCGGTGGTCTATCTAGTGGAAGGGACCTTGAATCCCTGTGTATCTTCCAAGATGGGTTTACCTCTGAAAGCAGGTGGCTCGGCAGAAATTTCTAAGACTTTGGGTCATCTGTTCTATAATATCCTAAATGAGCAAGGCTCTAAGGCAGTTTCTCTCACTTTATTTGATCTTATTATGATGGAAGGGCAAGGTCCTAAGTCAGTTCTGGACATAGAGGAGAGTTTTTCTACTCTATAGGACCAGGGCTTTGTTATGCCACCTAGGCTAAGGCCTTCACCAAGGGCTTTGAACACTGTAGTTGCTTCTCGAGAGTCTCAGATTTACATTCCTGACTTTGTTATTGAGAGATCAGCTGGTTGGCTCAGGAGCTCTCTTGTTGGGAGATTCTATAGCAATCGTCCCACTATACATGTGGTCAGAAGATGGGTGTTTCGAAAATGGAAGATTAGAGGGAAAGTAGAGGTGATAGCCTTGTTGAATAATTTTTTTTTCATTTTCTAATCCTGAAGATAGTTCAAGGATTCTTTTGGGCCATCCCTAGTTCCTGGGACAGAATGGCCTCTTTTAAAATATTTGGTCTCCTGCCTTCAAACCAGAGGAAGATTGTATCTACAAGTTTTTGGTCTGGGTTAGGTTGCCTGGGCTCCATCTAGAATATTGGGATGAAGACATTTTTAGGGGCATTGCAAAAGCTTTTGGATAGTACATTGCAGTGGATACAGTTACAAAATACCAGAGACATTTGTTGTTTGCTAGATTTTGTGTTTTTGTGGAGGCAGATAGGATGATCCCATCTCAGATTACTATATCTTCCAAGATGGGGAAGTGGGTACAACAGATTGTCTTCAAGAACTCTTCAACTATTTACAATTGTTGCCTCAAAATGGGTCATTCTACAGCTAGTTGCCCGAGCTTAAACATAAACCATTTAGTGTGGAGAAATAAGGGGCAAGCATCTAATAGTGCTCACAAGACCACTTATGAGGATGTGTTGAAGGAGAAAAGTAGGGAGGAGCACCCTAATGCTATGTTGAAGACTCCTTCAATGATGGTGCACATGGCACCCAAAAAAGGGAAAGAGCAGAAGGATTTTAGTTTTATGGACAAGCTGGAAAATGCTTACAAGACCTCTTTTGAGGATGGGAGAAGTAAGGAGAAGTTTGAGATGATGGAGGTGTTAAGCAAAAAGAGGGCAACCAAGAAAGGAAGATTTGAGTAGAATTTCAACAAGTTGGGGGATTACACTCAAAAATTGTTGGAGCAATTTGGCTTCAAACCACCCTGATTTTCAGTTGGTTGTTTTTCTGTGGGTTTTTACCCCCTGTTCGTCTGCTGTTGTAGTGTGGCTATTATGCTATTAGTGTCTGTTCTTTGTTGATCTGTTTAATATCTATTTAATTAATAGAAGAAAAATAGAGGAAAGTATATAGTGAATTAATTATATAGATAACAATATCTATTTAATTAATAGAAGAATAATAGGATGAAGTATTAAATGAATTAAATAAATAAATAATAATATCTATTTAATTAATAGAAGAAAAGTAGGATGATTGTGAGGACAAATTTAAGTGTCTACATTTTGCCCCTTTTTGAGACAATGTAGCATGTTGCGTTGTTTTAAAGAAGAAAGAATTGATTAACTAATACATGCCCTAGAGATATCCTAGTAAGGATGATGATAAGGATATTGAGTTGTGATAAGATTAATCTCTTGATAGATCATGGGGAGAAGATATGATTATGGATATTGTGCGAGTGATTAAGCAAAGATGCACATTTGATGAAAATGCACAACTGGTAAGCGAAGATGTACATTTGATGAAAATGCACAACTGATGGGCATAATTAAACAATTGATAGAAATGGTCAGTAAAGCCAGGTTGATAAGATGATTAAATTGGTTGAGATTGATGCGAACGCAAAACAATAATTGATTAATAGATTGAGTGATCAGCGAGCATTAGATTCCCAGGCTAAAAAGTAGGTTGATTGATTTGATATTTGGATTATAGGACAGGTATCAATTAGATAAAGTGATTAATTACTCTTTGAGATAAGGAGCATGAAGAAACATGAGATGATGAAGGAAATGGATGATGGAAGAAATGATGGGTGAAACAGAATATGAAGAAAATGAAAGTGCTGAAACTTCTTATGCATTACATAGTGCTTTATCATCATTGAGATTATTATGTTGCAAATTAGTATAAGAGCCTAGATAACATGAATGTCTAAACGACCTGACTATTGTTTGCATTTTTATTTAGCAATAAAGTATAAGCATCTAGGTATAAGGACCTTAGATGACCTGAATATTTATTACATGGAAGACACTATCAGACAAGGAGTACTCTCATCCACACTAGACTCATAGGTCCTCAATGACTTTAGACAATCATGTCTTAAGACGAGTCGTCCTGTGAATAAAGAACAATCCACAGATAGAAAACAAGTGAACATGCCCCATCCTCGCCTCTCTAATCCAAGACCTCCTCGAGAAGCTAAAATACATGCCACCAAAGATAAAATCATAAATCAATCAAAGATCGACAAACAAATAGGCACCATGTTTCAATGTAGAACTGATTATTGTCATAGTCTATGTGTGTGGTTGGACTTGAAATATGGATTGATAGGTATGTTGTAATGTCCATTTGATTGTCAATCTTGGCGTGTTTTATTTTCTTGAAGTTTAGAGCTGTGTGTTAATCTGAACATATCACTATTTTTGGAATTTTTGAAGTTATTTGAGTTTTTTTGGATTTTTGAAATGTTCTGATTTTTTTGGATTTTTGAGAATATGTGATTTTTTTGGATTTTTGGTATGTTTTTATTTTTTGGATTTTTAAGAATATGTGTTTTTTTTAAATGTTTTCGATTTTTTGGGATTTTTAAAATGTTTCTGATTTTTTTGAATTTTTGAAATGTTTCGATGCAATGAGATGAATTGATGAGCGAGTAGACAGACAGTAAGGATAGTTCTTCTGAGCACGAGATGCCAAGTATCACAACCCATAGCTAAAGTCTAGGAAATGCCCCAGTGAGGAATAGGACAAACTTAGCATGCATGGAGAAGTGAGAAAGTGAGGGGAATGCCAAACAATTCACAAGCCAGGGTGAGTGTGAAAAGGTTATTATGAAGTGGAGGGTGAATGGGATGGAAAGATCAAGTGGAGCTCTAAAGGAAAGAGGAGAGAAGTCTCTACACATGGCATCAATTTCTTGATCTTCACCATGTTACTTGCTCAAGGCGCCACCAAAGTCGTTTTCACCAATGAATGATTTTTTTTTGTATTTTTTCAAGACCTTTTTCAAATTTTTGTATTTTTTCATTACCTTTTTCAATATTTTATATTTTTAGGACCTTTTAAAAAGAGTGTACTCTCTGAAGTGCTTAAGTATAAAACCTACGAATATGCATACTGTTGATGGGATCACTGAGGAATTCACCTTATAGAGTAGATAACTGATATGTCCCTGATCCATACACAACAGTGATAACATATGGGCCCAACCAGTAAGGCTCAAATTTACCCTTCTTTTCTCCGTCTTATTGATTGCAAGGATTTTCATGAAGGACAAGATCCCCAATCTTGAATGTGTGTGGTTTCACTTTATGGTTATAACTTTGGCACATCCACTGCTGGTATGCTCTAAGATGATTGAAAACAATTTATCTTCGTTCATCTAACAATTCCAATTCCTGCAAATGGGAAACTCGGTAGTCTTCATCATTGATTTTATTGCGCAAGGAGATCTGCAAAGAAGGTAGCTCAACCTTGATGGGCAAGATAGATTCAGATCCATAGACAAGGGCATATGGGGTAGTGCCTGTGGGTGTGCGGACACTTGTGTGGTAAACCCATAAGGTAGGAGTTAGTTGAACATGCCAATCCTGACCAGCTTCATTGACCATCTTTTTAAGAATTTTGAGAATGGTCTTGTTGGAGGCCTCAGTCTAGCTATTACCTTGAGGGTAGTAAGGTGTAGCAAAATGATGTTGTGTATGGAATTTCTCATAGAGTTCATTAACATCCTAATTTTTGAACAGACGATCGTTATCTATGATAATGGATAAAGGAACACCATAACGGTAGATGATATAGTTCAGTATGAAAGTGGTTATTTGTTTTCCAGTGATGTGGGTGAGGGGAACAACTTCAGTCCATTTGCAAAAGAACTTATGACCATTAGATGAAGGTGGATGGATCTTGCCCACAAGATCGAGTCCTCACTGATAAAAAGGCCATGATGTAGCGAGCGACTGTAATTCTTGTGTAGGAGCATGTATCAAGTCTACATGTTTTTGACACTGCTTGCATTTTTTAACAAACTGATAAGCATCCTTTTCCATTGTAGGCCAATAATAACCCATATGCAAGAGTTCTTTAGCTAAGGTAGGACCGCTAGAATGTGCCCCACACATACCTTCATGTATTTCTCGTAAAGCAATATTGACCTCGTCATGCTCAAGACATTGGAGTAAAGTACCATGGAGACCTTGGAGGTATAGGGTATCAGCTAAGATTACATAACGGGAGGCTTGATGAATAAAGGTTTTACGAGATTTATTGGATAGGTCGGATGGCAAGATGTTATCATGGAAATAGGTATAAATATTCCCATACCATTGAGAATTAGGACCAACAATAAGACAGATCATTTCAGATTATGGTACATTATAAGCAAGTTCCAAAAGAGGCTTTACCAAGAACTCATAGTAGACAGCATTGCTTGGCATTTCCACAAGTGAACCAATTGTTGCCATTGCATCAGTAGCTCTATTGCTATCGCAGGGATCTACTCAAAAGAAATTGATGTGAAATAGGCCTTGAAATTATCCACCATTCTTTTATAAGGTATCAATTTTTCATCTTTTGTTTTATAGTCATCATTAATTTGTCTTATCACTAGCTGAGAGTCACCAAGGACATGCAACTCTAGGATTTTCCATTGCATAGCCTTATGGAGTCCAGAAAGTAATGCCTCATATTCTACCATATTGTTGGTACATGGAAACTATATCTTATAAGATTTAGGTATACAATCCCCTTGCAGTGTGACAAAGAGAATGCTAGCGCTAGAACCACTTTGTGTGAAGGAGCCATCAAAGTATAAAGTCCAATGATGTGTAGATTCCATGTTGAAGATTGATTCATTAGGGAACTCTGTAATAAGAGGATGGTCATCTGTCATAGGAGCATCAGCAAGTTGATCCTCTATAGCTTGTCCTTTGATTGCTTTTCTTTCTACATACTCAATATCAAACTCGCTAAGAATCATAACCCATTTAGCCAATCATGTTGTGAGTGTTTCTTTGTTCAAGAGGTACTTAAGAGGATCAATTTTTGCAATGAGCTTCATTTGGTGTGTAAGCATGTAATGTCACAACTTCTATGAGGCAAAAACTATGGCCAGACACGCCCTTTCAATATAACTGTAATTGAGCTCATATGCCACTAGAGCATGACCGATGTAATATATTGCACGTTCCCTTCCTTCAGTGTCATGTTGTGCCCAAAGTGCCCCTAGTGTTGTGGTGGTTGTGGATATATAAAGGAGTAAAGGTTTGTCATCTATAGGAGGTACAAATACTGGTGGAGTTATCAGATATTCTTTCATTTTTTGAAAAGCTTGTTCACACTTGTCATCCCATCTGAATGGAACATTCTTGCGTAACAAGTGTTGAAAGTGTTGACATTTATCTACCATTTGCGCTATAAAATGACAGATAGACTAAATTTTTCATTGCAATGATCTCAACTGACTGATATTCTTTGGTGGAGGCACTTCAAGTATAGCTTTTACTTTGGTAGGATCAGCTTCAATTCCTTTAGATGAGACAATGTATCCAAGGAGTTTCCCAGAGGTTACCCTGAAAACATATTTCTTTGGATTCAACTAGACCTTGTATTGTTCTAATCTTGTGAAAAAAATTTCCATGAACTTTAGAGGTCCTGCTATGGTGTAGGATTTTCCCAACAAATCATCTAGATAGTCTTCCAAATATGTATGCATTATGTCATGAAAGATAGTGGTCATTGCATGCTAATATGTAGCTTTGGTTTTCTTCAACCCAAAGGGCATTCCAACAGAAGCATCCCCAAGGAGAAGTGAATGATGTCTTAATTTGATCTTCAAGAGCAATTTTAATCTGATTGTAACTTGAGAAACCATCCATGAGGGATAACATTTCGTGACATGCTATCAAATCCACTATCATGTCAATGTTTGGAAGTGGGAAGTCATCTTTAGGACAAGCTTTGTTTAAATCTTTGAAATATATACAAACATGGATACTCCCATCAGGTTTTGAAACCAGTACCAAGTTTGAAATCCACTTAGCATAGTCAATAGGTCTTATGAATCCTACATGTAGCAACTTTTACAATTCATCTTTTACCAATAGAGCAATATGTGGGTGCATTTTTCTCAACTTTTGCTTAACAGGTTTTGCCCCCAGTAGCAAAGACAAGTGATGCATTACTGAATCTGAATCAAGTCTTGGCATGTCTGCATAGGACCATGCAAAGTTGACTTGTCTTTCCTTGTAAAACTGTATATGGTCTATTCTCTCTTTTGGTGTTAATGATTCTACTAGATGAATTATCCTTGGTTTTTCTTCTGTGCCTAGATTTATTGTTATTGTCTTCTCCACCAACATAGATGATTTTTCATGATATTGTGCTAGGGGAAGTGTGTCAAGACTTCCATCCTCAGGCATCTTAGAGAGGTTTTCACCCTTGGATATGTCCTTTATTTTTACTTTTTCTAGGTCTAATAGTGTCGTAGAATGGTTTTCACTAGAAGACCTATTTATATTTTCAATAATTTTGTGACTAAAAGGCTTGGCACCTTCTCCAAAGTAAGTTGCATTGTTGAGTTCTATGATGAAATCTGCTTTATGATCCCCCAGACGTATGTCTTCTCATGCTCCTAGAGAGTTTATGATTTCCTCATCATTTTGAAACACATCTAGTTGTGGCGGTCTCTTCTGATCCTAATCAATGAGTTGGGGGTGAACCAGGGGTAAAGGGTCATGATTTGAGTCAATATTTTGAATGGATTCAAGGGTACAAATGTTATGATCGGGTTCAAGGGTACAGACACTATCATAGTCATAAATGTCAATGAAGTCGTCGATGGCACTTTCCTTATCTTTTTGTGTTACATTAGAGGACTCTACTTCCTTACTTGAAGTACATGCAATACTCAAGGCCTTATCTTTCTATGCATCATATCCTATACCAAGGACTTTTCACGTATGAGTAGGTTGTATTGGTTCCAAGATACCTTATTTTTGTAAACCCAGAGGACTTTTACCATCAGATCCCAATCTTTTTATGAGATCCAACCCTTTGCCATATTGTTCAACATGTATCTTTATCTCTAGTTTTTTAGTTTGTTCTTCTTCTACATTCTCATCTTTGTACAGCCATCTTAGGAGATCAACTTCTTCTGTTTCATCATAAAGGGCTCCCCCTTTTTTGAAAGTAGTTGATTTATAAACCAATGTAGTATCGGTTTCTAATGTGGTCTTAGTCATATGTCATTTTCCATAGGTGTGGGGAGATAAAGGTAGCCTTCTAATGCAAAGAGCATGTTTTAGGGTATATTCTCCCACTCCTTGTTCTTTCACTTATATTCTGAACTCAGCCCCATTGGATTTTGAGGTGGATGCTTTTAAGGACTCAGGATCAACATATGCTTGAGAAGGAAGTGCTTCACAATTGCTAAGGATTGTGATTTCAATTTTAGGGCTTAGATTATTGCAGTACATGAAAGGTTTGGATCTCCTTGTATTGTGATTTCAACACCATTGTGTGGGAATTTAATGCACTGATGGTATGTAGAAGTACTGCTTGCATTGGATGAATCCATGGTCTTCCCAGGAGGATGTTATAGGTAAGAGGGAGATCAAGGACTTGGCAAACCACATCCTTTACCACAGGCCCAACCTTGATTGGTAAAGTAACTCATCCTTTAGTTGAGCGTTCCTCTTCATCATATGCCTTTATTATGACCTTTTTCTTTGGATCAACTGCACTTTTAGAGAACACTAATGCTATGATCAATTTCAGAGTACAAATATTAAGACTTGCTCCTCCATCTATCAGAACTCACCTGATCTTGACTTTATGAACAAACACTTCAATGTATAGAGGTGCATTATGTGGTTGTCGAATGGACAAATCATCATTTTCAATAAAAGTGAGAGTGTTAGGGGAAGTGATGTGTCGCACCATAGCTTGGAGTTGATCTAAATGCAAGTCTATAGGCACTGTAGTAGTAGCAAGCACTTTATCTAGGATAGCTTTATGCTCAAGAAATAAGCGTAGCAACTCAAGTATGGAAATTTATGTGGGCATTTTACCTAAATGCTCTATGAGGTTGTATCATGGAGTTGGTGTGGCAGGTTTTGAATTAGGACCTCTAAGGGTAACTGTGCCTCTGCGTGTAGTAACATTGCAATCAGGTTCTTTGCCTTTTATAATGAAAGTATTCAGATGATTATCAACCTCACTAATGTTATTTATAACATATTCATACTTAGCAATAGTATAGTTTACACCATCACCAGATTTGAGGGCCTTTCCTTTAACCTTGTCATGCTTAGGGAAAGGATCTTTGAACATCTTGCAATCAGAGTTACCAGAAGGAGTGTGTCTGTCAACTATTATCTTAACATCATCAATAAGGTCTTGTATCACATGTTTAAGTTTATTGCAACTATTAGTCTTATGTCCTTTCTTTCAATGATATTTGCAAAAGTGATCGTCATTCCACCATGGGGGTTTGATTTGTGGATTATATTCTCTCATCCCAGGTAGTGTTATAACATTATTTTGAAGGAGTTCTTTTAATGCCGATTCAAGTGATTGTCCCAATGGTGTAAAATTTTGTTTAGGGAAGCTTCTTTGTTTTTCTTTTCTGTTGTCTAAGGATGAACCTTTAAGGCGGTAGATAGGTGATGATGTTTTAATCATTTTTGCATCAACAACTCCGTCATTGACCACATTCTTGTTCTTCATCCAAAAAGGTGTCTTGTTGCTTGAGCCCAATTTTTTATCCTTGTCATTATTTAGTTTAATAGTTCCATCATTGATGAGAGTTTGTTCAATTCGAAATCCCATTTCTATGACTTCATCAAAGGAATCTAAACATTTGAGGTGAAATTCTTTTCCAATTTTCTTGTTCAAATTTTGACAAAAGAGGTCAACCAATTGTTTATCTGGAATGTTATAAGGTAATTGTTTTGTCAAATGTCTCCATCTTTGTAAGAATGACACAAAAGATTCTCCTTGTTTTTGCTTAGTGTTAAAAAGGTTTGACATGGTCACTTCAAGTTCACAGTTGTAACTATAATTTGAGACAAATTTATTAACCAGTTCTTGAAAAGATTTGATGGTCGGGGATAATTGTGAAAACCATTCCATGGCTTCTCCTAGACTGCGAGGGAATAATCTCATAAGATATGTCTCATCGAATGTGAATTCTAAGATTGCAGCACAAAATTCTCTTAAGTGATCCTTAGGGTCTCCTTTTCCTCTATATTTATCAAGTCTCGATATGTCCCAGTGACTAGGAAAAGGTGGCATTGGTATGCTAGGATCAAAAGGATAAGGACATACGTCTTCAATTGAAAACTTGTGAGATGATGTTTTACTGTTCTTAAGGGTATCCATTTCATGTCTCAATTATCTAAGCTCATCCAAAAAAGGATTGTTTGTAGGTACAAGTTTTAACATCTTTGAAGATCTCTTATAACCAAGTTGTAAATAAAAGGGTCTGTGATCTTTGATTCTATCAACATTGTTTGTTTTAGTATGGTTAGAGTCACCAGATTCATGTTTATCATTCATTGTGAGAAGTGATATGTCAAATTTAGGAGGTAGTTGCACTCCTTCATCAGCAAGGACCTTGAAATATTATTGCGGATTATGTTTGACTACCTCTGTAAGCATTTTAGTGAATCTATTGTCATGAAGTGTACCTTCTATATGGGATTGGGTTACTTTTTCATCATCAGTTTCATTTGTTTCACTAGTTGCAACACTAATGTGATATTCCCCATCAAAGTCATTTCCCCAAGGATTTCCCTCCTCTCGAAACATTTTTGTTCTAGATTTAGGGGACATAGGTGATTGTTCTGATCTTCGACTTAGGACTAGACAATGTATGAGACTTGACATTAGGATGCAATGCAAACGGATATGACCACTAAGATAAGATATGGGACGGAAATGGTATGACTCAAGGAAACCCTAGGTTTGAAGATAATTGTGATGCAAGGCTTTACCTATGCTATGATAGATAGACACAAGGACAAGTGATCAAGAGAGGGTATGCTAAGAAGATTTCCCTACTCTAAGATGATAGTATATTCCCTAGCTCAAGGATGATGAACCTCAAGTGATACAGATGATTAATAGCCAATGTTCGATTCAAGACCTAAAGAAAGTAACCTAAGTGCAAGCTAAAAGATTTGTTTGACTAACTAGGACATGCAAGGACTAGATGGAATGCCAAGACTGAAGGATCAAAACTAAAGAATGAGTCCCCAAAGAGAATCAAATGATAGGCTAGAGTTAGACATGTAAGTCTGATTCGTTCATTAAAGGGTATAGATAAAAATTGCTTAGCAACGTGTTTCGGTTGCAGTAGTTCTTCAAGATGTATTTTTTGATAAACTTGGAACTACGATGTCTATGTTTGAAAAAGCGGAAAGTGGATTTTTGCTTAGGCATTTTGGATTTGCAAGAGATCATGTAGAGGTTTGTGCTGTTTGACTTTTTGAGCAAGTTTTTGATATTTGGAATGTTATGATTTCAAAGTGTGGTGTTTGGTTGAGATTGAAAAAATGTTTGTTTTGAACACAAGCAAGACACAACAAATAGAATATTTTGGGTGACTCTGATATAAAATCAAAGTAAAAGTTTGAATAGGGGCCTAGATGAGCCCCAAATTTTCACTGGTTTTGACAAATTCAAAGACACTTGTAAGCATGCACAACCTAGGCTAGAAAGAGGATACTACTTGCTGAGTCCCCACTTGGATTTCTCCATATACTAAGACAAAGCGAACAACAAGAGATCTTATGAATTGAGGAATTTCTCTCTCTACAATGAATAGTACATATAGGACAACATCAGATCTCCTGCACCAACAAGCAAAAAGGTTTTTGGTCACTACAACAAGTAGTTTTTAATTAGTGTCTCGAGATAAACTAGTGTGGATACTGAGGGAGAACCACAATTATTTATATAGTGGACTGAAATGAAAGTACCGCTTGGGTCGTTCCTTCTCACAAATTGGGAGTCAGACCCTCTAACAAGGTGAGAGCATACACCTACCATCCTTACAAGCACAATAGATAGTGATTTATTAACCCCCTAGTTAATCTATGTGTAAACAAACATTTGAAAAAGAGATCAAATCAACGAAAGACCTGCAAAACCACAATCAGTAGTTTTTGACAAACGAATATCAAGTTTTCATTCTAAAATTTTTGACATGCGAGCTGCACAAAAGTCAAGTCATCATGAATTTGTCACAAAAACAAAAAAAAAAGACAAAACAACATTAATCTAACTAGAAAAACAAACAAAATTTAAATTAAAACCAACTATTAAAAACCAATTTAAACAAAAGATTAATCTAAATCTAAATTCTAAAAAAAGGTAATTTAAGACTAAGAAAACATTCTAATTAAAAATAATAATTAAAACTAATTAATACTAATTTAAAACTTTCTAAATTAAAACTAATTAAAACTACGCTTACTAAACTAATACTAATGAAAAATTAATTAAAATTTATGAGGGAAATTAAAATCTAAATTAAATTAATTGTTAATCCTAAATAGAAATCAAAGTTAAAAGCAAAAGTTAAAAATTAATTCTAATTTAAAAGTTAATTCTAATTTAAGTTAAAACTAAAGCTAAAATAAATGAATACTAGAAGAGAGGACCCACTAGTTGTGCACCCTAACTTCACGCCTCTCAAAATTATACGTGGCAATTTCAAATCACTCCAAAAATTTTACAGTGGCTTACTTGGCAACACCCATGCTTATAACTAAGGTTTCAGAAAGTAAATGTAAAACATTAAAATCTCTACAGAAAACTATGTAAAACTAAGGGATCTCTTACTCCAGACCGCATGCATATGTGGTAATTAGACTAGATGTAGGGGTTTCTTTACGGCTCTATAGATAGTCTTTATGGTGCTAATTTTTCATGCAAGATCTCACCTTGGTTGGCAATGGGTTGCTGTTTGGTAAACGAGGGTTTGAAACGCAATCATTTCATGCCAAATCTTCGCCATTCAGAGAAGCTATCTGCGGACATTTCAAAACATTCTGTGGAAGATTTTTTTGAACAAGATTGCTTTAAATCTAAGCGTTTTTGCGGATTGGACCAAAGTTTCTTTATTTTAATAATTTTCACCATATCATCATTGGTTAAATGGATTTAATAATTTTCATTTGAGAAAGAAAAAGGGAGACATCCTTATCAAAAGCGAAGGGGCTTAGGATATCTAATGCAGAGACGGGGAAATAGGGTTTAATCAATTTGCAAAAACATCGAATTTCAAACCCTCAAACAAAGACGAGATTGAAATCTGCAACCTGACATAACAACCGCCGAACACAGTAACACAGGAAAACAACCCTGAGAACACAGAAATACCTTAACCTGCAACAAAAATGTTACCCGTGATATCTTTGCAAACAAACATTAGGTAATTAACCTGACATCAAAAATATAAACCCTGCAACAAAGATTTAAATATGGGCAACTCTCATTACCATCTCAACATTTAAATGGTGCGTTCCTACAAAATGACTACTTTTTCAAATAGCTTCTCTAGCTCGCGATCTCCCCATTCCAACCCTGATTCTCTACATGATGTTCGTTATGAAAGATCCTTTTTGCACCCGAAGGAAGATAATAATCATGCAGCAAGGGTTCAAACAAGGAATGGAGGAAGAAATATGTACCAAGCTTCACATATCTCAGACTCTAGAAGCAATTCGCCTAAATGGAGAGCCTTTCATGAACAGAGAAAGAAGCGTAACAAACGCCCGAGAGGTCGTATGAGAAATAAGATGGGGAACAGAGGTTTCCAGATCTTCCCTGTATGGAAATGGCTCGAAAAAGGGGATTAAAACTCTTCAGGTGAAGGAAAAGTGGGTTTCCAAACCCATTGTCAAGGAAGTTTTAAGGAGACAAGAGAAGCAGACAAGTATCTCCATTAATGGTGACGGATTGTTGAAAAGGATTTCTTCTTTGTCTACGGTGGCATTGATAGGTAAAGTCTTATCCCCTCATTACTCTTCTAAAAGTCTCTTTCAATGGACCAAAAAGGAATGCCATGAGATTAAAGAAACTAGTTCAATGGGCAATGGGTATTTTACCTTTCTTTTTGAAAAGGAAGAAGATAGAGATCTTGTACTTCAGAAGAAACTTTGGAAATTTGAAAATAATGCAGTCTTTTGCCAAGCATGGAAGCAGAATTTTGATGTGGGGAAAGAGAAGATCCCGTATCTACCCATGTGGTTGGAACTCCCTTTCATGCCTGCAGAGTATAGGGACCCAAAAACGATAAAGTCCATTGGTAGGGCCATAGGCCACCTACAAGACTATGAAATTAGCTTCGGCCGCTACTGCATGCCCAATGTTAAAATTTGTCTGATCATGAAGGCAAAAGAACCCATCCCAAAGAGCATACTGCTTAATACATTGGCAAGTCAATGGGTTCAAGAAATTTTTTTGTGTGAAGGTTTATCTGATGAGGACCTAGCTAGAATGAATAGGATGCTGGGCTATGGAAGAGTAGCAGAAGAATTACCTAACACTTTACAAGAACCCATGAGGAATGTACCTCAGCCATAGGGGCCTCGATGTTTATGCCTTGAAAGTAAAGATTGCACAGAAGACAAATTTTTGGGAACTCAAGCAAAAGAGATATCCATAGGCTCGGAAATTTGTGAAGGGCTCTTCATCAATAACATAGAGGAGGTCAACTTGGAATATATGGATGTTCCCTTCGAAGGCTTCAAGGTCCCAATTGAGGTGGCAGAGGCAGAGTCAGACCGAGAAGACACGGAGTTGTCACAAGAAGACATGGAGTTGGCTTGAGACAAGGAGATGGAAGTTCATAGGATTCCACAACAATTCAATTCGGGATATATGGATGTTCCCTTAGAAGGTTTCAAGGCTTTAGTTGAGGAACCAGAGTCAGACCAAGAAGGAATGGTGTTGTCACATGAGGATTTGGAGGTGGCTCGAGAAGAGGAGATGGAAGCTTGAAAAGGAACCCCCAACAAGTCAACCCCTTAAGGTCTCAGTCTCTCGAAAAGAATGCCTCGGATCCAGAGATGTCGCAGAAGGTTTGGGAGAATAGCCATCAGGGAGCGACACCTAGTGGACATGCTTTTGGGCAACAACTGACTAGTCCCCTCCAAGACACTCTAGCCCAGCAGGATACCTCGGAGGATAAGGAGGACTCAGGAGAAGTAAAGATCCAAAGCCTCCTCGAAAAAGTTATCCATAAAACAACAAACTCTTTATTGGATTAGATCGCAAATGAAGATTTGCAAGAAAATAATTCAAAGGCTACCAGTAGAGATTTGGGAATTCTTGAAACTCCCTTGGAGTATAGAAGTAGCCCTAACTGACCCTCACAACCAAGAAGAAGCTCGAGGCATAAGAAGTCTAAGATTCAAAAAGAGATAGATGCTGGGATTCAAACCACCATTGATAAAGCACTAAAGCAGAGGAGAGCTAATGGCTCTCCTCAAGAGCCATGAGGCTCCTTACGTGGAATGTTAGGGGCATTAATGCCCCTAACAGACTTCGCCTCATCAAATCTCAGATTGATGGGGCAGGAGTGGATATAGTTTTCCTCCAAGAAACCAAATTGGCTGATGATCAAGGGTCCTTTATATTCAAAAAATGGTCTAATTGGGAATCAGTTTGTCACCCAGCTGAGGGGGCCTCTGGAGGAGTGGCAATACTATGGAAAAAATATCTCCCCAAGATGGAGGTGGTAGGAAATCGAGAAAATTGGATCGTGGGCAAATTCTTGCGAGCTCATCAGGGCAAAGATCTGTGCGCTTTGTGTGTATATGATCCCTCAGGATTTTCTTAGAAGCAGAATCTGTGGAAACATCTAACGTCTTTGTTGCATTTTATCAGCATGGAGTATGTGATTTTGGGTGGAGATTTTAATGCTATGATGGAGTCTTCAAAAAAATTGGGCGGCTCTTTTGGCCAGATGAGCTCTCAGTTGGACTTCAAAGCTTTTGTTTCCTCCAATAACTTGTTGGATTGTAAGCCTTCTAATGGTCTCTATACGTGGTCTAATATGAGGAAAGACAGTGAGAGGATAGCGGAGCGTCTAGATAGATTTTTCATCTCGCCAAATTGTTTACATGGTAATAATTCAGTGTCGTCTTCCATTCTTCCTTTCTCTAGTTCTGATCATTTTCCAATCCTCTTAGCTTTGGGAGATGTTCATAAGATTCGTAGATCCTATTTTAAGTTCCAGGATATGTGGTTTAGAGACCCAGGATTCATAGATAATGTTGGGAAGTGGTGGCAGTCAGCCCCCTATGTGTAAGGATCTAGAATGTTTCAATTGACGTCTAAGCTAAACTTCCTCAAAAGTAAAATTCTAGTTTGGAATAAGAGCCATTTCAAGAACATTTTCCAAGAGAAAACTAGGATCTCAAATCTTCTAGAAGCAATTGAATTGGATATCATCAATCATGGCAATTTAAATTTAATCAGAAGAAGACTCTGAGAGAAGAGCTTGATGAAACTCTGTTGAGAGAGGAAATTTTCTGGTGTCAAAAGTCAAGAGAATCCTGGCTTAAGGAAGGTGACTGCAATACAAAATTTTTCCATTTGTCCACAAAGATTAGGAGATGTCATAATTCTCTAACTTTCCTGAAAAAAGATGATGGGACTACCACAGAGAGCCTTGAAGAAATTCAAAAGGAAGCGTCTTCTTTTTTCAAGTCCTTATTTTCGACTGATGTTCACTAGCCTCATAGTTCATTAGCTCGACTCTCTTTCGTCTTTGATTTTGAGCGAACAAAATGAGTGTCTTATGAAGGAATTTACCATGGAGGAGATCAAGGCAATTGTCTTCTCCATGAAAGGTAATAAAGCTCTGGGACCAAATGGCTGGAATGGAACCTTTTTTCATAAATGCTGGGATATTGTGGGTAGGGATGTGTTTTTAGTAGTGGAAGAATCTAGAAAATTCAAGAATGTCCTGAAGGAATTCAAAAGGATGAACCTTTTGTTGATCCCAAAAGGTAACTCACCATCCTCTCTTAAAGACTTCAGACCCATCTCTTTGTGCAACTTTGTGTGTAAGATCATTTCCAAAGCCATTGCAATACGACTAGCTCCCATCCTTCCATCCATCATCTCAGAGGAGCAAGGAGGATTTATGCTAGAAAAAGAAACTGCGGAAGGTGCTATCTCGGTGCATGAAATTCTGCATTCGATCAAAATAAACAAGGATCCTATTATCATTATTAAACTCAACATGGCGAAGGCATATGATCGAGTTAACTAGAATTTTCTTTTGAAGATACTCTTTAGGATGGGCTTCTCCAGGAATTGGATCAAGTGGGCCTTGGCTTGCTTCAAAGGTGTGACCTTTTCAGTTCTTGTTAATGGTATTGAGACTACCCCTTTTGAGTCATCTAGAGGTCTGAGACAAGGTGACCCCATCTCTCCCTATCTATTCATCATTATGACGGAAGCTTTATCTTGTGCCATCAAACATGCAGGTTACAACTGTGCTTGGAAAGGGATAAGGTGCCCTCATTTCTCAAATTCTTTCTCCCATGTTTTATTTGCTGATGATACGATCCTCTTTGGGTAGGCAAACAAAAGAGAAGCACTTGTCATTAAAGAGGTTTTAGAGAAGTATTGTCTTGCCTCCGAACAAAAAGTGAATGAAGACAAATCCAAGATATACTTGTTTTTTGCCAATGAGGATTCCAAACATGAGATTTCAAGTATTTTTAATTTCCAATTGGAATCACTACCAGGAAAGTATCTGGGCATTCCCCTTTTCAATGGCTAACACAAGCTTGCTCTGTGGAAAGAAGTGGTGGATAGTTTGGAGAGAACAATTGGAAATTGGAAGGGTAAATGATTGTCTCTAGTAGGGAGGCTTACTCTAGTGAAATTGGTGCTTTTAGCTATCCTGGTGTATATGTTATCCTCCCTACAATTACCTAAAGGGATCTCAAATCAATTGGGGAAAATTTGCAGGAGATTCCCCTAGCAAGGTTCGACAGAAGAAAGGAAAATTCACCTTATTTCATGGGATAGAGTTTGTAAGTCCACATCACTAGGAGGTGCAGGAGTTCTAAACCAAGATCTGCAGAATCAAGCCCTTGGAGCAAAGTTGGCTTGGAAAATGTACAAGAAACCACATTTAAAATGGGTGAGGTTTTTACAAGCTAAATATTTAGATAATGAGCTCCCAGAGAGAATTTTCACCATGGCTAATCCTCCAAAAGGTTCCTCCATTTGGAACTTTATAGTAAAGAGTAGAGAAGTAATCTTACCAAAACTTTCATGGGCTATTTTCAACGGTGACAAGGATAATTTTTGGCATGACTCTTGAAATGGATGGCCCATCCTTGCTAAGAAAAATGATTTGAAGGAAGCAGAATTGGTTCTCAAGAGTCAATCGGGTGAGAAGGTTTCAGACTATTTCCAGGTTGATAGTAGCTGTTGCCCTCCAAGGGTGGTTTGGAAAGATTTCTCTGCTTTTAATATACCTAAAGATCAAAAACTTACCCTCAAGTCTATTTTAAATGATAGAGTTTTACACCTGATGCAAAAAGATGATGAGCTGATATGGATGGGAGATGGATTAGGTTCTTATAAGGTGAAGAAAGGTTATAAATGGCTCACCTCTAGTGGCGTTACAAATTGGCCAGTGCAACTATGCTAGTCTAATGCTTTACTTCCCAAAGCAGGAACATTATCTTGGCTTGCACTGAATAACAAAACTCTCATAGGCGACAGGATCCAAAAACTGGCCATCGGTCAAAGTTTGAAGTATGTCTTATGTGGTGAAGTGGAAGAGACAATTGACCACCTCCTTTTACATTGTAATTTTAACTATGAAGCCTAGAATTAGCTATGTAAGAAGTTGGATTAGCACTTGGCACTTCCGAATTCTCTTCTTCTACTTTTTAAAGGTTGGCCTCATCTCTTCTGGAATTCCACTCTACATAATCTCTGGTTAATCTCCCTGTCCATCCTGATTTGGCATCTCTAGAAAGAACGAAATTTTAGAATTTTTAGGAGTCAGTCAAAGCCCCTGCAGCTCTTTCTAGAAGAGTTGGAATCAACCATAGTGGAAGTGTTGAACGCGAAACTTTGAAGGGATGGTACCAAGGATCATACTTGAACTTCGTGGGACAATAGTATGGTTCTTACCTGGAAAGGCATAGATAAACCTATACTAGACTCTTTGGTGCACCAGGATACCTCCTGTGTGGAGAGGACTAAAGTGAAATGGGTTCCACCAACCGAATCAGTTGTCAAGATAAATGTTGATGGAGCTAGTCATGGAAACCCAGGATTATTTGGTATAGGTTGCATGCTTAGAGATTGGATGGGAAACCTTTTGGCGGATAAATGCTCTAAGATCCCTAAGGGCACGAATAATATGGCAGAAGCACTTGCTATATTACATGCTCTTCAATTAGCTCATGATGTTGGAGCTCGACACATATGGATAAAGGGTGATTCACAAATTATCATCTCTGCGGTCTGTTCAAGGAAGCTAGAGAACTAGCATTTGTCATATATTTTGAATCAAGTATGGTGCGTATTAGACAAATTTGAGTCAAAAAAATTTCACTATTACTGGGAAGCCAACAGGGTCGATGATTGCCTAGCCAACAGAGCAATCGACCAGTCCCAACAGGTAGTTTCTTTCTCGACCACGAAATATAATTGGCCTCTAGATCTCCTAACTCTGATTAATAAGGACAAAGAATGCCTCAAACCTATGTGAACACAGGGGGGTCAATTTGTAAGAGGAATGGGCTATTACTTCCCAAGCAGATAAATGTGTGTCATCATGGACATGGTTGGGTGGAGGGCACCACCACCACCACCACCACTACTACTACCACTTCTAATTCTATTTCTGCTACTTTTGTTGCTCTTCTTTTTCACAGCTAGGTGCAGCCTACATGTCAGTCTTGGAGGCATTTTTTTTATTAGTCTCTCTTCTCACAGTGGTACAAATTGGAAGTTGAGTTGTCACTTGACTTCATGATTGACCTTTCTACAATGGCTGGAGTGATGAGACCTTCAATTATGTCTGGCACGTGGGGAGTGGGGGCTTCTATTAGATTGTCAGTTGATTGTGGCATCTTCTTGTTGGTCTCAAGTCTTGTCTCGTCCTTTAATGCTGGCTTCTCCTCTCCATCCTGCAGGCCTCATTAAATTACCAGTATGACTGTTTCTTTGCTTGGCTCATTTTGGAGGTTTCCATTTATTTTTCTAAGCCGCCACCCTGACATCACGTTTCATTCCCACACAAAGTGAGCAAGGATGGAGGACGAAGGTGTGATTTTTGTCAGGCACCATGCACCTGTATAATCCCACCGAATCCCACCTCAGGGTTGGTCTAGGACAATTGGCAGAGATCTTAACTAACCATGATAGCTTTTTTTTTATGCTCTACGTTCGTTTATATTTTCTCCCACCTCTTTTCATCTCTGCACTTAAGTCACACTTACTCTTCATACCTACATCTCGGCGGTAGTTATGGCAGAGACAAGACTTAATTTAAGACTCTTCTTCCCTCCTCTGGAAGATGAGCCAGAAGTCCAAGGCAAGGTTAGGGCTGCAGATTTCATGTCCATGTTAGAACGAGATGGTATGTTGGTTCATTTTGCCATTCGTCAGGTTGCAGGCCTTAGATGGGTTAAGGGGTATCTTGAGAGGATCCTGAATTATTCTGATATTGTCTCTCACATCCTTTCTAACATCATGGATCTAGTTTAGGACACTGAGTATGTGCATAAAGTGGCATCGGGTCTCTTCTACAACAATTTATACACAGTGGCACGGTGGTCAGAAGCTATCAAAGGATATGAAATGGATCAAGGGGAGGCTCGTATTGGTGGACTATTTGAATGTCAAACACTTAGATGCTTGACCCCTCACCAAGCTGTATATCGTGCTTTGTAGAGTTCTCTTAGAACTATGTCCAACGATTTAATTGATATGGAGCTTGATGCCTTCCCTTTTGTTTTTTCTATTAAGGATGTGAAATGCATAAAGGATTCTTTCATAGGTATTCGATACCTGAGAATTGTTGCCCTCGACTTAGCGCCCCGCATCCCTAGAGACACTTTTGACGATCCAGACGATGAGGGTGACTTGTCTGAGGTGGGCTACCTGGGTTATCAGATGGAGCTGGACACAATTTCAGTGGCAAGTGCAATTGCGTAGGCTGGCGGTGCTTCTGTGGAGGTGTATCTCTATGTGCAGTGTTTCGGTGTATCTCTGTGTGCAGTGTTTCGGTGTATCTCCGTGTGCAGCGTTTCGGTGTCTGGGAGCGATTGGTATTTTGTTTTCTTTGGCTGGCGGTCCCGATGCTTCTTTCTGGTGGTCTCTTTTTCTTACCCCCCTACATGGTGGTTTTTCTGTTTCGACACTTTTTGATTATTAATGTTTTTTGCAGGTGGTGGTTGTTTATAGCCGGGCTAGCTATCTATTTTTTTACAGATTATATTGTTCTTTTCTTATACCAGAGGTTTTGTTTCCTGGTATTTTCAACTTTTGTAATTTTACTTCATACTTTCAATACAATCATCCGGTGCTTCGTCACCTTTGCTTTTAAAAAAAATAAAGATTTAAATATATAAACCTTGCAAATACAACATTAAATCTGTAAAGGAGAAAAATAGATAGAAGCCCATGCAAATCCTTTCACGTCAGGTTCACCATTCTGTAGATGTCGAAAATGAAAACTAGATGAATCCATAAACCACAATCAAAACATTTTCAACATCAATGTCAATGGAGTCTATGATAAACCAATACAAATGCAGAAATAAAATTCTAAACAACTCCATTGTTACCTATCACCAAGATCTTGATTAATGCATTGATGCTCTCAAATTTTTCATTAGCACACAAATACAACAAGAAGCTATGGTGAACGGATGAAAGGTTAGAATAAAATCCAGATTGTGGGAGAAGATGTGGAATTGAATGTTGAAACGAGAAATGGACATTTGTCCATATTGTAAGGGCTTTTTTGAAAAAATTAAATAAAGCATTTATGGAATAGTGGAGTTTTAGAATTTTATGGAGAAAGTGGGGTTTGTGCATTAAATATGTGTAATAGTGGAAATTATATTAAATGAATTTATATATGCAAATGAATATGTAATGGATAATGATTTATGAAAATCAATGCATGGATATTTTTAATAATAGAGTATGCATGTAATGGATAAATGATTTAAATGATTAGAGGAAATTATTAAATGAATTAATTAAATAGATGATAATATCTATTTAATTAATAGAAGAAAAATAGATGAAAGTATATAGTGAATTAATTAAATAGATAACAATATCTATTTAATTAATTGAAGAATAATAGGATGAAGTATTAAATGAATTAAATAAATAAATAATAATATCTATTTAATTAATAGAAGAAAAGTAGGATGATCACAAGGACAAATTTAAGTGTTTACACCATGATCACCACCCAATATACCTACATCAAACTCCCATTGAGTCTCACATGTCTGTACCATATAGTCAACAAGTCTAGGTCCCACAACACAACTATATTAGGTAACACAATCTCTCTCTACCTCATAATGACAACCAAACCAATGAACCAAGTGACTAAATTGGGCCAACCAAATATAATCTACATAAACACTAAAATATCTATGGGTATAGACAACCCACATCCGAGTTATCCATGCAACCTATAAGTATAGACAACCTATAATAGTACACAACTCATAGATCTCACAATGCAACATAAAAATTCAACCATATATTGGTAACCATGTCAAACATAGATAACTAGAGATAAACATGTAATTTTTCTACGACACAAACACCAAATCACCTCTAGATTCAATTTGTCACAAACTCATAAAGTACCACAGTCAAAGGAACTAATAAATAGATCAAATAGAATTGTAAGTGAACAAATCACATGTCAATGTCCCCAAACTTGATCTACTATGAAGTGCTTAGAAAATGTTATATGTTATCTATAAGAAGTCCAAAATCAGACACCGTGGGGACAAGATATGACTCATAGAATCACTTAGAGTAAACTTAGCTTTAAATTAGAATTTTCTATCTAAAATAGTATAATCTAGAAGAACCATTGATACCATAGTGTAGTACTTAGAAAAAGCTTGCCATCGACTATAAGAACCCAAAAATCTAACTTTTTGGGTGAAAGTTATGCCTCCCCCAAAAATTTCCTCCATTAGGCTTTAAGACTAAACATTAGTGGTTGTTACGTAGCTAGACGGTGATGATCTAGTGGTTATTGTTGGTGGTAGCTAGGTGGCAGTGGTGTTCCTCCAATGGCCTATGGTTGGCACATGGGTGGGGGTTGGTGATGAACCTAATGGGAGTTTCAAATTTATTTTAATGTTTTCAATTCCAAAACTTTTGAAATTCTCATGGGGAATGAACTAGGGCCCTCTTGATTAGTGGTCAAGACCAAGGGCTAAGGCCCACCAACCACAGTGACCACTGGCCAAGGTCGATAGGCTACGAAACACTAAACCTTGTACCTGTATATAGTACCTCTCATACTCTGCATTAAAATGATATGTCACCAAGTGTACTCATTCATATGCTTGTTGCTAAGAAACTATTGATGTCAGTCCTCAAGGGGGCCTGCACCCAATGGGTGCCCCCATATGCTATCATTCAAATTTTTTTAAATTTAATTTTCTATAGACCTCCATACATGTCAACGATGTGTTTGGGAATATTATATCAACTCGTACATGCACCTTTTGACATATACCTACATAGATGACTATACCTAGCCATATAGTATGGATCCATACAATCGATGGATTCAATACAAAACTATTGAACACATGGAATACTGAGAGGGGGGGGGGGGTGAATCAGTATTCTATAAAACCATTCCTTCACATGCTCTTTAACCCATTTACTAAATTCAATAATGCTACTCCCTTAATATTGGTGTACATTGGGTTATGAATAGTCGACTTGTGGCTATCTTAACTCCTAATTAAGTCATGTTATCATTATTATATTATTATTTAGTTAGATAGGCCAAACTAGGTCTTATATAGGGGTGTGTCTATTCATCCTAAGCATAATTAGGTATATATAGGAGGATGTGAGTCTTATTTCATCATCATATTGTGAAGTGTGTTCTCATTGGAGATATTTGGAGGTTGCCCCCTTGAAGTGGCCTATTATTCTCAGTTATTATCAAGTATTTGCAGAATATTTCATATCATCTTCTTCCATTGTGCAAGTTATTTCATTACAAGTGGTATCAGAGCATGATCTTGGCACTGTAGAGGCAAGGGTTTTTCTCAATATTGGAGGTGATTTTGGGAAGAGCGTGTCTTTGATATTTTAGTGAATTTTTTTCTAATTTTTAAAGGGTTTTTGAAGACCATATTAAAGAAGCTACAGTCCATATTTCAGAGGAATTTGAGTAGAATTGAGCAAATTATTGCAGAATTATGGTTTCTACACAATTTATTTGGGATCTACATATCTCTCATATCCGGCTGAATTAGAACCTGATTTTTATTGGGTTTTTGAATACATACTAGAGGAGACTATAGTCCAAATTTTGGATAAATTGAAGCAGAAATAAGCAAGTTATTACAAAATTAGTGTTTTCACAAAATTCGCTCTCAAGGCTGCAAATCTGCTTATTTCTTGGAGATTTTTTTGGGTGAGAGGTATTTTGACCCTAGTAAGTTACACTAAAAATTTTAGATAATTTATGTTTCATTTGTATGATTTATTTCAAAACTATTGGTTGCGATCATGACGGGGCCTGCAACAAGGGGCAAAAAGAATGTTATCACACCAAGGAAGACTCCTGATAAGGATGGGGTAACAATAGAGGATACTAATCCTAATAAGGAAATCATTAAGGTCAAGGAAGACATTTCCTCAATTAAGGTGGATATGTGTGACCTAAGAGGAGATATATTGGATATACGAAGCATGTTAATTGCCTATATGAATGAACCAAGAAAGGAGTTCTCAAGCAACCAAGGTGAAACCTCCAAATCAGCTAATACTGACATAAATTTTAATACTCCTATGGGATCTAGGAATTTGTTTCCAAAAGTGCCACATATGCACAAGTTTGATGGCAAGGATCCTCTAACATGGATAAACCAAATGGAGAATTTTTTTGAAGTACATCAAATCCCATATGGACAAAAGGTCATGATGGCTTCCCTATATCTAGAACCAGATCAATTCATTTGGTATCGTTGGCTTTGTACTCATCAGAGGAAAAAGGGTCTCACCGTCTCATAGTCAATTTTTACAGAGGAACTCCAAGCACAATATAGCAATAGTATGACAGACAACTTCTTCAGCCAGCTTGCTAAACTTCAACAAATAGGATTAGTTAAGGATTATATTTAGAAATTCCAAAATCTATCCTTAAGAGTGGATACAATTATAGAGTAGAACTTGAATGATTTATTCTTGGGTGGTCTCAAGGATCACATTTAACATGAGGTACACATGTTTAGTCATAGCTCGGTAAATGAGTCTTTTATCTTTGCACGCAGGGTAGAGAAGTATTTGATTCCTAAGAAGCAAGGGGCTAATGTGACAAGAGAGAAAGGATATTCAACACCTTCTCTTCCTCAACCTACTAGGTTGAATCCATAACAAATTGAGGAGAAAAGAGCAAAATGGTTGTGTTTCAATTATGATAGCAAATACAATCGAGGACATAAATGTAGTGAAAACAAATTGTTCTATATTGAAGGTCCAAGTGAGGAAGAAGAGGAGGAAAGCATATTAGAGGAGGATAGGGAGTCAATTGAGGAATCACATGATTCTCAACCAATCATTTCTTGTTATGCACTCTCAGGTTTCAGTGTGCCACAAACTCTAAAGGTAGTGGGTTTCTTAAAGAAGCAAAAAGTAAAAGTGTTGATCGACTCAGGTAGTACTCATAATTTCATCAAAAAAAGTTGGCAACTCATCTAAATTATTTTATATATCTAGCCCCAGAGTTTCAGGTTTTGATTGCAGATGGTGGTATAGTTAGTTGTTCGGGGAAGTGTCATAGCATTAAATTATCCATGGGAGATTATCAACTTGATACCCCAATGTATGTGATATCCATGGGTGTAGCAGATATTGTTTTGGGAGTACAATGGCTTACTACATTGGGAACAATTGAGATGAACTTCCAAGAACTATTCACGAGATTTCAATCAGAAGGAAAGGTAGTAGAGCTAAGGGGGTTGAAGGCAAAATCCCCACAGATGGTAAGCTCTCATCAAATGCAAAAGTTTCTTAAGAAAGGAAGGGGTGGATTTGTGGCCCAACTATGTTCATTAGAAGTCTCTCAATCTAATGCTCCTACTCATCCAGATTTACAAGCAATAATTGATCGTCACTCAGTGGTTCTTGGAGATATGCCTAAAGGACTTCCTCCTAAGAGGGATCATGATCATGCCATACAACTAGTCCTAGGGAGCCAACCATTGAACATCAGGCCTTATAGGTATCTACACATATAAAAAAGTGAGAAAAAATTATTGAGGAGATGCTAGAGGTAGGAATTATCAGGCATAGCCAAAGTGCTTACTCCTCACCTATGGTGATGGTGCGTAAGAAGGATGAAACTTGGCGCATGTGTCTGGATTATAGAGTTCTCAACATGTACACCATTAAAGATAAGTTTCCTATTCTAGTCATTGATGATTTGCTAGATGAATTGAATGGAGCTATGTATTTTACCAAGTTAGATCTTAGATCTGGTTATCACCAAATTTGGATTAAGGAGGAAGATATTTGTAAGACAACATTTCAAACTCATGAGGGTCATTATGAATTTTTGGTGATGCCATTCAGTCTTACCAATGCACCATCTACATTCCAAAGTTTGATGAATTCCATTTTTAAGAAGTTATTGAGAAAGTTTGTGTTAGTGTTCTTTGATGATATATTGATTTATAGAAAGACTTGGGAAGAACATTTGCAGCATGTAGATCCAGCATTTACAATTACTCGAAGATCATCAACTCTACACTAAGCCATCCAAGTGTGATTTTGGTCTTAAGGAGGTGGAGTATTTGGGACACATAGTTTCACATGAAGGAGTAAAGGTGGACCCTAACAAAATTAAGGCTATCATGGAATGGCCTATTCCAAAAACCATTAAGAAACTAAGGGGTTTCTTGGGATTGACAAGGTACTATAGAAGATTTGTGAAGAATTATGGTCATATAGCAGCACCCCTCACGACTCTAATGAAGAAGGATTCTTTTCAATTGAATTATTCCGCTAATGCAACATTTGAGAAATTGAAGGAGGCTATGTGTACAACTCCAGTGCTTGCCACTCTAGACTTCACCAAGGAATTCATTATGGAATGTGATGCTTCTGGAAATGGGATAGGAGTAGTTCTCATGCAAGAAGGTCGACCAATTGCTTTTGAGAGTCATAAATTAAAGGGTAAGAATCAGCTCAAACCTATTTATGAGAAGGAAATGCTAGCGATCCTTCACACAGTTAAACAATGGAGGCCTTATCTAATGGGTCGACACTTCAAGGTTAAGACAAATCATGATAGCCTAAAATATTTTTTGGAACTAAGATTATCCTTTGAAGAGCAACAAAAATAGGTTACTAATATGTTGGGATATGAATTTGAGATTGTCTATAAGAAAGGGAAGGAAAATATTGTGGCAGATGCACTTTCTAGGAAGGATGAGAAAGATGAAGCCTTATTGTGTGCCCTTTCAATATTACAAGCAAATTGGGTAGAAGAAGCCAAAGCAGAGTGGCAAAATGATGTTGTGACAAGTAATCTCATCCAACAGTTAAAAAAGTGATCCTAGTAGTTCAGATAAGTTTTGTTTGAAGGGGGATGCTCTTTGGTATAAAGAGCGCTTGTATCTCTGCAAGAATTCCACTCTTAAACACAAGATTCTCACAGATCTACATGAGTCCCCAGTTGGTGGTCATTCAGGATTTTTGAGACATATCATTAGGTCAAGAAAGATTTTTTTTTGGAAAGGGCTAAAAGGTGATGTTCAAATATTTGTGGTTGAATGTTTGGTTTGTCAAAGAAATAAGGGTGAGACAATTAAGACACCAGGACTCTTGCAACCCTTATCTATTCCTAGCTAGCATTGGGAAGAGGTATCCATGGACTTCATCACAGGGCTTCCCAAATCTAAAGGTCATAATGTCATCATGGTAGTAGTTTATCGCCTCACTAAATATGCACATTTCATTGCATTCTCACATCCTTTTATAGCAAGTGCAGTGGAAAAAGTTTTTTTGGAGAATATCCAAAAGCTACATGGTACACCTAAGGTTATTGCCAGTGATCGTGATCCTATCTTTACTAGTCATTTTTGGAAATATTTATTCTCATGTTTGGGTACTCAATTGGCTCATAGTTATTCATACCACCCTCAATCAGATGGGCAAACTGAGGTTGTTAATAAGTGTTTGGAAGGATATCTGCGTTGTTTCACTTCAGAGAAATAGTCTCAATGGGTAGATTGGCTACCACTTGCAGAATGGTGGTATAACACTTATTTTCATAGCTCATCAAAAATGTCTCCATTTTTGGCATTTTATGGATATCATCCTCCTTCCATCACATCATCATTAAAGGTGTCACCAAGAGTTCAGGCAGTAGAGGACCACTTGCTTCATCAACAACAGGTACTTTTAGGACTCAAGGAGAATTTAGCCATGGCACAAAATCGAATGAAACAACATGCAGACCAACATCGTAGTGAAAGAAATTTTGAACTTGGGGATTGGGTCTTCCTGAGATTGTAGCCTTATAAGCAAATATCACTAAAGCAACAAAAAAAGAATAATAAATTATCTCCAAGATATTATGGGCCATACCAAATCATGTAAAAGATTGGTAGTATTGCCTACAAGCTAGAGTTGCCATCAACAACAAAGATACATCTAGTTTTTCATGTTTCTTGTTTGAACAAGGTAATTGGGAATAATATTCCTACTCAAATAGTACAACCAGAGCTCGATGAAGAAGGAAGAATCATTTTGGAACCAGAGTGCATTCTTCAAACACGCACGAAGAAGTTGAGGAATAGAACCCTCACTGAGTATCTCATCCAATGGAAGAATTTACCAGTTAAAGAGGCCACATGGGAGGATGAGGAGTTCATTCAAAAGAATCCACACTTGGTTAGCATTGAGGACAATGCTTCTTTGAAAAGGGGGCATGCTACACCCTTAATATTGGTGTACATTGGGTTATGAATAGTCAGCTTGTGGCTATCTTAACTCCTAATTAAGTCATGTTATCATTATTATATTATTATTTAGTTAGATAGGTCAAACTAGGTCTTATATAGGGGTGTGTCTATTCATCCTAAGCATAATTAGGTATATATAGGAGGATGTGAGTCTTATTTCATCATCATATTGTGAAGTGTGTTCTCATTGGAGATATTTGAAGGTTGCCCCCTCGAAGTGGCCTATTATTCTCAGTTATTATCAAGTATTTGCAGAATATTTCATATCATCTTCTTCCATTGTGCAAGGGTCATCCCACAATAATGGGTTACACTTTTTGGCCAAACTTGACATTGAAATCGACATTTTGAACTAAATCTTAACATTCTGACACCTATAGCTGCTAAACTGTTAGGAATTTGAAGATGATGTGAACTAGTGATTTGTAAGATTTTATTTGTAGATTCTAAATATTATTTTTTTAAAAAAAATTGGAGTTAAATTGTAAAAAAAATTGCGTCTCCTTTGATAACTAGTTTTTAATAGTAAACAACATTTTTTTTAAAGTGATGTGTATTCCGTAGCACATAAATTTTTTTCTACAAAGGACTAAATTCTGATTCTTTTGAATTTAGATTGGTAACATCGATATATAGGGCATGCATTTGGTTTCATAATGTTTTGTTGAATATTTTTTTTAAAGTTTTGAAGTCAAACCAATTATAATTTTGACATGGGCGTATTCCGTAAAACATAACTTTTTTTGTATGTATCGAAATTCAATTTTTCTTTTTTTGTTGAAACAAGGACATCAATAGCTAGGGCATAGATTTTTTCAGAATTTTTTTCACTAATTTACTAATTTTCCATGTGTGTAGAACAAAGAACTTGATGTTCGGTGAAAAACCTACATTCACAAGAAATAAAAAATAAATATAATAATCAAATTAAATATATTTAAAATTATACTTTTTGGGAAGCTTATAATAAGGACTACATACTTACAAAACATAAATTTTAAATGAATTCATTTGATCCCCCAAAAGGTAAATCAAAAGTGGTTTTTATCAGCATTTTGATAGGTGTAGAGGAGACTCCATTATAGGTATGGTTTAAAACTAGCGGGGTTCTATCCAAGGGGGTTTGATCAAACCCTCTTCAATTAAAATTCTTTAAATGGAACATTTTAAGGCTTAAATCATTATATTTTCTAAAAATATGTGATTTCAGCAAAAATTAGGATGTCCCAGAAAGTGTAACCCATTATTGTGGTAGCATCCACAAGTTATTTCATTAAAAATAACATGAAAGCAGAATAAACATAGAAAGAGAAACCACAAAGTCATAACACATAGACACCGAGATTTTTACGTGGAAAACCCAAAAAGGGAAAAACCATGGTGAGTGTTAGCTCACAATATATTATAATCAGTTATAAGATATTACATAGAAATGCTCACTGCAGGTGGACTCACTACCCACTAAGAAAGAAAGATAGAAGAGAAGAGAGAAAGGCTCACTACCAATAAAGAATTGTTACAAATGCATCTACTGAATGTTGGAATACAGTTCCATTGATAGCTCAAAATACAGATACAAAACTCTTCATCATGACTACTCTGTTTCTCTGCTCTATCCACATATACTCTATTCTTCTATCCTCTACACTCTTACTGCACTTTTTGGATCACAAAAATAGTGTTAGATCGCATACACACAAACACGACAATGCATCACACCCATTAACATCAAAATCCATCAAGTATTTATATCCGCAACAAGATCTAACTCAAAACTGGGTCAGTTTGCTACAAATGAAACATGTACACAAAAGTTATACTTTGTCGGCTTAAATTATTTACACAAGAAGTTATGTGAATTGATGCAATCCTTCAAGAACCTTCATATAGGTGTGGACCTATTATAGAACCACTCAGAATGATGATCCAAACAATACAACTTTACCGCATATTGATCCAACTTGTATGTCAGCTTCATCCTTAAGTATACACTTAACCAAATCTACTGTCATACCACAACATCTAATATGGACCACATGAGACTCCAAAATTCATACCAACATTCGTTATACATCACCCAACATACCTTTAGAACCATGAGTCAAAATATTCTTATGCGGTAGAATGCGGATCTCTGAACTACTGACTCTGTCACTGTGAAACACTATCAATCTGAGTGTCGATACTTAGGAGCTTGTATATGATCATCTAGTGAACCTCAGACTCTACAAATCTAGAATTAGATACTCCTAACATGCTATTACAACACCTCCAAATTGTAAATCAAAGCAAGCAATAGCGAAGGAATGCAGACTAAAATACTTAGGCATTCATAACTAAACTCTGATAATCTAGACTTAAGCAATTCAAGGTATAGCTTTCAGAGAATACTAGGACATAAAACTTGGAATATAGCATCATTAAACAACTATGTGCAACATACCAAAACCACATACTATAGTTTGCATCTGCAGAGGATTATTCACCAATTCTCTGTCACTAACTCAGTAAGCTACCAATACTTAGTCAATTTGACTAAGTCATTCTTCCTGGACCAAAAATGATCTACACAACTTGTCACAATACTTGTTCCCAATCATATTTGACTATTGCCATCAATAACAACATCAAATGACCATCATATCATCAGTGTCTCTTGACCATGTTGCCAATAATCTCCCTCTTTGGCATTGATGGCAACACTTAGTGAAAAATGTTCATACTGCTCCCCATTACTATGTACATCCTATTTTTCTTCTCCCCCTTAGGTATTTATCTATTTTTCATTGGTTTTTCTTCTCCCCCTTTGACATCAATGGCAAAGTTCTGTGTACAAGTGACAAAATTGTATCAAAATTTCAAAACTATTATACTTGGCCACATATGTACAAGTGTAATCACATAACTTACTAAAAGTGGAGAGGATGTCTATGTATATAGCTTTCAATTGACTAATCTCTCCATCCCACTTAGCCTTAGCACTGCTCAAAACCTGTATGTTCCCATTCACTTGGAACACTAATTCCTCTGCCTTAGGTACAGTGGTAGGCACTTCAATTATTGTCTTTATCTTTACTGCCTCAACTACTAGGCCAATCATAGAATTAATCTTAGAACCTATTATCTTTCTGATCTTGCACATTCTACTTTTGATGGCCTCTTCTTGATTCAACAAACTACTTATGTTAGCATGAATATTCTTAATTTTTGTTGACTTGTTAATGAAGGAATCAGATGTTGGATCATATGTTTCTGAAATTTTTAGCAATTGAAGCTCCATGGCATCTATTTTCTCCTTCATTTCTTTTGTGGTCGAGCTGGCCATGTTAGAAAAAAATTGTATATGACAATGGCTTCCTTGATAGAAATATCTATATTCTTAGTGCTATTGTCTAACAAAAATCTGTCTTGAGCTAACTTATCCTTCAGCTCAATTAGTCTTTTATCATTAATTTCTGCTCTAACCTTTTTATCTACAACCTTTTCAAAAGATTCAAAATGTGTTCTTATAGAGTTTATTATCCTTTTGAGTTGTTCAGTGGGGGCTAGATATGTGTCCTTTTGTAGTCCAAGCATCAACTTTTCTAAAACACCAGATGCCTCACCAATAAGCTCACTATCTTGAATATGGGACTTCAAAATTTCTTCCCGAGCCTTACCTTGGACAATTGTCCTTAATTTTAGCTTCTATAGAGGTGACATGGAAGCTAAGTTGATTGTCCCTTGCAGCAACTCAGGTGTATCCAAAAATTGAGCTTCTTGTTACTTCTCCAAAAAATTCTTTGACTGAATCAACAGGATCTTGTTTGGGTACATCAATGTCTCTTGCCAAGTCATGATACCTTCTTCAATCTACTCCAGAGGTTCTTGGTCCATAGTTTCTTACTCATTAGTTTTATGTTCTGGAGGAGGGCCGACCTTAGCTTGATCATTATCCTAACTTCCCTAATCAACAGTTTCATTTTGTTCCTGACTGGCTTCAACATTCTCAGAGGCTTTTCCTCTTCTTGCTTCTTCATTTCTACATCTCTTCCTAAGCTTTCTAGAGGAGTTGAGTCTATTTTATTTAGGCCCTATTCTAAGCTAACTTCCAGAAGAGAAGTATCATCACCAACATTAGGTTCTTCCTTATCATAAATTGTTGAGATGTTAAGCTCTCTTAAGACATCAAGAGTTGCTTTCTCTGTGTCCTTAACCAATTTCTCTATGTCTCCAGACATCAGAGTGTTGATCCTCTTCTTTATCTCAAAATTTTCACCAAGTATCTTGGTGACCTTGGTTTTCTCTTCAATAGTTATATTCGGACACAATCTTATCAATGCATCTTCTCTCAATTCTAAATCTTTTGCCATTGCTGTTTCTTTTCTAGCAGACATAATGCTACCCAAGCTATTTGGTAGATTTGTAATCACCTCAATGAGAGCCTTGTTGAACATCTCCAAAAATCGAATGACTATAGTTTCAATGATGCCTTTGTCTACATCATTATACTCATCATATAGTTCTATTATTTGCTTAATATTACCATGAGCTTCCATAGCATTTAGAGTATCTTCTAAAGTTATTGTGGCCTTTGTTTCTTTGGGCTCTATTTTCCTTGACTTTTTCTTGCTTATGCCCTTACTAAAGGGCTTGTCCTGTTTGCTCCCGACGACTTCACTAGCCTTAGTCTTTATTTTCTCTACTTCTTCATCTGTTTCAGTCTCTTCTTCATCATCTCCAACACTCATATACATCCTTTTTCCTTTGGTTTTCTTTCTTTTATGTCCTTCATCAGTGGATTTATTTGTAGGTGTTTCTACACTCACCGAAGGAGTGGGACCAAAGGACTTAGATGCAGTTTTAGTAGAGGTTGAACCTCTTGTTCTCCTCTTTGGTATAGTAGGCTTCTCTACTTTCTTCTCAGGCTCTTCTGAAGCCTTTTCCGGTTCATCTTGCTTCTTTCCTTCAACTATCCTTGCTGCTTCTGACTTTGCCCTTGCTTTTGTGATTTGTTCTTTAGTATACCCCTTGCTCTGGGCATATTCCTCCACCATTTTCCTAACCTTCTTTATAGTTTTAGGCTTTCTCAATTCAACATGCACCTTGACTGAGATTTCCTCATATGTTCCAAATCTTTCCTCAGTGGTGTCCCTGGGCTTTCTCAACATTACCTCAGTTGATCCAATCAACACATCCTTAGTTACTTCGTATCCCAAAGAAGGGACCCATATTATCCTTGGCTCTATAGCTACCATCATACATTGATCTTTATTCACAATAAAACGTATATCATTTTTGTACTTTTCCACTATTGATTTGGGTATCCTTTCCCTAGATTGCATGGCCTTTTGAAAGTTTTTGAAGTAGCCCCACAGGGTTGCATTTTGTGCATCATGACTGCGTATGCTATTCAAATGGTTCCTAATTTGTGTGGTACCAGAGATAGAGTTCTCCCAGTTGGTGAAATATATTTTATATCCAACCACCATTGTTGCAAATCTCAATACATGGTCTTTGATGGAGTTCACTGTCAATGCCCTTTTGTCAAATTGAGCACCAGTTTATTCTATTACAGTGCTATTCTTCATAGCCTTTAGCATGGGCACATCACCAATTGAGTTCAATCCTATTACAACCCTTATTGCTTCCTTTGTGATCATGAAGGGTTTTTCAAGCCATAAAAATTCATCATAAATCCTACTAAGCACATATTGGACCCATGTGTCCTCTGCAAACATTGGAAATTCTATATATTGTATGAATTTCTTCTTTGCTAATGCCTTGTATTCTTCCTTCAATTCAAAATTATCACTGCTCAGATGCTTCCGATACAAATCCATAAGTTTGATGTCACCATGTTCTTCTAGGGTAACATGGATGTATGGCCTAATATCTTCCTCATGCATTAGCCATACAATACTTCTAAGAATGCACCTGTTACTAAATTTTGTTCACACTAAATTTAGTTAGACCTAATTGCAGTTGTTTCAAAAGGAATAAGTGAAACTTTAAAGTTATTGCATTCAGTGAGTATTGATGTCTTGACAAAGCAGACATAAAGATCAGTTGTCATGATAACCTAACAGTCCAATCAGGACTGTTAAATCATCATGACAAGTGAGTTAGAATGTCAATAAATCAAGCATTCAAGGAAGATAGTTGATCTAAACTATTTTATCTTTCAAGAGTTATAAGACAATTTGATTATTCAGTTGACCATAATTGAAAGAAATAAAGAAAGATATTCATGTGAATTGTCATTTCATGTCATATTTGGAACATACATTCAGTATCTATTACTCTATCCTATGTATTGATTTAAAAAGAAACATACGTACATCAAGTGCATAAGATAAATTAACTGATCATGTTTAAAAAAAGTGTTCAAATGTGTCCCACACAAGCTATGAGAGTGACTAAACTGAGCAATGCAGACATATGCAAGCTATACATCTGATGATAAAAGAAATGAGGAAGAACACATGATAAAATTAAATATCCATCATTGCTTGAAGCAAGGTTGATATCTTTTGTTGGTTGTTGTACTTTTTGATGGCTGATCTCATAGCTTCATCTTCAGCTCCAGTCATATCATGTACCTGTAAAAAATTGGGGAAAGTCCCATAAGAGCTCTGGATATTTAAGATTTTCATATGCTTTTATAAAGCAAACATATCAACTTGTCACATCATGCATTTCATATGAAAGATCAAATCAAACATGTGCCATAAATCAAAATATCATGAAGAGGATCAATCAACTCCATAAGTTATGTTTTTATGCTAACTTGTTTGTTCACTGTGCAGGTATAGGAAAAGTAATGTTGTTGATTTGAAGACATTAAAACATGTGGAGAAAATGTGGCTCCCACAAGGGTTGAGCCCAACATGTTTCCCTTTTTCTATTTCATGTGAAAAGGATATCAGAATAAAAACAAGATGCATCATTTAAGAGATATCATGCATCATAAAATCAACTTGCAGAAAAAGTGTGTCATCATGATCATGAAAAGGAGCAGTTGCTCCTATAAACTATGTTCACCTTGATTACAATTGATTAAATCAAATCAGATATATTTAAAGTCCCTAAGTCAACTTGATAGATTGTAGAAAATAGAAATGCAGCTATGAAAGGTACTTTTCTTATTTATACCATCATTAAAATGCCTTATTGATGTCATGTTTCATGCCACAGTTTCATAAAATCAAACTTAAGATATGACAGAAGCATGCAAATGAAATTAAGGATAGACTTGTGATCGAGTAGAAGCATCATTTGACTATGATAAAAGAACAAGAAGATAAGTGGCAGATACAAAAGATCTAAGTGTTAAAGCCACATGTATAGATGAAAGAAACAACAATAATGCTTTTGACAAAGTATTAAAATCTTGTTATCATATGATGCTTTGAAAATGCTAGAGCTTGTATCATTTGATACAGTTGAAACTACAGAAAATATATGCATTATTGACTATGACAATCATAAAAGAGAGATTAGATGACAAGCTACAGGACCATGTTCAAGACAAGGAAGAAATGCATGTTACAGCCATACTTTTGACTGATATAGGTTGAGTATTCATAATTCATGCATTGTAGCTTCTGACAGATACAGTCAAGAAGAAAAGACTAAGATCAAAATCAAGTTCAAGTATTCATGTTATCTCTTGAATTCAATATAACTGATACAAAGAAAAGGATTTATAGTGTCAGGCACATGCCATGTGAATGCAGTGAAGAAAAAGGGAGAAGATACATGGTATTCATAATTAGGAGGTTCCTTATGCACAGAATTTGAAGTAAAAGGCAAGGCCAACATCATAAAGAGCATCTGGCAAGTGACTAGGTTTATGCTAAAGGAAAATAAATGTCAACCCAATTCCATGTTCAGGAAAGAGAAAGCATGAACAGTTATAGGACAGTTATTGATGCCCAGAAATATCAAGATAATCACTTGAAGGAGCTACAAAACTAGAAAGACAAATTACCAGACAACAAAAAGTAATTGCTGTGTTTAAAATTTGAAACCCTTGTTCCAGATTTTGAAACCCTAATGTCTTATTACATATGTAGAAGTATAAAAAATGCATAGGGAAGAAATACAGAGTGATGGTAGTGACAATGAGGGTTTCTACATGCACAAAAAGGAGTAAACCCTTGTCAAAATTTCAAACTCTAATATCATTTTGTGTTTACAGTAAAAAGAAAGTGATACAATGTGTCTACAGGCATAGCCAAGGAGTAAAGAAGTTTCTATGCACAATGAAATGAAACCCTCGTTTCATAGTTTAAAAAAAAAAAAACCCTCAAGTTTTTTGCATTAGAGGTCAAAGAAAATGCTACATAATACATATAGTGCCACGGCCATGACAGAAGGAGAGTAGTTTTATCAAAGGCAAAGATACCCAATTCATATCTTTAAAAACCCTTATCATTTTTTTCAAATATACAATATCAAGAATGTACAGTAAAGAGAGCGAGGGAGCTTACCTTTCAGTTGTAGAGGATTAAGAACAGACATGGTCGCAGCCTCTTTTGAGGTTTTTACCATTTTTTGTCACAGTTGCAAGTTTAAACACAAAGAAATCAAGAATGGTGTCAAAGAAAGTTACAAAAGAAAGAAACCAGTATGGCCGCAACCATTAAAGCCAAAAGACTATAGAAAGTAATGAAAAATGCCAGTCAAAGTTGCACATATCATACTCACAGTGTTTTTGCCTATCATTTTACTTAGGAAATGCAATTTTTCAACCACAAAGGCCATCGAATGGAGAGAAAAACCAAAGGATCATCAAACCCTAAGTAGCAGCATGAAATGTTGTAGAGCTGAAACAAAGAAAATGCAAAATGAAAATGGAATGAACTTTAGGGTTTACTCAAGGCTTTTTGTTCAAAGATTCTTTTTCATCTTTTGATTTGTGACTTTGCAAATCAAAATATCATTACCTTATCCAAAATGATGCCATGGTCAAGACTTGAGAAATGAGATTCTAGTGATCATTGTATGGAGAGGCTAACAAGTGCCTGTTGCTTTTATTTCCTAAGTCAAAAGGTGGTCGTATCATTAGAAGGTGATGTTTATGCCTTATAAAATTTCAAACAACCCTTTATTCCTTATGGTCGATCAAGCATGTGGTCGAAGATACTCAAACAATGCATGGTCGAATTTATGCCTTCACATCTTACAAATATTCAAAGATAAAAAGATTTCCTTTCATAAATACAAACTCATGCAGGATCACCGAATATCGTCAAAGGGAATTTTGGTGCATTGTAATCTTACCATCCAAAGTCAAAGGTAAGAATTCATATGAAGACAATATAAGGTTGCAAGGTGGCAGAGGCTTATCATTAGGGTTCTTTCTTTGCATGATGGAGTTTCTTGTTTCTTTGAGAGAGAAAGGTATTTGTATGAAGGTATAAGGCATATTGCAAAGGTGGCAGGAGGTTGTATTAGAGTTTGATTTTTGCATGAGGGAGATTATATGGCAGTGAGGTGGTATTTTTGACATTGTAAATGGAGTAATAAGGCAGAGTGTATCATTATTTTTTTCCTTAGTGCATGTGGAGCGATAAGGGGTATTTTTATGCCTAAGTGTTTGTAAAGCATTTTGATATTGCATGTGGAGTGATAAGGGTAATTTTTTTTTTAATGCATATGTCATACAAACTAGGAGTTTTTTCTCACATGGAGATATAAGGGGATTTTTGTTTTCTTCTAAGTCTTATTTTTGCTCAAATCATGCAAATTATGCAAGTGTATTTGGAGAGATAAGGGAATTATTTTCTCTTTCATCATGCATGATTTTACAAATAAATCAATGTAAGTAAATAATAAAGTAATATTCTACAAATTACTTTATTATTTTCACAAGTTGTAAAATAAAAAATAATGCAAATTGTAACTAATAGTAAAGTAATTATCCTAATTACTTTATTATCCACTCACATCAATTTTGCAAATGCAAAATCATGCAAATTGATGAGTTGAGTTAACTGGGGCCATTGAGGGACTTTTTGCATGATTTGGGGAGAGATTTAAGGAGTTTTAGTCAACTTCTTGGTCAAACATATGGAGGGGATCAACTTGGAGCTATTTTTGCTCAAATTGTGGCAATTTGGACCCTTAATTTTAGGGATTCCTTGGTTTGCTCGTGGATTACTTTTGAGAGATTATTTTTAGAGAGGCAGTTAGCTACAATTCTATTTTTCATGCCTCTTGGAGAGAGAAAGCTATATATTGTAAAGAAAAACTTAGTTTTTGCTAGTTCTTGCATTCTTTTCTCTTTTACCCATTGAAAGAGAAGGTTTTGTAACTCATTTTTTTCGATTTCTTGCCTTTTTGCTCTTTACACTTTGAGAGAGAAGGAAGTTTTGTAACTCATTGATTATAGATTTTATAGAGATTACAGTAGGTTACATGTTTCTTTTTTGTCTCTCTTGCAATATTTTCCTTTATTTTTCATTGAAGTCTTTGACTTTCCATTGATGTTACTTGTATGGATGATTTGTTGAAATTTTAATGTGTTTTAATATTGAAACCTTTAAAATTATTGTCTCATTCTTATTTGTAAGTGTTAAACATATTGATATCACAGGTCTTAGGTTGTGTTAATGAAATCCTTTCTTTCATGTTGTGAAGAATCCTTTTCCTTCATAAAGAATAGTTTTTCCAGCCTTCCTTAGAAACATTTATGTGATTATTGTGTCAAAAGTGGATTGTGTAGGTAAGATTTTTGAAATCTATTGTGAATCAGATTTGCAATTTTTTCATCATTACTAGGTGCATCACCAAAAAATCTTACAATTTTTATTATCTTAGATTTCCTTCTTACCTTTTTCCAAATCAAAAATCATAGTTTCAAATAGAATATTTTAAGGGAACCATCCCATAATCTGGAGGTTCAAAATCATTATAGGTCACCCACAGCTTGAGTTTGTCCCCATGTTTCGAAGGATTGTAGAGTTTCACAACTTTGCATAATGGTGCAATCCTCATCGACAACAACACCATCATGGTCAACTTCCATTGATTTGAAAGGGTGTTTCTTAAATTTTGGACAGGGCCTTTCTGTGATATCTATTACTTGTGGGGTTGACATGATTCCACAATAATTCAAATAATTTCATAGAGAAGTTTCAACTGTAAATACCTCTTTTTGTAGGATTAGGGTTTCTTCACTTTGAATCAATGGAAATCATTGAAGTAGCTCAGGGTTTAGCTTTTGATCTTCTTGGATTCTTGAAAACTTGAATGCGAAGTGATTATTCCTTTGAACGCGAGCCTTTTATCCTTTATTTACCAAAACCTAATCGCCATAAATGCTAATTTTTGAAAAGCTGTCAAACACTTCACTGTCAAGCACAGTTGATTAAGATTGCTTCGCAATGCACCATATTAGATCTTTTTTCTGCTGGAAACTTTTTCAAAAGATTCATCAAGTAGCTCATTAACTCATATCCTCATGTTGGATCTCAACACCAACTATCTAGCTGGGGGATCAAGATTTTCAATAAAAGTTCCCCCTGAGCCAGAGCTCCCAATTCACTTCCCAGAGGAAGTATCTGCACCAGAGGCTAGTGTGGATCCATCCTTGATCTCATTTACATCCTTCTTAATCCAAATTTTTCTCATTTCCTTCTTGGTTTCTACAAGATCAACCATGTTCTTTCCTTTATCTTCCCTATGCTCTGTTTTCTTCTTTTCTACAGGATTGTTTCTTTTCACATTCTTGCTTCTGCAGAATTTTGCAACATGTCTAGGTTTATTGAAATTGTAGCAAACAACATTCCTCTATTCTTGGTTCTTTCCATAGATTGGATTCATTCTTGATCTGTATTGGTTAGCCATATGCCCAAATCTATTACATGTAAATCATTTTCCATTGAAATATTGAGTGTTCCTTTCATTGTTGAAACCATTCCTTATATGACTTCTACATTCATTTGATCTATGACCAATTCTTTTAACATTGACTAGAGAATGATGGAAGATTTTGATTCATTCTGCTCCTACACTAAGTAGCCCTATGACCAAACTTATTACAATTAAAACAATAGCCATTGAGAGATGGGTAACTTTGAGCATTTGGTTGCTTGACCGAAGGTCTTCTAGGTCTAATTCTCTAATTTTGGACCCGGTTGCCTTTATCTTTCTTTATCTCAATGTTGACTTGTCCTGATTTAGAACTTTCTCCTCTTTCAAATCCCAAACCTTTCTTATCATCTGGACTTTTCTGACTATCAATCAACTCATCAAGCTTTGCAGAGCTTATTTTAAACTTTTCTTTATAACTATTAGCTATTTCCAGATCTTGTTTTAGAATCACAACATATTTTGCCAAATTTTCACATTCTTCAGACTTGCCTTTCACAACTTGATTTAAGTGATCCTCAACCTTTGTTTTCTCTTCAATCAGCAATGATAAACTGGTTAGGGTTTCATTAGCTGCTTTCAATTGTTCACTTAGCTCTTTGCTCCTTTCCTTGGATTTCTTGACTTGCTCCCTTATCTTCAAGATGCATTCATTAGCTTCCTTGACATTCTCCTTTAGATCTTGGATATCTACTTTAGACTCACCAAGATCTTCAAGAGCAACTTTTAGTTCTTTATTTCTAACATATATGCAATCATCAATTGTAATACTACCTAGATGAATTGCTTTCGAAGGGGTAGGATATCTTCTGGATGCCATGTGCTCACTTTCCCAGATCTTCCTAAAGTTGTTAGACTTCTTCCAAGGAACCTTGCTCTGATACCAATTGTTGAACACAAGGAATACTGAGAGGGGGGTGAATCAGTATTCTATAAAACCATTCCTTTACTAAATTCAATAACATGAAAGCAGAATAAACATAGAAAGAGAAACCACAAAGTCATAACACATAGACACCAAGATTTTTACATGGAAAATTGAAAAAGGGAAAAACCACAGTGAGTGTTAGCTCACAATATATTATAACTAGTTACAAGATATTACATAGAAATGCTCACTGTAGGTGGACTCACTATCCAAGTGGACTCACTGCCCACTGAGAAAGAAAGATAGAAGAGAAGAGAGAAAGGCTCACTACCAATAAAGAACTATTACAAATGCATCTACTGAATGCTGGAATATAGTTCCATTGATAGCTCGAACTACATATTCAAAACTCTTCATCATGACTACTTTGTTTGTTTGCTCTATTCACATATACTATGTTCTTCTGTCCTCTGCACTCTTACTACACTTTTTGGATCATAAAAATGGTGTTAGATCATATACACACAAAATCGACAATGCATCAAACCCATTAACATCGAATTCCATCAAGTATTTATATTTGCAACAAGATCTAACTCAAAATTGGGTCGGCTTGCCAGAAATGAAACGTGTACAAAAAAGTTATACTTTGTCAGCTTGAATTCTTTACACAAGAAGTTATGCGAACCAATGCAATCCTTTAGGAACCTTCATATAGGTGTAGACCTATTATAGAACCACTCATAATGATGATCCAAACAATATAGCTTTACTGCATATTGATCCAACTTGTATGTCGGCTTCATCCTTAAGTATACACTTAACCAAATCTACTGTCATACCACAACTTCTAATGCAAATGACATAGGACTCCAAAATTCATACCAACATTCATTATGCATCACCCAACATACATTCAAAATTGTAGTCGAAATATTCTTATGCTGCAGAATGTGGATCTCTGAACTACTGACTCTATCATTGTGAAACATTGTCAATCTGAGTGTCGATACTTAGGAGCTTGTAGATGATCATCCAGTGAACCTTAGACTCTACAAATCTAGAATTAGATACTCCTAACATGTGTTTACAACACCTCCAAACTATAAATCGTAGCAAGTAATAGCAGAGGAATGTGGACTGAAATACTCAAGCATTCATAACTGAACATAACTGACTCTAATAATCTGGACTTCAGTAATTCAAGGTATAGCTTTCAGAGAATAAAAAGACATGAAACTCAGAATATAGCATCATTAAACAACTATGTGGAATATACCAGAACTGCATACTAGAGTCTACATCTACGAAGGATTACTCGCCAATTCTCTATCACTAACTCAGTAAGCTGCTAATACTTAGTCAATTTGACTAAGTCATTCTTCCCAGACCAAAAATGTTGTACACAACTTGTCATAATACTTGTTCCCAATCATATCTGACTATTGCCATCAATGACAACATCAAATGACCATCATATCAGCAATGTCTTTTGACCATGTTGCCAACAAAAATATTATCTACCAAGATTCTCCTAGCGACATTAAAAATGGCCAAAAAAATTTGACCCCAAACATAGTCAAGTTTTATATCAAAATATAGGTTTTTGTGCCTTCTAGACTTAATGGTAAGGTTTGTTTCTTTCTAGGAGGTCTCTAGAAAAATCTCACCCTAAAAATTCTCACAAAAAAAGCCCAAATAGAAAACCCATTTTCCAAATCTCCATCAAAACCTAGACCTACAAAAACCCAAGTTTGTGAGCACACCAATAATCTTGAAAATATATTATCTCTAAAATCCAACTTACATAGTATATTTCTTTTGTATATCCACTTACATCCAATGGCCTTCCTTTGTGCAAAAAAACTAGATCCTAGGTATCACAATAGTCTAAAGTGGACACAAACCTATAACCCTCATCCCAATCCAAATCCATATCAATCTTAGATGATACCTCCTATCCACTTCATCCTCCTAATCATCTATCTTATCCATCTCATCTCCTAATTATTTTACACATCATCCATAGTCATCCTAATCATCCATCTTCATCCATATCATCATCCAATCATCTTATAACTTTCATCCACATCATCCAATCCAATCCTAATCATAGCCACCTTATCCTTAATCATCCACATCAACATCCTAAACACCTATCCTATTCATTTCCCAATCATCCAACTTATCCAAATCATATCTCACCAATCATATCCTATTCATCCCAATCATCCTAGTCACCCATCCTATCTACTTATCATCCCTAATCCAATTTATCATCATGTTAATCCAGTCCCCTTATCCCCTTATCCACTTGATCACATTTCATCCAGTTCTAATATAATCCATTCATCCCTCATCCAACATCAATCACCCATCATCCATTATCCATTCCAATCAAACATTCCAACCCCTAATCCTTAATCAACAAATTATCTTTTGAAAATCAAAAATTAGTTAAGGACTTAGTCTCCTTCATACCCCATCAACCTTTCATCCAAATCTCAATCATAATTATCCTAGCCTTAATCCATCATCATCCATTTTCAATTGCATCCAAATCAAACATCAATACCTTAAGTTGATCATCATTATCATCTAATCTAAACTTGCTTAAGATCATTAGTCCATCTTAAGTATAGTAATCCAATTTCATCAACATCAAATCCAATCAACCCTCTTGCTTAAGATCATTAGTCTATCTTAAGTATAGTCATCCCATCAAATCTCATCAATATACAACCCAATCAACTCTCTTGCTTAAGCTCATTAGTCTACCTTAAGTATAGAGAATCATCCATCTTTCAAATCAAATCAAAACATTCTAAGGTCTTGAAATTTGATCCCCAACCTACATCACACTCATCCATTATCCTACATCATCTCATATCCTTCCAACAACATGGATCCTTATGTAGCAATACAACAATTACAAAGACTTAGACATATCTATGAGGGTTTTGATCCTATCACTAAGGAAAATAAAAAAATGTCATTAGTGATATCCCCTTAGTACATTTCATCATTGGAGATTCCCAAGCTCCTATTACATCCACATCATCATCCTACATGTCATCCCCATCGACCTCATACCAGCCTTCATCCCCTTATGTGACCATGCCATCATACCTATCCAACCTGTCAACACCTCCAAGTTATCCATCCCCCAACCATTGTTATGATACCTGTAATGGATGAAAAGAGGGTAGAGGGGGTTGATTGGTAGTTTGATTATGTCCTCCTTTCACTCAATACATTCAAGGACATTTAACTGAGTTGAATCACAACTTTTACAAGAGGACTCAACTATCAGGTTGGCTATCACTTGGAATGATAGTGAAATTTGGAATTTGTTGATTAATGTGTTAATTTTAGTTCGATTAAGCTCAAAACCCTAATTATGTAAAATTGTAAACAAACAGACGAAATCTGACAAATTCTCACACAAAAAGACACTAAATGTAGATTAGATACATACCATATTTCAGATTTTAAAGTGTGGAAACTTTGGGGTTGAAAGAGTGGGTGCCCAATCCCAAGGTGGTATTTTTTTTAAGCTTCGGGATCTTTTCTTCTACTGACTACAACCACTTTAGAGATTTCTGGAACTGTAAAATTGAGGGTAAAAAGAGCGGGCGCCCTTGAACTTTTAGGGTTATTTCCTTCCTTTTTCTTCAAATCTAGAATTCTTAGGGTTATTTCCTTACTTGTTAGGGTTATTTTCTCTCTTTCTTCTTCATCGCATGATACCTTGCATCTACAACTACCATTTGAAGACACACCTCTAAAAATACAAGGTAGTCTGATGGATACCTCAGAAACTTCAGTGGGGAATTTTCATAACCCCCTATCCTCAAGTATCAAAAGTGATCAAACTAAACATAAAAACTCCCAAAATTCATCACTAGGGCAGCAAACTCTGCAAAGAACCTTCGCTCTAGCAAACCCTTAATTCTTTTTGTAAACCACATAGAAAAGGCATCATTAATTTGTCGAAAATATTTCATACCCTCACTCTTCTGCAACTGTGGGAAAGTTTGATACACAACTGTGCCTAGGGCAGGAGCTCCTTGAGCTCTTAAACTAGGCCAAGCAAACTCTTTATGAACTAACACATATATCAGTTGAGAGCACATGTGAAATCTTACATTGTGTGGGAAATTCACCAACTGTTCATGCATACATTCACTGATTTTCCTTGCCCAGTCTATATGGTGATCTTCATAGATAAGTAGGATAAATCTTCACATCTAGTACTTAAAGGAATCATATTCAGAGCTCCCAACCATGCGATTCGGTGGAGTAATCATGTCATAAATTCCCTCCTTGAAATGACTTCTCTTCAAATTGGCAAGAAGCCTCGACTTTTCCTTCTTCTCAACTTCTAACCAGGTTTTAGCAATACATCTCTGACGCCAATCCTTCCTTTCATTATAAAACCCCCAAGCAGAGGACACATAAACATTAGCATTTTCTTCATGGTCATCCAAATTCAGAGCAAGAGCAATGGATTCTGAGTTAATTCTAGCTATCACAGAGTTGTCTTGAGCTCTTATTTCTTGAGACTCCAGGAAATAGTTGTTGGCACAAGAAACCACCAAGATAGGACAATGCACAGCAAGCAGAAAACCCCCAGCTCAGTCTAAACCATTGCCCACAATTTTGTTGGCCAGAGAAGTTCGGCCCTCAGGTTGCATTCTCTTCCAAAAATTTTCAAGGTCAATGTGACCCAGTTTTGTATCCTTGACACCAGATAACCCATTTTCTACCACACGAAACATAGGGGCCCCTTGAAACTTGAATTTCATTTTTACCAATTTGATAACCCAATGAACTAAAAACTCTGAAACATTCATAGACACGGTAGAAGTCCAAAATATACTTACAGGAAAATCACTATACAAATTCATGAAAATGAAATGCTTCTACAACCCAGATGAATTGTTGTGTTCTTATAACAAGAGAGAGAGGAATGAAATAAAGAAGGCCAACTGAGCTAACCTATAAACCACAAATTCCACGAACTCCTCACGAGTAGTGGACTAGTAGCTCTCTGCTCTATAACATTTTTCTTTCGTGAAATTATGAAAACTTCTGGCAGGGTGGTTAACTTGTTCAAGCTTGATGTCACTTCTCATAAATCCATTCATAAATTTCATTAATCGCTAGCAGCATATCAAAATTTGATATTCATAAAATCTCCTTGGGTTTCCCTCCAAAAAGTATGCCAATGTACTTACACACATTCCAAATTAAATGTAAGATGATAGGTGTCATTCCCTTCGTACTGCTTGATAGCTCAGAAAAAGGTGCCACGGAAGTAGCAAGCATGTTTAGTCGGCAAGTTAAGGATTTGAGGAACCTTTGAACCACAATTTTGAGAGTTTGAAAGTTCAAAGAACTTTTGACCTCCCAACAACAAAGACTTTACTTGACACAAAGTGACCAAGACTGACAAAGGAAGAATCTTTAGACACTAGACATGGTGACTAGTCAGGGAGTCGGGTGGTTTGTGAACTTTTGAACCAGCCGACTTCGGTTCAAAGATTTAAAGGATTTCTAACAATCCGTGAAAATAGCGAAGTTAAAGACATGACTTAGGAAAAGAATTTGAATAGTGGCAAATAAAGAATGGAAAATTTTCTAAGGCATAGATGCTTTAGTAGAATTTCAAACATGGGGTAACACCTTGCAAGAGTTGGTTTAAAAGGGCATCATTAGGAGATGCAATTTGAGAATTAGAAGCTCTGGTCATGAAATTTTGAGGTGATTGGTTGCCAGTGGTAATGAAAGGTGGCTGAAAGTAATTTTGAGTGGAAGGTGGTTGGGAATAGTTGTAAGTGAAAGGTGGTTGAGAATGAGTGGATTGGAGAGGTGGTTGAGAGTGATTATTCATAAAAGAAGTCACCCTAGGTGGTTGATTTTGATAGTTGAATCCCATAGCCTTGTAATTCTATTAATTAATGCCATTAGTTATTCCAATACTAGTGGTACCATTACTACAAGCATGTGCATTAGTAGTTAGATTTGATGATGTAAAAGTAGACATCCAAGTAGTCAGTATATGTATTGATACTTGTGTATGAGTCGATGATGACATATTATTTATAACATTCACACATTTAGTCATAGGCATAACATTATGATTCACTATATACACTAAGCCTCAAATCATGTTAACACCATCTTGTCCTTCTTTAACAACTCTCTTATGTTGTGAACAACAGGCACAACTTCTTCTACTATCCTTTCTTTTTCAATAAATGCTTGAAATTCTTCTAGTTCCTTATCAAGTTTATTTATTTGTTCATTAGGTACATGTGTTATCACATCAATAGGATTTTCAAAATCATGAAATGTTTTTTCTCCCATTGTAGGTATAGGAGGCATGATATCTTGCAAAGTTTGTGTTTCTCCTCTTGTAAAGTATGTATTTATTGGATTTTCAGGTGTAGGAACACCGTTGGTTTCAAGAGTGGTAGAACCCATTAATCTAAGACTTCTCCTAAAAGGGATATTTCTATTAGGGCAATAAGTTATAAGACTCATCCAAAAGCATACAACACTCAATGCATAAACTAATAGAACAAACCATAGGAACAAGATATGGTTGTTGAAATACACAATGTGTAAATGCAAAATTTAAAATGTGGATGCAAAAACACACTATGATGAAACACTACTATCAAAATCAGATTTAGACAAGTGTTAAAAATGAGTAGTAAAATCTGAAACAAGATTTTAGCTACAAACCCTACTTTTTGGAAAGACTAGGTTATATGAAAGATGCAAAATTTCAAGCAAACCCTAGCAAATAAAGTATGAAAATGCAAGGTAAATGATTATAGAATGATGAATTGTTGTAATTTATCTCATATCTAATATTAATATCAAAAATTTAAATGATTTAGATGATATGCAATAAAAATAGTGCAAACTATGTCTAAATGCAAGCCTAGGATGCTTGATTTTTTCATATTTTTCAATTTTTATGCAAGATTTTCTAATGTATAATGATGAAAATGAAATGAATGAATGCAAATATGATGTACAACACTCAACAAGATGCAATGTTCTGCAAACGTCAGGTTCACCAAAATGTAATGGATGAAAAGAGGGCAGAGGGGGTTGATTGGTAGTTTGATTAGGTCCTCCTTTCAATCAATACATTCAAGGACATTTAACCGAGTTGAATCACAACTTTTGTAAGAGGACTCAACTATCAGGTTGGTTGTCACTTGGAATGATAAGGAAATTTTGAAATTTGTTGATTAATGTGTTAATTTTAGTCTGATTAAGCTCAAAACCCTAATTATGCAAAATCATAAACAAACATACAAAACCTAACAAATGCTCATATAGAAAGACACTAAATGTAGATTAGGTACATACCAAATTTTAGATTTCAAAGTGCAGAAACTTCAGGGTCAAAAGAGCGGGTGCCCAAGCCCAAGGTGGTACTTTTTCTAAGGGTTTTGGGATCTTTTCTGCTATTGACTACAACCACTTCAAAGATTTCTGGCACATCAAAATTGAGGGTCAAAAGAGTGGGCACCCTTGACCTTTTAGGGTTATTTCTTGCCTTTTTATTCAAGTCTAGAATTCTTATGCTTTGCAATGATCCTCTGCAACTCCTCTCTGCAAGATCTGATACCTATCACCTGCAATCACAAGAGAGGGGTTGGGGGTTATGGTGTTTAGGATCTTGCCTAGGTCAAGCCCTGGAATGGCATTCAAGCCTTCCAACATCGTTGTTGAATAAAGAGTGTGTATACTTGCAAGATAGAGGCAAAAGCAAATGATAAGGTAGATAGGTTGAATCACAAATAGATATCACCTCGAAGGTGTAGCTCTTAAGGAGATGAAAATCTTTCACACCATGAGAAGATGAAGACAAATCTGCAATAACAAACACAACAACACAATTATGCTCTACAACATAATGAATGCCTTGAATGCTCTATGATCATAAGTTCACCTTAATCTCAAAATCATCTTCTAGTTTTCAAATGAAGTCCTAAACATGCTTATATATGCATTCTCTCTAATATTTCATAATTCAAACTTAAGATGCCAACAAGGAACACCTTTTAATGGTCATAAACCACCATATGAATTTGTGACCTCGACAAAATAGGGTAGGGCAAGGGCATGGGCACCCTTGTCTAGGCACCTATTTTAGGGTTGGATTAAGCTCACAGATGTCCCCTAAGTCCCATTTGTCATGGCTTTTGGGGGATTTTGCTCTGGGATTCATTTCTAAGATGCATGATTAAAATTAAGGGACCTGAGAGCTACACTTAGGAGGTAAAAGTCCTAGGGAGATATTTTAGGACATAACATTTAGCTCCCACTTAAATGTATGTATGATCTTACGACCCATACATGCATTAAAGTATGGTTGAAAACACATCAGACATGCCAAACACTTGAAGCTAAGGCATACACAAAGATTAAGGAACTATTTCTAGCCCCTAGTATCATGTAAGAATTAGAAAACACATCACAGACATGCAAAACACAATGAAGATAGTGACATGCATGCAAGACACGGAGAAGACAACATTAAAGACATGCAAAACATGATGAAGACATGAGAGCAGTCACACAAAACATGATGAATACATTGATATAACATTTTCATTTTCATATATATATATATACACACATATATATATGCATGGAAATAAAAATTGCAACACAAAACCTAAGAATATAGGGGGAACTCATCGCCACACCCTTTACACTACACCAAGGGGAGAAAACACACCACACAAAACCCAAGCATAGGGGGGACTCATCACCACACCTTTCACACTACACGAGGGGGAAAACATGCCATACAAAACCCAAGAATAGGGGGGACTCATCACCACACCCTTTACACAAGGGGGAAAACACACCATACAAAACCCAAGCATAGAGGGGACTCATTGCCACACCCTTTACACTACACGAGGGGGAAAACACATGGAAGACACATGGAAAACACAAGCGCTATATAGCATACCATAGACATACTACGTCTTAAACATGACAAACAAGGCAATCTAAGGAACCTAATGCTAAGTCCCACCATCTCAAACACATTGCAAATACAACTGATGGTTGGGCTTATGCCACAACAACCACCAAAGACACGCTTAAGGGAGGATAGTCTCAAGATCCAACCCAACCTCCGTAGAGGACTTTTGAAATAAAAGGATGTGCACTAGCTCAAGAGATACACCATCCCAGCTCTGTAGAGGGCTTTTGAATAAAAGGATATGCACTAGCTCAAGAGATACGTTATCCCACCTCTGCAGAGAGCTTCTTTGATTGCAATATAAATAAAGATGTGCACTCGCACTGGAGATACAACATCCTGCCTCCACAGAGGGCTTACAAACATGCTTCGTTAGTACCAAAATCATCAGACAAATAACCTTATATATGCCCCCACCTTAAGGTGGTTGATGTCATGTATCAATATCAAACATGTTAAGGTAGAAAGAAAACACACAAGGAAACAAGAGCTTTCGCAAAGCCCATGCCCCCAAGGCGACATGTGTTCACGATCGTCGAATGTTCCCACAAACACATCGATTTGATAAGATAACAAGAGATGTTACAAATCTTACTCTAAGATAATAACCAAAGCAAAACATGAAGGGTGTGTGCAAGAAGTTGAGTCCACTTTTTGGCCAAAAAGTGGAAGTGTTTTCCCTGATTTTCAAAATTTGTCACATTTGACCTAAAAATTTGAAACACTTAAAGATTGAATCTTAAAAAAAGTCAGCAATATGAAATCTAGTACTCAGAGTCTAGTTTCCAAATATGTAATTTATTTTAATACCCAAATGATAAAAATTGATTTTCAATAGGCATGTCTAAAAACCACTGTTTAAAAGTCACTTTTTTTTACCATACCAGGGCACATATACGTCAACCATATTTTGACCTAAATAATTTTATTTTTCTGAATCCTTTTGGGAAAAGATCTGTAACATACTGAAGATTGTTGATGATATTTTTTTGTAATTTTTTTAAATATTTTTTTAATTAATTTTTTATTGGCCATAATTGTTGTTTTTAAAATTCCTCGTGTATGTCACACATAAGATGACCTGAACTTATCATTTTTTGATTTTTTTTTAAATTGAAAAGAATTGTCTGAAGATTGTTGATATAATTTGTTTTTCAAAAAATTATTTTAATAAAAAAGTTATTAAAATAATAAGAAAACCTAATATTTCAAGTTTATGGACCAGTTTCATAAAAAAATATTTGAAAAATAGCAAAACTCATCAAATTGTAAAAACATTACATATTTAGAATCTGCATAATCTCATCTATAATGGGTTTTAATTTCATCAAAAAATTCTTATAAAAAAGTCGTAAGCCATATTGCAGAAGTCTATTTCTTTGAAAAATTTGAAGCTTTTTGTTTAAAAAATAAATAATAAATACAAAAATATGTTCAACACAAAAAATTATATATTTTAAAACTAGACATTGTCATCTGAAATGGGTTTTAATTTAATCCAAAAATTCTAAAAACAATTGTCAGCCATATTACCAAAATCCATCACTTCTGAAAATATTTTGCCCTGAGGCTTCCACTAAAAGTGTGTTAGATCTAGGGCACACAACTGAGAGGGGGGGTGAATCAGTTGTACAAAACTTGATTCTATTTCAAACACTTAAATCCTCTTTGTTATTTAATAGCATATCAATTAATCACTCATGAAAGCATAAAGCATAAACACCAGAGCAGATATACATCAACACATGAGACACCAAGATTTTGACGTGGAAAACCCGGTCAAGGGAAAAACCACGGGGTGATTAACCCAATGATTATTCTCTGTTAGAAGAATAAGAAAAATAGATGGCACATGCCAACTAGGGCTGACTACCCGAGCACACTGCTCACAAGAGGCACACTGCCTACAAGAGACACACTGTCTACAAAGTAACAAGTATTACAAACTTGAACTGGAGATTGACATCTTTACCATGCCTGGATCAGTTCCATGTAAGCCCAAAAACTCCTGCTTTGCCTTTCACACTTCTCTTCGCTATACCACGCTCATCACCGCAAGACACACTTCAAAATAAATTCACAATCCCTTATTTATACAAGGCATCGACTTAGGAACAATCATCTAAGTCGACAAACACCTATAAGATCATTCGCAAGACGTGTAATACATCCGGTCGGCCTGTCTTAGGAAGAACACCAATATCCGTGGTTATTCTTCAAATGCAAACTCAAACTTCAATGCGGACCGCCAATAAGAATTGTAAACGATCCAAAGATCACCAAAACCTTTCCTGAGTCATCAAGAACATCCGCACTTTATCAGCTTACTGGAATTCTTCTATTCTTCATCTGAAACTTCAAGAACACAATCTGTCATCATTGTCATAATGAAAAAGGTGCTTCTGAACCTCCAAACCATGAACAAATCTAGTTGTCACTTCACACGAACTTCTTCAACACTCTCTCCAATCCGTAGAATGAGAAAATGCAATTTCGGAACTCACCGGACCAATCTGTGACACTCTGTCACCACTGAACACCTGCCGGAACCGGTTCTACTTGAGTGATCATAACTTCTTCAGATCTTCATGCAGACCTCTGAAATCTTGACTGGAACATCTCAAGACTGATATCTACAAACCCTTTAAACTGCATCCTCTAATCCTCAACCTATTGAGGACTTTTGCCTTCTTCTCATCACTGTTCTTCACTATTCCTGATTGAGACTAATTTCCTCAATATCCTCAGCACACAGCTCATTCAATCCTTCTCAATATCAAGACAAGAACTTCTCCTTTCTGTCACAGCTCCCCTTATCAGCAACAACTCTTCACATGTCTTCTCTTCCTTTACTGCTCCCCCTTTGATCATCAACCACTTATTTTTCACATGTCTTCTCTCCCCCTTTGACATCAATGGCAAAGGGCTCATACTTGCAATTCTAACACATTAGAATCATACCAGCTGCTCCCCCTGAGTAGCAACTCCCCATCATCAATCTGGATCACAAGATATGACTGTGATATCCACTGGACTGATGCACATCAGTGCATCCTAGTTCATCACTGGAGGGGCCATGACCCCTAACTTCTCCCTGAGATACTCAAAAGAGTCCTTGGGAAGAGGTTTAGTAAAAATATCTGCAAGCTAATCCTTGGAGGGTACATACTCCAATCTGACTTCACCCTTGTTCACTTGCTCTCTCAGAAAGTGAAATTTGATAGATATATGCTTGGTCTTAGAATGCAACACTGGATTCTTAGAAATATTTATTGCACTTGAATTATCACAGAAAATTGTGATAGGCTCCTTATATTCTACTTGAATATCTCTTAGCATTTGCTTCATCCACAAAAGTTGAGTGCAACTACCTGCTGCTGCAATGTATTATGCTTCAGTTGTAGATAAGGATATTGCCTCTTGTTTCTTGCTTAGCCAAGAAACCAACCTTTTTCCCAAAAAGAATGCTCCTCCACTTGTACTCTTCCTATCATCCACATCTCCTGCCCAATCTGCATCTATTTATGCATGAAGAGAAAAATTATGATCTCTAGGATACCATAAACCATACTCAACTGTTCCTTTTAAGTACCTAAAAATTCTTTTGATTGCCATGACATGAGATTCTCTGGGATCAACCTAGAATCTCGCCACAAGACCAACTGCCTGCATTATATCTGGTCTAGTCTGAGTGAGATACAATAATCCTCCAATCATTGATCTATACTTTGTCTAATCTATCTTAGGAGAGTCATCATCTTTGCTTAACTTACATCCGGTAGCCATGGGAGTGTTCATTGGCTTTGAATCTTCCATTCCAAATTTCCTCAATAACTCTTTCACATATTTGGTCTGAGAAATAAAGATTCCTTTCTTTGTCTGAGTAATTTGCAGACCCAAGAAGAAATTCATTTCACCGAGCATTGACATTTCAAACTCACTTTTCATTTGATTTGCAAAGGTTTTACACATACTGTCTCTTCCTCCAAAGATGATATCATCAACAAATACTTCAACAATCAAGATGTTTTCATGATCAATTTTGAAATATAGGTTACTACCAGTAGTACCTTTGCTGAAACCAATCTTCAAAAGATGTTTGTCCAGCCTCTCATACCATGCTCTTAGGGCTTGCTTTAGACCATACAGTGCCTTCTTTAATTTGCAGACCATATCACCATGCTCAGATAACTGAAATCCATCCGGTTGTTCAATGTACACTTCTTCTTCTAAGTCACCATTTAGGAAAGCAGATTTGACATCCATCTAATACACTTTGAAATCGTTGAAGGCAACAAATGCAAGAAATAGTCTGACTACTTCAATTCTTGCCACTGGAGCAAAGGTTTCCTCAAAATCAATCCCTTCTATTTGAGAGTAGCCTTTGCAGACTAATTTGGCTTTATTTCTGATTACTTCACCAACTTCATTTAGTTTGTTCCGAAAGACCCATTTGGTTCCAATCACATTCTTGTTTCTAGGTCTAGAAACAAGATCCCAAGTGTGATTCTTCTCAATTTGCATTAACTCTTCTTCCATTGCTTTGGTCCAATTTTCATCATTGTAGGCTTCATTTATTGTCTTAGGTTCAATCTTTGAAATCAGACAACATTCATCTGAATATTGAGCAACATTCCTTCTAGTTTGCACACCTTTGCTTTTGTCACCTATGATCTGATCTTCAGAGTGGTTCAATCTTACATACCTTGGAACTTTGGGAGTTTCTTGCACTTCTGCTTCTTGATCAACCTCTTTCAGACCTATCTCTTCTTCCTGATTTACCGGATCAATCTGAATCTGACTTTCAGGAGAGGATTGAGTTCCTTGAACCAGAACACCATTCTGATCATCTTCATCATACTCATAAAATCTTGAGGGCTTCTCAATACCTTCATCAACCTTCACATTTGTACTTTCTATCATCTTTCTCAATCTCTTATTGTAACACCGATATGCTTTGCTTTGAGTGGAGTAACCCAAGAAAATTCCTTCATCACTTCTAGCATCAAACTTTCCTAGATCTTCATCTCTTTTAATGTAACATTTGCTACCAAATACTCTGAAATATCTCACAGTAGGAGTGATGCCAAACCAAAGTTCATAAGGAGTCTTACCAATATTACTTCTGATTTGAACTCGATTGAGAGTTAAGACTGCAGTGCTGACAGCTTCTCTCCAAAACATCTAGGGAACATTTGCTTCCATTATCATTGTCCTGGATGGTCCGATTTTTTCTTTCTACTACTTCATTCTACTGTGAGTCCTAGGAGCAGATAACTATCTCTTTATACCCTGCTTCTCACAAAAGTCTATGAATTCACCGGATGTGAATTCACCACCTCTATCAGACCTCAGACATTTCTGTTTTAATCCGGTTTGATTCTCTACCATAGCCTTGAAGATTTTGAACTTCTCAAACACTTCTGATTTCTCTTTCAAAAAGGTAACCCACATCATCTGGGAATGGTCAACAATCATAACATGAAGTATCTATCACCCTGCATACTCTTGATTCTTGTTGGACCACATAGATCAGTATGAACTAATTCCAATAATCCGGTAGAGGACTGATCCTTGCTTTTGAATGAGACTCTGCTCTGTTTACCCAGCTGACATTCTTTGCACAAACTATTTGTAGGTTTTACCAATTTTGGAAGATCTCTTACAGCCTGAGTATTGCTTATCTTGATAATGTTATCAAAATTTACATGACACATCCTTCTATGCCATAACCAACTCTAATCAACTTGAACAAACAGACAACTTTTATCAACACCAACCAAGTGGAAGATATTACCTTTAGTTTGAGTATCGGATGCAATCTCTGTTCCAGATCTTTCAAGGATTTTGCATTTTCCATCCTTGAATCAGAGATCATAGCCTTTGTCCACCAACTATCCAACACTGAGAAGATTGTGCTTCAAGCCTTCAACATATAGCACATTACCAGTTTTGTTTCTTCCATTAAAAGAAATAGTTCCTCTTCCTTTGATTCTACCAGCAGAATTATCACCAAACTTTACCACTCCTCCTTCATACCTTTCCAAATATAAGAACTTGTTCTTGTCACCTGTCATATGGTGAGAGCATCCACTGTCAATAACCCAATCATCATTTTCTTCAACTTGGGCAGCCAAAGCTCTTTCTACAACCTTATGATTGACAGATTCAGAGGATATTGGATCTTCTTCCTTGATGGCAATAAACACCCATTCACTTCCGGATTTGTCTCCTATCTCTGATTCATCATCTGTTACTCCTTCATTATCAGCTTCTTCATGAACATAATAACAATTCTTTTGGAACCTTTGTCTGTTAGAATTTGACCTTGTAGATCTTTTCGGACATCTTGAGGCAAAATGACCAATCTTATTGCAGTTGAAACACTTAAAGGGTAATTTTCCTTCATACTTACCGGATCCTCTTGGCAGTCTTTTTGCAAAGAGGGCTTCAAGTTGAGTTGTTTCTGCTTCTTCCTCTTCCATGTCTCTTCTTGCTTGATCATACCATGACAGCTTCCTTGAAGAGTTTTCTCCTGGATCAAATCTTTGTTTGCCTTTCAAGAGGCACTGGCTTTGAATGTAGATTCAGTCTTGGGGGGATCATCTCCAAACTCAGTCATTTCAAATGCAGCTAGTTTTCTAGCTAATTGGTCTCTTGTGACAGTTGTATGGGCTCTGAATTCATCAATGGCAGCAACCTTGATTTTGTAGGCAGCAGGAAAGGATCTGAGAATTTTGCCAACAATCTCATTTTCATCCAAAACTCCACCAGCATTCCTAATTCCACACACTAGCTGATTTACTCTTGGCATAAAGGTAGTAATATTTTCATCATCTCTCATCTTCAATCTTTCAAATTTTCCTTTGAGACTCTGCAACCTTGCACTCTTAACATACTCATCTCCTTCATGCAGAAGTTTCAGTTTAATCCAGATCTCATAGGCAGTTGGTAGGTCAATAACATTTGAGAGCTCTGAGTCAGTTAATGCGCTTAGAAGAGCCTCTTTGGTCCACAGATTGTTTTCAGCATCTGTGATTTCATTTAGAGTTGTCGGACCACCTTGTGGAGGTACATATACTTTTGTAACCATGGACAAGTATGCTTTTCCCATACACTCCAAGTGACATTTCATGCGACCTTTCCAAAGAGAGAAGTTGGTTCCATCAAACTTCGGACTATCCTTCTTGTATGACGACATCTTGGATCTCCTCAAGTGGTTAAGCTCCTTTTAGAGGAACTTGGCTCTGATACCAATTGTTAGATCTAGGGCACACAACTAAGAAGGGGGGTGAATCAGTTGTACAAAACTTGCTTCTATTTCAAACACTTAAATCCTCTTTGTTATTTAATAGCATATCAATTAATCACTCATGAAAGCATAAAGCATAGACACTAGAGCAGATATACATCAACACATGAGACACCAAGATTTTGACGTGGAAAACCCGGTCAAGGGAAAAACAACAGGGTGATTAACCCAAGGATTATTCTCTGTTAGAAGAATAAGAAAAATAGATGGCACGTGCCAATTAGGGCTCACTACCCGAGCACACTGCTCACAAGAGGCACACTGCCTACAAGAGACACACTGTCTACAAAGTAACAAGTATTACAAAATTGAACTAGAGATTGACATCTTTACCATGCCTGGATCAGTTCCATGTAAGCCCAAAAACTCCTGCTCTGCCTTTCGCACTTCTCTTCGCTATACCACACTCCCGCAAGACACACTTCAAAATGAATTCACAATCCCTTATTTATACAAGGCATCGACTCAGGAATAATCATCTAAGTCAGCAAACACCTATAAGATCATTCGCAAGACGTGTAATACATCCGGTCGGCCTGTCTTAGGAAGAACACCAATATCCGTGGTTATTCTTCAAATGCAAACTCAAACTTCAATGCGGACCGCAAATAAGAATTGTAAATGATCCAAAGATCACCAAAACCTTTCTTGAGTCATCAAGAACATCCACACTTTATCAGCTTACTGGAATTCTTCTGTTCTTCATCCAGAACTTCAAGAACACAGTCTGTCATCACTGTCATAATGAAAAAGGTGCTTCCGGACCTCCAAACCATGAACAAATCTAGTTGTCACTTCACACGAACTTCTTCAACACTTTCTCCAATCCGCAGATTGAGAAAATGCAATTCTGGAGCTCACCAGACCAATCTGTGACACTCTGTCACCACTGAACACCAGACGGAACTGGTTCTACTTGAGCGATCATAACTTCTTCAGATCTTCATGCGAACCTCTGAAATCTTGACTGGAACATCTCAAGACTCATATCTACAAACCCTTTAAATCGCATCCTCTGATCCTCAACCTATTGAGGACTTTTGCCTTCTTCTCATCACTGTTCTTCACTATTCTTGATTGAGACTAATTTCCTCAATATCCTCAACACACAGCTCATTCAATCCTTCTCATTAATGCAATATGAGTATGTTGACATCAATGACAACACTGGTTATCCTCATACTTGCAACAAAGTGAAGCCAACTTCTTGCATTTACCCTGAAAGCTATGTATGAATCATATATGAGATCACATCAACGAAACCAAGGCTACACATATGGGTTTGAATCCGAGTATAGCTAATGGGCTTATATTGTAGGCATCCCAAAACTGAGTGTAACAACAAGGTGAGATACAAGATAATCAAATTGCACGGAGCAGATGTATTGTTATGATTTGTTAGAAAAGATAAGACAACATCAAATATCACATGGAGTGATTTTACTAGCCAAGCATCAGATATATAAATCAACCTCATCTTCATGTATGGACTAGGTCCATTTTTGCTTGCTTGCTAAAGGGACACGCGATCCATATCAGTTAGTTGTTGTTTTTCATCATCTAATCACTAGATAGAATCACTAGAAGGTAAACAATAAAATGAGAGAGGAGAACAAGTGCCTTAGGAACACCACGTAGGAAGATTCCCCCAGGTCATTAACTACAATGCTATGCCCCTAAGGCATGACAGACAACAATAAAATAGAGGAGCAACAAGATAGAAGAATGATCACAACAGAGGTGGTCTCCCAGTATCCTTAACCTTACAAGAGTATCAAGGGTCATCCTAGGAGGCCTAAACAACACATAACACATCACGAGGCAACACAACACAAGAGAGTGTTGAAGTACAAGACAACACTGAGAGGGGGGGTGAATCAGTGTTGTATAAACTTTCAAATCTTTTTGCAACTTTTAACTTACAAGACAAAGAGAGAGAAATACATCAATAATTTGTTAAACACATATGCACAAGACTGATAATGAAAGGTGTGAACAAAACCTCATGAGCAAAGCAATAATGTACACACAGAGATGAAAACAACATAAATCATGACACAAGTTTTTCATGAGAGGAAAACCCTCCTGGGGTAGAAAAACCACTCAAAAACTGCCTCACTGGCTATTAGATGCCTCACTGGCACTTAGTGTCTCACTGACAATCAGATGTCTCACTGACAATCAGATGTCTCACTAACAAAAACTCCTTGGTCTTAATGACCAGTCCCCACTGACATAAGAAAAAAAAAATTCAAAGGGTTGCTCTGTTACAATACAATCTATATTTTCTTCAAGCTTGCTTATCAATAATTATAGATTGCAAATACATTTCAACATTTCCCTGCATAATATGTCTATCTTCTCCTTCATCTAGACTTTACAAGATGTACATCAGCATGTAGATATATCTCTATAGAGTCACTCAATCAAGCTACACATTCCTACGTGTCAAATAATGCAAATACTCTGTCTTTGTCAAGATATCAGTCATCTCTAAACAGTACAATCATATACAATCCATATTCTTCCACACTTTACACAAATAAAAACTTAATGAAGATGCTTTGGATGCTCTCTGTCCTTTCTACATATACTCATCTGATCAATATATCATCTTTACAAGTAAGTTTTTTGTTTGCTGCATAACAAGATTATTGCATTTGTCTTCTAAACATTTAGACTTAATCAAGATAAGAATTTATGTTAATATGATCCTCATCAAGACAAATATTTGTGTCTTCTTAAACAATTAGGTCAAATCAAAGCATAGCAAAAGCATCAAGATCAATAATCAGGATAACACTTGATCTCAGCATTTGTCTGTCAGAAAAATGGACTACTGCACATATATGCCATACCTCTGCTATCTATTTTCTTTTTAAATCAATTCAACTCAAAGAGACCCTGCAAACAATACCATCCAATGCACTGCCTCTAGATTCCTCAACTCTCTGTTAACATGCATAGATAGCTCTCACTCTGAACATCACATACATACCAGTCAGTGCAAAAAGAACATAGTATATAAACATGGAGATGCAATCACATTATTTATCACCATATTTCAAGGATCAAAAACTTATCTCTCATCTTCAAACCTATTTCCCATCACTCCAAGCATAATCACACCTACTCTTAACCCTCAAACCCATAATAGTTAGGGTTTTTGCCTTTTATCAATGAGGAGTAGAAGAATCAATTACAAAAACTATTGTTACAGCTTCTTCACAGACTTCATATCCAAATAGCCATCAAACTAAATGAAAGAGTGTATTCGTTGAAGTTTGAAAGTCATTTGAATGACACCCGTTCAATCTTCTTTCTGTGCCTTCTTATGTTTTAATGATGACCTTTGATAATTCTTGGAGCACCCTTTTACCGGAGGAACCAATATTGCTAGGTCGAGGGGCCGGTGAAGACATGACCTCGACACCCTTAGCTAATAACTTAAGTTAAATGCCACCTGCTATAATAAGTCAACCACAAATCATAACAAAAAGTGCTCCCTGTCATATGGTTACAATAGGGTTTTTATGAAACAAACCTAATCATTAAACCTTGTAACATCTTTGATAAATGAGACCTCTATCTCAGTTGCAGAGCCATGAGCAACCCAGAATCATATAGTTGACACAATAAGGATGATAATCAACTATAGAGCATTTTTGAAGGCACTAAGCAACACTCAAAAGATACAAAAAACTTTGAACACTATCATCACTGTGAACTCTTGTGACTGTGTCAACAAAAAAGGAATATTATATCACCATATATACCTCAAACATGATATCATTGACATGAAGCAATAAACAACTCCTAATACCTGCCATTACTGTATTCAACACCAAGAACACCTTATGAGGACCACTGATCCTGTGATTCTGATCATCAACAACAGACTATGTCATGAAAGAATCCTTTCTCCTAAAACATGAACAAGAACATCATGACATAACATTCTTTCTCCTCTGAAAACTTTGATTATTATCTTGATGACAAATTTGTAGATCTCCTGAGCACTTCTTAAAGCAATAACTCAACAACATTATCATGAACAAAGTATGATGACATCCTGAAGAAGACTTCACACTGACAAGATGAAGTCTATCCATGAACCATCAACACTATAACTACTGACTATTCCATAACAACAGATATGACTTTGAATCCAACTCCTTATAAACTCTATAAACTTCTCAATCACTGTATGATCAACATCAACTTCTGAAGCACATGACTATCATCAACATTCAGGGCCTTGCCCTTTTTGACATCAATGACAAATTGACCATCAATCTCGCCCTTTATCATTGATGGAAAAACTGATACCTCCTTTCTCATCACTCCCCCTTTTTCTCATCCAATGACAAAGGACGAACTACCCATATCAGTGTTTGTCCTTAAGAACCTATAACCATAAGTCAATAATACCATCATTTGCCTCTCAGCCTTGTCTGCCATGTATACCCTGTCTGTATATTCTAAGGTTAAGCCTTCCAAGCATTTCACTGATTTAACAGAGAGCCTACAATCACCTGACCTGCCAACACTAATCTACATAATGAATAACACACTAAATCACTACTTCTGTCTGGTAAAGAGAAAGAACACACGGTCATAACAGTCCTCATATTTCTGTCAATATATGTAGTCTACTCATCAATCATGCAACCTATGCATACTACACTATCATACCACTTTCAAAACCCTTGGCATGATGATCTTCACAGTCTTCACAGCCAAAACATGAAGAAACTCAATCCAAACCATGCCCAATGCATAACTGCCCTGCAACTTATCAAAACTGCCCTATGATAAAGCACTGTAAGAAATTATTGTCCACAAATTATTGTTCAGATTGATTACTGTCATGATGCCTACTATTAGTATGAGCATATCTGAAAACATGCTACAGATCACAAATGGTCTGATCATCAGTGTTCTCACTCCTCCTATGATGAAACCCTAAAAATACACTTGTTAGAGTAATATTAACTTTCAAACAGTTCATCTATCAAGAACATACATTCCAAAGATATCACACTTCCTTTGGCAACAAGGATTCTTCAATGAAGAGAAAGTTCATTGAAAGTTTATTCACTATATTGTTGTACTGTTTCAAAGCATTGACAGTACTGTCAACAACAAAAACCATTGTTACAAGCTCTAAAGTATGGTACTGTTATAATAAACAAGATCACACTATCTCACTGTTACTATCAGGAATACTATTATTCTCATGCATCGTAATCTTAAATCAATCCACTGTCAAGGTGTGAGACACTTCACATATTGCAATCAAATAAGATACACTCTGTTCTTATTCATCAAGTCACTGTTCTGATTACACAGGGACTTTTACTATTATAACTACTTCAATTTACCACTCTTACCAATCCTCTTTCAAGATTTTGCCAATGACTTGAGTATTTGTACAATTCTTGAACTGTCCCATAAACTATGGTGTTTATCTCATAGATGACTGATCAAACCTGTCAAGGTTCTTGTTTCTATTACTCAAAACATTGCTTCCCATAGCCAATCGTTGGACCAATGTCAAACCTTTACTTCATCATCATAAAAAAAAAACATAACATTTTGAACAGTTTTGAAATAAGAAACTGTGAAACATGACCAATATGAGAACAAACATACTCTTCAAGAACTATATTTAAGACAACTATCAAACCAAATGACTGCAACTAACAACTGTCAACTACAAGACATTTCCATGATGGCTACAAGACAAAAAAATATGAGACTGTTAGCAGTAGATGAATTATTTGTGACTGACTAGGGATGATTGCACTCTTCATTGGTTTTGCATGAAGGCCACTCAATGTCACTTAATCATAAGATAACATTGTTTATGAATCCTTTATAGGATCATGCATTATATGCTTTAGACTAACTATCTTATGACTCCTTATAAATCACTGTACTGTAAGCAAATCACAGTCCTATGAGAACTCTGCAAGGGACAACAACTGTAGGAGCTGAGACTTAAAAGATTGTCAGGCTGTTGTCAATGTCTGAAGTAAGGATAACTATCATTCAACATGACTGATCATCAACAAAGATTTCTCCTAAATATGACAGAATAATGATTTAAGCTGTGAATGTCACTGAGAGCAAATTTGTAGAAGATAGAACAACTAATATAACTACAACTTTTACAACCTTCTTAGTTGATATCAATGGGGTTTGATTTATAATGCACTAATCATCTCCCCCTATCTTTATACTGCCTTTTAAATGCTTGGAAATGATTCTTGTGCAGCATGCACAAGATTTAGTCCTTTCTCTTCTTTTCCTTGCTTTCTTCTCCATACCTCCAAAGATTCTTTCCTTGGCTTAAGCAGGTTATCTAACTCTTTGTTGTTTCCAGATGATTTCTTCCACTAACCCCTGCAAAACTTTGCTTTATGTCCAAAACCATTACACCTATAGCATATAACCAAAGATTTATAGTCTCTTATAGCACTCTTTAGAAATAATTTACCACAGTTTCTTGCAATATGAACCATATGGTTACATCTAAAACATGTGACATTATCAAATTTCTTTTGCCAATCATTTTTTCTCACATTCATCCAACATTCAGATGCTTTATGACCATGTGCAGAACATGAATAGCAGTAACCAGAAAAAGAACAATTGTACCTCATTGATTGACCTTGCCAAGTAGGAAGAAATCATGTGAATCTATTTGCTCTACCTCTGTTGATGTCCTTAAACTGTTTACAATCTGCACTTTTAGAGTCAGCAGCATGAAATTTTAAATCTATTTTTGTTCTGGGCATTTTTCTAACCTTAGAACACTAACCTTCCTCTAAGCCTAAACCACCTTTGTCACCTGGAGCTTTCTGTGCACTAATAATCTTGTCCAAAGACATAGAGTTGTTCTCATTGATCTTCTCATCACTTAATTGCTTTGATGTTTTATCTATGTTCCTCAATGAAATCACTTCCCTTTCAAGTCTTTCTATATTCTATTCTTGTACCTTAAGTTGGTTTCTAACTTCTTCCTCAATCTTTCTAGCTTCTTCAACTTGTATCTTTGCTTTTACAAGATTTGAACATATCTTATCTTTGATATCTTTTCCTTGTTGAAGTTGCCTTTTTTAAATTCTAGTTCTCTCTTCTAAGTTGCTTAATTGTATCTAAAGCACACAGGAGTTCACCTTCAAGATCAACCTCACTTTCTTGTTCATCATATTCCTGTTCAGAGTTGACTTCACCCAAAAAATGATCTTCTTCTTCATTAATTTCTTGGCCATTTGAATGTTCATTAGTAATCTCTATAGACTTGGACTTAGTTTGATTTTCTTCAAAACTAGGAAGATTTGCACCATCATCACTTTTAGATGAGCCGCAACTTGTTTCAGTCTTCAAAGATATCTTCTCTTGCAACTCACCATTTTGATTCATTTCAATCAATCTGTCCCAAACTTCCTTTACATCCCTGCAATGCATAACCTTAGCAATAATTTCATTTGGCAAGCTATTGAAAATAGCATCTATAGCCCTAGTACTCAATTCAAGAGCTTTCTTCTCCTCATGTGTGGGAGGAGATGTCACAGATACAGTGCAACCTCTCTCTACTATTGTCCACACATCAAACCCTAAGGAAGACAAATATGTCTCCATCCTATGTTTCCAAAAAATAAAGTTGGTACCTTCAAACTGATGTGTTCTAAATGTAGGATACTCTATCATTTCTGAGTTATTGTTTATGGTCTCTTCTTCATTACTCCTCATATTAAGTTCAAGCAGAGCTTGATGGTTAGTATTTTGTTGTGAACTTCTTTTTCCCTTATTCCTTCTATTTTTTTGTCATAGCAGACACAATACTCTAATACCAGGAACCCTTAAGTCAATTAGACTTGACTAATCAAGGGTTTGGCTCCGATGCCACTTGTTGGAGTACAAGACAACACTGAGAGGGGGGGGTGAATCAGTGTTGTATAAACTTTCAAATCTTTTTGCAACTTTTAACTTACAAGACAAAGAGAGAGAAAGACATCAATGATTTGTTAAACACATGCACAAGACTGATAATGAAAGGTGTGAACAAAACCTCATGAGCAAAGCAATAATGTACACACAGAGAGATGAAAACAACATAAATCATGACACAAATTTTTCACGAGGGGAAAACCCTCTTGGGGTAGAAAAACCACTCAAAAACTACCTCACTGGCTTAATAAAAAACCTCACTAGTACATTCAAGCCTCACTGGCTATCTGATGCCTCACTGGCACTTAGTGTCTCACTGACAATCAGATGTCTCACTGACAAAAACTCCTTGGTCTTAATGACCAGTCTCCAATGACATAAAAAAAAAATTATTTCAAAGGGTTGCTCTATTACAATACAATCTATATTTTCTTCAAGCTTGCTTATCAATAATTACATATTGCAAATACATTTCAACATTTTCCTACATAATATGTCTATCTTCTCCTTCATCTAGACTTTGCAAATTGTACATCAACATGTAGATATATCTCTATAGAGTCACTCAGTCAAGCTACACATTCCCGCATGTCAAATAATGCAAATACTCTATCTTTGTCAAGATATCAGTCCTCTTTGAACAGTACAATCATATACAATCCATATTCTTCCACACTTTACACAAATAAAAACTTAATGAAGATGCTCTGGATGCTCTCTGTCCTTTCTACATATACTCATCTGATCAATATATCATCTTTACAAGTAAGTTTTATGTTTGCTGCATAACAAGATTATTGCATTTGTCTTCTAAACATTTAGACTCAATCAAGATAAGAATTTATGTTAATATGATCCTCATCAAGACAAATATTTGTGTCTTCTTAAATAATTAGGTCAAATCAAAGCATAGCAAAAGCATCAAGATCAATAATCAGGATAACACTTGATCTCAGCATTTGTCTGTTAGAAAAATGGACTACTGCACATATATGCCATACCTCTGTTATATCTTTTCTTTTTAAATCAATTCAACTCAAAGAGACCCTGCAAACAATATCATCCAATGCACTACCTCTAGATTCCTCAACTCTCTGTTAACATGCATAGATAGATCTCACTCTGAACATCACATACATACCAATCAATGCAAAAAGAACATAGTATATAAACATAGAGATGCAATCACATTATTTATCACCATATTTCAAGGATAAAAAACTTATCTCTCATCTTCAAACCTATTTCCCATCACTTTGAGCATAATCACACCTACCCTTAACCCTTGAACCCATAACAGTTAGGGTTTTTGCCTTTTATCAACAAGGAGTAGAAGAATTAGTTAAAAAACTGTTGTTATAGCTTCTTCATAGACTTCATATGCAAATAGCCGTCAAACTAAATGAAAGAGTGTATTCGTTGAAGTTTGAAAGTCATTTGAATGACACCTTTTTGATCTTCTTCCCGCATCTTCTTATGTTTTAATGATGACCTTTGATAATTCTTGGGGTGCCCTTTTACCAGACGAACTGATATTGCTAGGTTGAGGGGCCGGTGAAGACATGACCTCGACACACTCAGTTAATAACTTAAGTTAAATGCCACCTGCTATAATAAGTCAACCACAAATCATAACAAAAAGTGCTCCCCGTCATATGGTTACAATAGGGTTTTTATGAAAAAAACCTAATCATTAAACCTTGTAACATCTCTGATAAATGAGACCTCTATCTCAGTTGCAGAGCCATGAGCAACCCAGAATCATATAGTTGACACAATAAGGATGATAATCAACTATAGAGCATTTTTGAAGGCACTAAGTAGCACTTAAAAGATACAAAAAAAACTTTGAACACTATCATCACTGTGAACTCTTGTGACTTTGTGTCAACAAAATAGGAATATTATATCACCATATATACCTCAAACATTATATCATTTACATGAAGCAATAAACAACTCCTAATACCTGCCATTACTGTATTCAACACTAAGAACACCTTATGAGGACCACTGATCCTGTGATTCTGATCATCAACAATAGACTATGTCATGAAAGAATCCTTTCTCCTAAAACATGAACAAGAACATCATGACATAACATCCTTTCGCCTCTGAAAAATTTGATTATTATATTGATGACAAATTTGTAGATCTCTTGAGCACTTCTTAAAGCATTAACTCAAACAACATTATCATGAACAAAGTATGATAACATCCTGAAGAAGACTTCACACTAATTATCATGAATCATCTAGTTGAACCAAGATGAAGTCTATCCATGAACCATCAACACTATAACTACTGACTATTCCATAACAACAAATATGACTTTGAATCTAACTCCTTATAAACTCTATGAACTTCTTAATCACTGTATGATCAACATCAACTTCTGAAGCAAATGACTATCATCAACATTTAGGACCTCACCCTTTTTGACATCAATGACAAATTGACCATCAGAGCGGAGGCCACATAAATGAGCAAACTATGCTACGACAAAGGTGGTCACCAGGGTTAGAAATACTTACCTATTTCTAAGAAGGGATTGAACTTGTGAGCATCTTAGAGAGGTGCTCCATCAAGTTTGTAAAAAGTGTGAGTAGTTCGTATTTGTTTGATTTGTATTTGTAGGATGATCAAGCAGTGTTTGTTTCTCAAATCCTTGTATATTTGAAATCTTCTATTGCTTGTGGAGAATCTTTACTATTTCCCACTGATGATAACCGCCCAAGTTCTTTTTCGATCCTTCAATTTATTGTTAATCTTTTCACCGCATAATGGGGTATGTTCCACCGTGGAAACCTTTCCTTGTATAACATGTTGTCGTGGTTCCTCAATTTGTAAATCAAGTGCATCTTGGTTCACTTCTAATCCTTGAAGGGATAACAGTGGAGGAACCTCAACATAAATACATTTTCCCCGTGGATGAGGTGAATTTGCAATTTTCTCCTTATCCATTTATATCATACCAACTATTTCATCATAATCCAAATAGTCATCTTCCTCTTCTATTGTATTTTGTTCGACCATATTGTTCTGGTTATGTCTAGGAAATGGATTAGTGAAGATCTGTAAATTCTGATTTGGAGGGGCAACCGACTTATTTCCATTATCATTCACACCAGTTACCTATATCACATTTGAGTCGATGAGGTCTTGAATTTCATGTTTAAGATGCATACATCATTCAGTATCATGCCCTTGTTGTCGATGATAATGACAAAAAGAATTAGCATCGAAGTGAGGTCCTTGCATTCTATTACTATCCAATGATTTGATCAAATGAAGCTTCAAGAGATTATTACTCACTACTTGATTTGTGATAGAATGTAGAGAGTTAGATACTAGAGTAAACTATCTTTGTTATTGTTGAAACTGAAATGGTGCCTTCTTTGGATTAGTGATAGCGAACACTTGCAAAAAATTGTTTGAATTATGTCCATTTACTTTAATGAAATTATTATTGTTCCTCTTAAAATTGTTTTGAGATGTTTTGGCTTGAGCTTGATCACCTTGAGCTGATGAGTTTTGGTTTTCATACTGACTAGATGATAGTTGATAATCATGAAGAGCTATGCATAAATGTTGAAAAGAGTTAGATTTCATCAAGAGGATCTTATCATGGATGTTAGGTTGTAGATTTGTAATAAACACCTTCTGAACATCCTCATCATTCATTTGGTATTGAATTTGTGCATAAAGAGCTTGATATCAACTAATAAACTTAGTTAACTTCTCTTTCGAACCTTGCTTGCAATGAACTAAATCAATCAATGAGATTTGAGGTCCAATGTTTGGTTGAAAATGTTGTAAGAATCTATCAACTAGCTGAGAGAAAGAGTGTATTGAATTTAGAGGTAAAGAGCAAAACCATTCCAAAGTAGTATCTTTGAGAGATCGTTGGAAGAGTTCCACTAACAAGTCCTCTTCAAAGAAGAAATCACTACACATAGCTGTGAATGCTGCCACATGAGTATTAGGATCACCTTTATCACCATATTTTTCAAAGCGAGGAGTCTCAAACTTGTCAGGCATAGAAGTTCTTAAGATTACAAAAGATAGAGGATTTCAACCACGGTATGTTGGTATATTAGGCTGAGAAGAATTTGTCAAGCTTGTCACCTTTTTTTGTAAAGAGGTCATGCCTTGTGTTGGTTTAAAGATTTTTCCACCTAACTCTATATTCTCACACCCACACAAGTGACAACTATACCAACAGTTGAATCAGTTGCAATGATATTTTACAACAATTCTCTGCTTATTTAACAAGGCATGGCTACCTTCTTATGATATCCAATGAATGAAAACTCTGATTGCTTTTAACCAAAAAACAAAGAAAAAGGTGGTGCTTTTAAGCATAAAGCATTAAAGGAAATATATCCCACAATAAACTAAATTCACAAGAAGTACAAAGACTTCAACAACAATAACATCAACTAAACAGTAAAGAATTATATCATATATCATACAGTCACCACCATAAACCATATACCAAAAGATAGATAATTCATAGCAGTAAGAAAAAATTAATGCGTCTAACCACTTCCATACAGAAATATCATCAAAACCAGCAGCATATTCAACATAAGAAGAATAAGAGTTCAAACAACCATGACACAAATTTTATGATCCCAGAACTCCACTGTATTGATTTCTATTCATATATAAAAGCAATTGAACTAAAAGTAAGACCACAAAATTGATCTATCACCAAAACAAAGCTTGTCAAAAGATCCTAAACATCGACAAGCCATTTGAATTTATAGCCATGTCACCAAATAACTGTTTTTAAAACCTAACGGCTTCTTGAGGACGGTCGATTTAAAGAAGTTCTAATTTAAACATCATTTAAAATAAGAGGCCTCTAGAGCCAATAGTTTTTGTGCAAATATGAAATAAATAAAGCATAAGAAAAGTAGATCAATTGATTATTGCCACATCCTCCTCCGCTATAGTGTCCTTTTGTGTCACTTCCTTTTCCTTTGCCTATTCACCTTCGTTACACTAGCCACTTTGCACAGCTTGAGTTGCATGTGCCCTCAACTTTGCTTTATAAGCCCTGTACTTATTGATGATTGATGCCACTTGGAATTCTAGTCATGCTGACTCAAAGTTTCCTCTTACTAATCGTCCTATCAGCATGAGTCACCCTTTTGTGCATATCATCCAGTCCATTTTTGAGTTTCTTAACATAGGTGGATACTCTTGCAAGTTTTCCAATTGAATCTCCTGTGATTATATCATAATTCACCATTTCATCAGTCAACATATTCTTGAAATTTTTCTTGATTTATTTGATGTCAAGCAATTTATCATCATCACCACCAATAGCCTCTATCTCCAAAATAGCAAAATTACTCTTGATGTCCCTTAATTCTGAGTAGTAGAGAGCAAGAGTGCTTCTCATTTCTTCTTCAAGTGCCCCCACAATAGATAACTTCCATTCAATTATATCAGCCCAAGTAGCAGAGTTCACTTCCTTAGGTTTATTTAACACTTCCTCAACGACCAAAATTTTGACATCCATTTCAGCCATATCTTGTAATTCTTTGGAGACCAAGGATAGGCTATTGTTGTCATTTTTGATAGTTTGGAAATAAACTATCATGGTCTCTCTTTTGCTAGAAATGGAGGTAAACTATTTCACAGATTCTTCTATGAAAACGAGGCCATCAAGAGTCACCTTTTCTATCCATTGCTCTATAGAACTACTCATAGCTTGGGAATGCTTGATTTGTTGTAACAGATTGGGATCAGGGATACTAACACTCATTTTGGGCAAGACATCAGTTGACTGTGTTGTAATTTTCAAAATAGATTTAATAAAAAGAGACAAAGAGATTACTTGTGCTCATAATTTGGCATTTTCTTCTTGCTCCTTCTTGAATATTTTTGACAAATTACTTACTGAATATATTACAAGATAAATATCCCCCTTAATAGTTGAGGGTCCCATGTCTACTCTACACAGATTGAAATCTGCTTCTGTCACCTCATCCTCATTTTTGTTTCCCACTGGATCAGCAATTTCCAGAATCCGGTGTCCTGTAGCAGAATCAGTCACCATCCTTGACATCCTCCTATCCCTTTTTGGCTTAGGTGTCTCTTGCAAAAGTTTGGCTACAATATCCACACTAGTATCCACCATTGGGCTATACCTTTTTTTTCTCAATTGCCTTTCTCAACCAGGTAGGGGATGAGGAGACATTGGTATTACCAACCACACTCATTACACCATCTGAATGCATACGTGGAGAATTGTGCTCCAGAGGATTATTTAGACTTGGTGAATTTGGAGTGCTTAACAAAGACTGCAGCATACTATCTTCTCCCAACTAAGTAAAAATTAAAGAATCACTATCACTTACAAAATTGTTGATAGGGGCCACATTTTCTGCTCTTGGTGGAGAAGCAATCAATCTAGTATTACTCTTCACCGGTTGATTATCTTGTTCATAGGTTGTTTTCAGTTTGCTAACATCTTCAGGAGGCTTCTCACCATCTCCACCTGATTGTGAGCCAACTCTTTGAAGGGTTGGATCTAAACTAGATGACCTCCTCTAGGCATGAGTGGTTTGAGATTTGTTCTAGCCTTGAGCAAATGAGTCCCTCGGTGTTGATGTACCAACTTGTTCTCTTATTTTTCCTCTCAACCATTTCTCTGTTCTTCTTAACACATGGAAGGAGAGAAATTTGACATCAATGACCTCTTTATCTGTCCACTTTATAGGAGGCAAAGGCTGCAATGAGGCATTGTGGTAACCCTCATCTAGAATATTAGAATTATCATCCATCAAATCAGGAACCTACATAGGTAATTCAAAGGCACGAACTTGATCAATAGTAAGCTTCATCCAACTTCTCCTCTACACTTCTCTTGCATCTTAGAAATAGTCCTCCCTGAAATCTTCAAGCTGGGGCTTATGCACGTATGAGCCTCTACCATGCATGTTTCCTTTCACAAAATTCTTACTATCAAAAGCTACTCGGGTAGATAAATTGTGAAGATTGAATTCCATGAGCAACTTATCCACACTTCTACCACTATCATTACTTTTGCAAGAATAAAAAGAAATTGACAGAAGGAAAGAATACCCTTTCTTCTTCATTGCATGATACTTTGCATTTACAACTGGCATTTGACGACACACCTCTAAAAATACAAGGTAGTCTAATCGATACCTTGGCAGCTTCAGTGGGGCATTTTCATAAGCCCCTATCCTCAAGTATGAAAAGCAATCAAACTGAACATAAAAACTCCCAAAATTCATCACTAGGGTAGCAGCCTTTGTAGAGAACATTTCCTCTAGTGAACCCTCAATTCTTTTTGTAAGCCACATAGAAAAGGCATCATTAATCCATCGAAAATCTTTCATACCCTCACTCTTCTGTAACTGTGGGAAAGTTTGATACACAGGTGTGCCTAGGGTGGGAGCTCCTTGACCAAGCCAACCAACCTCTTTATGAGCTAACACATATATCAGCTAAGAGCACATGTGAAATCTTATATTACGTGGGAAATTCACCAACTATTCATGCATACATTCACTAATTATCCTTGCCCAGTGTATATGGTGATCTCCACAAATAAGAAAGATAAATCTACACATCCAATACTTAAAGGAATTAGATTCAGAGATCCCAACCATGTGATTTAGTAGAGTAATCATGTCAGAAATTTCCTCCTTGAAATGACTTCTCTTCAAATGGGCGAGAAGCCTCGACTTTCCCTTCTTCTCAACTTCTAACTAGGTTTTAGAAATGCAACTCTGACACCAATCCTTCCTTCCATTATAAAACCCCCAAGTAGAGGCCATGGAAACATCAACATTTTTTTCATGCTCATCCAAATTCAGAGCAAGAGCAATGGATTATGAGTCAATTCTAGCTATCTTGAGATTTTATTTCTTGAGACTCCGGGAAATAGTTGTTGGCACAAGAAACCACCAAGTCAGGACAACGCAGAGTGAGTGGAAAACCCCCAACTCGGTCTAAACCACTGCCCACAATTTTGTTGGCTAGAGAAGTTCAGCCTTCAAGTTGCATTCTCTTCCAAAAATCTTCAAGGTCAATGTGACTCAGTTATGTATCCTTGACATCAGATAACCCATTTTCTACCACGGGAACCATAGGGGCCCCTTGAAACTTGAATTTCATTTTTACCAATTTGAAACCCAACCAACTAAAAACTCTAAATCATTCATAGACACAATAGAAGTCCACATTATACTTACAGGAAAATCACTATACAGATTCATGAAAATTAAATGCTTCTACCAATTGGATGAATTGCTATGTTCTTATAACAAGAGAGAGAGGAATGAAATAAAGAAGGCTAACTGAGCTAACCAGTAAACCACGAATTCCACAAACTCCTCACGCATAGTGGACTAGCAGATCTCTGCTCTGCAACATTTTTCTCTCATGAAATTATGAAAACTTCTAGTAGGGTGGTTAACTTGTTCGAGCTTGATGTCACTTCTCATAAATCTATTCATAAATTTCATTAATTGTTGGTGGCATATCAAACTTTGAAATTCATAAAATCTCCTTGGGTTTCCCTCTGAAAAGTGTGCCAATGTACTTACACACATTCCAAATTAAATGCAAGATGATGTGTCATTCCCTCTGTACCACTTGACAGCTCAAAAAAAGTGTGATGGAAGTAGCGAGCACGTTCAATTGGTAAGTTGGGGATTTGAGGAACCTTTGAACCACAATTTTGAGTATTCATAAGTTCAAAGGACTTTTGACCTCCTGACAACAAAGACTTTACTTGAAACAAAGTGACCAAGACCAACGAAGGAAGAACCTTTAGACACTATACTTGGTGACTAGTTGGGGAGTCGGACAGTTTGTGAACTTTTGAACCTGTCAACTTCGGTTCAAAGATTTAAAAGATTTTCGACAATGCGCGAAAATGGATAAGTTAAAGATGCAACTTAGGAAAATAATTTAAATAGTAGAAAATAAAGAATTGAAAATTTTCTAAGGCATAGATGCTTTAGGAGAATTTCAAACATGGGGTAACAACAGGCTCTAATTGGGGACAAGGATTGACTAGGATGCAGAGAACCCAAACAAACTTTGGCAACAAAGCCTTATTCTTGAAGGGCGATAGAGTCACACCAAAATCACAACAAAAGTAGGGAAAGACAAGGGAAGAAACTATGATACAAGGAAAGAATCAGGAGTGTTATGAATTGTACAGCTTCAGATCTTGCCCATTGTAGGCAAGAGGTAATGGTGTCCCATTAAGGTATGCTAGTAAAAATGTATTCTCTCCAATGATTTGTCTAATCTGGAAAGGTCCCTTCCAAAGAGAGTCAAATTTCTTATGAGCCCCCTTTGGCTCTCTTCACCTATCCCATAAAAGCACAAAATCTCCCACAACAAAATTTCTTTGCTGGGCTTTTCTATCAAAAATTTTCTTCACAGCCTACTGGTGTTTGGTAATATTATCCACAACCACTTCTCTATGTTCTTCCAACTTGTTCAAATACATTATCCTCATTTCTAGTGATGATTGAAATTGTTCACATTCAATTACCTTCTGTAAATTTAGTGCAAACAATTCCAAAGGGATGGTATGGCACTGTCAATTCCATAAACTAGCTAAAAAGGGGACATACCGATAGCTCTTTTATAAGTTATTCTATCTTCCCAAAGAGCATCATATAAACTCTTATGCCACCCTCTTTAATTTTCATCCACTAGCTTCTTGACAATTGAAATGAGATTTTTATTACTTGATTCAGCTTGCCCATTGCCTTGTGGATAATAGTCAGATGAGTGGTCAAGACTGATACCATAATCATAACAGAAAAGAATAAATTCAGAAGATGAGAAGTTGTTGGCATTATCTATGACAATTTTCTTAGGTATGCCAAAACTAACCAAAATGTTTTCCTTAAGAAAATTGTAGACTACCTCTAAAGTGGTATGTTTCATAGGGATAGGTTCTACCCATTTGGTAAAATAATCTGTTGCAATCAAAATATGGGTATGACTTGCACTAGAATTAGGATTAATAGGTTCAATGCAATCCAATCCCCAATGTTGAAATGGTCCATCAATCACTACTAGTCTCAGAGGCAGTACAACCAATTGAGGTCTACTAGCAAACTTTAAACACTTCTCACATTTAGATACTCAATCATAGGCATCTTTGAACATGCTTGGCCAATAAAAACATTGCCGTAAGATTTTAAAAGTAGTCACAGATGTTGAGAAATGACCTCCACGGGCTTCATTATGAAAGGTTTCCAATAGTTTCTTTTGTTGTTCTTTATCTACACACCTTAAAAATGTTTCATCCACTCCCTTCTTGTATAAGTTCCCTTCCTAGAGAACATACTTATTAGCTTTAAGCTTCAAATTCCTTTTCTCCTTTACAAACAAGTGGGGTGGACAATCACCATAAGTTAGAAAATAAGAAATATTAGAAAACCATTCATCTGTAGTGCTTGTGAAAAGGACCAGAGGTAATTCTTCATCTTCACTAACTTTATTCTCAGCAATCATTCTACATAGACCTTTACCTCTAACCAAATTGGTAGGTTTGATTTCAACATCATATTCCTGCACTTTAGCTATCTAGGCTCCTCTTTTATGACAACCAATTTCATGTTGGGTAAGGATACTTTTTACAACAGACTCAGGAACATAGACAACAGCATGAGAGTGTAGAATATAAAACCTAAAACTTTTCAAAGCTTTCACTACCACATATACATGTTTCTCAAGTGGAGAATATTTCAACTCATGTTTCTTTAAAGGCACACTCATGAAAGCAATTGGAGCTTTGATCTGTTGTTGATTCTTTTGTAGCAAGATAGTTGACAAAGTGTGTTCTGATGCATAGCAATAGATAATAAAATCTTTTTCAAAATTAGGATGCACTAATGTAGGTGCATTGGCAATGGCTATCTTAATATCCTTAAATGCCTATTTACCTTCATCGTTCCATTTGAACACGAGATGGTTTTTTATCATCTCAACAATATGTCTCGTCAACTCAGCAAAACAAGGAACAAATCTTCTAAGAAAATTCACCTAGCCGAAGAAAGATCTGGTATTACTTTTTGTTGCAGGTAGGCTCAATTGCTAAATTGCCTTGACCCTTTTAGGATCAATTTTGATACCATCCTTGGAGACAATGTGACCCAATAGTTTCCCCTCAGTCACTGCAAAAATTAACTTTTTAGGTTTAGGGAAATACCGTGATCTCTACACCTCTACAACACCACTTCCAGATCATGAATATGATCTGCTCTATTCTTTGAAATACTATTAAGTCATCCAAATAAACTATAATGATTTTATTCTTCAAATCTCCAAAAGTTAAATCCATTGCTCTTTGGAAAGTGGCCCCTGCATTAATAAGGCCAAATGGCATCCGATTGTAAGCAAAAATACCAATTGGAGTAGTGAATGTTGTTTTGTGTTGATCTTCCAGGGCTACTTCGATCTAATTATACCATGACAACTCGTCTAGCATAGACATCATTTCTAAACTAGATATTGTTTGCAATATATGATCCATCACAGGTAAGGGATAATTATCTTTTAGAGAAGCTTGGTTCAGATTTCTAAAATCAACACAAATTCTTATTTCCCCATTCTTCTTTCTAATAGACACAATATTGGCTACCCATGTAGAGTGGTTAATGGGGTAAATAATTTTCTCTTTCAACATCTTGTCTATTTCGTTGAAAATGGCCTCAACTACTTTAGGATTGTAAGTCCTATGTTTCTACCTAAAAGGTGAAGTGTCAGGCTTCAATGGAATATGGTGCTATAGTTCTCCATTTCTAAACATCTTCAAATCAACATTGCACCACACAAAGACATCTCAGTAACGAATAAGCAAAAAAATTAAATGCTCTCTCTTTGGGAGAGAAACACTTCCCAATGCAAACAATCTTTGGATCTTCCTTAGTACCAATATTAACCCAATCAAAATCAGTTGATGATCTAATTGAAATTTTTCTCTTCTACTTTATATACTAATCATGACAGTTAAAAAGGTCCTCAAGTGAGACCAAACCTTTGGGAATTTTATTTCCTTTCAATTGGATCACTTCAGATCCCTGACCATTAGGAGAACTAGCCACTCCTAAAACATCATTGCTTTCATCAAGACTCCCTTCAAAGAACACATTTGTAAAAGACTCAGCCTTTTTAAGAAAAGAAATTATCTGTTGGTCATTGTTAAATACCTACCAATGATTGACATTGTCAGGTACACTGGGCTGATAGACTACCTCAACTCTGTAAGATTCATCCTTGAAATCTGGGTGAGGTAAGAGAAGAGATGTAGATACTGATAATGAATTAGCATGAGTATTCTAATATCTGGACATAGCTTCTATAGAGAAAGCGTCAAAATCTTCTATACAATCCGACACTCTATTTCTATAGTGCCTCAGTCTTTCGTTCTTCATCGTGTATATCTTCCTTACTTGTTTGACAATTATTTTAGCATCACCTATAATTTTCAGCTACTTAATACCTTTCTCCTTGGCTAATGGAACCCCAAGAAACAAAGCTTCATACTCAGCAGTGTTATTGGTGTTGTCAAATTCTAATTTGTAAGCAAAAGGAAATTTGCAATCATCAGGAGAGAGCAAAACTACCCAACACCTGAACTGGTAGTAGAGCAATTGCCATCAAATTCAAGAGTCCACACTTCATTAGCTAGGTTAGGGCTAATGAAATTTGCATCTTCATCTACCATAGATGTGCACCTATATGTGTCAGGTCTAGTTTCCACATACAAAATGTCTATCCCCGGATCCCCTGATTTCAATACGATGAACTTGGCCTTAGGCTCCAGATTCAGACAAACTTTCTTCCCATCTACTGGTACCAGAGCATGAGACTAGTCCATTTGTATTTCTCCCCCAGGTCTCTACAAAACCTATGGCTCAAAATCATCCCATAACTTGCAGGTATATCCGCCACCAAGATAGTTAGCTTTAGTCTCTTTTTAGGATATACTGCAAGGGTAACTTGTGCATCTTTGATTTGACCTAGGATTGGTACTAGTGAATCATCCATGGAAAAGCACCTACCATGAGAGGAGGTAAAGGATAGACCTAGGGCTTTAGCAACTTGAGCAGGCATGACATTATCTGAAGCCCTAGAGTTGATGACATAGTTTCTTAATTTATAACTGGCAATATACAAGGATACATAAAAAGGTTCTAGCTTTCTAAAGGGATTTTGAAGACCAGGGTCTTGAGAATAGGAATTTGAGTAGTTTTTTTTTTTAGCATGAACTTCATTCTCATTAGACACGAACATTGTAGAGAGAAGGGGAAGGTTCTTGTTTGACTTACCTAACCAGTCTATCCAGCTCTAAAGGGTTGAGCCTAAGGTATTCAACTTGTGAAATTTGAATTTTAGTATTTTTACAAGACTCAACTATGTCAAAAGAGATAGAAACTAGAAGTTCAAAAGAAGAAGTAGAGGGTACCTCAGTAGATGCAACTTTGGGTATAGCACTATTTGTCTTCGTAGAATTAGTGCTGGTATGCCTTGATAGGATGTATTTGGGAGTAGGGGAGGAACCACCAGGTTGGCCTTTAAAATCTTGCCCTTTCTGCGCTTGTTGCCCCCTAGTAAACATTGCACAATTCAGATTGTCTATCTCAGTGTACACATCTTCCCCAACCTCTGAGCCTAACTCATATTCAAATAAATTAACACTAGTATCACCGAGCTGAGTAGTTTCTTCTACATAAGGTTCTTTTGTATGCTCGTTCATCAAGAGCATCTGCATGAATCTAACCATCTCTGGACAAGATGCTCCATCATGATCAAAAGTGAGATGAAAGTTGCACATCATATGATTATTTTTACTGGTAGAAGGACCACCTTCAATTGCCAACCTTTGAGTCCGACCACTTAAAGGTAGTGTTCTATTATAGTTCCCCTGGGATCCATGATCTTTCCTTAACACATCTTGGTAAAAAGGTTGTTGGGAGCCTTTAGGCATCTTCCTCTTTAAGGTGATAATGTCATTGGCCAGCCTTTCTACGACAGGGGACTAGTAGAATTAACTACTGAAGGTTTGCTTGTCTATAATTCCTTCTTCCATTTTCCAGCAATTATAAGATCATCTTCGATTGCAATGGCCAGAGTTTGGGCCGCTGCCAAGTTAGTAGTACCTTCCCTCTTTATAGCATAACTGACATTAGGAGGGAGAGAATTAATAAAGAAATATTTCAACAATCCATCACCAGGCATCACATCATTAGGGATTCTATTTTCAAGTTTGTTGAACTTGGCCACAAACTCTCTCATTTGTTCATGGACTTCTTTCTTCATTGAAGAGAGTTGGGCTACCAATGTGTGTTCATTGTTAGTAGTCTTGAACCTAACTTCAAAATGACATCTCATGGTGGCCTAGTCTCTAATAGATGCATTAGGTAAGTGATAAAACCACTCGGTAGCAGCATCAGTGAGAGACTCAACAAACAATTTGACAGATACATCCTCATGTTGCACTCCTAAGATGGAACATGCTACAAAGAAGGCATTTATGTGCTCGTATGGAGTGAATTTTCTATCACCTCTAAACTTGGGTACAATTTTACTAGAACCCCTAGGTAAATCATGTAGGTTTTCTCCTAGTCTTAGAGGGCCAAAGGTAGTTCCCCATGGAATAGGTGGTGGTTGAGCTATATTGAAAGGAATATGAAGTGGAAAATTAACTTGAAGGGGTAAAATAGTACTATCAAGGGTTAAGACTTGGCAAGAGAAACTTGCAGACTCTCTTACAGATGGAGGAGAGGATGGCCTACTTAAAGACTTGACTTTCCCTGTAGGAGGAAAAAGAGCAAAATTTAAAAATTGAAGCAAGTCAAACTCAATATCAGTGATACCCTTCTTTCTATCATCCCAGGTATATCTTTTCATAGCCAACCTTCACAAATATGTGTACATATATAAAGACAATAGAGTAGAGTCGCCAAACAACTTACTACTTATTATGAGGGAGAGCTTACTGGGCATGCACTCTATTCCTCAGTCTGGTAGCAGGGTTTCTTTGTCTATTGTTAGGGACTGCCTAAACTAAAAGGGGTCTTTCTCTCCTAGGAACAGGAACAACGTCTTCAACAAAAATAATCTCCCGAGCTTCATCGAACCGACGTGCGTTTTCTCTGATGATATCGCCAAGTTCTTCTTCTTCAAGTACCTTGTTAACCTGGTGATATTGTTAGTTCATTCTCCTAGTTTGCCAGTCCACAACTCATAGACCATTAATAATATCTTCTTGATCACAACCAAGCCAGTCTGCGTTAGGCTACAGAACTAGTGCACACCTTCCATGGAGAACTATAAAGTCCAATGATAAAGCAACTCATAGAAAATATATAGTTATTTTCATAAGTGTCCTCAATAGAGTCGCCAAAAATCTGTTGGTTTACAAATTTTACCACCTAAATCTATATTCTCACACCCACACAAGTGCAACTATACCAACAATTGAATCAGTTGCAATGATATTTCATGACAATTCTCTTCTTATTTAACAAGGTGCAACTACCTTCTTATGATATCCAATGAATGAAAACTTAGATTACTTTTAACCAGAAAGCAAAGAAAAATGTGGTGCTTTTAACCAAAAAACATTAAAGGCAATATATCCCACAATAAACTGAATTCATAAGAAGTACAAAGACTTCGACAACAATAGCATCAACTAAATAGTAAAGAATTATATCATATATCATACAATCACCACCATGGACCATATACCAAAAGATAGATAATTCACAATAGTGAGAAAAAATTAATACATCCAACCACTTCAATACATAAATATCATCAACACCTGTAGCATATTCAACATAGGAATAATAAGAATTCAAACAACCATAACACAAAGTTTATGATCCAAGAACGCCATTGTATTGATTTCTATTCATATATAAAAGCAATTGAACTAAAAGTAACACCACAGAATTGATCTATCACCAAAACAAAGTTTTCCAAAAGATCCTAAACATCGACATGCCATTTGAATTTATAGCCATGTCACCCAATAACTATTTTTAAAACCTAACGGCTTCTTGAAGATAGCTGATTTAAAGAAATTTTAATTTAAACATCATTTAAAATAATGGCCCTCTAGAGCCAATAGTTTTTGTGCAAATATGAAATAACTAAAGCATAAGAAAAGTAAATCAATTGATTATTGCCACATCCTCCTCCGCTACATTGTCCTTTTGTGTCGCTTCCTTTTCCTTTGCGTATTCACTTTCATTACACAAGCCAATTTGTGCCGCTTGAGCTACATGTGCCCTCAACTTTGCCTTATAAACCCTGTACTTGTTGATGATTGATGATAATGCCATGCCACTTGGACTTCCAGTCATGTTGACTCAGAGTTTCCTCTTACTAATCCTCCTGTTAGCATGAGTCACCCTTTTGTGCATATATGGTCCATTTTTGAGTTTCTTGACATAGGTGGATACTCTTGCAAGTTTTCCAATTGAATCTTCTGTGATTATATCATAATTCACCATTTCATCAATCAACGTATTCTTGAAATTTTGCTTGATTTCTTTGACGTCAACCAATTTATCATCATCATCACTAATAGCCTCTATCTCCAGAATAGCAAAATTACTCTTGTTGACCGTTAATTATGAGTAGTAGAGAGCAAGAGTGCTTCTCATTTCTTCTTCAAGTGCCCCCACAATAGACAACTTCCATTTAATTATATCTACCCAAGCACCAAAGTTCATTTCCTTAGGGTCATTTAATACTTCCTTAGCCACCAAAATGTTGACATCCATTTCAGCCATATCTTATATTTCTTGGGAGACCAAGGACAGGCTATTGTTGTCATTTTTGATAGTTTGGAAATCAACTATCATGGCCTCTCTTTTGTTGGAACTGGAGGTAAATAATTTCACATATTCTTCTATAAAAATAAGGCCATCAAGAGTCACCTTTTCTATCCATTGCTCTACATAACTACTCATAGCTTGTGAATGCTTGATTTATTGGAATAGATTGGGGTCAAGTGCACTAAAACTTGTGTCGGCAAAGACATCGGTTGACTGTGTTGTAATTTTCAAAAAAGATTGAGTAAAAAGAGACAAAGAGCTTACTTGTGCTCATAATTTGGCATTTTCTTCTTGCTCCTTCTTGACTCTTTTTGACAAATTAATTACTGAATACTTTGCATGATAAATATCCCCCTCAACAGTTGAGGGTCCCATGTCTACTCTACTCAGATTGAAATCTACTTTTGTCACCTCATCCTCATTTTTGTTTCCCATTGGATCAGCAATTTCTAGAATCTGGTGTCCTATAGCAGAATCAGTCACCATCCTTAACATCCTTCTAGCCCTTTTTTGCTTAGGTGTCTCTTGTAGAAGTTTGGCTACAGTATCCACACTATTATCCACCATTGGGATATACCTTTTCTTTTTCTCAACTACCTTTCTCAACCAGGTAGGGGATGAGGAGGAGACATTGGTATTACCAATCACACTCATTACATTGTCCGAACGTATAGGTAGAGAATTGTGCTCTGAAGGATTATTTAGACTAGGTGAATTTAGAGTGCTTAATAAAGACTATAGCATTCTATCTTCTCCCAACTAAGTAAAAATTAAAGAATCACTATCACTTACAAAATTGTTGATAGGGGGCAGTATTACTCTTCAATGGTTGATTATCTTGTTGGCAGGTCATTTTCAATTGGCTAACATCTTCAAGAGGCTTCTCACCATCTCCACCTGATTGTGAGATAACTCTTTGAAGAGTTGGGTTCGAACTAGATGACCTCCTCTGGGTGTGAGTGGCTTGAGATTTATTCTAGCCTTGAGTAGATGAGTCCCTCAATGTTGATGAACCAACGTGTTATCTTATTTTTCCTCTCAACCATTTCTCTATTCTTCTTATCACATGGAAGGAGAAAAATTTGACATCAGTGACCTCTTTATTTGTCCACATTATAGCAGGCAAAGGCTGCAGTGAGGCATTGTGGTAACCCTCATCCAAAATATCAAAATTATCATCCACCATTTGAATCAGGAACCTTCATAGGCAATTCAAAGGCACGAACTTGATCAATAGTAAGCCTTATCCAATTTCTCCTTGGCACTTCTCTATCATCTTTAAATAGTCCTCCTAGAAATATTCAAGCTAGGGCTTGTGCAGGTACAATCCTCCACCATGCATGTTTCCTTTCACAAAATTCTTACTATAAACTGTGAAGATTGAATTCTACCAGCAACTCATCAACACTTCTAGCACTATCATTACTTTTGCAAGAATAAACATAAATTGACACAGGGAAAGATAACCTTTCTCCTTCATCACATGATACTTTGCATTTATAGTTGGCATTCAAAGACACACGTCTAAAAATACAAGGTAGTCTAATGGATACCTTGGCAACTTTAGTGGGGTATTTTCATAACCCCTATCCTCAAGTATGAAAAGCGATCAAACTGAACATAAAAAATCCCAAAATTTATCAATAGGGCAGAAGCCTCTATAGAGAACCTCTACTCTAGCAAACCCTTAATTCATTATGTAAGCCACATCAAAAAGGCATCATTAATCCACCAAAAATATTTCATACCCTCACTCTTCTTCAACTATGGGAAAGTTTGATACACATGTGTGCCTAGGGTGGGAGCTCCTTGAGCTCTTAAACTAGGCCAAGCAACCTCTTTATGAGATAACACATATATCAATTGAGAGCACATGTGAAATCTTCCTTACGTGGGAAATTCACCAACTGTTCATGCATACATTCACTGATTATCCTTGCCCAGTCTATATGGTGATCTTCACAGATAAGCAGAATAAATCTACAAATCTAGTACTCAAAGGAATCAGATTAAGAGCTCCCAACCATGCAATTTAGTGGAGTAATCATGTCATAAATTCCCTCCTTGAAATGACTTCTCTTCAAATTAGCGGGAAGCCTCAACTTTCCCTTCTTATCAACTTCTAACTAGGTTTTAGCAATGTAGCTCTAACACCAATCCTTCCTTTCATTATAAAACCCCCAAGTAGAGGACATAGAAACATTAGCATTTTATTCATGCTCATCCAAATTCAGAGCAAGAGCAATGGATTCTGAGTCAATTCTAGTTATCACAAAGTCGCCTTGAGCTCTTATTTCTTGAGACTCCAGGGAATAGTTGTTGGCATAAGAAACCACCAAGTTAGGACAACACACAACAAGTGGAAAACCCCTAGCTTGGTCTAAACCACTTCCCATAATTTTGTTGGCTAGAGAAGTTCGGCCCTCAGGTTGCACTCTCTTCCAAAAATCTTCAAGGTGAATGTGACCCAGTTTTGTATCCTTGACACCAAATAACATATTTTCTACCACGGGAACCATAGGGGCCCCTTGAAACATGAATTTCATTTTTACCAATTTGAAAACCCAACTAGCTAAAAACTCTAAAACATTCACAAACATAGCAGAAGTCCACAATATACTTATAGGAAAATCACTATACAGATTCATGAAAATGAAATGCTTCTACCACCTAGATGAATTCTTGTGTTCTTATAACAAGAGAGAGAGGAATGAAATAAAGAAGGCCAACTGAGCTAACCTGTAAACCACAAATTCCACAAACTCCTCATGAGTAGTGGACTAGCAGCTCTCTGCTCTGCAACATTTTTCTTTCATAAAATTATGAAAATTTCAGGCAGGGTGGTTAACTTGTCCACGCTTGATGTCACTTCTCATAAATCCATTCATAAATTTCATTAATTGCTAGCGACGTATCAAACTTTGAAATTCTTAAAATCTCCTTGGGTTTCCCACCAAAAAGTGTGCCAATGTACTTATACACATTCCAAATTAAATGTGAGATGACAGGTGTCATTCCCTTCGTACCGCTTGATAGCTTAAAAAAATGTGCCACAGAAGTAGCTAGCATGTCCAATCGGCAAGTCAAGGATTTGAGGAACCTTTGAACCACAATTTTGAGAGTTTAGAAGTTCAAAGAACTTTTGACCTCCTGACAACAAAGACTTTACTTGACACAAAGTGACCAAGACTGATAAAGGAAGAACCTTTAGACAGTAGACTTGGTGACTAGTGTAATGGATGCAAATATGATGTACAACACTGAGCAAGATGCAATGTTCTACAAAAGTCAGGTTCACCAAAATGTAATGGATGAAAAGAGGGTAGAGAGGTGTGATTGGTAGTTTGATTAGGTCCTCCTTTCACTCAATACATTCAAGGACATTTAACCGAGTTGAATCATGACTTTTATAAGAGGACTCAACTATCAGGTTGGCTGTCACTTGGAATGATAAGGAAATTTTGGAATTTGTTGATTAATGTGTTAATTTTAGTCTGATTAATCTCAAAACCCTAATTATGCAAAATCATAAACAAATGGATGAAACCTGACAAATGCTCACATATAAAGACACTAAATGCAGATTAGATACATAACAGATTTTAGATTTTAAAGTTCAAAAGCTTTAGGGTCAAAAGAGCAGGTGTCCAAGCCCAAGGTGGTACTTTTTCTAAGGGCTTCAAGATCTTTTCTGCTACTGATTGCAACCACTTCAAAGATTTCTAGCACTACAAAACTGAGGGTCAAACGAGTGGGCACCCTTGACCTTTTAGGGTTATTTCCTATCTTTTTCTTTAGATCTAGAATTCTTATGCTTTGCAATGATCCTCTGCAACTCCCCTCCGCAAGATTTGATACCTGTCACCTGCAATCACAAGTGAGGGGTTGGGGGTTATAGTTTTTAGGAGCTTGCCTTGGTCAAGCCCTGGAATGGCATTCAAGCCTTCCAACACCATTGTTGGATAGAGAGTGCATGTCCTTACAGGACAGAGGCAAAATCAAATGATAACATAGATAGATTGAATCACAAATAGATATCACCTCAAAGATGTAGCTCTCAAGGAGATGAAGATATTTCACACCATGAGAAGATAAAGCCAAATCTACAATAACAAACACAACAACATAATTATGCTCTGCAACACAATGAATGTTGTGAATGCTCTATGATCATAAGTTCACCTTAATCTCAAAATCATCTTCTAGTTTTCAAATGAAGTCCTAAACATTCTTATGTATGCATTCCCACTAATATTTAATAATTTAAACTTAAGATGTCGACAAGGAACACCTTTTAACAATCACAAACTAGCATATGAATTTGTGACAATAACAAAATAAGGTAGGGAAAGGGTGCGGGCACCCTTGTCCAGGAACCTATTTTAGGGATTGATTAGGCTCACAAATGTCCCCTAAGTCCCATTTGTCATGGGTTTTGGGGAATTTTTCTCTGGATTCATTTTTAAGATGCATGATTAAAATTAAGGGACCTAGGAGCTACACTTAGGAGGTAAAAGTCCTAGGGGGACATTTTACAACATAACAATATCTTTGATCAAGGGAACACCAACCTAGCACATGATCTTACCAAGCAACTTTTGGTTGAACTTAAAAGGTTACATGCACAATATTTGGCCAAGAATCCTCCACCTCCCAATCCATCAATCCCTCCAATCTCTCCACCATAATATCCCTCTAATCCTATCAACCTTAATCCATTATGCTATATACCTCACAATCCATCAATCCCTATACTCCCATCACCATATCCCTCCAACCCTCCTACATCTAACCCTTTGATCCACCTATCTCTCAATCCATCAATCCCTATCATCCATCCACCATCTAGTTCACCATCTAATCCACCATTAAACCTTCCAAGTCCTAATTCATCAACTAAAGAATCTATGAAGGATCTTCTCCAAAGAATATTAGTGAAAAATCAAAGCAAAATCAAAGCTATAGAGTCCTCCAAATCTACTCATCCTATGTCATCCCCCTCTAACACAAGCAGGCCCAAGACCAGCAAAAATGAACAAGAGCTTCTAAGTACCATACCTATCCCTACATTACCATCATGCAGTCCAACACCTACCAAGCCTATTGAATAATCTCCTACCATAAGTGCAATCCAATAAACATCATGTAGCCAGGTTGATGATTCTATCCAATCACCTATCACATCCATCTAAGTCACTTCCACTTCCATTCAAACACAATAGCTAGTCAAGACTCAAATCCAAAGTTGAAACATCAACTTTCTATCCTAATCAAGATCTAAGCATCCCATCTAACCCCATCCTCAATCCCCTCCCATCTAGTGATCAACTTATCAACACTCACCCTATCCCTAATACCACAACACCCCCTATTGATCCCACACCATCTTCTATCACCCCTTTATCATCCTCCATTGATCCTTTACAACTACCTACCAATCCCATTCCAATTCTATCCTCTTATCCATTTGGCCAAAACACCTTCATCCACAGTGGCTCTCTCATAGGAGGTGAACAACTTCCATCCACCACCCATCTTTCTCCAACAAATAATGGAATCGTGTCTTGTTTCCAAAGCACCAAACATCCCATTGCACATGTATGCTCCAAAACATGAACTATCAAAGAAAAGGTTTAAGCCTTTATGAACAAGGTATCTTGGAGCCTATCCATGTCAAAATTCATCCACACACACATGGTATTGGATATACATTTCAAGGCAAGCAATCTAAAGATGTGGGTATCACTCACAAGCCTCCGAGATCCACTTTTTCCAATCCTAAATCTAATGCATCCCATCACACCTCTAAATCATATGTTGTCATCCCTCCTCCATTGCCATACAAACCCAAAAAGCATGTGACCATAAATCTCCCTCCATCCACTTTACCTCCACTACTCCTAACTCCTAATATGCCCATCCTCTAATCCACTCATCTCTTCATCCACAAGTCCAGTAATCCTTCCATCCACATATCCCACTCCCTTAAACCCCCTAAAATCCCAAGTCATGACCAACAAAAGCACACATCATCCAACCATGAAGCTATCACACCACCCATGGGATTCCAAAATAAAAATTTGGGTGCCTCCACACATAAAGCAAACAATCCACAAAAGCCTAAATAGGCTATATCATCCAAGAAAAATGAAAAATTTAAAAGGCTACAAAATCCCACACCATCAAAGCAAAAACAAAAATGGTGTGGGTCCCCAAGTAAAAAGAAAGAAATCCAAATGAAGCATCCAAATTCCAATCCACCCCCAAATCCCAAAAATCCTACTCCCCATCTAAAAATCCCACAATTCCTAAGTCTATTTGGGTCCCTAAGTCCCCAAATCGACAATGCCCATTACTCCCCATTCCCCATCCAAAATATAAGCTTAAAAATATATCGTGGTGTGTGCAACCATTGGTCTTGGTTCCCCTCCACCCCATGGCATTCCCACATACCTCCATCCTCCCATCTTACATCCCCTATCCCACATATCTACCCCATCACATCCCTATGGTCCATACTTTCACATAATCTACATCATAATCCACTATCCACCATCCATTCCACATTCTCTTATCCACCAACATCCATCCACGTCATATCACTCAACATGGTCCATGTGTGACAACTATCCAACATGGGACAATATCCTCTTTGCTATGGAAACAGATGCTAGAGTCCCCATTCCATCCAAAAAGCACAAAAAAGAAAAAATAAATTAATAAATAAAAATAAAAGAATAGTAAAGAGAAAAAATCCATCTAATGGTGAAAACCACTTCTTGTGGCACCTTGGGCAAGTAACATGATTAAAACCACTTATGGGCATCACGTGTAATCCTTTTTCCATTCATTTGTGTCCCATACTTGGGGGAAAAACCATGCCATTCATCCACATCCATAACATCTTTTTACATATCTTATCCATTATATATCCTTATCGTATCATATCCCTATCCACCATCTTCATAGCTATCCTTGTTGTAATGAGGGTAGACAACTGAGGGTGGGGGGGTGAATCAGTTGTCTTAAAACTCTGTCTTTTGCTGCACTTAATCCTCTTTAGAACTTATCAACAGATCAATGATATAACTGTTGGGTCTCAAAAATGCAGGTTTCAAGCCCTAAGAGGATGCCAATCTCTATGATCATACTTGCAACATTTTTGAACCAACTAATGGAGTTAACCTAGATGGTTGATGACTCCTTGCACTTCAAGCTCTGCTAAACCTAGGCAGGTGAACCTTGAAAGCTGAAGCAGATAAAAGGAATGTATGACTAAAATGAATTTAGGGATCTACCCACAATGACATAAAGTGTGGAATAGATAAAAGCTTGCAAACTACTTCTACTCCTAATACTAAGATCTGAGATGTAATTGTTTGTGTTAATGGGGAAATGGATTGATCAATAATGATAATAAAACCCAAACATCAATGAAATATGCAAGTAAACAAGATTGAATAAACAAAAGGTTTTATTATCATTATTGATCAATCCATTTCCCCATTAACAGTTTGAATAAGATTTTATGGAATCCTAGAGTGGAATTGGTATGACCAGTGTCTATTTCTATTGGGCTAATGGAGTCAAGGTGTATATGATATATGATTTACTTACAGGTTACAATTCTAATTGTTTGGCACTTGTGTTTGTTTATACCTTGTATAAACATGCAAGAATGTGACTGACAAACTCTACTTATTGATCCACTCGATCCTACCAGGTTACTGTGACTTATTGAAAGGATTTTAATCCTTGCTTAAAGGAACCAATCAACAAAATCACACAATGACAGCAAATGTGTATTGACAAATGGAGTAGATCCTCAATTTGAATAACAAGGCAATATCGAGTTGGAGACAGTATGGTAATCTTATCAATTATAGGGCTATTCTTACTGATCCAAATGTTACTTCCAAGTTATTGTAATCAATCAAAAGGATTTTAATTCTTTAATGGAAACCAATTAATTCGATTACATGAAAATGGCAAGTGTGTCTTGATGAAACTAAAATATCAACTTGGAAACTCAAGTTCAAATAACAGAGAAATAACAATGTGGAGACAACCAAATAATTGTTCAGCTCAACAAACAATAGACATCAATATTAAATCACCAATTTATGCATTCTTCTCCATTATACAATTTCAAAAGATTTTACAATATACAACATAATGTTTTATTTCGGCAACTGGTCAATCCATCTAGTTATCTAACTCCTATTTCTGATCATGATGCTTTCTTCTCTAATCTCCTGATGGTTATCCCTTCTGACTTCATCTGGCATATATACATGATACCTTCTAGGGTTGTGACCCTTGAGACAACCACTCGATGCAACTCTTCACTTAATTAATTATCTTCAATAGATTAAAACATTTTAATTTTAACCTTCTTTGTCTTCAAAATATTCTGTAATCTCTATTTGAGGATAACAGTATTCTAAATTTGCACCGGATGCATTTGTATATGTCTATTTCACTTTTTTAGTAGATACACCACCAAGTTGGATTTTAAGAACATGGGACAATTGCCCTTTAATATCAGATTCACTTTCGGCTAACTATGGGACTTGTATATGCAATTTTTATCATTTTGTATCTCATATACATATGCATATGTGGTTGGCCTCTATATTGTGTTGAAATTTCCTTCCTTTCAATCTTTGCATTTGTATATTGTATATCATATGAATTTGGAACATATATACAAATGTAGACCCCATCAGTTTTATAAAACAACCTTCTGAATTACCTTCAAGTTCGGCTTTTCATCACCTTCATGTATATCAAATACATATCTTTCATATACAAGCACAAATTTTATTGGGTTTATGAAATAAATTGAAATTATCTTTCAGATCCGCCTTTGTATATATCCTGTTGTATTACTTTCTTGCATATCATATACATATATCTCCAACATACATATGTGGTCTGCACTCGATGTATATAATGTTTAAATCTCCAATTATGTCGGGTTTTGTATATTATTCTCTTGTATATTTTCTTTGTATATTGTCGTTTGTATGTTATATTGTATAAGCGCACATACAAAGCATCTTATACAAACCCTCTCTTTACCTTTTATCCCCAGCGATGCTTTTTATTCCTTTGTATATCGGGTATGTATATTATAAACATACAAGCACCTTGAACATACAAAGACTTTTCAGCATTTAACTTTCTTTTTGCATCCGATTTGTATCTCTTATTTGCATCCTTTTAACTTGTATATTGGCTTGTATATCAAAGATATACATTGTTATTTATACAAGCCTGATATGGAAACGGTGGAGCCCACATCACTTTTCTGATTGTATCTTCCAAAATGCAACAATACTTGTATCCAATTTTTAGATACAAAGTTGGATACATACAAACTCCTTTGTATCACCTCTTTGGACTTATCATTTTTATAAACCACAATTTACTTACTTTTCGGCTCCGCGATGTATATAAAGTGCAATGCATCTTCCGATATACTTTAAGTCATGATGCATCATTTTAACTAAATTTCAACCATTCTTCAGTTCCGCATTGTATGTATATTTAAATGTATAACCTGAAACATACATATAATGCACGAAACATACAACAATAAAACCTCATTTCATAATCTTTTCAATTTCGTGACATGCATATAGCTTTGTATATCATCTTGTATGTTTCCCTTTTCCAAACATACAAACTCAAAATACATCCGATGGACTTGACCAATTATTTATTTAAACTCTTAACTCTGTCGGGTCCGGTTCTATGAAAAGTCATCAGGTCCGGATCTTCATGCATCTGCATATTCGTATCTACATGCTTTATGAGCTTTGTATCTTGTATACATATAAACAAATACACAAAAATTTTGACCATTCATATTTCATTTGTAAATTTGTATTGGCCAGACATCTTCAAGATCTACCTGATGTAGAAGTGGGCATGGTTATTATCGACGTGACTTTCTTCATCGCTGTGTGAATAACCTTTTTCCCTGATCTCCTAATTGTTACCGATATGATTATCAGGGAGAGTCTCGTCGATGAGTGTAATCCTTATTTCTATCAGAGTAAGATATGTTATCAGAGTAACTTATTTCAAGCCACCCGATCGTGGTTATCTCCCTGATAGCCCTTTACACTCCTTATTGAAGAGATCTTCACAGTATGTCATCGACATCATTGTGAGTATTGCTTCGGCCAGACTCATAAACTTTATTCTGATTTACCTGTTCTCGCCGATGGTTCTTTGCTATAGGATGACATAAACCATAAGATATATCAAATTGTTTTTACTTTCTTTCACAAAGAATCTTCCAAGCATTTTGCACCAAGGGGGTTTGTCGTAGGCAATACATAGTGGATTCTTTGATTTTTCCTTTCTGAGTGACCTTCATCTCTTGACTGCTCCATTTTCATCATTGTTGAACACTGACCACTAATGATATCTTTCCCTTTTGAAAGTGCATTGCTTCTTCAGAAAAAATTCTATTCTTTGTGCTGAGGGAGTTGTTTCTTGTGTCATTTCTTAGCATCTGCTTCAAAAAAGAAGAGCCACGACCTGTAGCATATACTAGACATCTTGGGGCTTCTTTTCTCTTTTAGCTTCTTTGTGACTATATTTCTGAGTTCTGAAATTGATTTCTACACATAGGGGACCTAAAATTTTGCCAAAAAACTGTATGAAATTTTAGGTCCCAACAATACCCATGAAAGCATAAATCAACAACACATGAGCAGAAACATAATCAACACACATAACACCAAGATTTTTATGTGGAAACTCGGTTAAGGGAAAACCACGATGGGGGTTAACCCACAAGATTTATTCTCTGTTATAAGAATAGAAAAATAGGAAGGCACTTGCCTTCGAGCGCACTACCCAGATTTCACTGCTCACAGAGACTCACTGTCTACAAAGATATATAAATGGTTATCATAGAAAGGATGAACTAAGAAGCAACATCTTCACTATGCCAGGATTCAATTCCATTGAAGCTCTCAACACCTCTGCTCTGCTCTTATATTCTTCTCTGCTACCTTCGCATCATCACCTTCTCCCTCTTCTACTCTTCTTTCTCTCTGCTCTACCTTTTCTTAGAATCTTATCATTTTTGCTTAGGACACACTCTCCATGACTCAATCTACAAGTATCTATATGCTATATCAACCTTGGAATGAATCATCAAGGTCGACATTACATTCATCAACTATTGGAACAATCTCCAAAGTTGGCATTACAACATTTACAAAAATACTTGACTCAATACCACATGCAGATCACTACATTGTCGGCCAAGCATAACTGGGACTCAAATCTTCCTTGTACAACACACCATGCTTCAGAGAACTCCTCTTCGATCATCCGCAACACGCATGAAACATCTAGTCGGCTAAGGCTGGAAAGAACAGTAATGCGCAAGGAGAAATCTTCAACTATGAGCTTGATCTTCAATGTAGACAATCAACACAATAGGCACACAATCTAGAGACCACCACAAGCACAATGAAATTAACAAGAACAACTACACCACCTCGAATCACCAGAATCACTTGCATCTTCATACCGAAACTTAAGAACAACTGTCATGACTGTCACACTAGAAAGATTGCTTGCGGACCTCCAAACCACGAACCACTTGAGTTGAGGATACACACCAACATCCCAAACATACCTCTATAACTGTAGACCATAATATTCCAATGCGGAGCAATCCGGACCAAATTCCTGTCACTCTGTTACCTCTGAACAACTACAAAATCTAGTTCTACTCAGATGGCCATAACTTCACCAATTCTTCATGGAGACCTCTCAAATCTTAACTAGAGCAAACTTCAGACAATCCTCTACAAACCCTTTAGTACGCAAACTCTGATCTACATTTCATTGGAAATGTTAAGCAATATACTTTACTGTCCTGCACTGTTTTCACTATCTCTGACAAGAAGATATGTTGACATCAGTGACAACACATCATAGGCACATATTTGCAACAATCTCCCCCTTTGTCATTGATGGCAACACATGATGTGAAAAACTAATTCAACCACCAAGACAAGGACTTCTCCCCCTTTCTCTTATCACACCTACAACCACTTTCTTCACTGCTCCCTCTTTCACCAGCAACTATTCACTTCTTAGTTTTTCACATGCCTTCTCTCCCCCTTTGACATCAATGGCAAAGGGCACATATTTGCAGTCATCTCTCTCTTTTTGACAAATTAAACTCTAGAATTATCATTCTGACTACTCCCCCTGAGTAGCATCCCCTCATCATCAATCTGAATCACAAGATATGTCTGTGAGTTCCACCAGATTGATGCACACTAGTGCACCTCAGTTTTGAATAGGAGGGGTAATAACCCCTAGCATCTCTTTGAGATACACAAAAGTATCCTTAGGTAGAGGCTTAGTGAAGATATCTGCAATCTGATCCTTTGAAGAGACAAACTCCAATCGAACTTCATTCTCATTTACCTTCTCTCTCAAAAAGTGAAACTTGATGGATATGTGCTTTGTCTTTGAATGCAACACCAGATTCTTTGAGTTGTTTATTGCACTTGAATTATCATAGAAGATTGTAATAGGCTCTTCAAACATAATTCTGATATCATTAAACATTTGCTTCATCCACAGAACTTGAGTACAATTACTTGCTACTGCTATGTACTCTACCTCTGTAGTAGACAAAGATATTGCCTCCTACTTTTTGCTCAACCAAGAAACCAATCTCGTTCCTAAGAAAAATGCACCACCATTAGTACTCTTCATGTCATCCACATCTCCTACCCAATCAACATCTGTTTATGCATGAAGAGTGAAATCATCATCCTTAGGATACCATAAGCCATAATCAGTTGTCCCCTTTAGATATCTAAAAATTCTTTTGACTGCTACAACATGAGATTCTCTAGGGTCAGCTTGAAATCTAGCAACAAGGCCAACTGTATTCATAATATCAGGTCTGGTTTGAGTTAGATAAAGCAGTCCTCCAATCATTGATCTATACCTTTTCTGATCTACCTTAGGGGAATCATCATCTTTACTCAACTTGCATCTAGTTACCATAGGAGTACTCACTAGTTTTGAATCCTCCATTCCAAACTTTTTCAACTCCTTCACATACTTAGACTGAGATATAAAGATGTGTTTATCTAACTGAATGATTTGTAGACCTAAGAAGAAATTCATTTCACCAAACATAGACATCTCAAATTCACTTTGCATCTGATCAGCAAAATTTTTACACATGCTCTCATTCCCATCAAAGATGATATCATCAACAAATACCTCAACAATTAAAATGTGTTCATCAATTGTGAAATAAAGATTACTGTCAGTTGTGCCTTTGCTAAAACCTAGCTTTAGCAGATACTTATCTAATCTTGCATACCAGGCTCTTGGGGCTTGTTTAAGTCCATACAATGCTTTCCTCAATCTGCAGACCATATCTCCCTTATCAGACAACTGGAATCCTTCCGGTTGCTCAATGTAGACTTCTTCTTCCAACTCTCCATTCAGGAATGCTGACTTGACATCCATCTGGTAAAGTTTGAAATCTTTGTAAGCAGCAAAGGCAAGAAATAATATGACTGCTTCTATTCTTGCCACCAGAGAAAAGTTTCTTCAAATTCAATTCCCTCAACCTAAGAATATCCTTTGCACACCAATCTTTCTTTGTTTCTCACAACTTCACCATCTTCATTCAATTTGTTCTGGAAGACCCATTTAGTTCTGGAATTACATTCTTATCTTCAAGTCTAGGAACAAGATCCCAAGTATGATTCTTTCTAATTTGCATTAACTCTTCCTCCATTGCTTTCACCCAATTTTCATCATTACAAGCTTCATTTACTGATTTTGGTTCAACTTTTGAAATTAAACAATACTCCATTTGTTATTCTACAATTTTTCTTCTAATTTGAACACCTTTATTTTTGTTTCCTATGATCTGATCTTTAGAATGCTTCAACCTTACATACCTGGGGGTTTTGGGATTTTCTTAAATTTCTGATTCTTGAACTTGTTCCTCATCATCTACACTAGCTTCTTGAGTTACTAGATTTTTCGGAGCAGTCTGAATATGAGTTTGAGTTTGAACTTGCTTTCTATTATTTGGACTTTCATCATCTGATTCATATCCATAGAACCTAGAAGGTCCCTCCTTGCTTTCATCAACCTTGACATTAGCACTTTCAACAATCTTTTTCAATCTTTTGTTAAAGCATCAGTATGCCTTGCTTTGATTAGAATAACCCAGAAATATTCCTTCATCACATCTTGGATCAAACTTGCCTAGATATTCATCTCTCTTGATATAGCATTTACTATCAGAAACTCTAAAGTATTTTATTGTAGGAGCATGACCAAACCACAGTTCATAAGGTGTTTTACTAGGAGTACCTTTGATGTGTACTCGGTTAAGAGTGTAGACAGCAGTACTCACAGCCTCTCTTCAATAGGCATATGGAACATTTGCCTCCATCATCATTGTTCAAACAACCTCTTGAATAGTCTAGTTCTTCCTTTCCATAACTCAATTCTACTTAGGAGTCATAGGAGCAGATAACTGTCTTCCTATTCCTTGCTTTTCACAGTATGCATTAAAATCACTGGAGGTGAATTCTCCACCTCTGTTAGATCTCAAACACTTTATCTTCATTCTAATCCCATTCTCAACCATAGCCTTGAACATTTTGAATTTGTCAAGAGCCTTTGATTTCTCTCTTAAGAAAGTAACCCACATCATCTGGGAGTAATCATCAATCAACAACATAAAATATATGTCTCCTTGCAAACTCCTAACTCTAGCATGACCACACAAATCAGTGTGCACAAGTTCCAACAATCCACTTGAATTTTGTTCTTTACTTTTGAATGTAGTTCTACTCTATTTGCCCAATTGACATTCCTTACACATGCTATTAGCAGGTTTCACAAGCTTTGGAAGATCTCTTACAGCCTGAGTAGTGCTTATCTTGACAATGTTATCAAAGTTTACATGACACATTCTCCTATGCCATAACCAACTCTGATCAATCTAAGCAATCAAGAAACTTTTACTAGTACCACTTAAATGGAAGATATTACCTCTAGTCTGTGTACCAGATGCAATCTCAGTTCCAGAGCTTTCCAAAATTTTGCATTTTCCATCTTTGAATCAGAGATCATACCCTTTGTCAACCAACTGTCCAACACTAAGAAGATTATGTTTCAACCCTTCCACATATAAAACATCATTAGTGTTATTCTTACATCAAAAGAGATGGATCCTTTCCATGAATTCTACCAGCTGAGTTGTCCCCAAACTTCACAATTCCACCTTCATATCTTTCCAAACCTACAAACTTCCTTTTATCACCAGTCATATGATGAGAACATCCATTGTCAATCACCCATTCATCCTTTTCTTCAACCTGAGAAGCCAAGGACCTTTCCACATTTATACAGCTAGTAGATTTAGTAGGCACTGGATCTTCTTCCTTGATAGCAGTGAACACCCAGTCATTTCCAGAGGCACTTCCTTTATTAGATTCATCATTTGTGACTCCTTCATCAGTAGCTTCTTGGACATAGTAACATTTCTTTTGAACCCTAGTTCTATTAGGGTTTGATTTTGAAACCCTCTTCAGACATCTTGAAGCAAAATGACTAATCTTATTGCAAGCAAAACATTTGAAAGGCAACTTTCCTTCATACTTACCGGATCTTCTTGGTAATCTTTTGGTAATAAGGGCTTCAAGTTCATCAAGCTTTGCTTCATCTTCTTCAAGTTCCTTCCTAGCCTTCTCATATCTGGTTAATCTTCTTGAAGATCTTTCACCTGGATCAAATCTTTGATTTCTGAAAACACTGGCCTTAAATGCAGATTCTGATTTAGGAAGAGAATCGCCAAACTCACTCATTTCAAATGTTGAAATCTTGCCAACCAACTGATCCCTTGTAATAGTTGTCACAGTCTTGATCTCTTCAATAGAAACAACTTTATGCTTGTATGAATCACGTAAGGATCTGAGCACTTTTGCAACAATCTCTGATTCTTCCAGTTTTCCACCATCACACCTGATACCACACACAAGTTCATTCACCTTCTGAATATAGGAAGTGATGTTTTCATCTTCACTAATCCTTAAACTTTCGTATCTACCTCTCAGACTCTATAACTTAGCACATTTGACATGTGCATCACCTTCATACAGATTTTCCAATTTCTTCCAGATTTCATGAGCAGTTTTTAGTTCCAGGACATTTGTCATTTCTGTATCAGTCAGGGCACTCAACAAAGCTTCCTTAGCCCGAATGTTATTTTCAGCATCTCTGATTTGATCTGTAGTTGTAGGACCATTCTACGGAGGCTTATACTCATTATTAGTTATCAACCAATACTGATCACCCATGCATTGTAAATGACACTCCATCTGACTTTTCCAAAGGGAGTAGTTTGTTCCATCAAATCTCAAACTATCCTTTTTGTATGTCAACATCCTGGATCTCCTCAAGTGATCAAGCTTCTTTTAGAGGAACTTGCTCTGATACCAATTGTTGTAATGAGGGTAGACAACTGAGATGGGGGGTGAATCAGTTGTCTTAAAACTCTATATTTTGCTATACTTAATCCTCTTTAGAACTTATCAACAGATCAATGATATAACCATGAAAGCATAAATCAACAACACATGATTAGAAACATAATCAACACACATAACACCAAGATTTTTATGTGGAAACCTGATTAAGGGAAAACCACGATGGGGGTTAACCCACAAGATTTATTCTTTGCTAAAAGAATAGAAAAATGGGAAGGCGCTTGCCTTTGGGTGCACTGCCCAGAGCTCACTGCTCACAGAGAGTCACTGTCTATAAAGATATATAAATGGTTATCACATAAAGGATGAACTGAGAAGCAACATCTTCACTATGTCAGGATTCAGTTCCATTGAATCTCTCAACACCTCTGCTCTGCTCTTATATTCTTCTCCGCTACCTTCGCATCATCACCTTCTTCCTCTTTTGTTCTTCTTTCTCTCTGCTCTACCTTTTCTTAGAATCTTATCATTTTTTCACAGGACACACTCTCCATGACTCAATCTACAAGTATTTATATGCTATATCAACCTTGGAATGAATCATCAAGGTTGACATTATATTCATCAACTATTGGAATAATCTCCAAAGTCGACATTACAACATTTACAAAAATACTTGACTCAATACTACATGTGGATCACTACACTTTTAGCCAAGCATAAATGGGACTTAAATCTTCCTCAAACAACACACCATGCTTCATAGAACTCCTCTTCGATCATCCGCAACATGCATGAAACATCCAGTTGGCCAAGACTGGAAAGAATAGCAATACCCAAGGAGAAATCTTCAACTACGAGCTTGATCTTCAATGTGGACCATCAACACAATAGGCACATGATCCAGAGACCACCACAAGCACAATGAAATCAACAAGAACAATCGTACCACCTCAAATCACCAGAATCACTTGCATCTTCATACCGGAACTTAAGAACACCAACTGTCATGACTGTCACACTAGAAAAATTACTTGCGGACAAACCACTTGAGTTGAGGATACACACCAACTCCCAGACATACCTCTATAATCGCAGACCATAATATTCCAATGCGGAGCAATCCAGATGAAATTCCTGTCACTTGGTTACCTCTGAACAACTGTAAAACCCGGTTCTACTCAGATGGCCATAACTTCACCAATTCTTCATGCGGACCTCTCAAATCTTAATTGGAGCAACTTCAGATAATCCTCTACAAACCCTTTAGTCTACAGACTCTGATCTTCATTTCACTAGAAATGTGGAGTAATATACTTTATTATTCTACACTATTTTCACTGTCTCTGACAAGAAGATATGTTGACATCAATGACAACACATCATAGGCACATATTTGCAACAATCCTATTATCTCCCATCCATCCTATCCTTCATATCTTCTTCCTTATCCTATTGTCATTCCATTAGATCTTGATAAAGACAGGGGCAAAATATCAAAAACATGCTTTGGACACCTCTTGGCATAAGTCCCTTTCCAAGCATCTCCTCCAAACATCTACCCATCCCTTCCAAGCATTCACCTATTATACATTTTCATAAGCATAATCACATAAAATCCTAAGCATCGTACCTAGAGTGGGGCATATGATTCCTATGCAACTTAGTCTTTGGAGATCAGCTAGAACCCTTCCCTCCATCTATCTTGTAACCCCCCATCCTAGCCCTTATCACTAGATATCCATCCATCTATCAGGAATCTCCTATCCATCATCTTCCATCGCGAAACCTCCAACATAATCCTATCACCTTATTCCAATCCTACCTTCACCCTCACCTCAAGACTTGGTGTTCCCTCGTCATTGGTATCTAGCCCCTAGATTATCCAAATGCAATCTAATGTACCCATCCCATAATATAACCATACCTCATCCAAATCACAAAAATAAAAAAATAAAAAAATATCAATCAGAAAAATCAAAAACATCAAAAAAATAAAAAAACCTTCCAAAATCCAAAAAAATTAAAATATACTAAAAATCCAAGCAATAAATCCAAATGCAACCAATCCTTAACCCATACCAAACTAGCTAAGCCATCTATCCAATAGTTTTGGGGCAAAGCCTTGCTACAAACCTATCATTTATTTCATCAAACCCAATCAATTCTTTCTTAAGAACGTAAGGCTTTCTTAAGTATAGAAATCATCTATCCATCTTGATGTTGTTCTTTGACCAACAAAACTATCTTTATCCATCAATCCTAGTGTTGATCACATGGCCAACAACACTAGCCAATCAATCTAATCCATCCATCATCAGTTTTCAGCTTCATAGGGGCAACAATCTTGTTTTTCATGCATGCTTGCTTGTTCGTGTGCACTATCATTTCATTTTTGCATTTGTATAGTATTTTGCGTGTTTGTTGGATGTTCTTATTGCTCCAGCTAATATTCATATCTTATGTGTGTGGGAATAAGCTTTTTTATCTAAAGATTATACCTTTTGTGCGCTAGGACTTTAATGCTCTAATTATATTTCATCACACGTCTAGACAAGGTTGTATTGCGTTGGGTATAAGAACACCCCTTTGTTTGTATCAAGTCCTTGCAAAATATTGTCACCATGACATCATGGTCTACCATATCATGGTGCCCAATGGCATATGTTTGCTTGTGACCTCATCAGGTTGTCTCATCACAATATCCACCAAGGTTGTCAAATTCTATGTGTTGTATTGTGTCACCCATCTTTATGCACGAGAAACATTGTCACCTTGGTCTCTATACCTTGGTGCATAAGGTCTAGTGCTAGATCAAAATAAATATTGCTATCACTATATTACAGCATAACTCCTCCATCTATTCCATACCTTATCCTTCCTCCTTCTTAACCAAACCTATTTCATCCATTTCGAGACCACACTCATGTTCTTGCAACCCACCTATCCTCTCGAGGGGGAATCCCCTCTACTATCATCCCTAAGCCTAACCCATTTCTTCCAAACCAAATTTGTTTTTTATCCAATCCAGCACTATATTTTAAACTTCTTTGAAATAATGTTGATTAGTCACAACACTATTTCAAAGAGGGGCAAAATGTAGACATCTAAAATTGACCATGTCCTTCCAACACCACTTAAGATCACTTTCGACATCTTCTGACACCTTTTTGACACCAACTAACCTCACCTTTGACATCTTGTGACACCATGTTAACACCACCTTGTGTCGTCTTGTGACGCCTTAATCCTTCTGACCACTTTTATCCTAAGTTAATTAAATAAATCATATTTACTTAATTAACATATCCCTTTATCTAGTAGCCTAAATTAATTAAATAAATCCCCCTTTATTTAGTTATTTTAACCTCCCAAGCCTTCATATCCCTATGTTAATTAAATAAACTTCATTTATTTAATTAACATCCCTTCCACTAACTTTTCCAATAGCAAGATTAATTAAATAAAACTTATTTAATTAATTCTAACATCTATTTAATCCCATCCCCACAACTAATTAAGTATTTCTTATTATTTAATTAGTTGTCCTAGACACATGTCACTATCCTCAACACTCCACAAATAAAACCAAATTTAAAATTCCTCCACTAGAGGACAAGAATCAAAGTCAAAGCTACAACTCAATCTCCACCCTCCATTCATCTTTTAATCTTGACCCTTCACACATAAAGATGCCCTAGAAATCCTTATCAAGCCCTAATCCAAGCCCTAATTCCTCTCATTCAACCCTCATGTGATACTTGTCACATGACACAACTCCAATCCAAACTCTAATCCTCAAGCAACCCTAGCCATTGATCTAAGCTTTCAATATTAACCCTCCATCCTTTTATCAATTATCTATAAATTGAACCCTCGTCTAATCAAAAAGGGAGCTCACTAGATAGTACTCTTATGCTATCCAAATATCCTCTCATCCCATCCATTTCCATTAGCTTATTCTTAGTGAGAGCAATCTACATTATATCTTGATCATGGAGTATATCTAGAATGCATTGGGTGCATGCATTCTCCACTCTATCATGGAGACTAGAATGGGGTGAAGTTTGAAGGTATAACTTGTCATTTGTGCTTTCCTTTATGTTTCTAACATCATCTCTATTTTATTATCTTCAATGGTAAAAACCATATTCCCCAAAACCATGAGCACTCTAAAACCATTGATCCCCACATTTAATTATTGGTACTAAGTTTTCCTTTTTTTCCAATAATTAAATAATTACAAATAAATAATTATTTACTCTATGTGTCCCACACACATAAAATAATTAACCCAATGTTGCATACAATGGTTACAAGTGGCACCCAAATAAATACCTAATGTGGCTAAAAATATCACATGGATAGACCACAAATAAATATTTATTGTACATAATTAAATAATACTAATGCTATGCAAGGTGTACAACACACCTATTCCAACAAATGCTACAAAAATGTTGTAGAGAGCGTACCATCAATGTGGTATGTGAAAAAGTGTGAAAGAAAATATATGCTCCTGGGCATCTTAAAATAATTACATATTCCATAGAGAAGAAATTAATTTTAAGGTAAAAAGAGAGGAAAAGGCACGAGAGATTTTAGGAAGCATATGTGTAGAGGATATGTTCCAGAGAGCTATGTTTGGAAAGAGTTATCCCCAAAAAGGACAACCAAGGTGATGCTACATGCATGATACACAATGGCTTGTGTAAGCATGGCATGACACCGAGCAACGCAACAAGGTGTCACATAGAAACAAGCAACAACACAATAACGCACAAAGGGATCTACATGATTTAGAGTCAGTATAATATATAGAAGGGGAATAATTAGGGAAGTACAATATGGAATTGTCATTATCCCTCTAGGTACGTAGAACTATGAATATAAAGGAAGAAGGTCACATTAAGGCAAAGTAAAAATTTTGGGTCAACATGGAAGGATGCTAAATCATCCGACACTTTGTATCATCCCTAAAATATGGAAAATTTAAGTATGACATATAGAAGAATATAGAAACATATAGAGGAATGTCACAATAGTTTCGTTGCCCCTGTATCCATGTTCCTACAAGGGCATCAAGGGTCCTTCATGGAGAGATAACAAACATGTATATCATATAGCAAGCACAGGGATTACAAAAACATACAAGCACACTATGAATAGTAACAGATGGAATGAAGATATCACTCTCAAGGATTAGGCTCTAGTAGGTCATCTGCTTCCCAATCTTGCTCATCATATAGGGATGGTGAACAGGTTGCTAGAGAGATTGTGTCGAGGGTAGTACTTGATACTACACTTGGTTGGAGATGTGGAGGATCAACAACTAATGGAGGATCCTCACGCACCTCACCAAAGGCAATGTGTTGAGAATTAAGGTGTCTCAACCTTTGCAAATTCCTAATGTTGTATTTATTTATCCCAGGTTGAGTTGGCATAGTCAGCACCTTGTGTATATGCAGCAGGGTAAATTTTGGTGACTTTGGCAGCCGCGGTTTCCCCCTTGAATAATTAATGGCATCTTTGCATGAGAGAAAGATATCTTTGGGTGGTCAATGGAGGTTATGACATGTAAGAGGAATATGATATTTTTAGTCAAGTGTATGACGGATTCTATGATAGCTGTAGGGTGCGTAAGAGCATCTATCGTAACCTATCTTGGGACCAGGCGCCCACTTCAGGATGGGATGTTGGATAAGTGTCCTTAGGTGTGGGTTTTGGGGCATGAGTCCAAGATGGACGCCCATCTCTAGAATGTTCCATATTTGCCTTGTAAACTCTATATAAATAGGTGCTTGGATGGGAGATACATAACTTTGGTACAAGTACTGTTATGCTACCAGAATATCTCTAGATTCGACATTCAAAGACTCCTGAAAGAGCATTGGCTCTGAAACTGTATTGTAATCTATTATTGTTTATTGTAATACATTTGAGATGTGTTTTGGAGTGTGGGGTTTTTCACCCGTAAGGCTTTTCCCCACGTATATCTTGTCTCTCTTCTTCTGTCTTCTTTCTAGTTCTTGTGTTTTATTGCAATATCTCATGTTAATGGTTTAACATTGCCGTAATAGTTAGGATAAAGTTGAATTTGCATAGCCCTCTCCTCATTAGATTAGTGTAGGAAGCGTTTTCTACACAACTAGCTTCCTTTCACGATGTCCATTGATCTTGTGAAGATAGAGGACAAAGATTGTATCTCTTCCAATGATGCAAATACATCTTCCTTAGGGGAAGCGTGATATTAATCATTATCATAATAGATAACAATAGAAGGTCTATCAGTGCTAACAATGGGAATGTGAGCATTGGTGACCACTGGTGGAGAAGAGGTCCCCATAATAGGAATAGACAATGTAGAAGGACTCGAAGGAGGTGAAGGAGACATGCATTTTAGCTTGTAGTAGGGTGGAGTGGGATAGTGTTCACAATTTTGTTTTGGAAGTGGATGTGGAATGTCTATATCGATGGTGGTGGGACATAGTCCATATTAGGGAACACCTGATGTTGGGTATGCTGGAATGAAACTAACTATGATAAAGTGGCACTGAAGATAATACTGACATTGGGTAGATTCAAGGGTTCATTGAAGGGTGGCATATCAGGGATGTTTCGAAGGATGGGACTCTCCATAGAGGGAGCAAGGACTACTTGAACCCAATTAGGGTTGCATTCATTATGCTTAATCAGTACAAAGACGAGTGTGGGTGATAGAAAGGAATCATGTGGAGGAGAACAAGTAGAAAATTGAGAAGGCGGAGCCAAATCTAGGGCCGTCTGCATAGGAGAAGGATGTGTGGGAAGAGGTTCATCTCCTGTTGCATACTCATGAGCTACAAAACACCAACGATGCTTACAATCTCCCACAAGTTGATTATGTTGAGTACAAGTCGAAGCATCAGGAGGAGGAACTGGGGAGTCTCCCAACATGGGGTACTTTTCTTCCATTACTCTAGGAATAGGAGGAATTGGAGGAGTCATTGAAGGTTGGGATACTATTAGGGGAGGGTCTCTCAATGTAGGGGCTGGAGGAAGAAAGGCCACCACTGAAGATTAGGAGACTAAAGGGGAGGGGTCCCAAATATGGGTTGCTTTCCTTGAGACCCCAAAGAGGTAGAAGGAATAGGAGTAGCTACTGAATGTTGGGGAGGTCTGGGTTGTACCAATCACATACCTCTAGGTCTTAGGTAAGACATTGAAGGTGAGACTTTCGAGTATATCCCAAATGCTTGGGGATAAGGAAGGTCACTTGATTTAGATTGTCTTCCCTTCTCTACCTATGGGGCAGGAGGAGGGATAGAGATAACTACTATATGTCGAGGGACCACAAGGGTAGCATTTGGTGGGGTCAAAGAGGAGGAGTCAATGGATAACTGAGTTATGCAATTTGCTTTGAACTTCTGATATGAAAGAAATAGGAAATCATTGCATGGTCACAATGGCTCAGACAAGATCGACCAAAAGTAATCCAAGGAGAAATTACCTCATAATGCGAAAGGTTTGAACCCACTATGATATATAGTGTGAACCTGACCATTGTGAGGGAATTTAAAGCACTTGTGGATCATAGAAGGGACTTCTCTCATGGAAGAGAGCCACAGATGGCCCAACTTCACATGAAATTGGTCTAAGGTAGGGATGATGGAAAAGGGAACATGTAGGGTTTTTGGTCCAACCCAAATAGAAAGGATAAGCAAACCTGTGATTTGGTGAGAAGACCCATCATGCAATCGTATCTAGACATCTAATTTCTTGTACTTGTCTTGATAGATCTCGTGCACATATATAAATTCCTCCATAATTACATTAACCATACACATAGGGTCAATTAATGCACCCTTGGTGGGCTTTTCATTGACCAGGGAAGTGATGTAAAGAGGTCCTTCATAGATATGCATGGGTGAATCAATGGGTGTAAAGGAGATGATTGGTTTGGGAATAGAGTGTGCTCAACTAGGGTGAGGGAGATCATCCACCATTGCAATCATTTTGGCTAAAGAGGTTGAAGGATCATCAGCAGTCATGGTAGTTGCAATAGGATCAACAAGAAGCTTTACCAAGTTTGTAGAATGATGTGGTAATAGGTTTGTGTAAATTTTATAGATTTTGGTTGGGTGAAGCAACATATTTGTTACCTCTATCATCCACACCAGAGACTTGGATAGTTTTTTTGTTGATAAGATCTTGAACGTGATGTTTAAGACGCATACATCTCTTTGTGACATGGCCAGAAACTTTGTGGAACTGGAAGAAGGCCTTCAGGTCATAAGAAGGCGGTAGGGTTTTGGTTGTATCGGTAGGATGGATTGGTGGCAACTGGATAAGGTTGTTATTAGGGTAAGTGAATGGAAATGGGGGACCAAAGGGGGATCAAAAGTGGCCACTTTTTTTTGAAATTATAAAAAATTGATCTTGCATGAGGAATTGAAGATAGCCACGCTCAAAATTAGAAGATATGATAAGAACAAGTTTTGTTGTGCTCCGAGTCTAGTTTCAAAACTACTATTTTTTGGAGATTAAGAGGTTCAAATAGGGGGAGCACACAAAGCTCTCCTATTTTGTCAAAAAAAAACATAGTGTCTAGTGTGCTCCCCCTAAAATGTCAACATTTTTTAAGTATTAGATAAATCGTAATAGTGGAAAATTAGCTAACACCATGTAGTTTATGCCTATTTTTTGTTAATTTTCTTATGAACTTTCAAAATGGACACATCCTGAAAAATGAAAATGTGAGCGTGCTCCATCCAATTCTTTAAACTAATCAAAAATAAAATAAAAAATTCAATGTGTATAGAATTGAGTCTAGAATCTAAAAATGTAATTTGTTTCAAATTTTAATAAACGTGTAAAAAATGACACAAGAAAAACTAGACATAGGTTTTTTGAAAAAAAAAAAGAACACATTAGCAAAAGAAATTGAAGATGGAAACCTTAATGTTATCAAATTTTTGAAAAAAATACATGGTTAGAAAGCTAATAAAAACTTGAAGTCATCTTGGCATTTTTTGTATTGACAATGAAAAACATGTAAACCATAGGGGAGCATGCAGGATATTTGGTTGAAATTTCTAACTTTTGTGAAAACACGTTATTGGTATCCAAAAGCTACCTCCAGCCCTTTGAGTTGGATGCCCAAGGCAAATCCAACCCTTAGGGTTGGAATTTCCCAAAGCAGGAAAAAATACGAGCACATTATAAAATAGTTCAAATGAATTTTATGCATCTCTCTCTCTCCCTCCCTCTCCCTCTCCCTTATCAACAAGGGAAATGGAATCAAGAAAACTATGACATGCAAAGAGGGATGAGGATATAAATTGGGAGGATGAAATGGAAACAAGTTACAATGAAAGTTAATTGGATGTGAAGAATGATAAGAGGAGAGGTGTAAAATAGTAAAATAGGAAAAAATTCGTGGGATCTAAAGGAAAATTAGAAAGAAAAAGGAAAACTAGGAAAGCTAGGGTTAAGAGGTGAAAAGAGAGGGGGAGGTGGAAAAAGAAGTCAAGTGGACACAAAGAGATGAAGGAGAGAGAGAGAGAGACCTAGTTTTCTTGTTTCCAGTTCCTTTGTCGATAAGGGAGAGGGAGAGGGAGAGAGGGGAGAGGTAGGGAGATAGAGGAACAATAGGGGAGAGTGGTGAGATATATATAGGTAGAGAGAGAGGAGACAGATAGGGAGAGATAGATGAGACAGAGGGGAGAAATAAGGAGATAGAGAGTGAGGGAGATGTTCAGAGACATAGGGAGAGATATTGAGTGGTAGAGGGATGATAGAGATAGGGAGATAGGGAGATAGAGTTTTAGAGTTACTCAAGTTTAGGGTTTAGGGTTTAGGGTTTAGAGAGAGAGGTTTAGGGTTGCTCGGGTTTAGGGGTTAGGGGCATTATTTAGGGTTTAGGGGTTTAGGGTTTCTTGGGTTTAGGGTTGCTTGAGTTTAGGGTTTAGAGTTTAGGGGTTAGGGTTTAGGGGCATTATTTAGGGTTTAGGGGTTTAGGGTTACTTGAGTTTAGGGTTTAGGGTTTAGAGAGAGAGAGGACCTATAGGGAGAGATAAAGGAGAAAGAGGGGAGAGATAGGGAGATAAAGAGTGAGGGACATGTCCAGACATAGGGAGAGAGATTGAGAGGTAGAGTGATGATAGAGATAGGGAGATAGAGATTTAGGGTTGCTTGGGTTTATGGTTTATGGTTTAAGGCTTAGGGATTAGGTTTTAGGGGCATTATTTAGGGATTAGTGTTTAGGGGTTTAGGGTTGCTTAGATTTATGGTTTAGGGGTTAGGGGTTAGGATTTAGGGATATTATTTAGGGTTTAGGGGTTAGGGGTTAGGGGTTAGGGGTCTAGGGTTTAGAGAGAGAGATGGACAATAGAGAGAGATAGAGGAGATAGAGGGGAGAGATAGTGAGATAGAGAGTGAGGGACATGTCCAGAGACATAGGGAGAGAGATTGAGAGGTAGAGGGATGATAGAGATAGGGAGATAGGGAAGAGATAGGGAGATAGAGTTTTAGGGTTTCTTGGGTTTAGGGTTTAGGGGTTAGAAGTTTAGGGTTTAGGGGCATTATTTAGAGTTTGGGGTTTAGGGGTTTAGGGTTGCTCAAGTTTAGAGTTTAAGGGTTAGGGGTTTAGGGTTTCTTAGGTTTAGGGTTTCTTATGTTTAGGGTTTATGGTTTAGGGGTTAAGGTTTAGAGGTTTAGGGTTTAGGGTTTAGAGAGAGAGGACTGATAGGGAGAGATAGAGGAGATTAAGGGGAGATAGAGAGTTACATGTCCAGTGACATAGGGAGAGAGATTAAGAGGTAGAGGGATGATAGAGATAGGGAGATAGGGGAGAGATAGGGAGATAGAGGTTTAGGGTTGCTTGGGTTTAGGGTTTGGGGACATTATTTAGGGTTTAGGGGTTTAGGGTTTCTTAGGTATAGGGGGGTTAAGATTTAGGGGCATTATTTAGGGTTTAGGGGTTTAGGGTTGGTCAAGTTTAGGGTTTAAGGTTTATGGGTTAGGGGTTAGGGTTTAGGGCTTAGGGTTTAGGGTTTAGAGACAGAGAGAGAGGACTGATAGGTAGAGATAGAGGAGGCATAGGGGAGAGATAGGGAGATAGAGAGTGAGGGACATATCCAGAGACATAGGGAGAGAGATTGAGAGGTAGAGGGATGATAGAGATAGGGATATAGGATAGAGATAGGGAGATTGAGGTTTAGGGTTGCTCGAGTTTAGGGTTTAGGGTTTAGGGGTTAGGGGTTAGGTGTATTATTTAGGGTATAGGGTTTCTCATGTTTAAGGTTTACAGCTTAGGGTTTAGGGGCATTATTTAAGGTTTAGGGGATTAGGGTTGCTTAGGTTTAGTGTTTAGGGGTTAGGGGTAATTAGTTTTTAAGGGTTTAGGGTTTAGAGAGAGAGGACCTATAGGGAGAGATAGAAGAGAAGTGAAAGGAAGCTAGGTGTGCAGAAATCACTTCCTACACTAATCTAATGAGGAGAGGAGAGTGCAAGTTCAATTTTATCCTTACTATTACAGTAATGTTAAACCCACTAACAAAGATATTGCAGCAAACACATAAACAAGAAAGTATGACAGAAGAAGAGAGACACAAGATATACGTGGGGAAAACCCTTATCGGGTGAGAAACCCCACACTCCAAAACTGGCACAATGTATTATCAAAACGGAAATGGTTTACAATACACTTGCAATGCAAGCTCTTAGGAGTCTTCGACACTCGTATCTGGAGACAAAACAGCAGCATAACAATACTTGTCAAAACTTGTAACACATCTCCTCTTCAAAGCACCTGTTTATATAGAATATACAAGGCAGAAATGGCTCCACATAGGGATGGGCATCCAACATGGCCTCATGGCCCAAAACCCACACCTATGGACACTTATCTAACTCTGTAGGATGCTCCTAACACTTGTCAAGTCACTGCATCCCAAGGAGGTCTCCTATTTCCAAAATGAGCTATGACAGATGCTCTTACAACTCTTACAACCGTCATAGAATCTGTCATAGCTGTCACAACTTATAGTTGTAAGAGAACATGTCATACACAGGCTATAAATAGTATATTCTCTTACAACATGTCATAGTCCACATTGGGGTGCCCAAAGATGCCTTTTTCAAATATCCTCTTCGACACATGTCTTCACCTATCATAGAATCACCTATTTCTGACTCTTACATGTCATAACTTTGTCATAGGAATATGTCATGACCGTTTCGGTCAATATTCCCTTATACAACATCCAAGATGCTAGCACATGGTAAAATATTCCTACCACTAAGTGGGATGCCTATCTCCTCATGTGAGGACAAAAGTACATGTGTTCATAAGCCATGTAGGATGACACATCACCGTGCCAACTCTCGTGTAATATGACAACATAGGATTTGCATCCAATTAATACAATAGGCAAATAATAAATAAATACAATGTAAAAATACAAGGAATTACCAAGGTTGAGACACCTTAATTCCCAACATTCTCCCACTTGTCGAACACCTTGTAAGAGCTAATAGAATCAACAGGATCTAACTGCTATAGGCCGAGAGCCCATAGACTCTGAACACCATTTGAACTTCTCTGTGCTCACTGGTTTCATCAATGCATCTGTAGCATTCTTCAAAATATCTACCATCTCCAAATTTACCTTCCCATCCTCTACCATGTCTCGCACGAAGTGAAACTATACCTCAATATGCTTTGTTCTAGCATGGAAAGTTGGATTCTTCGCAAGGCAAATCACACTCTAACTATCACAACTGATCGTAATCTGACCTGCATCAACACCAATATTTGAACACAATCTCTTAAGCCAAATGGATTCCTTACAAGCATGAGTTGCAGCCATGTACCCAGCTTCTATAGTGGACAAAGAAACCATAGGTTGTTGCTTACGCATCCAACTAATTGCATCACCAAACATAGTGAACACATAGGCACTAGTGGATCTCTTGCTGTCAATGTCACCTGCCTAATCAAAATCCACAAATCCATGAATACAAACTGATTGTGGAGGTCCTGTAGTATTGCCATGATAGAAAATGGAATACTCAGAAGTACCCCTCAAATATTTGAACACTCGCTTAACTGCATCCCAATGTAGCCGTCTAGGATTAGCCATAAATCGACTAAGGACTCCCACTGCTTGGGTAATCTCTAGTCTTGTGCAGACCATAGCATACACCAAACTGCCAATAGTACTAGCATAAGGTACTCTACTCATGTCCTCCACCTCACTAGGAGATTTTGGACAATCACTAACAGATAACTTTGTCCCCAATGAAATAGGAATACACAATGGTCTACAATCTGCCATACTAAACCTATACAACACGGTCTTCACATACTTACTCTAGCTTAACCAAAGTTTTATGTTTGCTCTGTCTCTTCTGATTTCCATTCCCAGAATGTACCTGGCTGCCCCAAGATTTTTCATCTCAAATTGTGCTGACAACTGAGACTTCAAATCAGAAATTGTATTCTTACCATTCCCAATCAACAGCATATCGTCAACATACAATGCAATAATGAGAATGCGATCATTATCAAATTTGTAATACACACAATGATCTGATTTTGATCTCAGATAACTAATTGACAACATAAAGGCATCAAATTTCAAGTACCACATCCTAGGAGACTACTTCAAACCATACAAAGACTTTTTAACCTTGCAAACCAAATTTTCTTTACCTTTCTCTACGTAATGCTCTGGCTGTGACATGTAAATCTTTTCCTCCAAATCACCATGAAGGAAATTTGTCTTCACATCCATCTATTCTACCTCTAAATCATAAGCAGCTGCAAGAGATAACATAAATCTAATGGATGTCAGCTTTGCAATGGGAGAGAAATTTTCACCATAATTAATTCCCTCCACTTGTGAGTACCCCTTCGCAACCAATCTAGCCTTGTACTTTTCAACACTGCCATCTACATCAAATTTCTTCTTGAACACCCATTTGCAACCAACAGGTTTCCATCCATCAGGCAAAGGCACCAAGTCCCATGTTTTATTCTTTTCCAAAGAAGCCATCTCATCTTCCATGGCCTCCTTCCAAGAACATGCATCTTTCATGCCCATAGCCTCTTTCATAGTTTTAGGCTCATCAGTGTTAGTAAGTAAAGAAAAAGCACAACTAGAATCAAGTAATGAATAGCCAAACCTATCAGGTTGCTTTCTTGTTCGTGTAGACCTCCTCAATGGATGAGGTTGAGGTTCTACTTCTTCTTCTGAGCTTTCAGAGCTGCTAGAACTCTCCTCATCATCAAGTCTCATAGAGTCTATCTGTTCAATCTTCTCAAGGGTAGAAGGAAACTGAACCGCATCTTCTTTCTTTTTTGTTTGTTCTTGTTGTAGAACAATGGAAGAAGGTGCTAGCTCTCTGAATATAACACTTCTGCTATACAACACTTTTTCAGCCATAGGATCCCAAAGCTTGTATCCTTTCACACCGACACCATAGCCAATGAAAATATATTTAACAACCTTGTTCTCCAATTTAGACCGTTTCTCCCTAGGCACATTGCATATGCCTCACAACCAAATACACAAAGATGTCTAACTAAAGGCTTCTTACCAGACCACACCTCCATAGGTGTCTTACCAACAAGAGCTGATGTAGGAGATCTATTTACCATATAACAAGTAGTGGCAACAGCTTCAGCCCAAAATGTTTGTTCGAGACTTGCTCCACTAAGCGTACTCCTAGCCTTCTCCATCAGTGTCTTGTTCATCCTCTCTGCAACTCCATTTTGTTGTAGGGTATATGGAGTTGTCTTATGCATTTCAATCCCTTGCTCTTTACAGAACTTATCAAACTTTGTCGAACAAAACTCACCATCGTTGTCAGTTCTCAAACACTTAATCTTTTTACTAGTCTAATTTTTAGCAAAGGCTTTAAACTCCTTAAATTGACTAAAGACTTCAGTCTTGCTTCTGATAAAATAAACCCATGTCCTTCTACTATAATCATCTATGAAAGATACAAAATATACAGATTTTGAAATTGAAGGAACATTAACAGGACCAAACACATCAGAATGAATAAGATCCAATACACCAGAAGACTTGTGAGAACCAGAGTAAAACTGAACACAGTTTTGCTTTCTATAAATGCAATGTTCGCAAAATTCAAACTCGAGATTACAATCATTTAACCCCTCAACGAGGTTTTTATTTTTCAGGGTATGCAGACCCTTCTCACCAATGTGACCATATCTCAAATGCCATAACATAGTCTTTTCAGCACGAAGCTTAGCTTCCATAGCATGTGCACTACCATCAAAACTAGTTACAACATATTTCTTCACTACTCATTCAAATGGTGGGATGAAGTGACTGCAGCTCGTTTCTTTGAGTTAGAAGAACTATTGCACTATGAAGTGCATGCCTCCAGCTGAAATAGATTACCTCTTCGAATACCCTTCGCAATAATCATAGATCCTCTAGTCATCTTGCATCCATCCTTTGAAAAGACAACATGCACACCTTCATCATTCAACATACTTATAGAAAGTAGGTTCCGTGCAAGGCCTAGAATATGCATAACTGGTGCAGTCATGGTAGGAGTGTTCACAGAATGAACTATCCAGACTGTGTAGCAAGAGTAAACACAACGGAAACAACTCAAAGAAATGAAACAAATGTAGATTCATTCATTCAGTATATCATAGAATTCAAATACAATTTGGTCGGCAACATACGGGCTTAAAATTAAGGCTCACAAGCTTGATTACATACATGGACAAGATAAAGATTTGAAGCTCCTTCACACAAAATCTAAACTATTAGATCTTTCTTATGTGAAAAGCTACTTTCCTAAGGATCTATTACATCAATATATATCATTTCCAGACCAATAGATTCCTCTGCGTCGGCTAAGGAAGGTTACAAACTCCAATGAAGAGTTGTAACGTGTTCATAGATAGGTCAGACCTAAATGCATAGAACACTTCCTCAAATGAATGGAATAACGCACGGACCTCCGGGGAAGGTTAGCCACAAACCAAGGATCATTGAATGATGTATCATTAGGATCCACAAGATAAGGAATGATCTGCAAGCCATGTCCTACAGCTGATTTGTCTGAGACTGTCAGGATGCTCTGCTTTGAGAAAACAGTCGATCTTCTAATAGCGATAACTTTCTGGTGACTGATCCAAATGCTCTGAATTCTTGATACGATGTAGATGAATGAATGTAGATGTTAAGTCCATATCCACAAGGTGTGAAATGCCAATACCAGACCATAAGCTAAAAGTGCTTTTGACTGAACTACTTGAACTGAATTAGAAAATGAAAGAAACTGAAATGCAAATGTTTTGGTTGATGCAAGATTGCTCTTGAACCAAGGATGCTCTTGTATCAGATATCTAGGGTTATTGAAAAAGTGAGTCCCTCACTTTGCTGGGGCTAGGGGAGAACCAAGACAATCCACCTCAGCCTAAGAAATCCAAGATGAATCTTCTTCTGGTCTACCTTTCCACTTCACAAGATATTCTTTGTATTGTTTTCCTCTAGTGCTGTATCCAATTCTACTATCCAAAATGGCTTCAATTTGTTTCGGTGCTTGTTGTGGTAGCTTTTGCTTTAAGTCTTCTTCCATACTATCACTAAACTTTACTTCATGATATTGATATAGATCTGCAATGTTGAAAATAGGTGATATACCCAATGTCTCTGGTAGCTCCACTTCATATGCATTTCTTGAATCAAATTTTCTGAGTATCCTACAAGGTCCAATCTTCTTCATCTTCAACTTGTTATATGTCCCAACTAGAAATCTTTCTTTTCTCAAGTATACCATTACTTCATCTCCCACTTCAAATTCCTTATGCCTTCTCTTCTCATCTGCCTTTTCCTTGTACTTTCTGTTCATGTCCTCCAAATGCTTCTTCACCTAATTATGCACTGTCTTCATATGATCTAAAAATTTTCTGCTTCTACACTTCTCTTGTCTTCTGTACTCATGTCTCTTAATTCTACAACTGCTCTAGGATTCACTCCAGTTACAATCTCAAAAGGTGTTCTTCCGGTACTGCTATTTATTGAATTATTGTATGCAAACTCTGCTTGTGAAAGAATCAAATCCCAACTTCCTACCTTCTCTCCAACCAAACATCTCAACAAGTTTCCCAAACTCCTATTCACTGCCTCTGTCTGTGGATGAAAATTTGAACTAAACTTCAAATCTTTCTTCATCTTTTTCCAAAATGTCTTCCAAAAATATCCAACAAACTTTGTATCTCTGTCTAAAACTATACTCTTAGGTAATCCATGCAATCTCACAATCTCCTTGAAAAATAGATCTGCTACATGTACTGCATTAGTTGTATTCTTACAAGGTATGAAATGAGCCATCTTTGAAAATCTATCAACCACTACAATTATTGAATCATGTCCTCTCTATGTCTTAGGTAATCCCATCACAAAATCCATGCTTATGTCTTCCCAAGGTGGTGCAGTCACGGTAGTAGGGTTCACAGAATGAACTGTCCGGACCATGTAGCAAGACTAAACACAATGGACACAACTCAAAGAAATGCAACAAATGTAGATTCAGTCATTCAGTATATCAAAGAATTCAAAATAGAGATCTGTCGGCAGCATGCGGGCTTACAATTAGGGCTCGCAGGCCTGATTACATACATGTACAAGATAAAGCTTTGAAGCTCCTTTGCACAAATCTAGACTATCAGATCTTTCTTATGTGAATCTCTACTTTCCTAAGGATCTATTACATCTTTATATATCATTTCTGGACCAATAGATTCCTCTGTGTTGGCTAAGGAAGGTCACAAACTCCAATGAAGAGTTGTAACGTGTTCATAGATAGGTCAGACCTAAATGCATAGAAAACTTCCTCAAATGAATGGAACAATGTGTGGACCCTTGGGGAAGGTCGGCCATGAACCAAAGAACATTGAATGATGTATCATTGAGATCCGCAAGTCAAGGGATGATCCACAATCCTTCTCCTTCAACTGATTATCAGGAACTGCTAGAATGCTCTACACCAAGAAATAGTCAACTTCTGATAGCGATATCTTTCTGGTGACTGATCCAAATACTCTAAATTCTTGACATGATGTAGATGAATGAATGTAGGTGCTAACTCTAGATCCACAAGATGTGAATTGCCAAAAATAGACCACAAGTTGAAAACTGCTATTGACTGAATTGCCTCAATTGAACTCAAAAATGAAAGAACTGAAATGTAAACAAATTGAAATGCAAATGTTTTTGGTTGATGCAAGATTACTCTTGAACTAAGGATGCTCCTGGATCAGACATCTAGGGTTATTGAAAAAGTGAATCCCTCATTTTGTTGGGCCTGGGGGAGAACCAAGATGGTCCACCTCAGCCTGAGAAATCCAAGATGAATCTTCTGCCAGTTTGCCTTTCCACTTCACAAGATATTCTTTGTATTGTCTTCCTCTAGTGTTGCATCCAACTCTACTATCCAAAATGTCTGCTATCTACTCTGGTGCTTGTTGTGGTAACTGCTTCCTCAAATCTTCTTCCATGTTGTCACTGAACTCTGCTTCATGATACTGATAAAGATCTACAATGTTAAAAATCGGTGATATACCCAAAGTCTCTAGTAACTCCACTTCATATGCATTTCCTGAATCAAATTTCCTAAGTATCTTACAAGGTCCAAACTTCTTCATCTTCCACTTGTTATATGTCCCAATTGAAAATCTTTCTTTTCTCAAGTACACCATTACTTCATCTCCAACTTCAAATTCCTTACGTCTTCTCTTCTCATCAGCCTTCTCTTTGTACTTACTATTCATATCCTCCAAATGTTTCTTCACCTAATTATGCACTGTCTCCATATGGTCTACAAATTCTTCTACTTTTGCACTCCTCTTTTCTTTTGTGCTGATATCTCTCAGTTCTACAACTCCTCTAGGATTCACTCTGGTAACAATCTCAAAAGGTGTTCTTCCAGTACTCCTATTGACTAAATTGTTGTATGCAAACTCTGCTTGTGAAAGAATCAAGTCCCAACTTCTGGATTTCTCTCCAACCAAACATCTCAACAAGTTTCCCAAACTCCTATTCACTACCTATATTTGTCCATCAGTCTGTCGATGAAAAGTTGAACTGAACTTCAAATCTATCTTCATCTTCTTCCAAAGTGTCTTCCAAAAGTATCCAACAAACTTTGTGTCTCTGTCTGAAACTATACTCTTAGGTAATCCATCCAATCTTACAATCTCTTTGAAAAATAGGTCAACTACATGCACTACATCAGTTGTCTTCTTAGATGGTATGAAATAATCCATCTTTGAAAATCTGTCAACCACTACAACTATTGAATCATGTCCTCTCTGTGTCTTAGGTAATCCCATTACAAAATCCATGCTTATGTCTTCTTAAGGTTTCTCTGGTACTATCAAAGGTTTATACAATCCAGTGTTCTTACTACTCCCTTTTGCAACTTGACAAAATCTACAACTCTACACAAATCTCCAAACATCCTTATGTATCTAAGGCCAAAAGTAATTTTCACTCACCAAAGCCACTATCTTATCAATGCCAAACTATCCTAGCAATCCACCACTGTGCTTCTCCTTGATCAAATTATCTCTCATTGAACTTCTAGGTATGCACAGCTGACTTCCTTTGAATAACATATCTTCTTGAATGAAATAGTCCAACCACTTACTTCTATCTGTTACAACAGGTTCCTTACATGCTCTCCAAGGTTCTGCAAAATTAGTGTCTCCCTCATACATGTTCTTTAATTCATCAAAACCTGACACATCAACTCTCATCTCTGTCAACAAGTTTCTTCTTCTACTCAAAGCATCAGCAACTTTGTTCGATTTACCACTCCTATGCTTCAACAAAAAGGTATAACTTTGCATGAACTCTACCCATCTCATATGTCTCTGATTCAACTTACCTTGACTATTCAAATATTGTAAAGATTGATGATCTATATACAACACAAACTCCTTAGGCAACAAGTAATGTCTCCACTTCTTTAAGGCTTGAATTATGGCATAGAACTCTTGATCATAAACTATATATCTCTTCCTTGCATCATTCAACTTTTCACTGAAATAAGCTATAGGTCTACCTTCTTGACTTAATACTGCTCCACTTGCATTTCCACTAGCATCACAATCAACTTGAAATACCTTATTGAAATCTGGTAATGCCAAAATAGGTTGCTCTGTCACTTTCTGCTTCAACGGTTCAAAACTTTTATCTGCTACTGATGTCCACTTGAAATCTTTTCTGTCACCTCTCATTGTCTTTGTCATGGGGTTACAAACTAAACCAAAATTTCTGATGAACTTCTGGTAGAAACTAGCCAATCCATGAAATGATCTAACTTCTCCAATGCTCTCCGATGTAGGCCATTCAACAATTGCTTTCACTTTCTCAGGGTCCATCTTTAATCCTTCCACAAAAATCACAAATCCCAAATATAACAACTCTTCTCTCATGAAACTACACTTCTTGATGCTTATCAGTAATTTCTCTTCTCTCAACCCCTGCAAAAATTGTCTAATCTGTCACAAATGTTCTTTTATCTTACTAAAAATTAGAATATCATCCAAGTATACAATCATAAACTTACCCAAGAATTTCTTCAGAACTTCATTCATCAATCTCATGAAAGTACTTGGTGCATTTGTCAATCCAAAAGGCATCACTAACCACTCATACAATCCTTCATTTGTCTTAAAAGCACTCTTCCATTCATCACCTTCTCTTATTTTGATCTGATGGTATCCACTATTCAAGTCTATCTTTGTGAAATATCTTGCTTCACTCAAACAATCCATGATATCATCCATCCTAGGTAAAGGAAATCTATACTTAACTGTTATCTTGTTTATTTCTCTAAAGTTAGTGCACATTCTCCATTATCCATCCTTCTTTGGTGCCAAAACTGTAGGTACTACACAAGGACTCAAACTTTCTGATCAAACCTTTCCTCAACAACTCTTGTAGTTGCCTATTGAATTCTTCATTCTCTGCCAGTGTCATCCTATGTGTTGCTTTATTAGGCAAACTTGCTCTCGGTATAAGATCCATGTGATGACTGATACTTCCTATAGGTGGTAATCCTTCAGGTACATTATCTAATATGATGTCTTCATACTCTGTTAGCAACTCTCTTATTTCATTTGGTTTAGTTTCTTTCTTCACCGATTCTGACGTCTTAGGAATCAAGGCATAACACATACTTTCTTGTTTCAAACCATCCAAAAATTTCCTTCCATCTACCAAACAAATTCTAGCATTCCCACATACCACATCCTTAGGATCATCTTCTAAAGGAATCAAAGTAATTCTTTTCCCATTTGTTGTTATAGTATATGTGTTCTTTCTCCCATAATGTATAGCTTTCTTATCATACTGCCAAGGTCTACCCAACAAGATATGACAAACATCCATAGGCATAATATCACACAAGACTTCATCATGATAAGATCCAATATGAAATTTCACCGAACATTGTTCACTCATCAGTACCTTATGATCATCCTGAATCCATGCTATTTGATAGGGCTTAAGGTGTTTCAATCTTTCCAACTTCAGCTTAGTCACCATCTCCTCTGAAACTAGGTTATCTGAACTACCATTATCAATCACAACTTTACAACACTTACTTCTAGATTTAAATCGAGTTCTTAACAAACTCTTCCTCTGCAGTGGTTCTTCATTTGTCTCTACGTGAAATAGTTCTCTCCTCATCACCAATGATTTTCCTTTCTTCGATTTGCCAACTGAACAAGGTGATTCAACATGTTCTTCTTCAACATAGGCTGCTCTTCCACTATTTTTTGTTTTCCTGCTTGTACTATCTTGATTACACTCAAATGTTCTATGTCCTTCACTTCCACACTTGAAACAAGTACCTCTGAACATCCTCTTATCAAATCCTCTCCCTTCTCTTCTATATCCTTCATTTTGGTATGCACTAGGGTTTCCTCTCTGGTAGAAATTTTTGTCATCTCTCTAGTAAGCACTGTTATCTTTGTCACCCTTCTTCAACAGGCTATCAAACTTGCTCTGCTCCACAAATGATCTATCATATCCAGAAAATAATCTTCCTCTCTAAAATTTACCTCCTCTGCCTCTCTATCTTTAATCATGCTTCTTATTCAGCTTCTCTTCAACTTTCAGGGCAAATTGATATGCTTCTTCCAAAGATGTCATCCTTACCAAGCTTAGTTCTTCTTGAATGTTCAATCTCAATCCAATGATGTATATAGCCACTTTCTCCTTGGTTGCTTCACTATGTCCTATCCTTATGATCATTTTATGAAATTCTTCAGTGTATTCCTTCACAGATTTCTCCTTTTATCTTAGGTTTTGCAATCTCTTCAACAGCTCCAACTCATAGTCAGCAAGTATGAACTGATTCTTTAACTTTATCACCATCCAGTCCCACTTTGTAATCTTTTCTTTTCCTCTCCTACTTCTTTCCAACTGAACTTCTTTCCACCATATAGCAGCATGTCCTTTCAACTTTGTCTTTACAAATTTCACATTCTCCGAATCTTCAATTTCTTCATATTCAAAATATTCTTCCATGTCATTTATCCAGTCAATCAACTCTTCCAGATTCAAGTTACTAGTATAATTCGGCACATCAACTCTAGGTCTCTTTCTAATCTTTGAAATAGCTCGCAACATCTTTACCTAATCTGATTCTTCTTCTTCATTACCTTCCAGGGTTTCACCAATTTGTTTAGCTGATTGAAATTCTTCCTCATCATCACTTTCAACATTAGGTCTAGGTGTTAATCCTCTTTGCCTATCTTCTTCAACAACATCCAAACGAATTTGCATTGTTCTCATCAATTCCATCATCTCATCCATTCTATTAGCCATTATACCAACAGGAGGAACTCTTCGCAGCGGCATCTTCCTAGGATCAAGTGAAAATTGCGTCAAATTCGGTGATCAGGCTACAAGCGACAACTGCCTCTCAATCGGCAATCGGTTGCACATAAGTAACCTGCCTCAGATCAGTGATCTTCTCACAATAAGATCTTACGGAATCCCTTTCACCAATTTGCTCCAAAGAATCAAACTTTCGCTCTGATACCACTTGGTGCAGTCACGGTAGGAGGGTTCACAGAATGAACTGTCTGGATGTGCAGTAAGAATAAACACAATGGAGACAACTCAAAGAAATTAAACAAATGTAGATTCAGTCATTCAGTATATCAAAGAATTCAAAATAGAGATCCAATGGCAGCATGCGGGCTTACAATTAGGGCTCACAGGCCTGATTACATACATGCGCAAGATAAATCTTTGAAGCTCCTTCGTACAAATCTAGAATATTAGATCTTTCTTATGTGAATCACTACTTTCCTAAGGATCTATTACATCTTTATATATCATTTTCAGACCAATAAATTCCTTTGTGTCAGCTAAGGAAGGTCACAAACTCCAATGAAGAGTTGTAACGTGTTCACAGATAGGTCAGACCTAAATGCATAGAACATTTCCTCAAATGAATGGAACAATGTGTGGACCCTTAGGGAAGGTCGGCCATGAACCAAAGAACATGAATGATGTATCATTGAGATCTGTAAGTCAAGGGATGATCCACAAACCTTCTCCTTCAGCTGATTATCAGGAACTGCTAGAATGCTCTGCACCAAGAAAACAGTCAACTTCTGATAGCGATATCTTTCTGGTGACTGATACAAATGCTCTGAATTCTTGACATGATGTAGATGAATGAATGTAGATGCTAAGTCCAGATCTGTAAGATGTGAATTGTCAAAACTAGACCACAAGCTAAAAACTGCTATTGACTAAACTACCTAAATTGAAATGGAAAATGAAAAAATTGAAATGCAAATGTTTTTTGTTGATGCAAGATTACTCTTGAACCAGGGATGCTCCTACATCACAAGGTCTCTCTGGTACTTTCAAAGGTTTATACAATCCAGTGTTCTGACTACTCCCTTTTGCAACTTGACTGACTCTACAACTCTGCACAAATCTTTGAACATCCTTATGTATCTGAGTCCAAAAGTAATTTTCACTCACCAAAGCCACTATATTATCAATGCCAAAATGTTCTGCCAATCCACCACTATGCTTCTCCTTGATCAGATTGTCTCTCATTAAACTTTTAGGTATGAATTATTGACTTCCTTTGAACAACATATCTTCTTGAATGAAATAATCTAACCACTTACTCCTATCTATTACAAGAGGTTCCTTACATGCTTTCCAAGGCTCTACAAAATCAGTGTCTACCTCATACATGTTCTTCAATTCATCAAAACCCAACACTTCAACTCTCATATCTGTCAACAAGTTTCTTCTTCTACTCAATGCATCGACAACTTTATTTGATTTTCCACTCCTATGCTTCAACACAAAAGTATAACTCTGCATGAACTTTACCCATCTCATATGTCTCTGATTCAACTTACCTTGACTGTTCAAGTATTACAAAGCTTGATGATCTGTATACAACACAAACTCCTTAGGTAACAAGTAATGTTTCCACTTCTTCAAGGCTTGAACTATGGCATAAAACTCTTGATCATAAACTGAATATCTTTTCCTTGCATCATTCAACTTCTCACTGAAATATGCTATAGGTCTACCTTCTTGACTTAACACTACTCCAATTGCACTTCCACTAGCATCACAATCAACTTGAAATACCTTCTTAAAATTTGGTAATCCCAAAATAGGTTGCTTTGCCACTTTTTGCTTCAACAATTCAAAACTTTTATCTGCTCCATATGTCCACTTAAAATCTTTTCTGTCACCTCTCATTATCTTTGTCATAGGGTTACAAACTGAACTAAAATTTTTGATGAACTTCCAGTAGAAACTAGCCAATCCATGAAATGATCTAACCTCTCCAATGCTCTCCAGTGTAGGCCATTCAACAATTGTTCTCATTTTCTTAGGGTCCATCTTCAATCCTTCCACAGAAATCACAAATCCCAAATATACCAACTCTTCTTTCATGAAACTACACTTCTTAATGTTTATCAACAATTTCTCTTCTCTCAACCTCTACAAAACTTGTTTAATATGCCACAAATGTTCTTCTTTTGTTTTACTAAAAATCAGAATATCATCTAAGTATACAATCACAAACTTACCCAAGAATTTCTTCAAGACTTCATTCATCAATCTCATGAAAGTACTCGGTGCATTTGTCAATCTAAAAGGCATCACTAACCACTCATATAGTCCTTCATTTGTCTTAAAAGCAGTCTTCCATTCATCACCTTCTCTGATTCTAATCTGATGGTATCCACTCTTCAAGTATATCTTTGTGAAATATCTTGCTCCACTCAAACAATCCATGATATCATCCATCCTAGGTAAATGAAATCTATACTTAACTGTGATCTTGTTTATAGCTCTAGAGTCAGTACACATTCTCCATTCTCCATCCTTCTTTGGTGCCAAAACTACAGGTACTGCATAAGGACTCAAACTTTCTCTGATCAAACCTTTCCTTAATAACTCTTGTATCTGTCTATTTAATTCTTCATTCTCTGCCAGTGTCATTCTATGTGCTGCTTTGTTAGGCAAACTTGCTCTTGGTATAAGATCCATGTGATGACTAATACTCCTTATAGGTGGTAATCCTTCAGGTACATTATCTGATATGATGTCTTCATACTCTATCAGCAAATCTCTTATCTCCTCTAGTTGTGTCTCTTCAGTCTCCTTCTTTAATGTTTCAGGCTTCTTAGGATCAAGGCATAACACATATTCTAATGTCTCAAACCATCCAAAAAATTTCTTCCATCTACCAAACAGATTCTAGCATTCCCACATACTTCACTCTTAGGATCATCCTCCAAAGGAATCAAAGTAATTCTCTTTCCATTTGCTGTTATAGTATATGTATTCTTTCTCCTATCATGTATAGCTTTTCTATCATACTACCAAGGTCTACCCAACAAGATACGACAAACATCCATAGGCATAATATCACACAAGACTTCATCATGATAAGATCCAATATGAAATTTCACCAAACATTGTTCACTCACTAGTACCTTATGATCATCCTGAATCCATGCTATCTGATAAGGCTTAGGGTGTTTCAATCTTTCCAACTTCAGCTTAGTCACCATCCCTCTAAAACTAGGTTATCTAAACTACCACTATCAATTACAACTTTACAACACTTACCTCCTGATTTGCATCTAGTTCTGAACAAGCTTTTCCTCTGCAGTGGTTCCTTATTTATCTCTGTTTGAAATAGTGCTCTCCTCATAACCAATGATTCTCCTTTCTCCGGATTGCCAACTGAACAAGGTGATTCAATAGGTTCGTCTTCAACATAGGCTGCTCTTCCACTATTACATTCAAATGCTCTATGTCCTTCACATCCACACTTGAAACAAGTACCTCTGAATGCTCTCTTATCAAATCCTCTTCCTTCTCTTTTGTATCCTTCATTCTGGTATGTACTAGGGTTTCCTCTCTGATAAAAATTTATATCATCTCTCTGGTAAGCACTGTTATCTCTGTCATCATTCTTAAAGGGGCTATCAAACTTGTTCTGCTCCACATATGATCTATCATATCCGGGAAATGTTCTACCTCTTTGAAATTTACCTCATCTGCCTCTCTGTCTCTGATCATGCCTCTTATTCAGCTTCTCTTCAACCTTTAGGGCAAATTGATATGCTTCTTCCAAAGATGTCATCCTTACCAAGCTTAGTTCTTCTTGAATGTTCAAACTTAGTCCATTGATGTATCTAGCCACTTTCTCTTTGTTTGCTTCACTATGTCTTGTTCTTATGATCATCTTATGAAATTCTTCAGTGTACTCCTTCACAGATTTCTCCTTTTGTCTCAAGTTTTGCAATCTCTTCAACAACTCCAACTCATAGTCAACAAGTATAAACTGATTCTTCCACTTTGTCACCATCCAGTCCCACTTTGTAATCTTCTCCTTCCCTCTTCTATTTCTCTCTAACTGAACTTCTTTCCACCATATAGAAGCATGTCCCTTCAACTTTGTCTTTGTAAATTTCACCTTTTCTGGATCTTCAATTTCCTCATATTCAAAGTATTCTTCCATGTCATTTATCCAGTTAATCAGTTCTTTGAGGTTCAAATTACCAGTATAATTTGGCACATCAACTCCAGGTCTCTTTCTAATCTTTAAAATAGCTCACAACATCTTTACCTGATCTAATTCTTCTTCTTCATCACCTTCTAGGGTTTCGTCGGTTTGTTCAACAGATTGAAATTCTTCTTCATCATCACTTTCAACATTAGGTCTCGGTGTCAATCATCTTTGCCTATCTTCCTCAACAACATCCAAATGGATTCGTATTGTTCTCATCAATTCCATCATCTCATCCATTCTATTAGCCATTGTACCAATAGGAGGAACTCTTCGCAGCGGCATCTTCCTAGGATCAAGTGCAAACTGCCTCAAATTCAGCGATCGGGCTATAAGCAACAACTGCCTCTCAATTGATTGGTTGTGCACAAGTAACCTGCCTTAGATTGGTGATCTGCTCACAACAAGATCTTACAGAATCCCCTTTGCCAATTCACTCCAAAGAATCAAAATTTCACTCTAATACCACTTGGTGCAGTCACGATAAGAGGGTTCACAGAATGAACTGTCTAGACTGTGCAACAAGAGTAAACACAATGGAAATAACTCAAAGAAATGAAACAAATGTAGATTCAGTCATTCAATATATCATATAATTTAAATACAATCTAGCCAGCAACATGTGGGCTTACAAATAGGGCTCACAGGCCTAATTACATACATGCACAAGATAAAGCTTTGAAGCTCCTTCGCACAAAATCTAAACTATCAGATCTTTCTTATGTTAATAGCTACTTTCCTAAGGATCTATTACATCAATATATATCATTTCTGGAATAATAGATTCCTCTGTGTTTGCTAAGGAAGGTCACAAACTCTAATGAAGAGTTGTAACGTGTTCATAGATAGGTTGGACCTAAATGCATAGAACACTTCCTCAAATGAATGGAACAACATGCAAACCTCTAGGAAAGGTCAGCCACGAACCAAGGATCATTGAATGATGTGTCATTAGGATCCGCAAGACAAGGAATGATCCGCAAGCCTTCTCCTACAGCTGATTTGTCTGAGACTATCAGGATGCTCTGCTCTGAGAAAACAGTCAATCTTCTGATAGCGATAACTTTTTGGTGACTGATCCAAATGCTATAAATTATTGATATGATGTAGATGAATGAATGTAGATGTTAAGTCTATATCCGCAAGGTGTTAAATGCCAATATCAGACCACAAGCTGAAACTACTTCTAACTGAACTAGAAAATGAAAGAAACTAAAATGCAAATGTTTTGGTTGATGCAAGATTGCTCTTGAACTAGGGATGCTCTTGCATCAATAACTCTAGTGATCCCCTTCACTCATCCATCAGGGAATTAGATTGAGATTCTTCCACGACCAACAATCTTTAGATGAGAGTCGTCACCCAAGTACACTCTTCCACCATCAAACTCTTCATACTTTGTGAGCCAGTCTCGATGTGAGGTCATGTGGAATGATGCACCAGAATCAATCAACCACGCATCATTAGATGCATGGGTGGCCAGGGCTGCGATGAAGGCATCACCATCATCTTGTGACTTGTCAAAATCTGAATCAGGAGCTTTCTTCTTCTTTTTCTTCTCCTCTTTGCATTCCTTTTAGAAATGCCTGGTTTTACCATAGTTCCAACAGAGAGCCTTGGACTTTCCAGGAGATTTGGATCTCCCACAGGATTTGGATCTACCCTTATCACCTCTCTTGTCCTTCTTCTTCCCTTTCTCTTTGGGTCTTCCACGAACTGTAAGAGCCTCTTTGGCTGCCTCAGAAGACTTTCTCTGCATTTCTTCAGATAATAGTGAAGACACCACATCTTCCATCTTGAAGGTGGTAGTGGTGCTTCCGATAGCCATGACAAGATGATCCCACGAATCTAGCAAAGAACAAAGCAGGGTCATACATCGATCCTCCTCCTCCATTTTCACACCCACAGATGTCAACTGTGCAACAATCATGTTAAAAGCATTCATGTGATCCACAACAGATCCTCCGTCTTCCATCTTCAGAGTGAACAACTTCTTTTTCAGGAAAAGTTTGTTTACCAAGGACTTGGCCTGATAAACATCACCCAACTTCTTCCAAAGATCTTTCGTGCTCTTCTCCTCATGGACATTCAATAAGACAAAGTTAGCTAAATAGAGTCTTATGAGACCCATAGCCTTCTAATCTTTGAGGTCCCAATCTGCTTGTGACATTGTTGCAGGTTTCACATTGGATACGGTTTCCCATAGGTCATGATCAACAAGTAGGTCCTCCATCTTGAATTTCCACAACTCAAAATTTGTGCCATTGAATTTATCAACTTCTAACCTTCTAGATGTGGTTTCCATCTCCTTGCTGCAACAAGATACATATTACTTTGCACAATACTCCCACTCAACCTAAGATTAGCTCAAAAAACCCATACCCAGTAGCTAGAACCAAAACTAGCCAGGCTCTGATACCAACTGAAAGGAAGCTAGGTGTGCAAAAATCGCTTCCTACACTAATCTAATGAGGGGAGGAGAGTGCAAATTCAATTTTATCCTTACTATTACAGCAATGTTAAACCTATTAGCACTAATTTTGGTCTGGATCTAAGCGCAGGATGTTGGAGGGTTTTTCCTTTTTGAGCCCTAAGTTTCCTTGTTCATCGCTGTGACTTTCTCTATCGGTGAAACTTCTTTTTGAGTGCTCAGGTAATTTTGAACCATCGCTGTGAACCACTGCGTTGAACCCTTTTGGTTTGTGGTTCAACGGTTCAAGGCTTTATATTTTTGGTACTTGGCATTTCGGCGAATGTTTTTGTTTGAAGTGCTCCGTTTGTATCTTTGAGCTATCGAGTTGAACCTTGAACCCTTTTCTCAGTGGTTCGATGGTTCAACGGTTCAGGGCTCATTTTTCTTCTAACGGGTCATATTTTGCCTTTGCCTTGTGTAAATCTTGCATCGTTGAACCTCCCGCTTGAACCTTTTTCTCATCGGTTCAAGGTTCAATGGTTCAAGCTTGGCGATGTTGGTTTCGGCCTAAGTTTTTTTTGTGTGTATCGAGCCGACGGCCGAGAGTCTTGCCGATGGGGTATTATGTTTGATGTTTGAACCTCACCACTGAACCATCAGGTTGAACCGGTTCATCGGTTCAGCGGGGGTTTGCTGGACTGCATTTTAATTGCCGACAGGAGCTGCAAGTGATGAACTATTAGCGCTGAACCGTCGGGTTGAACTTCTTGTTTGAACCCTTTTTCTCAGGGTTCAATGGTTCAACCCGATGGAAGGAGAAGTGGGAAGCCATGGTGTTATCGGTATAATAGTGTATGTCGGCAAGAAAGTTTTTGGGTTGGCCGATAGACTATCTCTGGCCGATACAGGGAAGTGTAGTGTAGCGGTCGGCGAGAGATTTTTGAGGTAAGCCGATGGCTTAGGTCTGAGCGATGGGCTTTTGGAGAGAAAGGCATGTGTCAAGCGTGGCAAAAGTGCTCGACACCTATTATGCTCGCAGCCATGCTTTTAAACTGCTAGGAGGGTCTCCGCACCATGCATGTGGGATTAATTTCCCTGCACATTTGAAACTTTAGAAAATGCATTTTGGCGGGAAAATTCTTTTTGAACGCAACGACAGTTTTCACGCGGCCGTGGGTGGTTGAGCCATCAATGGCGACTGTAGCAGGGGTAAGAGAGATGGTACGCATGATCAGGTTTCCCAATTTTTGAGTGAAGACTTCCAGATGGCGGCGCAGGGCTTGAGGCTTCTCTTGTCTGTTGCTGCAATAACTTCTGAGCGCCATTCCTTTGTGGAGTCTGTATCTGACATTTTTTGATGTCAATCATGTAATTAATTGCTGCGAGGTACACTTTCTGGCCAATATAGCAGACTGTGTTACCATTTTTGTGGTTGTTGAAAGTTGAACATTTGGCTCTGTAATACAATACAGTTGGTTTTGGTTGCTCTATACAGCAAAACCTGTGAGTTTATGTATCTCCTGTTGTGTGTTTTTGCATGAATCCACTGATTTCATGGTTGATCTTATATGAATAATGCTATGTTTGCATGTGTTGTGCTAATTCTGTCTCCAGTATTGCATGTATCTTTCTTCTGAGTCTGGATATTGAAGGAATATCTGAGATTCTAGAACATAGAATTCCTGTGTTGAATGTCTGATCTCTTAACTTCTGCTTAAGGGGTAGATTAAATTGTTCTCAGATTGAACATTGGGATGGGTATACTTCAGTAGGGATGCCATAAGTATAAATAGCTTAACACTTGGTATTGGGAGATATCTGTAAGGCAGGTATCATATGTATCCCCCTGAAATCCAGTTTTAGTTGTTCATGCATATCATTCACAGGTGTATGTCTACTGACTCCAGGCCCTGGATAGGCACCAATCTTGCTTTGTGTTAGTGTTATATACCATGTCCAGCTTTGCATCCAAATATAAAATCAAACTCAAAACTCCAAAACAACCATTAGGACAGTAGAATTAGTTTTAGGATCCAAGTCCTCTGTTTACAACTGTAAATAGGCCCAAAGCTAGCCCCTTTGCTCTTATCTTACAGTTTTGGTCTACTTACAGGAGGACTTATCTGCTTTCTGTCAGCATCCCAGCCTTTGTATGCATATCCTCATGGATGTTGAGTAGGGAATACCCCCCTAGGTTTTGCAGAGCCTGAAGAAGAAGAGGAGATAAAATATAGAGTCTATCTCCTACACTGTTGGCCCCTGGCCCAGAGATCCTGTTGATCATTGATGGCTACCTTGTAGGGAAATCTGGGAGTAAACATCCAGTCTGGGAAAAAACCAACAAAACCCACCAACAGAGATATTGTAGCAAACACATAAACAAGAAAGTATGACAGAAGAAGAGAGACACAAGATATACGTGGGGAAAACCCTTATCGGGTGAAAAACCCCACACTCCAAAACCTACACAATGTATTATCAAAACTGAAATGGTTTACAATACACTTGCAATGCAAGCTCTTAGGAGTCTTTGACACTTGTATCTAGAGAAAAACTGACAGCATAACAGTACCTATCAAAACTTGTAATACATCTCCTCTTCAAAGCACCTATTTATATAGAATATACAAGGCATAAATGGCTCCACATAGGGATGGGCATCCAACATGGCCTCATGGCCCAAAACCCACACCTATGGACACTTGTCCAACTTTGTAGGATTCTCCTGACACTTGTCAAGTCATCCCATCCCAAGGAGGTCGCCTATTTCTAAAATGGGCTATGACATATGCTCTTACGACTCTTACAACCATCATAGAATCTTTCATAGCTATCATAACTTACATCTGTAAGAGAATCTGTCATACATAGGCTATAAATAGCATATTCTCTTACAACATGTCATAGTCCACCTTGGGGCACCCAAATATGCCATTTTCAAAGATGCTCTTCGACACATATCTTCACCTGTCATAAAATCACCTATTTCTAACTCTTACATGTCATCACTTTGTCATAGGAATCTGTCATGACCGTTTCAGTCAATATTCCCTTACACAACATCTAAGATGCCAACACATGGCAAAATATTCCTACCACTAAGTGGGATGCCTATCTCCTCATGTGAGGACAAAAATACATGTGGTCATAAGCCATGTAGGATGACACATCACCGTGCCAACTCCCACAATATGACAACATAGGATTTGCATCCAATTAATACAATAGGCAAATAATAAATAAATACAATGTAAAAATACAAGGAATTACCAAGGTTGAGACACCTTAATTCCCAACAAGAAGAGGGGAGAGATAGGGAGATAGAGAGTGAGGGAGATGTCTAGAGACATAGGAAGAGAGATTGAGAGGTAGAGGGACAATAGAGATAGGGAGATAGGGGAGAGATAGGGAGATAAAGGTTTAGGGTTGCTAGGGTTTAGGGTTTAAGGGTTTAAGGGTTAGGGGTTAGGGTTTAGGGGCATTATTTAGGGTTTAGGGGTTTAGGGTTGCTTGAGTTTAGGGTTTAGGGGTTATGGGTTAGGGGTCTAGGATTAGGGTTTTCAAGGAGAGAGAGCGAGGACTAATAGGGAGAGATAGAGGAGACAGAAGGGAGAGATAGGGAGATAGAGAATGAGGGAGATGTCTAGAGACATAGGGAGAGAGATTGAGAGGTAGACAGTTTAGGGTTGCTCAAGTTAATGTTTAGGGGTTAGGGTTTAGGGTTTAGGGAGAGAGAGAGAGAGAGAGAGGAGATGAAGGGGAGAGATAGGGAGATAGGGGAGATAGGGGTTAGGGGTTGGGGTTTAGGGAACTTAGACCTATCCTAAGTGTGGGGTGGGCATATTTTGGGAATTGAGAGATAGAGGGATGATAGAGATAGGGAGATAAAGGTTTAGGAGTTAGGGTTTAGGGACAGATAGAAAGAGATAGAGAGAGTTAGAAAGAGATAGCTAGTGTGAGAGAGAGAGAGAGAGAAAGAGTTTGTGAAATAACAGAGGAGGGGGATCTAAATAGCATTTTAGCTAGTTTAAAATGTGATCACATTTTGAACTAGTTAAAATGATGTCTAACGGCCTGAAAAAAGGCATGCCATGTGATTTTTGGTTCACATGCTCTATTTTATTCCTTTTTCTGCACTTTTTCTGACATTAAAAGGGACTTTTCATGATTTTAAGGTTCTCCCATAATTGGTTGACAAAATTGATGCACTTTTTGTTCTTTCAATGCACAAGATTCTATATTACACGTTTTAAATTCAATTTTGATATTGGAAAGCATTTTTTCATGTTTTGAGGGATTACAACACTAGATTAAATAAACTAACTAGTTTTTTTATTTTACATTGACATAAAACAATGTAATTATGCATGTTTTGTATTATAACTTGATAAATTATCAGATATTTTTGTGTTCTTTTGACCAATGTTTTAGAGTGATATAGAATTCAATACAATGCCAAGGAAATGAAAAAAAACTCTAACACCAAAGAAGCATGAAGCTGAGAATACAAAGAAATGAGAATGAATGAGACAACTTCATGACAATAAGAAATTGAACTTCACAAATGAAGTTGAACCATCTTTGCCAATTGAATTGGATGATGAAGCATTGAAGAGAGAGAAGGAATCAGAGAAATTAAGGAAATGAATGAAAAACTTTCATGCAAGTAAGAAATTGAATGTGGGAGAACTTGAAGGTATGTCATCTTTTCCATCTCAATTCGATAATGTATAAAATGTTCAATCTCCAATTAAAAATTATGATGCATTTGCAAATGTTGTAGTAGATGACACACCAATCGATCAAGTGTTTAGTGATCAAAATTTATCTTGTGAATCAAGTTTGCCATTGAGAACACCTCCTAGAATTTTGCATAAAAAGCCTAAGTTTTTGATTGAAATTGATGAGAATATTCTAAAACCAATGGTTGATAAGATTCTTGAGCGTACTTGTAGAAGAAATTTGAAAGAGATATGGAACATGTTTTTCAAAACATAAGTGAAACTAGAAGATGTCAATTATTTGTCGAAATGGTGAAAAATCTAAAGTTTAGGCCAATCATGAAGATTCTTGACCTAAGAACATCAAGTGCTAAAAGTGAAAAATCTATTGTAAGAAATCTAATCAATGCATATCAAAACATTGGTTCCACCTCACGCACCAAAGATAGTAATGCTACATGACATGTCATTACATTAACTATTGTGAGAAATCCAACAAAGAAGTCTTTCTTGATAATAAAAACAAGTCAAGCACTAAAGATAAATAGAAAAACTTTGATGAAAGTTGTTGGGAGGCATGAAAAAATTGAGGACCCGAATAGCAATGAACTATGTGTATTTTCCGGTAGACTCCCACGGAAAGATAAAGCCATAGTTGAATTCTTAAAATCCCTAATTGAGGAGTTTTGGTCCAATAACACAAGAGTATCTCCCAACCAAAGGGATGTTGTAAAAAGGAGAATTGGTTGTCAAAACTGTGAGCCACATCTAAAACATTTTCTAGATATGACTCAGACTTTTTCTCCAAATTTGTAGCCACTCAACCTCAAATTCAAATTAGTCAATGCTATTTTGAAATGGAAAAACCTTTTTATGTCAAGATAAATCACACACGCACAACTTGTTGTAGAGTTCACATGGAATTTTCAATGCATTATGATGTTTATCGACAAATATGTGTATCTTGCATACTAACAATGTTTTGCAGGAGTGTATGATAGAGGCTCCACCTAAATCGACAAGAGATTTCATTTCAAGCATTTTTTGTGAACTGGTAGAGGGACAAATGTTTTATAAGACATCATGTTTGGATGGAACATGTGATAGTTGCAGTGGTTTGCAATATTTGAGAACTTGTGTACACATGGAGAGTGCACATGCAATTGGAAATGAATTAGTACCATTTGGAAAATATAAGACAGTGGCATATAGTATACAAGATGGTAAAGAAACAAAAAGGTGTGAATTGGTTAGTGACGAAATACCGGTATCTACATTTATGCCTATTTTTCAAGAAAATATAGTTTATGAGTATGTAAGGCATACACACAGAGCTTGATGGTTAGACTTGCAATTCAAGTTATGCAAGGACACATTTCCTCTTCTTACGATTGTGTCAATTGTTGACTTTGCAGAGAATTATACACTACAACCATAGAATGAGAGAACTTTGCAATGTTTGAGAACTTGTGTACACATGGAGAGTGCACATGCAATTGAAAATGAATTAATACCATTTGGAAAATATAAGATAGTGGCATATAGTCTAAAAGATGGTGAAGAAACAAAAAGGTGTGAATTGGTTAGTGACGAAATACCAATATCTACATTTGTCTATTTTTCAAGAAAAGATAGTTTATGACTATGTAAGGCATACACAGAGCTTGATGGTTAGACTTGCAATTCAAGTTATGCAAGGACACATTTCCTCTTCTTACGATTGTGTCAATTTTTGACTTTGTAGAGAATTATACACTACAACCATAGAATGAGGTTCAATCATAGTACTACAACTCCACTCAGGTTGCTATATTTGTACATATAGCATTCATTCATGCACCTGATAGTACAAAGGAAGATAGAAAGATATTGAGAGAGTATCATTTTTATATTAGTGATGATCACACACATTCTATAGAGTTTGTACAAGGTTGCTTTCAGATGTTTTATGGTCATTTGAGTAGTAAGAATATCATGTTTGATCAGTATATCATATGGTCAGATAATTGTGCATCAAAATTTAAGAATTCATGAATGTTCAATTGGTTGAGTAGGATGCATATATTCAGTGGTGTTCAACATATATGGAATTTCTCTAAGGTTGGGCATGGAAAAGGGGAGCATGATGGTGCTTGAGCATGTATTAAAAGAGCCTTAGCATGAGAAGAGTTGAAGTACAAGGACAATGCAAAGTTAATAGATGCAACATCCATCATCGAATGGTGTAACTCTATAATGGATCTAGGTAATGAAGGTAAGTCGACAGTTCATAGATTCTTTTGGTTGATAGAAGAAGCTAACATTGCAAAATATGAAGATTGTTATACAATGACAATATCGAGTGATTTCCACTCTTTTAAAAGCTCAAATGCAGCTTCATGGACTATTTATTTGAGGTAGATGGTGTTTTTGATTCATCCTATATGTTTTTTCCTTGGAATGATTATGAGTCAAAAGAATGGGTCGATGAATGGCATGTTAGATCTTTAAGTCCACTTCTGATGTATCAACTTCTAGGAGCACTACAACTCGTGCAGATGGAATTATTGATTGACTTTGACCATATTTTAGATCTAGTTGAACCAGGTAATATGTTACTTAATGAAATTATTATTTATTTTAGATTATGATGTAATATTTTTTGTCATTTATTGAATTTAAATTTTTTTGTGCAATTTAATGTAGGGCATGTATATGCAGTTATTGCAGATGAAGATAATGATGAGGGAACAAATTATCATTTATGTCATTGTGTTGAGGAGAAAAAGAAATTGATAGCCCCTGTTATAGATGGAGAAAACATTGAGTATCCTACAGGATCAGTGGTTGTTACTGGAACATGGCTCAGAAGGTATCCAATGAAGAAGTTTGAGGTGTGGTTGTTCGAGGACTTTGACACACATAGGAAGATTCTTCATTATTTTAACCTTGTTGTGGCATCAAACATTCATTTGATAAAATATGGGAGTAGACAGTTTAATAGAAACTTGTGGAAAGTTTGTGAGTCTGACCATGAAGCAATACTTGACACCATGAAGGGTGGAGCAAATTCAGATGGTTCATTAGGTTGAATCAGTGGAATGATAGAAAGGTATGTTATTTTTCTTTGCTATCATCATTTCACCTTCTATATTTGTGACATTTTCCTTACCTTCTTAAATGTGCTCCTTGGTCCCGGTTAATTAGCTTCATTTCATTATATATCTCATGACTAAATAGCATGGTTGCTGATGCATTTGGATATTCCCCATGGTTGTGATTGGTGAGTTGGTTTGATCAAACTATGTCAAGTGGTTTGATCAAACTCATATTTTAAGGTTAAGATATTTCAAACAACAAGGTATGTGAAAAATATCACTACTTTTCAGCTTATGAATAACAATGGAAGAAAATCAAAATTGTAAGTCTTTAATTTAATTTATTTCTCAACTTTCAAAGTATGCATTTGATTTGTACCTTCACCAAGAGGATTGATATAAAAAAAACTTTCATCTTTGAACAAGTGGACAACAAGAAACATAGATTTATGTTTAGAAACATAGACTGTACCGTGTGGAGATATTTTGATTGTATTGTCTCATTTCATCATGTTGGTGTACTCATTTTAGCTAAATAGTGCAATTGCATTTGCATGCAGGATTTGAGTATGATGGAGGTAGGCATAATCCAATGTGTTGTAGGGAATTAACCAAAAGTTCAAACAATATTGAAGATGATGAACCCATTCCAATCTATGTTAACATAAGAAAAATGTAAAAGATATGATCATGTTAGCACAAGAAAATGTAGTAATGTGATAGATAACATCATCTAAAACAACAAAATATAATCTTGTGAGAACATGTATCTAGCGTTTAAGTAGACAAAACATAATGGAAAAGCACACCTTAAAGAATGTTCTACAAAAATCACATGAAATGGTTATCAAACTAGGGTTTATGATGATTTTTCAAAAAAAATGGAAGGACTTTCTATTGCTTTGACTATTGTGGCTATGGTAGAAATTTCAAAATGGATTAAATTTCATCTTTTTAGACTTAAATTATGGTTTCATGGTCTTCCATGCATATTTAATTAATGATTGTGTGTAGGGATATTACTTATGGCTGCTAGGGTTCTTGTCTTTAGTATTACATCATGGGCTTGCCTTTTTCTAATGAATTCATGAAGTTATCGTATTGAGTTGGTCATTAGATCATCAAGGAAAGCATTATGAGGATACTATGAGGGTGTCATGAGTGGAGGGAAACCTTGTTGAGCATCGAAAACCTGCATTATCACTTTCAAAAGCATGCAAAATTGTGACAGTCCTAAGATTGTAGCAGCAACAAGAAGATGTCTTATTCATAAGCAAAGACCCTGGTTTTCATCAATAGTGTTCTCCCTATGTCTCTCTCCCTATATGTTAAAGTACATTGGTCACTAATGTAGGTGCACAAAATGTGGGTAAGAATTCCATATTTTGTTTCAAATTACAAAAGGAATAGACATGAAGAACAAGATTGCAAATTACAAGTTCTATGAATAATTTGTATAAAAATAACCATTATTATTTTATATCCAAAATGAACACCACCACTAATAAAATAACCACTTACCTAAGTCAATGCATGTTTTGGGGTGTTGTATCACATGTATACTTGTTGTTAAGCACATATACAACTTGTAGTGGTTTATTGTCACATGTTGTAAGCCATGTATGTGAAGATGAAAACACAGTTTATCTATTTGCATGAGAAAGTAAGGGATATAACATGTATTGATTACATGAGCAATACTACTACATATTCTTATTTCATCATGTTGTGCTTAATTGTAGCATGAATCACTTGTTGTAAGCATGTACAATTATAGCATGTTATGCACATAACAAATGAAGGAATGTTGTAATCCATGTATGTGAAGATGAAAACATAGGTTATCCATTTGCATGAAAAAGTAAGGGATATAACATGTATTGATAACATGAGAAACACTACTACATATTCTTAAGTGTTGTAAATATGCATCATCTTATTTCATCATGTTGTGCTTCATTGTAGCATGAATCAGTTGTTGTAAACATGTACAATGATAGAATGTCATGCACATCACAAATGAAGGAATGCAATGATTGAAAAATGTGCACAAAATGGATTTTTTGATAAGGCTTAAAAGAAACTTTCAAGCAAATGCAATTGGTGGGTGTAAATCCAAATTCCACAACCTTATCCAACATTCTCCTTGCCTATGACAAAATGGGATCTTCGAAACAGGGTATGGACAACAATCAAAGAATAAAGGATATAGGAATTTTGTCATATGTTGTTTTTGCATTTGCCCTTCTAGACATGTATGCAAAGTGCGAAAGCATAGACAAGGCATGTGAATAGTTTGGCATGACACCTCAAAGAGATGCCATCTCATGGAATGCAATGATTGCAAGGTATGCACAAAATGGAATTTTTGAAAATGCTTTAGAAACTTTCAAGCAAATGCAATTGGCACATGTAAAACCAAATTCCATAACCTTTGCAAGCATCCTTCCTACCTGTGCCAAATTAGGATCTTTGGAATAGGGTATGGGCAGCCATCAAAGAATAAAGGATATAGGAATTTTGTCATATGTTGTATTTTCAACTACCCTTGTAGACATATATGCAACTTCTATGGAAGCATAGACAATGCATGTGAGTTGTTTGACATGATCTACCTCAAAGAAATGCAGTCTCATGGAATGCAATGATTGCAAGATATTGACAAAATGGATTTTTTGATAAGGCTTCAAAGGAACTTTCAAGCAAATACAATTGGTGGGTGTAAATCCAAATTCCACAACCTTATCCAGCATCCTCCTTGCCTATGCTAAAATGGGATCTTCGAAATAGGGTATGGACAACCATCAAAGCATAAAGGATATAGGAATTTTGTCAAATGTTATATTTACAACTACCCTTGTAGACATATGTTGGAAAGAAATAGGAGGGATACCGGTTTAGAGATCTAGTCCTCAGTCAATTCTGTAAGTCTAGTTTATACCCCAATTAGACAATGAGAGAAATATGAATAAACATTAAGGAAATCCATTATGTAGTACAAGATAAGTAAAGCAAAGCATCATAACACACATACAATGATATCATAATCCTTATATCTCCATTATATTCATTACTCATTAACATGTATATACATATCCATACTAGTAGGTCTGAGTCTCTACCTTATACACAATCTCACATACACTCTTACTCTCTTTCTCTCTTCTACTTCATCATGCTCTTCTCTCACATTCATCTTCCTTATATAGCCTCTTAATACCCTTTCATGGTGTCTTTCCCTTATGTCCTTTCCTAAATTCTCCTAACTAACTCCCTTCCATGAATTCATCCTTTCCTTTATGGTATTTATCCATATTAAGGCTTGTTAAGGTGTGTTTAAGGCTATTTAAGGCCTATATGACCCATAAATGGGTCTAGTGATGACCCAAATGGTACCGCAAACCCTTTGTAGCATATGATAATGTCATATAAGGTACAATGGTGTAGTTTGCAATACTCCTAATCACCTGCTAGCATTCGAGCCCAAGCCTAAAATATTGTCTTGTCCTCAAGACAATATTTCTTTCATTTGTTTTAGTCAGTAATAGTCTCAGTATAATCCACCGCATTCCACCGCATGATCATATCTTAGCTTGCAGCATTGGATCAAAACTCTATCATAGCACATACACATCATATCAAGATTTTAGGATCTTGGCATCAATTCACAGGAAGTTATATTTATCAGAAGTGTTGTCGAATTTACACTTTAGGATAGTCAAGTACTCAGTTCAATGTGTAAAGTTTATGGGATCTTCCTATGACTTGTGGTACCCAAATAAACATCTCACAAGGTAGTAGGGGACCGAAGGCATCTTGAATTAGAACTACAACGTCTTCCTTCAACACTTGGAGCTTTATCATCAGATGTAGTCTGACCAACACATTTCACAGAGCATCAAATCTTGGAACCTCCACACCTTCTTTTTTCCCATCTTCTTTACTATGTTTTATGTGCCTCCTACCTTGTTCTGCATACTCTCCAAAGTGTGGGTCCATCTATTCATCTATCGTAAAATGCGGTAAAAATATATTTGTAATTTTCATTAATCTTAATACCCTCTTAGTTTTGATTTGCGGTTGATTTTCTTCATTTGCGGTGCTCTTTGGTACCTTTTTTTTGTATCTCCCACCTACTTGGGACCTTCCATGTATTCATCTTTGGCTTGTCCAATTCCAAGGCTTCTACCACATTTTTTAAAGCATAGGTTCCTACCCCTAAGAACTGAGGTTTCTTGATATGCGATACACCCATGGAGATATGATTGACTTGATGAATCATATCTTTGTCCTGGTAGGGCATGCTATCATTCTCCTACTTCTAAATTTGTGGTGCATTCTTGTTCTTTGTGGTATGTTTACTAGCTAAATTCTCAATCTTTCTTAGGGTGTGTGCTCTTCTAGCCCCTAGTATTTTTCTTGATCTCTTTGTTGATTCATTTCTTATCCATGCTTCTACAACCTCCTCAAATTTAGTGTTATGGTCACCATCTTCAACATATATCTCTCCTTCAGAATTTAGATCTTCATCAATTTCTTTCTTAGGAATCTTTCCTAGTGAATATATCATCCTTTGATTTTCCTTTTCATTATTTTCTTCCTCTTGTACTTGTTGAAAAATTATGTCCTTTATTTTTACAGTGCACTATGTATAGATTTTTTTGAACTTTAGAAAGAAAATGTATGTATAAAGTCATCTTGTACTTCCTCCCAATCCCTTGTTTCTTTTCTTCTCTCTTGGTTGATATACCAAGTTTGGGCTATTGGTGTTAATGTCCAGTAGAATAGGTGGATGTATGTAGCCTTGCTATGTTCTTTTCTATTTTCCCATGCTATTATGCAAGTGGTTAAGTGCTCTTATGGTAGATTTTGCCTTCATGCTTAGATATTTTTTTGTACTCTCCATGTTTCTATAAGTATCTCACATTGATAAGAAGTTTAAATGTATGCCAATCTCGAACTGAATCTCTATGTGTTGACCACTAGTTTTTTGCATTACATACTAGTGTATGTTGTATTGCTTGTATTTTGCATTGTTCTTCTACAAAGATTGTCTCCGTCTCATTCAAGTATTGTTGTAGGTCTTTAACCCCTAAAAAATTTGGTAGTTTGATATGAGAGATTCCTTTCATAATATGATTTATATGATGAGATCTTCTAGATTCCTCTTCATTTTGGTCCTTGTTGATGGTGAATACCGTTTGTGGTGGATTTTTCTCTTATGCAGAGGATTGCGGTATGTTTTCTTTACTGGATTGAACCATGCCTATCCTCCTAATCCCTGTCATTCTGTAGGTTTTGAGCTTTGGTACATTTTTTATCCATGCTTCTAGGAATTCTTCACTATCAGTGCTATCATTCTCATTCCCCGCCTCTATTTTTCCTACTGAATTTGATTCTCCCTCCATTTCATTTGTTTCTAGCCTTGATATTGTGTAAATGTTCTTATGGTAGTCATCATTTTCTTCCACATGGGTGGATTATTTAATATAGTCCTCGTCCATTGGTATTCATAGTGGCATGAATATACTTTTATTACTATCTGCAAAAGATAGTTCTTCCTTGTGGGAGTCCACTATGTCGTTGGCATCTACAAACCATCTTAGTCCTAGTAGTGCATTAAAGGAATCTCCTTGTTCTTTCATAATGACAACCACAAAATCTACTACCTGTTTGATTCCCATCAAGTTTACCTCTACATGTTTCCATGTTCCAATGGTTGACATGCTAGACCCATCTGCCAAAGTAATGTTGTAAGGTGTTTGAGACAATCTAGGTCTCCCTAGTTGTTCCCAAAGCTTCTTAGTGATCATGTTTATGTCTACACCCAAGTCTATCATTACATTTTTGACCTTTTTATGATTAATATGGGCATCCACAAATAGTGGTTTTATTTTCCATTGTCTTCCATTTCTACCCAATTGCCTAACTTGGTTTCACGGTATCTTCTCCTTATTCCAATATTTAGAATTTTTTTTAAATTTCTCCATTAGATTATGTTTTTACATTAGAGATGTAAACTGTTTTAGTGCCACAACTTCTTCTTTTGTGAAGAATTGATTGACTTGTTTTTGTTTTTCTTATTCTTGTGTTATTATCTATTTAGTCTTTTGTACCACCTCATCATGTTGCCTTTTATCCGGGAAGAATCTTCCTCCTCACTTTCTTCTCTTTTTGATTCAGTAGTGTTATATCTTTTTTCTCCAGTGTTTGTGCCCTATCTTGTAATTGTTGTTGCTTTCTCTTTTCCTTTGTCCATCTTATTTTTTTCCTCCTTTATTCTCTTATTTTTCTTTTCTTCATATGATGAAGATAAGTTTGTCTTTCCATCCTTATCTCTCTAATAGGTCCTTAAGACTTGACCTTCTTCCTTAGGGACTCTTCTTATTCCTTTGGCCCCTTTTTGCTTATCCAAATCATCTCCTTTTCCTTGTTGTGGTGCATTCTAAAAGTACTGCTATGCCTTGTCACATGTGAAAAGGTCATGTTATGTACTGTTGCAGAATGAGCATTGCCTTCTTCTTTCTCCCCAACACTCATTAGCAAAATGCCCTGATTTACTGCATTTGTAACAAGTGGCCTTGTATCTTCTTCTTCTTCCTCTACCTTGGCCCCTGCCTCTTCTATAACCTCCAAATTGTCCTCTATCCTCATTGCTATAGTTATTTTCATATGGAGCATTTTTGTTTGCATTCTAGATAGTGTTCATGTTTCTTTGATTTTTCCTTGAAGGTTGCTTGTAACCTTGGTCCTAAAGATATAGTGGTCTTTCTGCTAGGCCTTTGACATATACCATCATATTTTTGTGTACTTTGTTTTTGTGATTTTTAATTGTACCATGAATCACTTTCATCATCATCTTCTCTCACTCTAAATAATTATGATGTACAATCTGATGTTTCGTGATCATCCTATTCTCTGCATAGTCTGCAATAGACTGTGTTGTTCTTTGTAGGGAGTACCTTTATATATACCTTCATTGTGGCGACCTATCTTTTTCCTTTTATTTTTGGACATTCATTCCGGATGTTTCCTTCCTTTGTACAGTAGGAACACCATATATTTTTCCTTTTATCTTCTTGTTTTGCCAAAATTTCCTGTTTGAGTTTCAATTGCTCCAATTCCAATCTTAGTCTTTCTAATTCCATATTTTCCTTGTTCTTGTCTTAATTATGCAATGTTTGTGCCTCCATCCACAATGCTAATGTGACTGCTTCTGTATATGTTTTGAATATTCTCCCATCTAGAGAGGCTCTCACATCTGGGCTTATTTTGGATGTAAACCACTCAATCTTTTGCTTCTCAGTCAATGGTTCTTCTATTTTGCAGATTGTGTCCTTAAACCTTTTGTCAAATTCCTTAATGGTTTCTCCATCCCTTTGTATTAATTCTCTCATCTTACTTATCCCTTCCATCGGTATTTTTGGAGTTTCAAAATTCTCTAAGAATTCCTTCTTCACTTCCTCCCATGTTTTTTCATGTTTAGGACAAGCTTTTCTATACCATTTTAGTGTGTCATTCCACAATGTCCCAATAAATTCAAATAGTTTAGTGTCATCTTTGGTTATCTCATTCCGGTTCTAAATTTATTCTAGCACAAACATGTGTTCTAAGGATTTAGTTGTGTTTCAAATACCAGTAATTTGATAATAGCATCCATCTTTCATTTATTTTGTATTCCCAGACCTTCTGGTGTTTTGTGGTGGTTTTCTTTCTAGTTTTGCTTCTCCTTAGGCTCTGGCCTTTGTGTTAGGGTTTTATGTTCTCTCCCTTTATCTCTCCGCAAGTGCATGTCAAAATATTATTCTCCCAAAATTTCTTCAAAATCTTTCTTAATCTCTTCTTTTCTTTCTCTTTCAATGTCAATTTGATCTTTTCTTAAAATTCTCCTTGCTTTATAAGGCACCCAGGGTGACTCCTAGTCAAGGGGGTGTGTCTCTTCAAACTACCTCTTCATTCTCGGGAATATTCTTTCATTTGTAAATGACATTATGTTTTCATTAGGTGACTTTTCATTATTTTGTCTTATATTTCTAGAACTAGTTTCTTTATATATCACATCTTCTCTAATCTTCATTATACTCTAATTAACTAGGTGGTCTAGGTAATCTGCATCCAAATTTAGGGGTTGAAGGTTTCATATAGGATTTAGTAATTCTTCCCATTGTTTGTCAAATATAATTTGAATGTTAGCCCGATTAGGTTGATATTTTGGAGTTTTGTATATTTACAGTAAGGTTAGGGCTTGGTTATGTTATTCCCTCCACAAACTTCTCAACTACTCATATGCATCAATTTTTCCTCCTATACTCTTTAAAAGCTATGTTGCCCTGTCAATATGTATTGTAATAGGCTTAGGATTCTCTATATCTCTTTGTATTATTTTTGTGATAGTCTCTATGGTTGTTTCATCCATTCTTCCTTTTCCCCTTACATTGTCTTCTCTGGTAGCACCCACCTTGGCATGCTCAGCAACACCCTCATTGGCGCGCTCATCCAACTTTTTTTCTTCTACAATCAATCTTTTTTCTAATTTCTACTTGTTTCTCCTACCTTCTGCATTCTTCTACAATACCTTTCCTAACGTTCCTGGATTTGTTTGTCTCTCCTCTCTACTTATCTCCATTCTAGTTAGTATATTTTCTCTGATTTCCCTTAATCTTTTGTTGTCTCCTTTTTCCATGGGTATTTTTGATTTGGATTCATATTAATCCTTATGTATCCCATGGTTTTCTTATCTTGAAGAGTTACATCTTTTAAAGGATCTTTTCAGATCCTCCTCCTGTTCCATTTTCCATCCCCTTAAGTGTCTGCCCCCCTCTCATAAGGGTAGGAATTTAAGAGAATTCAAGATCTTTCATAGATCATAAAAAAATTCTTATCACTCAAGTTTTCTTACTTGCGCTACTCTGCACTTCTCCTTTCTCTGCTTATTCTCTCTTTTCTTCACTGTCCTTTTCTAGGGTCCTAGAAATGGAACCAAATGTTGGCAAGAAATGGGAGGCATACCAGTCTAGAGATCCAGTCCTTAGTCAAGTCTATAAGTCTATTTTGTACCCTAGTCAGACAATGAGAGAAATATGAATAAACATTAAGGAAATCCATTATGCAGTACAATAAAAGTAAAGAAAAGCATTATAAAACACATACAATGATATCATAATCCTTATATCTCCATTATATTTATTACTCATTAACAGGTATATACATATTCATATCAGCAGGTCTGAGTCTCTACCTTATACACAACCTCACATCCACTCTTACTCTCTTTCTCTCTTCTACTTCATCATGCTCTTCTCTCACATTCCTCTTCCTTATATAGCCTATTAATACCCTTTCATGGTGTCTTTCCCTTATGTCCTTTCCTAAATACTCTTAACTAACTCCCTTCCATGAATTCACCCTTTCCTTTATGATATTTATCCATATTAAGGCTTGTTAAGGTGTGTTAGGGTGTGTTTAAGGTTATTTAAGGCCTCTATGACCCAAAAATGGGTCTAGGGATGACCCAAATGGTACCGAAAACCCTTTGCGGCATTTGATAATGTCATATAAGGTACAGTGGTGTAGTTTGCGGTACTCCTAATCACCTACTAATAACATGTATGCAAAATGTGGAAGCATAGACAAGGCATGTGAACAGTTTGGCGTGACACCTCAAAGAGATGCCAATGGAATGCAATGATTGCAAGATATACACAAAATGGATTTTTTGAAAAGGCTTTATAAACTTTCAAGCAAATGCAATTGGCACATGTAAAACCAAATTCTATAACCTTTACAAGCATCCTCCCTGCCTATGCCAAATTAGGATCTTTGGAACAGGGTATGGACAACAATCAAAGAATAAAGGATATAGGAATTTGTCAGATGTTATATTTGCAACTTGTGTGGAGGCATATACAATGCACGTGAACTGTTTGACATGATGCCTCAAAGGAATGTTGTCTCATGGAATGCAATGATTGCAAGATATGCACAAAATAGATATTTTGATAAGGCTTTAAAGAGACTTTCAAGAAAATACAATTGGTGGGTGTCAAGCCAAATTCCATAACCTTATCCAACATCCTCCTTGCCTATGCTAAAATGGGTTCTTTAGAACAATGTGTGGACAGCCATCAAAGCATAAAGGATATAGGAATTTTTTTAGATGTTGCCCCTGTAGACATGTATGCAAAGTGTGGAAACATAGACAAGGAATGTGAAGAGTTTGGCATGACATCTCAAAGAGAAGTCATCTCATGGAATGCAATGATTGCAAGATATGCACGAAATGGATTTTTCAAAAAGGCTTTAGAAACTTTCAATAAAATGCAATTGGAACGTGTAAACCAAATTCCATAACCTTTGCAAGCATCCTCCCTACTTGTGCTAAATTAAGATCTTTGGAATAGGGTATGGACAACAATCAAAGAATAAAGGATATAGGAATATTGTTAGATGTTGTATTTGCAACTACCCTTGTAGACATGTATGCAACTTGTGTGGAAGCATAGACAATACACGTGAATTGTTTGACATGATACCTCAAAGGAATGCTATCTCATGGAATGCAATGATTGCAAGATATGCACAAAATGGATTTTTTGATAAGGATTTAAAGAAACTTACAAGAAAATGCAATTGGTGGGTATCAAGCCAAATTCCACAACCTTATCCAACATCCTCCTTGCCTATGCCAAAATGGGATCTTTGAAATAGGTTGTGGATAGTCATGAAAGCATAAAGGATATAGGAATTTTGTCAAATGTTGTATTTGCAGCTACCCTTGTAGACATGTATGCAAAGTGTGGAAGCATAGACAAGGCATGTGAATAGTTTGGCATGACACCTCAAAGAGATACCATCTCATGGAATGTAATAATTGCAAGATATGCACAAAATGAATTTTTTGAAAAGGCTTTATAAACTTTCAAGAAAATGCAATTGGCACGTGTAAAACCAAATTCTATAAACTTTGCAAGCATCCTCCCTGCCTGTGCCAAATTAGGATCTTTGGAATAGGGTATGGACAACCATGAAAGAATAAAGGATATAGGAATTTTTTTTTATGTTGTATTTGCAACTACCCTTGTAGACATGTATACAACTTGTGTGGAAGCATAGACAATGCATGTAAATTATTTGACATGATGCCTCAAAGGAATGTTGTCTCATGAAATGCAATGATTGCAAGATCTGCACAAAATGGATTTTTTGTATAAGGCTTTAAAGAGACTTTCAAGAAAATGCAATTGGCGGGTGTCAAGCCAAATTCCACAACCTTATCCAACATCCTCCTTGTCTATGCCAAAATGGGATCTTCAAAATAGGGTGTGGACAACCATCAAAGCATAAAGGATATAGGAATTTTCTCAATTGTTGTATTTGCAGTTGCCCTTGTAGACATGTATGCAAAGTGTGGAAGAATAGACAAGGCATGTGAACAGTTTGGCATGACACCTTCTCATGGAATGTAATGATTGTAAGATATGCACAAAATGGATTTTTTGAAAAGGCTTTAGAAACTTTCAAGCAAATTCAATTGGAATGTGTAAAACCAAATTCCATAACCTTTGCAAGCATCCTCCCTGCCTATGTCAAATTAGGATCTTTGGAACAGGGTATGGGCAGCTATCAAAGAATAAAGGATATAGGAATTTTGTTAGATGTTGTATTTGCAATTGCCCTTGTAGACATGTATGCAACTTGTGTGGAAGCATAGATAATGCACGTGAACTATTTGACATGATGCCTCAAAGAAATGTTGTCTCATGGAATGCAATGATTGCAAGATATGCACAAAATGGATTTTTTTATAAGGCTTTAAAGAAACTTTCAAGCAAATGCAATTGGTAGGTGTCAAGCCAAATTTGTAAGAACCCTTAGTAGTTTTGTCCTAAATTTTTAGTTTGAGTGGTTTGCTCATTTTGTCAAACACTTGTCATGCAAGGTGACTGAATTCTGATTTCTAAGTGTTTGTTTTGTGATGTTTGTTTGAATGATTGTCAATACTAATACATATGCAAATACATAGAAAAGATAACCAATTGCTTGCATAAACAAATATCAATGATTTAACACCTAATCATGCTTTATTTATTATTGTCACAGGTTTGATTACACTAATAATCAAGTTTGATACATAGTATATCAGACTGATTATACCTATAAGAAATGTTTGCAAAGCCTATTCAAATTAAAGATTTGAATATGGAATTCGTTTACAAAATACCTAATTGAATAGCACTTCTTCTAGGTAAAATATGACACCATACAAAGCAAATGAATGACTGATATAGAATGGAGTAGTGTTGTTTACAATGAAAGCCTAATATGAAATCTGTTGATGTTAACAATGATGTAACAACACCTCATAGGCCATGATTTCGCCTACAAATGGTAGCGCTAGTCCTCCAAGGTGAGCGATGAAACTCTAGATGGGAATAAGTGCCAAATAGATGAGAAATATGCCTCCAAATCCTTGATATGCAGATCTAATATAAAGTCTAAAGTCTGATATTAAATCTAATTGCCAATTGTTGATGATGGAAGCCCACAATCACTCCAAAATGAAGCATCAACTCCTCCAAACCCTAGGCGATGAAAATTAGATGAAAATGCACCATAAAAAGCTTACGATCTACATACATTTTCCCATGATCTACATACAAACATCAAGACCTAGCGCCAATACCAAACCATAGTATGAATGATAATGTCATTTCAAACCCTAGCTCCAAATCCATACCAAGAACCTACAATAAACTCAATGGTAAACCCCGTATGGATTCACCTCTCAAAGTAGAATTGGGTTTTTGTCCAATCCATGAATTTTCCAAGGGTTTTCATCCTTAGAAAATGGCACTCAAAGGAAACTATCCAATATGCTAATGAAAAAATTCACAATATGAAAATGACCTCCCAAACACCTTATTTTATAACCCTCAAGTGGAGCACCCAAATTTGCAATATTTTATACAAGTTTCATGACCACCACCATAATTTGGGATTAAAATATATTTTATTTCACTTTCCCTTCTCCAAGTGGGACATCCAACTTTATCATTAAAATAATGTTTTGTTTTTTCATTTGATTATAATTTATTTTTTCCTTTTATAAAGTGACTTTCCATTCTCCAATCTTTAAGTCATTTTTACCAACTTTCCAAATATCTAAGTCACTTATGCTTCACTTAATTGACTTTCCAAATATCTAAGTCACTTTGCAAAAATGGCTTAACTAAACAAAAAAGGGGACATTATAAGTCCTCCCACCACGAGATTGCTTGTCCTCAAGCGATCGAATGAGACAATTCTACATTAGGCCCAAACACTCCAACCAATTCCTAGATCCCAAATTAATCTAGGACTCTGTTATGAGTTCCCATGTGATATTGTATGTTGCACAAGGTTTACAAAAGAGACCTCACACAATCTCCTTACCCCAAATGCTACAATCCTCCAAAGGCTTTTCCATTTTCTACCAACCTCCCATTGCGCCACTCTAAGAGAAATATCATTCCACACATCATCATGAAGTATATCATCATATGGATACAAACATATAGCATCATATAACATGAACATGAATGTACACATGTCTATCATCAAGCTATCTATTGTGTGGTATCACAACATGCCCCATTTTGCTTTAGCAAAACAAGGACCCAACTTTTTGCTTTTGTTTTGTTTGTGTGTTTTCCCTCTTTGGGCGGTATGGTAAAACATCATGTCCTGATCTTCTCAAAGTTCAAGGTCTAAATTTTCCTTTGTAAAGGTCACCAAGGGATAGAGGATGAAATTTAGAGCAACTTTGCCTTTTATATCATGTTGAAATTCAATAAGGTGAAAGAGTTAGACACGGTCAAAGTTTTGGTCAAAGGGATTTTCTTGACATGGACATTTGCATAGGGACATTTCACATTTGCTGAACATCCATATCCCTTGAAAATGTCTATATTCATTGTATTGGTTTTAATTGGTACACATATTGCACTTTAAGATGCCTAAATCATAGGTTCGGACCCGAAATGGTTATTCAATTGAATTTAGTCAATAATTATCCACACGCTACTCGTATTAATCTTTTTAAGCATCGAGATATCCATGTCACATTTGGATGTCAAATTTATAGTAACAGTTTACAAAGTCGTCAGCCAGATGGATATTTCGACATGGACATTTCACACTCATCAAATATCCATATCCTTGTCTAAATATCCATATCCCTATGATGTCAGTCAATTTCATCCCATGGCAACACTCTAAGGTTTGTTGACATCATCCAGATATTGGTCACATGGATACTCAAGTTTCAAATATCCATATATGAAATATCCATATTCTTGCTTGGTTTAAAGTCTGATTCCATTACGTTTGACCCCCCCTTAAACATTGACTAGTCAAAGGGATATTTTCAATATGCACATTTGGATATGGACATTTTGTAAATACCAAATATCCATATCTTTACAGGAGATCCATATCGATGCAAACGTCTACACCCATACCTAGAGCAAGGATCTCGTGCCACATGTCCTTAAACGTTGACTTTTCAAATAGGAATATTCTGCATAAGGATATTTTCGCTACGGATATTTTGTATATCCCATTTCAGAAGATGAACTAAGCTCTAATACTATTTTTTCTTAGTCAATGATGTTTGACCATGACTTTTGCTGATGTCATCTAAATATTGTCATATGGGCATTGTAAATAGGATACTAAAATACCAAATATCCATATCTAGATCTCCCTCCACATTTAGTGCTATGCTATATGTCATTGGCCTTTTAAATTTGAAGTCGTGCCAATCAACAACTCTCAATTTTTTCCTGTGTGTAGAGGATAAAAGCCTACCTAACCATAGTAGGATCAATTAGTTTGCCCTAATTGATGAGTTTCTAAGGTTAAAAGGTAAATTTACCTAGCATTGTTAATCATAAAAATATTTGAGAGATAAAATTGTAGAGAGCTTACAACAGTTCAAGGTAAGTTTTATAGTCAATTTAAAGGTAGGTAAAAGTGATTTTCATAGCTAATGGATAATGGAGAAAAGATAATGGAGAATTAGAACAAGTGTGCTTAGTCGAATGGCGTTCATATACTGTATTTGCATAAATCAAGTTTAAAATTTCAGTTGCCAGGTATGAATAAGACAAAACCTCCCTGATGGGCAAGAAATGTGTTTTGTTTTGAGCCTTCTATGTTCCTTCCATATCCATTCTATTTCCTTTTTCAAAGTCTTTATGCCACTAATTATGTTAGGAAATTACAAAATGTTTAATAGGATAAAAGGATGAAAAGATACCTTGATTTATCAAATCGTTGGGTAATTAATTCATTTTTGAATGGTTTTAACAGGATCTAATTAAAGGAGAGGTCTCGGGCTAATAGTTACAGTTGTGTGATGGAGGAACTGCTGATCTTTTCATCTCCAAATTATTGTTGATAACTGAGAGGGGGGGATGAATCAGTTATCTTAATTAATTTAACTTTCTGTTCTTCTTAATAACTAGTGTAGCATTAAAACAAATAAGCATCCATAACCATGAAAGCAGAAACAAAATCAATACACATAACACAGTGATTTTGACATGGAAAACCATGTTAAGGGAAAAACCATGGGGTGACTAACCCAAGATTGTATTCTCTGTTAAAAGAATAGAAGTACAAAATGGCACTTGCCAATTAGGGCTCACTGCCCAAGCACACTTCTCACAAGAGGCTCACTGCCTACAAGAGACTCACTGTCTACAAGCTACAAAGAAAGTAACAAGATACTTGAACTGATGAGAAGCATCCACATATGCTGAGGTTCAGTTCTGGTTAGGCTCAATACACTAATTTACTACACTTCATTCTTCCTCTTCTTTGGTGTTGTTGTCCTATTACATACCGGACCTATATTACTGCTTCCACACTGCTTTCTACTTTTCTTCGCACTTCACAATGTACCACACACACCTTCATACCGAAATCAATCTGGTATATATATCCATATTAATGATTTCAATCATCTTTCTAGTCGACATCCAGAATACTCAATATTTTCCCAAACTCTGGTCTGTCGGTTGAATCCTTGCTTACCAAGTTATGCATATCAAAGAGATGCTTATAGACGTCATCAATCATGTCGGCCAATCAAGAATGATCCCTTAAGAAACTTGATTACCATCAATATCTCATCTGGATTAAGGTCTGAAGCTCTGTTGGCAGTTCTTCCTTAGTCTACTCTGCCAAATAGGAACCCAACACTTAGGTGTTCATATCTTTTCATTCTTACATCATCGGAGGCTCAATCTCTGGAATATATTAGTCATGGTACTCCTCTTGACTTCCCCAAGTCTACACTTTACTGAGATACTTCCTCTGAGAGATCCGGACCTGATTGTCAGATCTTGTTGCATGCTCTGTTCTTGCTTACCGGACTAAAATACTCTTCAATCTGACTTCTGGTATAGACACACCATGTCCTGGGGATGTGTGGGATGGACTTTGTTGCCATCAATGACAACATTCATGAAGCCACATAGTGTCTCTTGCCAACAATCTCCCCCTTTGGTATTGATGGCAACACTTAGTGAAAAATGACTAAGTGTCACATTACACTCCCCCTTGATTGATGCTCTGTTCTAATGTACATTTTACCGGAGCTCCCCCTTATCTAGATTCCACATTTTTCACTGCTACTCACTCCCCCTTTGACATCAATGGCAAAGGGTAGGATCCGCATACCAAAATTTCCAAAAACAATCTCTACTTGGCCGCATAAATATATATACATAACATACTTACATGTACTGAAGTATATATGCAAAAGTTGTCTTCAACTGGACAAATTTTGTTGCCCAACTCTGCTTCATCCTGTCCAAAATTGAGATGTGACCACTCAACAGGAATGCAAAAGCTTTTGCCCTCTTTAGATCTGTCGGATCACTGGTCCAGGCTGTGGTATGAGCATTAGTTAGGGCCTCATGCATGGCCTCTAACTTAGGGATAATTATCCCCCTAAGTTCACCCATCCTACTTATGATATTCTTCCTTTCCTTTTCAAGTTTCTTTACTTCATTTAGAATGGAAATAGTTTGACATTCCTGGTTTATTATGGATGTGGTGAGAGGATCAAAATTTTGAGATACACTTGACAGTTTATCCTCTTGCTCTTTCATTTTCTTCTCAATATCCTTTGTCACTTTAGACCAGGATAAGCAAAATTTATATATCTCTCCGCCATCTTTAAGAGCATTTTCTAAGCTCTTTATCCCAATATCCATATTTCTCCTATCATTTGTTATTAGCCCTTGTACTTCAGAGAATCTCTTTCCCAAAAATTCTTTCCAGACTTTATCTTCAGCTGACTTCTCCAAAGAATCAAAATGTGTGCTAATTGAATTAACAAGAGATTTTAAGTTGCTGGATGAAGAGGCCAAAAGATCCTTCTAGAAGGATGGCATGATTTTCTCCAATGCACCGGATACAATCTCTATTAGCTCACAGTCTTCCATGTGAGACTTCAAAAGTTTTTCTTTTGCCTTTACTTGGGCAAAGGATGCTATCTTCATAGTCTGAACTGGTGAGAGAGAATCAAAATTGAATGGTCCTTGAAGTAGCTCCGGTTCATCAATCTCCATCATTTCTTTAGTCAAGAAATCTTTAATAGTTTTTGCAGTGTCTCTTGCTGGAGACAGAGTCTTCTTTCCTTCTGCAACCTCAGCACTGTCACTTGTGGTTTTCTCTGTTTGACCTTCTTCTCTTCCCTTCACTTCTCCTTGATTGATGCTCTCTTCTTTTCTTTCTTTTCCTTCAATTTCAGAGTTTGCAGGGGGATCCAGAAGAGAGGTGTCTGCTTCTCCATGAACTTCCTCTTCCGGAACAGAGGAATCTAAGTCCTTAGCTTTCTCTTAACTTGACTCCTTTGTCTCTTCTGCAACTATCTCAGTAGATTCTTCTTTGTCATCCATGGCAAAGGGTTCATCACCTAAGTCTTCTATAATAGGAATATTGAATCTTTTATAGGCATTTCGGAGGATCTCTTCAGTCTCTTTAGCCACTTGATCAGTCTCTCCGAGCATAAGCTTATTCATTCTAGCTTTGCTCCGGAACTCATCCTTGCAATCTTTGAAGATCATGTTTATTTGCTTTGGAGTGATGGAGGGATAGAGTTGGATAGCAATCTTCTCCCAGATTTCTAAGTCTTTTGCCATGGCATTGTCCTTTCTTATTTCAAGTTCCTTTTCTAGACTTTTAGGAATCAGAGATATAATTTCAATGAATGCTTTGTTGTAGATGTTTAAATACCTGACTGTAGCTTCTTGCAGGATCTTTTGATCAGCTTCACTATAATCATCATAAAATTTAGTCATTGGTTTCAAGTTCCCATCCACAGTGACTGATTTGATGATATAATCAATGCAGAGAGTAGGCCTTTCAACGAATTCTTTTGCCTCTTCTTCCTTGTTATGACCGGTAGAGGGTTCACTAGATGCTTTCTTCTTCTTCTTCATTTTCTTGACCTCCTCATCTGACTCAGTCTCTTCATCATCCTTTTGACTAGTATAAGACCTTGTGGCCTTTGTCTTAGTTCTTTTCTCTCCCTTTCTGGATGTTCTGACTTCCGGTTTTGATGCTTTCTAGCTCTTGGAGGTGGCAGGTGCAGATCTCTTGGAGGATCTGGTCTGGGAGGGGGCTTGCACCGAAGCACTTTCTTTCTCATTTTCTTGCCTTTCTTTCTCTGCCCTTTCCATCTTCTCTATGTTGGCATCAACTGCCTCCCTTGAAATTCCACATCTCTTGGCAAATTCTTCCACTTCTCTTCTCACTTTCTCTTGATTTCAGGCTGTCTCAATTCGACATGAACTTTTACACTCAACTCTTGGAATGTTCCAAACCTTTCTACCTTAGGGTCCTTGGGCTGACTCAGCAGGTGTTGGATGTGCAGCTCTAGGATTTTCTCATCAGCCTCATACCCCATTGGCATGATCCACACTATTCTTGATTCCACTACCTCCATTAGGCATTGATCAGTGTCTACCATGAAGCACATTGTATCATTGTATTTTCCAACTAGAGATTGGGGGATTCTCTCTCTGACCTGCATTATGCTTTGGAATTTTTTGAAGTAACCCCACAGCACTGTATTTTGTGCCTTGGCATCACCAAGCCCATATAAATAATCCCTGATTTGTATGGCAACAGGTCTGTTATTTTGCCATATCCAGCCACTAGTTCCGGGTAGCTCATTCATATAGTAGAAGAATAGGCAAAGTATCAAGCCACCATACTTGAAATAATTCTTTTTATCTTTATTTATTTTCTGCAAATTCTCCAACAGTTGGTTCAGAAGAAGCTCAGAAAGATCATAGTCAGCATTTTCTCTTAGCATCTGATAAGCAGTGTAAATTACAGTTCTGGGTACTGAATTTTCCCTGTTGGAGTGATATATCTTGTAACCAATTATCATGGAGGCAAACTTGATATCCGGATCAGTGATATCTTCTATTGTCATGGCTCTCTTGTCAAATTTTGATTCGGTAGCCTCACTCACAGATTAGTTTTTGACGGATTTGAGAACAGGTAACCCTTCGGATGAGTTCAAACTGTTACCGCTTTAATAGCATCTTTTGTGATCTTAAATGGTCTATTCAACCACATGAAGTTGTCATGCACTCTGTTCAAAACATACTAGACCCACTCATCTTCTGCAAAACAGGGGAAATGGATGCACTGTCTGAAATGCTTATCCCAGATGGCCTTGAATTGGGGTTTAAGTTCAGGTGATTCATCTATCAGTTCCTTGTGATAGATATCCATTAGCTTGGATTCCCCAAATTCTTCAATGTTTGCGTGTATGTAAACCCTAATATCTTCTACATGCAAAACCCCGTGCGAAATGCTAGAAAATGCACCTAGGGGATCAACTTCTAGGGATTTGTAGGGATGTTTTCTGAATTTAGGGTGTGGCCTATTAGTGATCTTCACAACATTCAGAGTAGCCATCTTTCAAATATTTAGAGAGAGATATTCAAGAGAGGAAAATACCTTTTACGCTTCTAGGGTTCACAATATGAGCCGGAACGAATTGTTGGAAGAATCAACTTCTGCAATTGATCTTTGAGAGGTTTGGGACAATTTTGTTGCAGAGCTCCTTCTCTCTTCTTCTTGAATGCAAATGTGCAAATGATGAACAAAAGAACCCTTTTATCTCTGCGCAAACCCTAATTCCATTTTGCAATAAATGCACAACTTAAGTTATTTCAGTTGCCTTGTTTTCCTTGTTCTGAGAGAGATCTTTCCAGATCACTTAGATGCACCTAGAATGATACCTTACAAAGTGTCTCCCTTTCTCCAATCATTCCATCTAACCGCAAATCCAAATATTTCAATTATACCGGATCTATCTCTGAAAATCTTGTTCTTACCAGATGACTGTTGAACTAGATCAATCTTGGAAGATTAACCTTTTCTAAACTTCTTGTGGATCTTCCATATCTTTACCACAGCTTATTTAGATGTTTCTCTGAGAGCCTTTTTTAATCTGCAACTTTCCATGTGCCAATTTCAGGCACCAATTGACTAGCTGGGGGAAATTGTTTTCTTTTGTGACTCCCCCTGAGCTAGATCTCATCTATTTAGTTTCCGGAAGGAATATCAGCACCAGATTCTGGTGCGGATCCATCCCCAACATTTTTTGTACTCCTCTTCACCCAAATCTTGTTCATCTCCCTTTGAATTTCATCCGCATTCACTTTTCCTTTTCCTTTGTCTTGGTTTTGATTATGATGCACCGGACCCTTTTTGTCCTGATTCTTACTTCTGCAAAATTTGGCAATATGACCAAATCTATTGCAATTGTAGCAAACAACATTTCTTTGCATATTTGACTGATATCCTCTTGATCTACACTGATTAGCCATATGTCCCATTCTATTGCATGCAAAGCATCTACCATTGAATGAATTGTTCATTTGCATATTTCTACACTCATGAGATTTGTGACCATACCTTTTGCAATTAAAACACTGTCCGGAGAAGGATGAATTAGTCTGATTCATTCTTCTTCTGCACTAATTTGCCTTATGACCAAAGTTATTGCAATTGTGGCAGTATCCATTGAAGGATGGATATCTTTGAGCATTTGGTTGCCTTACCGGAGCTCTTCTAGGCCTGTTCCTTGGATTTCCTGATCTAGAGTTCTTCTAACTGGATCTGGAGCTTTCACCTTTCTCATACCCCAAGCCTTGCTTGTCATCTACCCTCTATTGGCTTTCAAGAAGAACTTCAAGCTAAGCAGAGCTTATCTTGAATTTCTCTTTGTATTCATTTGTTGTTTGAAGATCCCTTTTTAGAGTGTCAATTTGATTCTCAAGTTGTTCTTTATTATCTCTAGCTTCTTCAAGATCAGATTCCAAATGCCTGATTATTCTATCCATTTTGTGGCAGTCTTCTGACTTCTCTTTGAGAGATTATTTTAGATTATCTTTAGTCTTTATTTTCTCTTCAATTTCTTGGGTGAATTTCATAACTCCTGATTCCATTTCATGTCTTACCATAATGACCTCTTTTGATAGCTTCTCACATAATTTGTTCTTCTCATTCAGATCTTCATTAGTATCATTAGCTTCATTTTGACTTGCTAATTGTTGAAGTAGTTCCTTTCTCTTTTTCATAGAGATACTTAGTTTCTCCTTTAGTTCATTTATGAAATCATCAGCCTATTTGTGTCTTTCCTTCAAGTTATTGACTTCGGAGTGAGATTGCTCAAAATCATCTAGGGTAGACTGAAGTTGTTCCCTCATACCATACATATCCATTGAGATTCCCAGATCTTCCTCAAGCTGTTAGGCTCTGTTTGGAGGAAATTAGCTCTGATACCAATTGTTGATAACTGAGAAGGGGGGTGAATCAGTTATCTTAATTAATTTAACTTTTTGTTCTTCTTAATAACTGGTGCAACATTAAAACAAATAAGCATCCATAACCATGAAAGAAGAAACAAAATCAATACACATAACACAGTGATTTTGACATGGAAAACCCTGTTAAGGGAAAAACCACGGGGTGACTAAACCAAGATTGTATTCTCTGTTAAAAGAATAGAAGTACAAAATGGCACTTGCCAATTAGGGCTCATTGCCTGAGCACACTGATCACAAGAGGCTCACTGCCTACAAGAGACTCACTATCTACAAGGTACAAAGAAAGTAACAAGATACTTGAACTGATGAGAAGCATCCACATATGTTGAGGTTCAGTTCCGGTTAGGCTCAATACACTGATTTACTGCACTTCATTCTTCCTCTTCTTTGGTGCTGTTGTCCTATTACATACCGGACCTGTATTACTACTTCCACATTGCTTTCTGCTTTTCTTCACACTTCACAATGTACCACACACACCTTCATACTGAAATCAATCTGGTATATATATCCGCATTAATGATTTCAATCATCTTTCTAGTCAGCATCCGGAATACTCAATATTTTCCCAAACTCTAGTCTGTCGACTGAATCCTTGCTTACCAAGTGATGTGTATCAAAGAGATTCTTATAGAAGTCGTCAATCATGTTGGCCAATCAAGAATGATCCCTTAAGAAACTTGATTACCATCAATATCTCATTCGGATTAAGGTCTAAAGCTCTGTCAGTCAGTTCTTCCTTAGTCTACTCTGCTAAACAGGAACCCAACACTTAGGTGTTCATATCTTTTCATTCTTACATCACCGGAGGCTCAATCTCTAGAATATATTAGTCATGGTACTCTTCTTGACTTCCCCAAGTCCGCACTTTACTGAGATACTTCCTCTGAGAGATTCGGACCTGATTGTCGGATCTTGCTGCATGCTCTGTTCTTGCTTACCGGACCAAAATACTCTTCAATCTGACTTCCGGTATAGACACACCATGTCCTACGGATGTGTGGGATGGACTTTGTTGCCATCAATGACAACATTCATGAAGCCACACAGTGTCTCTTGCTAACAATTATGTCCTCTGTTTTGTAAAATCACCAATTACTGTTATAACTAGGAGCTAAGTTTAGAATGTCAGTATTTTGGTTTGTTAGCTGTAGGCCAAAATAAACATATTGTTATCCTTCCATAGACATATTTTGTATCTATAAATATGTTGTAGTTTAAGCCATTGATATAGACATATCTCTGTATTAAGTTTCTGATAAATGAATCAAGATTGTTCGCATAAGTAAACCAGTGTAATCAAGTTCTTATATTCACCTTGCAGACTAGGAGGAAGGGCACACTCTCGAAATGCTTGGTGAAGTTTTGTTATTTTGTTTGTGATGTTTTGAATGTTGTTATTAATATGATTTAAATGTTGGTTTGATATTATTATCATTAAGATTTGAATTGTATCTTGATTATCCAAGAGATTGCAGGATTGGTATTGTTTCAGCTTATATGTTTAAAGTATTGTTGTTAGTTACTTATTAATACATTATTTATTCAATGTTTAATGATTTATGAAGTGTGTGAAAAGTTTTGGTGTTTCTTAGTTTTAATTTGTAGATTAATTTTAGATTGTTGATAAAAGCAGAGCATCTCTGGTTTGTTTCTATCGCATTCATGTCGCTCTGTGTTTCTGTCACCTTCCTGTCACTCTGTGTTTCTATAATAGAATACTTAAATTTGATAGACATTCTATGTTATAACATTTAGTTCTGTGTTATAAGATTTTATCATCATGCATTTCATTATATTTATCTTGCTAGCAACAGCCCTTAGGTAAATAGACACTACACCTTCCAAAAGATTACATTCTCCAGATTGACATAGGAACAAGCTGAACATTTTCAAAGATTGATTCAAAAAGAAGTAATTTTAATTTAAGTGTCTTAAGCAGATAAAATTTTAAAGATAATTTAAAACCTAAATTATACCCTCAGCTTTGTCCCAACATTTTTGGCATTGTTGCCAAGGAAAGGTGTTAAAGGCCTACTAGTCTAGTAAGTTGAGTTAGGATTAGTGCATCAAGGTGAAAGTTTGTGCTAGTGTCAACCTTGCCTAGGCAATTAACCTTGGTTTATATTGTTTAGATCATATAGATGCATGAGTCGAGCTAGAGATGATAAAGGTAGATTTGTCAAACAATCTGTTGTGAGTAGTTCATCAAAGCAAAAGAATCCTACATGTGTGATTAAGCCACAAGATATGAAAAAACAAGTGAAAAAGAAGCAAGTTGAGCCTGATTTAGAAAAGTGTGTCATTGAGTCAACCACTATACCTCTAGAAAATTCAAGTGAACAAACTAAAGTAGATGTTGGCTCATCCTTGACCATCCCTTCTACATCTGAAAATTTAGCTAAGCCTGAGTACCTAGTAGCACCATTAAGAAGACCTCTTAGTCCTGTTGCTCCCGATTTTACTGAACAATTCAAAGCTTCATATGCATTGAGAAGTGGTAGAAAGGAAATACCAAGGCAATATCGACCACATTCTTCATCATTCCTTGTTTATTGGGCACTATGGTCATTAGACAACATGAGTGATGAACTTAATCATGAAGGTGACTGAATTAACAATGAACGAGCTTTAGACCATAATGAACCAATAACTTCTAAGTTTCCCATTGTGAGTCCTGATGAAGAGGCACCTACAAAAAATATACCTCACTTGGCCTTACTAATTTTTAGAGGTCTCTCTATTGAAGATCCTGATATGTTTTTATTTGAATTTGATGTGTTGTGTCATAGTTATGATTATCAAAGTGATGCACAAAAACTCAAGTTATTTCCAGCTACACTGAAAGATGTTGCATTACGATGGTTCATGGGACTCAGACGACAAACAATTCACACGTGGGATAACATGAAGGAATGATTTTTAACAAAGTATCAAGATTATTGTAAGACAAAAGAAGTTTGGGATGAGATCTTTAGGATGTCTCAACGAGAAGACGAAACACTCAAGGATTTTCTCAAACAATTCTTGTTTAGTCTTCAAAGATCATGACAAACAGGCTTATTACCTGAAACTATTAAAATACTCTTCTTAAGAGGAATTCATGATGACTGCATTGATACTTTGAATCTTATAGGTGTAGGAGATATTTCTAAAATGTCCTTTGATGAGATTTGTGAAATTTGTAGGAATTACTTGAAGTCTCATTGATCTATTCAAGGACACTCAGGAAGATAAGTTTCTCAAGGTGGCACATCAGGTATTACCAAACATGAGTTAGGTATGTTACTTGATGACCTAAAAACTAATCTTTTAAATCATATGAGTAAACAAATAGACACTTTGTATACATGTAAAAAGGAAGAAGAAGTTGAAAAAGCCCTAGCCATCTTTTGTCCCACATGTCGCAATAAACATACTAGTGAAGAATGCCCTTATAATAGGACAAAGATCTCCTTAGAAGAGATTAGTAAAAACACTTCCTTGCAACCATTACTTGTGGATATGGTAGAAGTATAGTATCCTAAAGATCTTGTCTATTACATGGCTCAAAGGAGACCCTAGTAGCCTAGGGCTATGCCACCAAACATGATTAATGACTATAATGCACCCTATAGTTCTATGGGACAACCAAGTGATCAACCTACTCCTTTTCAATATCATACCTCATCTGGGTGGTATCGAGGTTGGCAACATCCTCCATCCTATCCTCCATGGCCAAATCAATACCCACAATAGTAGCCCTCTCCACAACCATGTCAATAACCATGGAGGGTAGCACCACCACCTTATCCACAATATCCACCATATTCCATACCACCCACCATTGCTCCATATCAACAACCACAACAACAACCTCTACCACCTATATCACCCTCATCCACTACTCCACTATCCAACCCATCACAAGCACCTCAGGCAAAACCCATGCTTGCACAACCAACTCCAAACCCAAATAACAAGGTGGCACAACCAGTTTACAATAATGAGGTGGCAGGTTACCCAACCTATCCTATCAATACACTAGACATTAATGGAGTTTAGATATGATCATGTAAAACCCTTCAAGGGCCCACTATTACTGAAATAAATGATGAACATGAAGAACATTCAAAAAAACCAAATGAACCATCTAGGTTGCCTCCATACCCTAAATGGTTCCAATCTCAACCGAAACAAAAGGAAGTGGTTGAGCCAGAGTTTGATTTTGTAAATGAATTGAGAAATGTTAACATTAAGATTCCTCTTTTGCGGGCCATTAACGATGTCCTTGTGTACATAATGATGGTTTGAGACTTATGTGCCTAAAAGTAAATAGAGAAACAGGACCCAAAGATGGTGCAAGTTATTGAGCAACTTGTTGATCTCCTATTGGGGAATATTTTAATTCCTAAGTATTCATACGTAGGGAGTCCTACAATTCAGGTACAAATTGGTCACATTATCATCCCAAATACATTAATTGACTTAGGAGCTACCATTAACAACATGACCAATGAAACTAAGAAGTTGTGCCTTCACAGACTTAGGCACCCCACACCTACAGTCCTACAGATGGCAGATCGCTCCCTAGTCAAACCTAAAGGTATAATAGAGGATGTTGTTATTTTTGTTGAATCATGGGAATATCCTACTAATTTCATGATCTTGCAGCCTAAGATATAGCTAGAGGGATAACCCCTGATTCTAGGGAGACCATGGTTGGATACCATAGATGTTTATATCAACAAGTCAGGTAATATGGTTATTACTAATGGAGAACTGAAGAAACAATTAACCTTGTACTTGTTGAATGTCAAGAACACTGAGAGGTGGGGTGAATCAGTGTTCCACAAATCTTTTCATGCACTTTCACTTTTAACTATTTACCAAAGTCAATTAAATAAAGGCACAATATGCAAATGAACAACAATAATAAAAACATGACACATGGACACCAAGATTTTACGTGGAAAACCCAAAGAGGGAAAAACCATGGAGAGGATTAGCTCTCATATATGTATAATGCAATCTTTACAAATAATGATGTTTAGGCTTGGTCATTGTACGGGTCTGGAACATGCTAGCTCACTGTCATGAAGTACAACTAGGTCTAGCAGGCTCACTACCTCAACCCTAAACCTAGCAAGATTACAATAAGGCTGTTAGACCCTAATGGAAGGTCACTGTCAATCTTATTACCTTAAAGAAGAAGGCTCACTGACAAGTACAAATCGAATTGCATAATAAAATTGAGTATTACATAAGCATCTGTCACTATACCAAGGTGCAGTCATTTAGCAATTAAATTCTGAATCCCAAGTCTTCATCACTACTAATCTTATAACTCTTCTCTACTATTCACATGCTTGCATCAATTATACATAAATCCACAACTAAAATTCATCACTCTTATATGTAGTCCATTTATGCTTTCTGATACATCTTCATCATCCACCTAACAAGCACATGCTATAGACTTGCCTGCAAAATCTCAAGCTATGGAAATCTTACCAGGATGTACTTTAAATATTAATCCAAATTTAAGTGATGCACAAATTAAAGATTTAATTTCCATGTTAAGAAATCACAAAAATGCATTTGCATGGGAATATTAGGATATGTGTGGTATACACCCAGATACATGCAGACACCATATTTACATAGAGAAAGGTAGTTGTCCTATTAGGCGACCCCAAAGAAGGTTAAAACCAATCTTACGAGAAATTGTGAAAGAAGAATTACAAAATTTATTAAATGTAGGATTTATATATCCAATTTCTAATAGTCAGTGGGTTTCCCCTTTGGTGGTAGTTCCTAAGAAAAATGGTAAATGGAGGATATGTGTTGATTATAGATCCCTTAACAAGGCTACTACAAAGGATCATTTTCCTTTACCTTTTATTGACCAAGTTTTGGATACACTTACAAGTAAGAAATTCTTCTCCTTCCTAGATGGATTTAGTGGGTATAACCAGATTCACATTGCACCTGAGGATCAAGACAAGACCACTTTCACATGTCCATGGGGAACATTTACTTATAATGTTTTGCCTTTTGTCCTATGTAATGCCTCTGCTACTTTCCAAAGGGTAGTGTTATGTATTTTTGCTGATTTGATTCATGATTGTGTGGAAGTGTACATGGACGATTTTATTATATATGGTGATACCTATGAGGAAGCCAAAAATAATCTTGAGAAAGTTTTACAACAATGTGAAGATACTAATTTGTCTTTAAGTCATGAAAAGTGTCACATGTTGATGACAAAAGGTATAGTACTCAGACACTACATTTCTGCTAAAGGAATTCAAGTTAATCCAAAGAAGGTGCAGATAATTCAAGATTTGCCTATTCCTATTTGTCAAAAGGATGTTCGTAGCTTTTTAGGACATGTAGGATATTATATGTGTTTTATTCAAAAATTTAGTAAGATTGTTGCACCTCTTTTTGCTTTGTTGAGCAAAGATAATGCTTTTTCTTGGACGCAAGAAGGTTAACAAGCTTTTGACACCATCAAGGAGAAGCTTGTGAGCACACCAGTATTATGAGGACCTAATTGGGAGCTTCCTTTTCATATCCATACTAATGCTTCCAATTTTTCAATGGGAGTTATCCTTGGTCAAAAGGAGGACACGTTATTTTATTCCATTTATTATATTAGTAAGAATTTTACAAGTGTTGAAATGAACTACACGGTTATTGAAAAGGAATTTCTTGCTGTTGTTTATGCCATTAATAAATTTCGGCATTACATAACTAGTTATAAAGTCTTTGTCCATACAGATCACTCTACAATAAGGTTTTTAATGAATAAACCAGTAGTTACAGGAAGAGTAATTAGATGGTTACTTTTATTGAAAGAATTTGATATAACCATACTTGATAAACCTGGTTGAGAAAATGTGGTTGCAGACTTTCTATCCAGGTTGCAATGTGAGAGTGAGCTAGTGCCTATTGATGATGCTTTCCCTGATGAACATGTTTTTGCCATTTCAGTTAAGAGTCCATGGTTTGCAGACATTGCAAACTATTTGGTCACTTGCAAGTTTCCCCCACACTTCTCTCCTTGAGATCGTTGGAAACTTGTGGGGTTAAGTGGTCAATATACATGGATTAATGGACTCTTGTTCCACACCGGCATTGACAACATCGTGCGCCGATATGTAGTTGAAGATGATGTCTTTGATATACTTCAAGCATGTCACACAGAGCTGTGTGGAAGTCATTTTTTCACTCAGAGGACCGCCAATAAGATCCTATCTATGAGGTACTATTAGCCTACGCTTCATAAAGACTTTAAAAAGTATGTGTAACACTGTGATAAATGCCAGCATATGGGGGAACCCACACGTTCTGATGAGATGCCTCTACAGCCCTAGTTGTCACTTGAACCCTTTAAAAAATGGGGTTTAGATTTTGTGGGACTAATTAACCCCCCATCAAAGAATAAGGAATATATCTTAGTTTGTACTCATTATGTTACTAAATGGGTAGAAGTTGTGGAATTGAAACATGCACGAGATACCAAGGTTGCTGACTTTTTGTATTCTAAAATTTTTACCAGGTTTGGCATGACTCATGAGATTGTTATTGATTAAGGCCCTCAACTTACATCTAAGTTGATTATTTCTCTAGTTCGTGAATAAGAAATCTGGCACTGCAAGTCCTCACCATATCACCCATAGGTGAATGGATAGGTCGAGGTGACCAATCGAGAACTAGAGAATATTCTCACAAAGAATGTGGCCCTTCACAAGAAAGACTGGGCAAGAAGACTTCCAGAAGTAGTATGGGCATATAACACCACGTGGAAGACCACCACTGGCCTTACACCATATGAGCCGGTTTATGGTAAGAAAGTTGTTCTTCCCATCGAGTTTGAGATAAAGACTCTCCAAATTGCTTTGCAATTAGCAATGAGTCTCACTGATGCCCAGAAAGATTGGATTTCTCAACTCCATTCTCTGGATGAACTTCGATAGCATGCTCTTTTTCATGCAGAAGTAGTTTAGAAACAACGTGCACTATGGCATGATCGCTTCATCAGATAGTGATCATTTCAACCAGGTGACTGGGCACTACTGTATGATTCCAAGTTCCATGATTTCAAAGGAAAGTTCCACACAAGATGGTTAGGGCCTTATGAGATTGAGGTTTTCTATAATAACGGTGTAGTCAAGATTTCTACCGTAGATTCTGATTGTATGGCCAATTATTACTTGAAAGCTTTCTACTGTAGTTTTCACCCCCAAGATTATTCGAGTGTTGTTGGCCAATTATTACTTGAAAATTGGGTTACCAGTGGGTACTAACTGCTTAATAATCTTGGGGGTGAAAACTAATTTTCTAGCATCTCCAAGTAGCATTAGATTGAAAACTGAGGTATCAATAGTCTGGTGTCATTATCAAAAGCAAAAGTAAAAAAAACAACAAAAGAATACACCACTGGTGCAGCCACATGCCATAGTTCCTATTGCAACCCATTCTGTGGTGCGACAAGAACATCGTTCTTCCTTCAAGCAAGCCTCCTGGACTAATTATTTCAAGAAATTATGTGGTTTTGATGATGCAGTGGCTCTAGAGTTTTCTATGGGGTTTCTTCATAATCAAGTAACCTTGAGAGGCCTAACATTTCTAGTCACAGTGCATACCATTGCCACAGTCACTAGATTTCTATAGTCTAGTGATGCATACTTTCCTACTAGCTCTACTAGGGTTATAGATCTTAAGTATGTGCATAAGTAGTTTTTTACATAAGGGAGAATCTATTCAAATGGTATAAAGTTAGGGAACAAAGATAGCTTCTCTTCCTCCAACGTGGTTTGATGTTGCCAAATTTATCATGCAGTATATCACTTGCGAGGGCAGGTACACATATATCTTTGCTCACCATTTTAGGCTCATGTTGCATCTGCATAATGGTGTTTTAATTAGTGTCCCCCACTATTTATTTTCATCTCTACAATGTTCATGCATCAAAGTTTTCCATGGGCATGAAAACTCTCTCACCCATCATGGGTTAATTAAATTGATTTTTATGCATGGACTGAGCCTAGCAAATCCTCCTATAGAATGGGATGTCTTTATTCAAACAGAGGGTTCTAATAGTGAGGCTTCTAAAAACCCTACGAACTAGTTAATAGATGAAACCCTTGTTGATAATCCTAAGACTTATGCACTTACGGTTAAAAACGTTGATAAACAGAAAACAATAGCGGGTGGGAGGACTCATCAACAAAGTGATAAATGGAGCCAAGTAAAATGTAAGAGAGGAAAAACTACCCCTAAGGACAAATTAACCAATCTTGTAGACATAGCTAACTTAATGGCCAATGTAGGCTTGTCCAATCCTAACATGGAAATTACAAGCTCAAATCATAATCAAGGTAAAGATAGAATCAATAGGGAACATCGCAGGCAAAAGCGGTAGAGACAGAAAGAACAAGCCCAACAGGAACAAATAGGGTCCCCTGTGTTGCAAGTATGAGGTGAACCAGTGTTGTCATTGATGTCAACATACTCATATTGCATTGACAAGAAGGATTGGACGAGCTGTGTGCTGAGGATATTGAGAAAATTAGCCTCAGTCAGGAACAGTGAAGAATAGTGATGAGAAGAAGGCAAATATATTGTATAGGTTGAGAACCGGAGGATGTGGATTAAAGGGTTTGTAGATATGAGTCTTGAGATGCTTCAGTTAAGATTTCAGAGGTCCGCATGAAAATCTGAAGAAGTTGTGGCTGTCTATATGGAACCGGTTTCGGCAAGTGTTCAGAGGTGACAGAGGATCACAGAAAGGTCTGGTGAGGTCTGGAATTGTATTATCCTAATCTACGGACTGGAAGGAGTGTTTGGGATGTCCTTGGGATGTGTCATCTCAAGTTGTACATGATTTGGAGGTCCGGAAGTACCTTTTGCATTATGACAGTGGTGACAGACTGTGTTCTTGAAGTTCTGGATGAGGAAGACAAGAGATTCCAGTAAGTAGAGGAAGTGCGGATGTACCTGGTCATTCAGGTAGGCTTGTGAAGGTTCTTGGATTGTGTTGAGGTTGTGTTGTTGATCCGCATTGGTGGTAGAGCCCGAAATTGAAGATATTCTTCGGGATGAAGTTCTTGTTCAGACTAGCTGACCGAATGAGTTGTTCATCCTGTGAATGTTCTTATGATGGCCGACTGGATGTATTAATCATCTTGCAAATGTCCTTAAGGTTGATTTCTGACTTAGATGATTGTTCCTAAGTTGATGTCTTGTATAAATAAGGGTTTGTGAATTCATTTTGAAGTGTGGATTGAGTGGATAAGTGTGGCATAGCGAAGAGAGGTGCGAAAGGCAGAGCAGAAGTTTCTGGGCTTAAATGGAACTGATCCGGACATGGTAGAGATGTCATTCTCTAGTTCAAGATTGTGATTCTTATCACTTTGTAGATAGTGTGTCTCCTTGTAGGCAGTGGGCCTCTTTGTGAGCAGTGTGCTTGGGTAGTGAGCCCTAATTGGCAAGTGCCATTCTTTTTCTTATTCTTCTAACAGAGAATAATCCTTGGGTTAATCACCCCGTGGTTTTTCCCTTAACCGGGTTTTCCATGTCAAAATCTTGGTGTTCAATGTGTTGATGTTTATCTGCTCTTATGTTTATACTTTATGCTTTCATGGATGATTAATTAATATGCTGTTAACTAACAAAGGAGAATCGAGTGTTTGAAGCAAAGTTTTATACAACTGATTCACCCCCCCTCTCAGTTGTATGCCCTAGATCCAACAATTGGTATCAGAGCCAAGTTCCTCTGAAAGGAGCTTAACCACTTGAGGAGATCCAGGATGTTGTCATACAAGAAAGATAGTCCGAAGTTTGATGGAACCAACTTCACTCTCTGGAAAGGTCGCATGAAATGTCACTTGGAGTGTATGGGAAAAGCATACTTGGCCATGGTCTCAAAACCATATGTACCTCCACAAGGTGGTCCGACAACTCTGAATGAAATCACTGAAGCTGAAAACAATCTGCGGACCAAGGAAGCTCTTCTAAGCGCATTGAATGACTCAGATCTCTCAAATGTTATTGACCTACCAACTGCATATGAGATCTTAACTAAACTGGAACTTCTGTATGAAGGAGATGAGTTTGTCAAGAGTGCAAGGTTGCAAAGTTTGAAAGGGAAATTTGAAAGATTGAAAATGAGAGATGATGAAAACATCACTACCTTTATGCCAAGAGTGAATGAGCTGGTATGTGGAATTAGAAATGCTGGTGGAACTCTGGATGAAAATGAGATTGTTTGCAAAATCCTCAGATCCCTTCCTGCTGCCTACAAAATCAAGGTTGCTGCCATTGATGAATTCAGAGCCCACACAACTGTCACAAGAGAACAATTAGCTGGCAAACTAGCTGCATTTGAAATGACAGAGTTTGGAGATGATCCTCCTAAGACTGAATCTGCTTTCAAAGCCAGTGCCTATGTGAAAGGCAAACAGAGATTTGATCCGGGAGAAAACTCTTCAAGGAAGATGTCATGGTATGATCAAGCAAGAAGAGACATGGAAGAAGAAGAAGCAGAAACAGCTCAACTTGAAGCCCTCATTGCAAAGAGACTGCCAAGAGGATCCGGTAAGTATGAAGGAAAACTACCCTTTAAGTGTTTCAACTGTAATAAGATTGGTCATTTTGCTTCAGGATGTCTGGAAAGATCTGCAAGGTCTAATACTAACAGACAAAGGTTTCAAAAGAACTGCTATTATGTTCATGAAGAAGATGACAATGAAGGAGTAACAGATGATGAATTAGAACTAGGAAGCAAATCCGGAAATGAATGGGTGTTTATTGCCATCAAGGAAGAAGATTCAATATCCTCTGAATTTGTCAATCACAAGGTTGTGGAAAGAGCTTTGGCTGCTCAAGTGGAAGAAAAGGATGATTGGGTTATTGACAGTGGATGTTCTCACCATATGACTGGTGACAAGAATAAGTTCTTAGATTTGGAAAGGTATGAAGGAGGAATGGTAAAGTTTGGTGACAATTCTGGTGGCAAAATCAGAGGTAGGGGAACTATTTCCTTTAATGGAAAAAGCAAAACAGGTAATGTACTATATGTTGAAGGATTGAAGCACAATCTTCTCAGTGTTGGTCAGTTAGTGGACAAAGGCTATGATCTCCGGTTCAAGAATGGAAAATGTAGAATCTTTACAAGCTCCGGAACTGAAATTGCATCCGGTGCTCAAACAAATGGTAATATCTTTCATCTGGTTGGTTCAAATAAAAGTTGTCTGTTTGTTCAAGTTGATCAGAGTTGGTTATGGCATAGAAGAATGTGTCATGTGAATTTTGATAACATCATCAAGATAAGCAATATTCAGGCTGTAAGAGACCTTCCAAAATTGGTGAAACCTACAAATAGTTTGTGCAAAGAATGTCAGCTAGGTAAACAGAGCAGAGTCTCTTTCAAAAGCAAAGATCAGTCCTCTACCGGATTGTTGGAATTAGTACATACTGATCTCTGTGGTCTGACAAGAATCAAGAGTCCGCAAGGTGATAGATATTTCATGTTGCTAATTGATGACCATTCCCGGATGATGTGGGTTACCTTCCTAAAAGAGAAATCAGAAGCCCTTGAAAAGTTCAAAATCTTCAAAGCTATGGTAGAGAATCAAACCGGATTGAAACTGAAATGTCTAAGGTCTGATAGAGGTGGTGAATTTACATCTGGTGAGTTCATTGACTTCTGTGAGAAGCAAGGTATAAGAAGACAATTATCTGCTCCTAGGACTCCATAGCAGAATGGAGTAGTTGAGAGAAAGAACCGGACCATCCAGGAAGCTGCCAGGACAATGATGTTGGAAGCAAATGTTCCTCAAATGTTTTGGAAAGAAGCTATCAGCACTGCAGTCTACACTCTCAATCGAGTTCAAATCAGAAACAACACCGGTAAGACCCCCTATGAACTCTGGTTTGGCATCACTCCTACTGTGAAATATTTTAGAGTATTTGGTAGCAAGTGTTATATTAAAAGAGATGAAGATCTATGAAAGTTTGATGCTAGAAGTGATGAAGGAATTTTCTTGGGTTACTCCACTCAAAGCAAAGCATGCCAGTGTTACAATAAGAGATTGAGGAAGATGATAGAAAGCACCAATGTGAAAGTTGATGAAGGAATTGAGAAGCCTTCAAGATTTTATGAGTTTGATCAAGATGATCAAGATGGTGTTCAGGTTCAAGGGACTCAATCCTCTCCGGTAAGTCAGAATCAACCTGATCCAGTAAATCAGGAAGAAGAAATAGGTCAGGATGAACCTGATCAAGAAGCAGTAGTGTAGGATACTCCCAAAATTCCAAGGTATGTAAGACAGAACCACTCTGAAGATCAAATCATAGGTGACAGAAACAAAGGTGTGCAAACTAGAAGGAATGTTGCTCAAAATCAAGATGAATGTTGTCTAATTTCAAAGATTGAACCTAAAACAATAAATGAGGCTTGCAATGATGAAAACTGGACCAAAGCAATGGAAGATGAATTGATGCAAATTGAGAAAAATCATACTTGGGATCTTGTTCCCAGACCTAGAGACAGGAATGTGATTGGAACCAAATGGGTCTTCTGAAACAAACTGAATGAAGCTGGTGAAGTAATCAGAAACAAAGCTAGATTGGTCTGCAAAGGCTACTCTCAAATAGAAGGAATTGACTTTGAAGAGACCTTTGCTTTGGTGGCAAGAATTGAAGCAGTCAGATTACTTCTTGCATTTGCTGCCTTCAAAGACTTCAAGGTATATCAGATGGATGTCAAGTCTGCCTTCCTAAATGGTGATCTGGAAGAAGAAGTTTACTTTGAACAACCGGATGGATTTCAATTGTCTGATAATGATGATATGGTCTGCAAGTTGAAGAAAGCTTTGTATGGATTGAAGCAAGCCCCAAGAGCATGGTATGAAAGGTTGGATAAGCATCTTGTGCAGATTGGATTCAACAAAGGTACTGCTGACAGTAACTTATATTTCAAAATTGATCATGAAAACATTTTGATTGTTGAAGTGTTTGTGGATGATATCATTTTTGGAGGAAGAGATAGTATGTGCAAAACTTTTGCAAATCAGATGAAAAGTGAGTTTGAAATGTCTATGCTTGGTGAAATGAACTTCTTCTTGGGTCTACAAATTACTCAAACAAAAGAAGGGATCTTCATTTCTCAGACCAAATATGTGAAAGAATTGTTAAGGAAATTTGGTATGGAAGACTCAAAGCCAATGAACACTCCTATGGCAACCGGATGTAAGTTGAGCAAAGATGATGATTCTCCAAAGGCAGATCAGACAAAGTATAGATCAATGATTGGTGGATTGTTGTATCTCACTCAGACTAGACCAGATATAATGCAGGCTGTTGGTCTTGTGGCAAGATTCCAGGCTGATCCTAGAGAATCTCATGTTATGGCAATCAAAAGAATTTTTAGGTACTTGAAAGGAACAGTTGAGTATGGTCTATGGTACCCTAGAGATCCGGATTTCTCTCTTCATACTTACACAGATGCAGATTGGGCAGGAGATGTGGATGACCGGAAGAGCACCAGTGGTGGAGCATTCTTTTTGGGGAAGAGATTGGTTTCTTGGCTAAGCAAGAAATAAGATGCAATATCTCTGTCTACAACTGAAGCAGAATACATTGCAGCAGCAGGTAGTTACACTCAAATCTTATGGATGAAGCAGATGCTAAGAGACATTAAAGTTGAATATGAGGAGCCTATCACAATTTTCTGTGATAATTCGAGTGCAATTAATATTTCTAAGAATCCGGTATTGCATTCTAAGACTAAGCACATATCTATCAAGTTTCACTTTTTGAGAGAACAAGTAAACAAGGAAGAAATCAGATTGGAATATGTTCCCTCCAAGGATCAGATTGCAGATATCTTTACTAAACCTCTTCCCAAGGACTCTTTTGAATATCTCCGGAAGAAGTTAGGGGTCATGGCCCCTTCGGTGATGAACTAGGATGCACTGATGTGCATCAGTCCCTTGGATATCACAGTCATATCTTGTGATCCGGATTGATGATGGGGAGCTGCAACTAAGGGGGAGCAGCTGGTATGATTCTGATGTATGAGAATTGCAAGTATGATCCCTTTGCCATTGATGTCAAAGGGGGAGAGAAGACATGTGAAAAACAAGTGGCTGATGATCAAAGGGGGAGTAGTAAATGAGGAGAAGACATGTTGCTGATAGGGGGAGCTATGACAGAAAGGAGAAGTTCTTGTCTTGATGGTTTTTCACATCATATGTTGCCATCAATGACAAAGGGGGAGATTGTTGCAAGTATGAGGTGAACCAGTGTTGTCATTGATGTCAACATACTCATATTGCATTGACAAGAAGGATTGGACGAGCTGTGTGCTGAGGATATTGAGAAAATTAGCCTCAGTCAGGAACAATGAAGAACAGTGATGAGAAGAAGGCAAATATATTGTATAGGTTGAGAATCGGAGGATGTGGATTAAAGGGTTTGTAGATATGAGTCTTGAGATGCTTCAGTTAAGATTTCAGAGGTCCGCATGAAAATCTGAAGAAGTTGTGGCTGTCTATATGGAACCGGTTCCGATAAGTGTTCAGAGGTGACAGAGGATCACAGAAAGGTCTGGTGAGGTCCGGAATTGTATTATCCTAATCTGCAGACTAGAAGGAGTGTTTGGGATGTCCTTGGGATGTGTCATCTCAAGTTGTACATGATTTGGAGGTCCGAAAGTACCTTTTGCATTATGACAGTGGTGACAGACTGTGTTCTTGAAGTTCCAGATGAGGAAGACAAGAGATTCCAGTAAGTAGAGGAAGTGTGGATGTACCCGGTCATTCAGGCAGGCTTGTGAAGGTTCTTGGATCATGTTGAGGTTGTGTTGTTGATCCACATTTGTGGTAGAGCCCATAATTGAAGATATTCTTCCGGATGAAGTTCTTGTTCAAACTAGCTGACCGGATGACTTGTTCATCCTGTGAATGTTCTTGTGATGGCCGACCGGATGTATTAATCATCTTGCGAATGTCCTTAAGGTTGATTGCTGACTTAGATGATTGTTCCTAAGTCAATGTCTTGTATAAATAAGGGTTTGTGAATTCATTTTGAAGTGTGGATTGAGTGGATAAGTGTGGCATAGCGAAGAGAGGTGTGAAAGGCAGAGCAGAAGTTTCTGGGCTTAAATGGAACTGATCCGGACATGGTAGAGATGTCATTCTCCAGTTCAAGATTGTGATTCTTATCACTTTGTAGACAGTGTGTCTCCTTGTAGGCAGTGGGCCTCTTTGTGAGCAGTGTGCTCGGGCAGTGAGCCCTAATTGGCAAGTGCCATTCTTTTTCTTATTCTTCTAACAGAGAATAATCCTTGGGTTAATCACCCCGTGGTTTTTCCCTTAACCGGGTTTTCCATGTCAAAATCTTGGTGTTCAATGTGTTGATGTTTATCTGCTCTTATGTTTATGCTTTATGCTTTCATGGATGATTAATTAATATGCTGTTAACTAACAAAGGAGAATCGAGTGTTTGAAGCAAAGTTTTATACAACTGATTCACCCCCCCCCCCTCTCAGTTGTATGCCCTAGATCCAACACCCTGTTCAGGACAAAAATGTGGGTTTTGATGTAGAAGGCAATGATGCACAAGGCAACATTCAATTTGAGGAAAAACTCACAGAGGAGAATATACCTAGTGGGAATACTACAAAACAGGAGGATGAAATTCCTACTGAGCAAGAAAATGCCCCTAAATTTGAAGATACCTGCAATCAAGATAGTATTCCCCCACAGCTAGATAGCATTGCCTCTGGACAAGTATATGAAAGTGCCTCTTTTGAGTTCAACTTAGGAGAAGGACAAAAACAAATAGAGAATATCATTGGGGGCATTGGGGATATGAGTGCTTCACCACAAAAGGTAGAAAAGTTTCCAAATTTGCATAATCCCATCATTCCTGATGAAATTGATGCAATGAAGAATGAACAAACAATCTTACCTAAACAAGGGACTCAGGAAATGTGTCTTATTGTTAAAAAACTCAGAGAGGAGAATCAAGTTTCAAAGGCACAACTACAGGAACTCACCACAATAAATTGTCAGCAAAAAGAAGAAATTGATAGAATGAAGGAGGAGCTAGACACCACAATCTCTATTCATGAATTTGAATAGAGAGTGGAAGAATTGAAGTTAGTCTGGTTTAGAGAAATCACCAACACAGCACAACATTTGACTTCAAGCAAAAAGCATGGTTTGTACCAAACGTTTGCATGAGGACATGCAAATTCATTAGCTAGGGAGAAAAATGATGGACAAGAAATGTGTTTTGTTTTGAGCCTTCTATGTTCCTTCCATATCCATTCTATTGCCTTTTTCCTAAGTCTTTATGCCACTAATTATGTTAGGAAATTAGAAAATGTTTAATAGGATAATAGGATGAAAAGATACCTTGATTTATCAAACCATTGGGTAATTAATTCATTTTTGAATGGTTTTAACATGATCTAATTAAAGGAAAGGTCTTGGTCTAATAGTTACAGTTGTGAGATGGAGGAACTACCGATCTTTTCATCTCCAAATTATGTCCTTTGTTTTGTAAAAACACCAATTACTATAATAACTAGCGGCTAAGTTTAGACTGTTAGTATTTTGGTTTGTTGGTCGTAGGCCAAAACAAACATATCGTTATCCTTTCATAGACATATTTTGTATCTATAAATATGTTATAGTTTAAGCTACCGATATAGATATATCTCTGTATTAAGTTTCTGATAAATGAATCAAGACTCTTTGCATAAGTAAACCAATGTAATCAAGTTCTTCTATTCACCTTGCAGACCAGGAGGAAAGGCCCACTCTCAAAACGCTTGGTGAAGTTTTGTTATTTTTTTAGTGATGTTTTGAATGTTGTTATTAATATGATTTAAATGCTAGTTTGATATTGTTATCATTAATATTTGAATTGCAGCTTGATTATCCGTGAGATTGCAGGATTGGTATTATTTCAGCTTATATGTTTAAAGTATTGTTGTTAGTTACTTATTAATACATTATTTATTCAATGTTTAATGATTTATGAAGTGTGTGAAAAGTTTCAGTGTTTCTTAGTTTCAGTTTGCAGATTAATTTTAGACTATTGATAAAATTAGAGCATCTCTGGTCTATTTCTATCACTCTGTGTTTCTATAACAGAATACTTAAATTTGATAGACGTTCAGTGTTATAAGATTTAGTTCTATGTTATAAGATTTAATCATCCTACATTTCATTATATTCATCTTGCTAGCAACAACCCTTAGGTAAATAGCCACTACACCTTTCAAAAGATTACGTTCTCCAGATTGACATAGGAACAAGCTGAACATTTTCAAAGATTGATTCAAAAAGAAGTAATTTTGATTTAAGTGTCTTAAGTAGATAAATTTGCAAAGATAATTTAAAACCTAAATTATACCCTCAGCTTTGTCCCAACGCTCTCTATCAGTCTTGTTACCGTTACATTTATATTTACCCATGGTAAATCTTATGGCATGAGGGTATTTTCTTAGGGTAAATCCAAGTTTACATACATGTATGGTATAGGTAGAAATATACAGTGGGTTTTAAAAGTAATTTGCATGTTTAAGTGCCTAAACCCTAGGATTAAACTATGGATGTGTGTGATCTACAAGTCAAGATGTAGAACCAAAAGGATAAAAGGGATGCCAAGTTCAAGATAGACTTGTTCCCTATTCTAAGAGCCATATGCCGCAAGTATGGAACTGCCATTGACACCCATTGTGGAAACACTGACATGGATGCTTTTAGGGCTCGAATTATGGCCAAAGAGGATGACCCAATCTTGAAGAGCATAGTATAGTCAGGGATGTTCCATGTTGCAGGTTTCCCCTATGTAGATGACACATTAGCTCATGATAGAATGTGCCAATAACTATAATGTGGTCACTAGAAGAGTTGAGAAATAGGAAAGAGTATATGCCAACTTCTTGGTGTAGGGTATTATAGAAAAATTTAAATTACCCACCTCCCAGGGCATGTACAAGATTAATATTGAGGCATTAGCTGTCGAATACCACAAGAGCACCACAGACTACAGGAAAATTATATTTTCTACCTAGAGGGCCCTTGACAGTAAAGCTAAGGAAGTGGCAAAGATGCCCCAACACCTATTTAAATATGACTTCAACCCATAGATTCAATACATGATTGTTTTACTAAGCAGAATGATGGGTAAGGAGGATTCAAGCACATTTGAACCTTGGATGTTCGACCTGATTAGGATGGTGAAAGACGACCAAGTAGTACAATGGGCTAGGCTGATTAGTGACAAACTGCATCATGGTATGGTTGAGTGGAGGAAAAGAATAAGATTGTTTTATATGACCTCCTATGTTGTTTATGCATGTGCTTATAGGTCAACATTTCAAGGATTACAAATAGTGGGAAGGATTGGACGCCTCCCAAATGAGCAAATGGTGTGGGAATTCTACCCATAGTTGGAGAGATGGATGTCTATCCAACATTACAAATTAGTGAATGATTGTTGTATCATGCACTTGGTCCGATTGATGGAAGATGATAGAATGAAGAGGCTATCGAAAGAAGCCCACGAACTAATTCAGTGGAATGGATCATGGTTCATTGAGTTCCCAACTTACACTTACATTAGGATGGAGGGTTTCATAGGTAATCCTTTCATGTTATGTAAATACCCTATAGATAAATTTGTACTATTAGAGGTCACATAGAAAATGGTGCCATCATATGAGGCCTATAAGAAGAAGAATGGAAAGGGAAATGTAAGATTTCCAATCCATATAGATTGAAATGCATGCATCTCGGTTGAAAGTGCCAAGAAGTCCAAAGTAGAGCTTCACATGTTGCATTTACAGTTATTTCCATTGGTAAGATATTATGACCCTTACCATAGAATGGAGAAGTTCCTCAATAAGAAGTTATAGCATGAAATCCACATTGAAGATTACTGGGTAGACTGTGTCAATGAGGAGGAGGTGAGGAAAAGAAGCTATTAAAGGCTCACTTTGAACCAGATCCATACAGTGGGATGCCTGGAGGTTCCCCCTCAACTAAAATATGATGATGGGAAGTTGTTGGATGCAGAATATGAAGAGAAACAAGTATACAAGGAGCCATTACCTTCTCCAAACTAGACAAAGGAGGAAGAGACATCTATAGATGTCATAATTGCCAGGGTGATGACTATCACCAAGAATTGGGTGAATAAGAAGGTGGGAGAGCTAAAGGCTAATGGTGTAGCCATCACCCAAGATAAGAAGAGAAAGTGGAAAGAGAGGGATGATTTAAGATTTGATGATTTCCTCATCTGAAAAAGGCAGATAGTGGAAGCCAAGTTGGCATAGGCAGGACCTTTAGGGTATGGGGAAGAGTTTGCAACAGAGGGTAATAATATTGCCATAGTGCCATCACCTCCTAGGGATGTGCCCATAAGGGCCATTCCTATTGAGACAACTGATACAGGAGAACTAGAATATGCAGATGTATTGAGAGGGGTGGATATACCCAAGCAGAAAAGAGCTCAAATGACAGTGTTAAGGGCTTCAACGTCTATGATTATGGATGTCTAGATAGAAGAGGCAGAAGGGTTGACTAATATGGAATAGATGTTCACTCAGTGGAAAACTTTAGCACATGCACCCTCAATGTTTGCTGTACATTAGGAGCACATGGCTAGCTGGGTAAAAGTCCACCTTAATCCTATGGTAGAATTGCCAAGGGAGTTGCAGCGTAATGTGCTAGCTCCTGAGATAATAAAGGTGAAAACTAAATTGGCTGAAGAAGCAAGGGTAAAAGAACAAGAGAGGGCTACAGAGTAGCTATTATCATCAAGTCAAATCATAGACTTAACAGATGATGAAGTCACAAGGGATGTGACTAATGACCCAGTGAGGACTTTACTTACACCTACCGTGTTAACACCCCAGGACACTCCTCAGGTGGGAGGAGAGAAAAGTCAAGAAGTAAAAGATCCTGCAGTGCAAGATATTCTAGAGGTAGAGGAGCCAAAGTCTCCTGAAGTAGTTGTTCAATCAAGACAACTGGATGTCTTAATTGACACCATCACTAGCCCTAAAGTGGTGGATTTGTCCTATTCAACAGATGCAAATGAATAGGTGGAGAATATTGTACAAGTTGGATTAGGACAAGGGGACAAGGTGAAAGATGTTTATATGGCTGAAGCAAAGCATGATGTGCATACAGGTGAAGAAAAGAGTCAACAGAAGGGCGTATGAAAGAAGCAGTTGTAGAGAAACAAACTAAATCATTTGAGCAACATGCTCAAATAGAGAATAAAGATGAGGATATGGTAGAAGATGAAGATGATATAGAAATACCTCATTAGGACCCTAAGGATTGAGCCATACTACAACAAAAACAACAGGAAGATCCAAAGGAAGAAGCATCCCAAGGAGTGCATGCAACAGATACAAAATGTCATGAGAAGCCTCCTAAGGATATGCATGAAGAGGAAGAAACTGGCAAGGCGATTCCCTAAGATGAAAGTGCATAACAATAGGATCAAGGGGAAGGTAATCAAGGTCAACAACAACAAGTGCATCAAGAAGATATGCAAATAGATAAAGCCTTTGATCCAAGGAATGTATAGCAGGAGGAGGATCCAAAGGATTTTCCACCTGTTTAGGAGGAGGATCAAGGTAATGAAGATGATACAATAGTAAATGATGCTCACATTGAGCAGCCAGGTTAGCAGGGACTAGATTCTGATGTGTCTAATTGGTTAATATCAAAGGTAACAAAGCCTCTTACTTCTGATACCATTCCTTTTGATCTCAAGTCATTATTTTCTCTTGAGGATACTAAGCCTAAGCATCGAGCCAAAACTATGTCAGCTGTCAAGAGGGATCCTACTATTTGGAAGAGAACAGCCTAATTAGTTGTACCCATAGTAGACAAGAATAGAGGAGAAATATTAGCAAGTGAATTTCAAATAACTACTATTGATTTAGGGCATGCTACAGTGGAGCAAGAGATAGAAGAGCTCTAGGAAAGTACTAATGTTGTAGTTGCCCACATTTAGAAAACCAAGGCCAGAAATAGGGAGTTTGCCAAACTCTAGCAATTCATTAAGAGGTTGTTCACCCCTAGAATTCAAATAACAAAGGCTCTAGCTACTCTCGTGTTAGTTCTCCAAGAGGAAATAGTCAGTTTAGATGCATAAAAACATCAGGCTCAAGTAATACAAAAATGGTTTTCTACATTCATTACTAAAGGAGAGAAGTTAATAAGGGGATCCTTGTCCAATTGGGACACATTAGCCCACTTGAAAGAAAAGGCTGTGTCATTAAAGGAGTGTGGAGTCAGGCTTCATTAAAGTGATCATGACCTGACTAGATTAAAAGGTGCAAGGATATTAGATGGCCAGACACTCTTGAAGCATAAGATCATGACTCTCTAGACCCTACCCAGGATACATGTCTAGATAAGGGATTTGAAGTTTGAAGTAGATATTTTGAAGAGATGTAAAGCTAAATTAGTAGACATTGGCATGAAGGCACATGACCTTCTATCAAATGAAATGTCAATTTTAGAAGAATTGCCGAGTAATTTTGTATTTAAGACAGAAACATATGATGAGCAAAAGTCCATACAAGCATTCAAGGTCAGGTTCAACCCTACTATAAGTGATCCGGTGCATCATTTTTTAGAAGCCACTGTAGATGAAGTAATGAAGTTATATGTGAAGATAAAGGCTTATAATGAAAGGTTAGATGATAGAACAAGCAAGTGGATATCTATGAGTGAGCAATTGCAGACACAAGAATATGCTAAGGGCAAAGCTTAGCTATCGAATAGGACAGAGATCAATGCCACTGTTAAATCTTGTGAAGTATATCATAAATTGAACTCTGGAGGAGTGCTAGTAGGGGAGGATTCATTAGAAGAAGAGCAAGAATAGAATATTCTTGAAGATGATGTGGCAAAGATATTGAGGAATATTCCCTTTTGCCAATTGTTGTCTAGTGGAGGTTGCCAGCTGGTAACACGTGCCTCTTTTGACCATTGATTATTTTAGATGAGATCTTGACCGTTCAGTCATTGTAATAGATCTAGACCTTGCTCTATAAAAGGACTATTGGTGTTTTTTTTTGCAACCCCCCAATCCTAAGGAAAATCACAATACCTAAACCAAGGGATCAATAGGTTAAGATAAAGATCTTACACTATCATCAGATTGAAGACAAGAAAGGCTAATGAACAAGGCTATAAACAACCTTCTGCACTTTGAGCTCCATAGGACTCAGGAGGGTGTTCCTACTAAAAGGTCTAAAGATATGATAAAACTTGCACTAAACAACACATTACAGACCTCTAACATGTGGATGGTTCTCAGATAAATGAATAAAGGGTATTATACAATTAATTACATCTAGGCATGGTCCCTTTGCACCTTGAACAACATTGAGAACTGATAAAATAGAAATATATTCATCTCAAATACACAAAGGAGTTACAACTAAATCATTCCCAAGTATGATCTCTGCGTTCTTTAATCTCCATGAAGATACAGAAAACCAAACATAAAATGAATAGATTCTTTAGATTTTTCAATGGTGATTCCTTCCAGGGTTTGCACAAAAAAAGCATACTAGACCAGAGCCTTATCCATAACAGAGTCAAGATGAACTAATCTATCTGATAATAACATGAATTCAAAACCAGTGACCATTAAACCATTATTGCATTATAATAACGAGGCCTCTCATACACATACAAATAATCTTCTTAGAAATTCTAAACATAATACAATATCCTTAACATTTGACTGAAAGCAAACTTTAGTTTGTTCCTTGAACATACGATATCAACCAAATATTTATTGCAGCAAATGTGCAATAAAAACCATTATAACCCTTGATTACTTTGATTGAAACGATAATGCATACACTCTAGAGACATTACAGTATGACATAGTTCATCCTAAGTTGTAAACTGATTTGTTTGCCATTACTAAAAAAATAAATTACAATATTGAACTCTAAAATTTGAAGAACTACTAAAAGCTAGGTAGCAACCCTATACAAAATTACAATACCAGAAACTTGGAGAATTGGAACCCCTACAAATGAAACAACACTTACATTTTATAGAGAAGCAAAGCCCTAGATTAAACTGAGGTGCGACATCTGGCACATTTTAGCCCCTTGATTTTGCAACTGAATTTGGCATAACAAAAAAGATACCACAGCATCCTTTGATTTCCTTCATTTAAAAATGAAATACTCATTTTTCCTCCTTGTATTTACTTTGCAAATCTTGTGCACAATTTGACCCTACTAGTAAAATTAACTCACTAACCCCATTTTCACTTGGTAGGTAAGATTTTTACCCCAAGCATTTTCCCCTGTTTACTGGCAGGTGAAAACATGTTTAACCAAGTATTTTACTCTCTGACATTCCCAATGATATATGCATGATATTTTTATTTATTGTTGTCCCATTTTTGTTGTTTCTAGGTTGTTTGAAACCATGCTAGAAGCATTAAATTTATTGTGGAGGCACTCAAAGTCATGGTTGGATGTTTTTGACAATGGAGGGGCATTTTTCAATGATGCAAGCCACTCTACATATGTTGGAGGCATGAGAAATAATGGAGCCACGTTTTTACAGCTACTGCCATGTTTTTCTCACTATTGGGCAGTTTAAAACACTCCAAACATCTCTAAAAATACACTCTGGTTATGATAAATGTCTCAAACATTGTTCTGGACGTGAGAATACTCATCCATAGCCTACAAGAAGCCTCAAAACATAGCTCCAAACCAAAAAATGTGATCAAAAAACCTTTAGCATTATTCCCCAACCCTTTCTGCAATTCTACACTTGAAATTGGGTGTGTAGTTCTCTTATCCATGGAATGGTAGAATGCAGATTTAGGCATACAATAAAGCTTTAAACAAAGCTTTGCCTCTTTAATTTTACATTGCCAAACATATTAAAACATTTAAAATATTTTAATGAAGCTTTATGCCCTTCCACACTCCCATTGAGTGTTACTTTTTTCCATCCGTTGAATGGTGGAAAAGGAAATTAAAGCATATTAAAGCTTATAAAAAATCTTTTCCCTTCATATTTTTACTCTTGCCAAAATAAAATATTTAAAATGTCTTCCACACATGAATGTGTGCTCACCCTTTTTCCTTCTGCGGAATGGCAGCAAAGAATTTAAAAGCTTAATAAAGCTTTAAACAAAGCTTATATTAAACCTTTTGCTTTAATTTTTTAATTTTCCACCAAGAATTAAAACATAAAAATGTTTTGAAATTGGCAAAGCTAAAACATTAACCTTGGGAAATATTTAATTTCTCCGCCAACCAAAATGGTGCAATGACACCACTGGCACACAGGGTGTTTGAAGACAACAAATATTTGTGGGAGACCATAATCAATTATTTAAAACATAGGTTTGTCTCCAGAACCATGAAATTCAACACTTTTTGGGACGCCTTTCTAGCCTGTTGGAAGTCACAACCACATTAAAAAATAGATCAAAACCTGCTCGAGGACCATGAAACTGGACGACCTTACTAACATATGTCCTAAAAAACTTTCTACCAAACAGATTTGCATGATGATGACCAAGATGCAAAATTTTAATCATCAAAGTCAAGGTTTTAGATAGATGTGATATGGATCAAGTTTGGCCCCTGCCACCAATTTAAAGGCAAATAGGCACTTGAAATTTACCAAATTTGAAGGTGCCAACAAGGACCGTGATCTTTCTTTTGTAAAGGAAACTGAATTGTTGAAATTCTAAGCACTACGTTTGTGATTTTGTAACTTTTATGATCTCTATCAAGGTTCTTTCTCAAGATCGATGTATATGTATATATTCTTTGCATACTTAATGAAAATGAAGTTGTAGATTATTTCTTGATCGTATATCCTATGTAATCTTCTATTGATTCCTGATATGTGATTGTGAATTATTGTGTTCTCTTGAAGTGCATTCAATTAGTTACATATTGTCATCAACTATCCTTTGAAGATTCGTACTAACCATACGTAATTGAGGAACATCCTGGTGAAGTATGGTTTGGTTTCGCTTCCTTTTCATGATTGTATCAGAACGTGTATGTGGATCATTCACCAAAACTAAGTGATTTAGGATTTTACTTTCTAAACTTCATCTTTTGATTTCATTTCACAAATAATCATAAATAATTGCAAATCATGACATAACATAAGCAAATAATGTAAGTACATGTTGATAGCAATATATCCAAAGTATATACATAGTAAGAATTGCAAATCATAGCAAACATCATGCAAATAGTCATAAATATCAGTTAAATGCATGCTAAATAAAGCACATTCTTTAGGCAAATTTAAAATTCAGAAGCAAAGATTGGTTCAAATAAGATAGTTTCAGAAGAACTAATCAAAATTAGAAATATGTTGAGAATTAATCTAAATTGGAGATAGTTTCATAGGAATTAATCAAAGTTAGGATCAAATTTATACAAAATGCAGAAATTCTAATTGGATATTATAAGATTTAATACAATTGTCAAGGATATATGTAGATAAGGTATAATAGACCGGATATTTCCAAATATTGACTTAATCTAAGGAAATAACAAACAAAAGCATGTAAGGCCCCAACATGGAAAACAAAAAGACACAACAACCCTGAGCGATGATCAAGTAGTCAAGACCTGGCAGACGAATACTTGGGATTATGAATTCATTTCTAATTCATCATATCTTTCAAGATGAATGAAGGTTTGATGTGAACTTTTATTCTTGTTTTTGTGACTAACACATCAACACCATAATCACTAGATATCCATCCAGATCTAAAGCGTGTCCTATGGACTTTCCAAATGTCCATCATATGTGTGTAACCTAGCATGCAACTCCACTCTATGTTGCTGGTATGAATCAGAATAGCTCCATTAGAACTCAAAATCTTACCTATAATCATGTTGTTGTTGTCATAAAATAATAAAGTCTCCTCAACATTTAACCACCATGGCTTAAAGTGACAATGCCATGCACCCAACTTTATCCAAACAACTGAGAACATCAATGTACGGTCTAAAAAATCTATGAACAAAAAAAGTTGAACAACCATCAATCACCAAGATGTGAGCTAAAAACCAATGTGCCAAGTCTGAAATTCCCCTCTAAACTAGTTGCCCTATGTGATATCCTTGTTCATAATATTTGTAAGGTTGGAAAACTTGAAGTTGGTATTTGACAACCACTTCAATTGAGTGATGTTTTTTACAAACCAAACACAATCAAAATTTGAATGCAATCTCATAATCAACTCTTTAAGGGGATGTATCCCATGTAACCTCATGATGCCAAGATCTTCCTCAAAGGTTCCCGCTCTACCAAATACCGAATTGTTGTCTATAGTCATGAAATCAGTACTCTCTTCACATTCTGAAATTAGGACAACATCATGCCCAATCAATGAACCATCCCCATAATGATATGGAGTCAAAACATAAGTAGACTCATTCAAATCTGACTCAAGAGTACTCTTCCCTGCATATATACCAATATCATTCTTTGTTGGTCCACAAAGTGTATGCACAATATACTCTTCCTCAATCATGTCTTGAGCCTTCAATTGGCCCTCTAAGTGGTGTGACTCATGAACCCAATGATCAAAATCATTTGCACAAAATGAACTCCCTGATTTGTCTTCAAAAACATACCTCTCAACAAGTTCATGCAAATCTGATTGCTCTTCATGCTATGCCATCATGAGTGGTTCATGCTCAACCATCTTTGTTTCTTCCCTTGGAAGTAATAGAGATTGATGAAGGAATGTATCTTACTTTTGCCTTTCATGCTCCATGTGAATGCATTGTTCCTTAACCCTTTGTAGGTGTTTTCTTACTTAAGCAACCAATAACTTGGCCTCCTTAGCTCTCTTCAACCACCCGTCACACATACTTTGTGTCCTCCTTACATCTTGAGTTCTCCTTTCCTTTCATTATCTTACGAATTCGTTGAAGGACAAGTCATCTCTACTACGTGGTGAAAGAGAGTTGTGTTTATCATGAATTAAGACATTTTCTTGTACCAAGTTGGCTTTTCTTCTTTTCCAATGATCTCCTTGATAACTTCTGATTTTTCTTTGTCTATATCAACACTCCACTGAAATGAACCTGTAATCACTAATTCATCTTCTTTCCTCAACTAATTTTTGCTCTTTCTTTCTTCTTCTTGTGCAAGTAGTCCAATGGCTATCATGAATTGTTGTTGGTATTGCATAAAGGTGTCTATCATTTGTTGTTGATACTTTACCAAATTATTCATACCATTCATAATCTCTTTCATATGTCGATCATTTCTTTGTAGACTCATACTATTCCTTCTATCACCCATTGTGCTAGTTGTTCCAAAACCTGTTTGTCTTAAAACCTGATTTCCAAACTAAATTCTACCCTCCAGGCTGGCAAGATACACTGCTCTAATACCACTGTAAGAACCCTTAGTAGTTTTGTCCTAAATTTTTAGTTTGAGTGGTTTGACATTTTATCAAACACTTGTCATGCAAGGTGACTGAATTCTGATTTTTGAGTGTTTATTTGTTTTGTGATGTTTGTTTGAATGATTTTCAATGCCAATGCATATATAAATACATAAGAAAGATAACCCATTACTTGCATAAACAAATATCAATAATTCAACACCTAATCATGCTTTATTTATTATTGTTATAGGTCTGATTACACTGATAATTAGGTCTAATATAGAGTATATTAGACTGATTATACCTATAAGAAATGTTTGCAAAGCCTGTTTAAATTAAAGATCTGAATATGGAATTCATTTACAAAATACCTGATTGAATAGCACTTCTTCTAGGCACAATATGACACGATACAAAGAAAATGAATCACTAATACAAAATGGAGTAGTGTTTTTGTTTACAATGAAAGCCTGATATGAAATCTGTTGATGTTAACAATGATGTAACAACTCTTCATAGGCCACAATTTCACCTTCAAATGGTAGTGCTAGTCCTCCAAGGTGAGCGATGAAACCCTAGATGGGAATAAGTGCCAATTAGATGAGAAATATGCCTAAAAATCCTAGATATACAAATTTGATATAAAGTCTAAAGTCTAATATTATATTTGATTACCAATTGTTGATGATGGAAGGCCACAATCACTCCAAAATGAAGCGCCAACTCCTCCAAACCCTAGGTGATCAAAATTAGATGAAAATACACCATAAAAAACTTACGATCTACATACATTTTCCCACGATCTACATACAAACATCAAGCCCTAGCACCAATACCAAACCCTAGCATGAATGATAATGCCATTTCAAACCCTAGCTCCAAATCCATGCCAAAAACCTACAATAAACTCAATGGTAAACCCCATATGGATTCACCTCTCAAAGTGGAATTGAGTTTTCATCCAATCCATGAACTTTCCAAGGGTTTTTGTCCTTAGAAAATGGTTGAACCAATGTTGCAGCTCAAAGGAAACTATTCAATATCCCAATGACAAAATTTACAATATGAAAATGACCTCCCAAACACCTTATTTTATAACCCTCAAGTGGAGCACCCAAATTTGCAATATTTTATACAAGTTTCATGTCCACCACCATAATTTGGGATTAAAATATTATTTTATTTCACTTTCCCTTCTCCAAGTGGGACATCTAACTTTATCATTAAAATAATGTTTTATTTTTTCATTTAATTATAATTTATTTTCTCCTTTTATAAAGTGACTTTCCATTCTCTTATCTTTAAGTCATTTTTACCAACTTTCCAAATATCTTAGAAGTCACTTTTGCTTCACTTAACCGACTTTCCAAATATCTAAGTCACTTTGCAACAATGGCTTAACTAAACAAAAAAGGGAGCATTACAAAATTCCACAACCTTATCTAATATCCTCCTTGCATATGCTAAAATGGGATCTTCGAAACAGGGTGTGGACAGCCATCAAAGCATAAAGGATATAGGAATTAAATGTCAGATGTTGTATTTGCAACTACCCTTGTAGACATGTATGCAAAGTGTGGAAGCATAGACAAGGCGTGTGAACTGTTTGACACAATGCCTCAAAGAAATACAATCTCGTGGAATGCAATGATTGCAAGATATGCACAAAATGTATTTTTCAAGGATGTTGTCAACATATATATAATGTCATGAAAATATATATAATGTCAAAAAAATATAATGTCATGAAAATATACATAATGCCGTGAAAATAACATTTAGTGTAGATATTGAGCCATATAGGCAATACAACAATATACATCGAGAACATACAAAAGTATGTTTACAAAGACAAATAGGCATATGTAACAAAATATCCCAAAATTAAATCTCCTATGGATTGCTATCAAATAATTGACAACTCTTGCTAGGCCGTGAAGATGGTGAACTAGTCAATGACTCATCCTCTATCGCCTGTCAACTAGACCTCCTTGATAGAGATTTTTAAAGTTCCACCTATTAATAGAATAAAAAAATATCCACATTAATATAGAAAATATTCAAAATATATAACATGACATAAGTAATCAATCACTTACCATCAACTAGTGATCTCTTGATCATTTGTTGTCTCTCTTCTTCTGTAGCTAGACGGGTAGGAGTTGTGATGTCTTGTGAGAAGCATGAAGAAGAAAATTTAATTAAACATGAATATCATTTATTTACATTAAATTATGTGAGATAAAACAAGAAATACAAAATGACATTTAAATGTTATTGGCCCATACCTCAGTCAAAGGATTTGCAAACAAAATAGTTGCAGCAATGCCCACCTCCACTAACTAACGAAGATGAGGAGTCTACATATTCAACGTATAAAAATAGAGTTCAAGGTTATTTGAGAAAAATGCATAATCATTAGAAATGATAAAATTTACCTTAGTGAAAGTGGATCTACCTGGGGACCAAGGAAATCATCTTGATGGTGATGCTCCAACATCCACCTATTCATCATCAAATTATAACTAAATAAGATTACCATTGATATATGACAAAAAGTTTACATGTACTATATTTACGATCTTGTGATAAATTACATACATGTTGACCGGATCTCCTCTCATAACCCTACACTGGATGACTTACAGACACAGGATGAATACCTTGACCCTAAAATTTCATAGTGCAAAAAATTACATACATTAATTTTGACTTATAATATCTACTCATAATTAATTAGAGATTTCAAAGCCAAATATATTAAATTACAGAACCTTGTAAAAAATTACCTGGGAGTCAATACCAAATGTATGTTGTAAGAGGTCATCTATGAGAACAATATTATCTAATATGGATGTGTCCATCACCTATTGTTGCCCCTGCGTCCCATTGTCCTAACGCTCTGGAATGTTTGCATCCTAGGTAGTGTCCTGGCTCCCAACATCACACAATGCCTCACATGACCCGCAAAGATGGGGGGACCGATGATGCATACTACTCTCACCCTCTCCAGCTTGTGAAAGATCACCACCATGTTGTGCTAAAGTCTAGGTGAGGGAACTTAGGGAATGCAATGTCTCCACATCAACACTCTCCTTCAAATTTGAAGGGAGTGAGACATGATGCACCCTCATAATGGGTCTCTATGAATGGTCTTGGGCATGATGTGTAACCTCTCTATCCTGTGCAGAGCCACCACCTTTGCCCTAGAACTCTCGGATGTCAAAGTCGTTTGAGATGTCCTTGAGGACAAACTCACAATAGAATTTCCTCAAAAAATATTGGGGGACCTTGTTATTATTATAAGGGAGGTCATCAAAAACCATGTACCATCTATCCCTAAAGTTTTTAGATATTTAATTCATGCACACACCAATGAATTGGTAATTGTTTGCAACTCTCGTGTAATGGTTGTTGTGTTTTAGGATTGATGAAAAGTGCACATAGATCACCTTTGGAAATTTTCTTATCTTTGACTTGTTTTTATGATGATTTATCGGCATAGAATTGTCGATACTCCTCCCTATGGTCCTTCTAGTCAGTGATTTTCTTTGTAACTAAGTCGATATGAAAAATAATCGACTCTAGTGAAGTGGCAAGGGTTCTCCTATGATTGTTTCTTGTATTTGGATTTTTCAATGTTTCAGCTAAGGATTGAAGTCATTTTTTGTTTTCTTCAACTTGGGTTATATAATTTTTTGGGTGTCACGTGGAGGGTAAGGACGTGAAGGTGGAGTTTGAGGGTTTTGAGGTTGCTCTTCAATAGGAATTTCAACATCTGAATCAGGGTTATGCAATGATTCATTAACTGAAAAATTAAAAAGAAAAATTCAATTAAAATAATGAAAAATAAATTCATTTTTTGAAATGAAGAAAATTGATAAAACCCTACCTTCTTTAGATGCCCGACTTTGTTGCTCTCATCCATGGTTGGATTGGTGACGTGATATTGTGTTTGATGGTATTCTCCTTCAAATCTTTCAACACATGCTCACGTTAAATCCCTAGTCGCATTTTGGGTGTAATAGGAAAATGAAAATGAAAAACACAAGCCATGACACTATACTTTTTCACTTTATTTAGCAAGAAAAAATGTGATTGTGTTTAGGTTTCCTAGCATTAAAAAAGTGGGGTGGCCACTTTTTAGCCCCCATCTTCATGCACACACCCATTAAGAAGTTTTTGCATTATGGCATAGAGAGATTTAGATAAGGGAGTGGATTGTCAAGTCTTGGGTTCGTTTTGAGAAGAGAGGACCATAGCACTTTGGGTCAGTGCAGTGGCCACTACTTATTGAGAGTCATTTGAAGAATTGATTTTGATGAAATTTTTACCTTTCTTCTAACTTTGAAATGATGATGAGGCATCGAACTGCCCAGCAGGAGCTTGTGAGGATGATCCCTCATATTGGTTGACTGATTGTTGTTAGCCATGAAGTGTCATGCATATATGTGTAAACAAAGGGTAATGCATCAACATAATCTTATCCTAGATTTGAGGCTACAAGATTCCAATGAAAACCAACTGCACGTCAAAATTTAGAAGTGCATAAGGAATCTATGAGAATAAGGCCTGATAACAGTTGATGAAATCGGTAACTTTCTCCTGTGCTCCCTACCTACAGTGGATGAGGTCAGTAAATGTAACCTATGGTTTGATGTTTACCTAGAAGTGTAGGAGAAACTGATTTACAAGTTGTTGAAAAGAATTAATAGAATGATTAGGAAGAGAGAGAAAATAATACAATGCGGTATACTTGAGAGAACGTGAGAAAATATTTTCTAGAAGAAAGTCTTGAAAGATAAAATCGCTGCATAATGCAGTGAATGTTGAGACATGATTATGTAGATCTCTTTTACCATTAAATTTTTTGAAATGCGGAGCCTCGAAGTTTTTGGGAAGAAGGGAAGCAAGACAAAGGACTTCTGGTGTAATATGAGGTAATTGTTGGTTAGGATGTGGATGTGGACATATTGGCTAATTGTTTTTGAAGGGAGCTTGTGTTCTGGAAAAGTTGGGTAATGACAGGATCAATGGTATGAGTAGATTGTGCTTGTGTGGTAAATAGAATAGAATTACTAGGTTGCTGGGAGACTCTAAGGTTGACACCATGAAAAGTAAGTGATAAAAAAGATGTAGGAGAGATAAACCCATATTGATTTATGGGGTTCCCACCCATTCTAATGGAATTCATGTTGTCATTCAATGATTATGATGCACTTGTAGAAATGTGAGAAGAAACGAATGTAGATGTAGCAAAAGTCGGTACAGGCACCAATAACTAAGAGCTATCAATGTATTGGAATGAAACTCATTTATTACTTCTATGTATCTAGCTAACATTGGGACATCATTGTTCATGATGTGAGCTAGACCGCATAAAAGATCCAAATTGTGCAAATCACTAGTCAACAATTTTCAGAGGGCCTCAACAAGAGGGACAACTTCACTGGCTAGGTGCTTTGTACCTAGATAATCCTGATAGTCAGCCAAATAATTATCCAACATTTGGATCTAGGCTTTGGGTACGCAAGCCACGAATACCTCTAGGTCAAAAGACTCTTCAAAATACTATAGGCTAGGGATTGCAGTTGTGTTGGAAAAAGAAAAGATAGGTGATTGCACTCACAAATTACCCATCAAGAAGTTAAAGATATGGAGCTAGAGATACCAATAGCATGGGAAGCCATGAATAACCTTAAACTTCTACAGATGGTAAAGTTAGAGTTAGAGCACTGGGTCATGAAGCTCATAAATTAGTAAGAGCTCTATAACTCATGAGTACTCAAAGATTGAAAGATTGGAAAAAAGAGAATTGTTCATAGAAAAATAAGAGAGAAGTTTGTGTTAAAGAGAAATGAAAATGTTTTATTTTTGTAGTTTATAATTGTTTAAGACACGTCGAGTTCACCAAAACATTTGAAAGGAAAATTGATTCTAACTAAATTACTTATAATCAATATAATCTTCTATCTAAACATTAGGATACTAGCCAATGAAGATGTATATCTTGCTACTATCTAATTTGGAAGACTGAGATTGTTTGGACTGTATCCCTTTATTGCTACTAGAATGAAAAAGAACTAACTATGACTAACTAAAACTAACATTGATGGAAGAAAACTGGAAAAATATAGAAGATGGTAATATGACTTGCAGAAAGGAAATGGAAATGTGAAATCATAGAGAACCTAACACCAAGAGGATAACCTCACTATCCAGGATGACAATGCGCCATGGGGACATCTATGCATTGCATTGTAGTCCGTACGACACAAAAAACTAGAACCTCGGACCTATATGAATTTACATGAGCTTCAAGAGTTACCTATTGCCACAAAATCCAATAATTATTGCACAAAATATCAAAGATGATAGAAATGATAGTGCAAAAGTGAAACAAAGGAAATGATGAGAAAGAGGAAAGAAGAAATCAAATGCTCCTGTACTCAAAATCCTTCCTCGCGCAACATGCAATCACAACGACGAAAGAGAGTGTTGGGTTGTATAGGAGCTTGCGTCAGTCAAGCCCTATTTTTGGTGTTTCCATGATTGATCAATAAATAAAGTGTGTGCTCTAATTCTAAGTGTATCTAGAATTGTTATGAGTAGTGACAAGAAGAGATTGATAATATATAAATGAAAAATGATTAATCTAACATTTTTAATGATCTCAAGCAAACAGTGAGCAAAATAGAACAACGGAGTGAGCAAAAGCAAGAGTATGATAATGGTGAGTATTGATTTTGACAAAGCTTCACTAGCATATGGATTTGATCCTTTTTTTAATGGCAAATTGAGGGGGTTTTATAGAAAAAGGCAAGAGGGAAAATCTGGGAAAGGAGACATTTGGATACGGATAAACATCGAGAAAATCTCAGAGTGCCACACAAGTTAAAACACGACTTCTAAAAATGGTTGACAAACAAACAGACACTCACAGGATGTCAGCGTGCTGTGTAGATGTCTGCACAAAGTGCTAGCATCCAAGCAACTTCAATTCTTGGAAGGTCTATATAACTTGGAGCACTACCAAGGTTAATGCACTTTTATGGTTTGAGAGTAAGGTTAAGGGTAGAAAATGATCCTAAAAACATGTTAGGGGAGTGTACACTAAAGTGGACTCCAAACATAGCATGAAATTGTGAGAGTACACAATTTAGGATGGTACACTAAGTAGTTATTCACATTAGCTTTCTCCTACACACCTTTCATGTCATGCAACTCCTCTAGCTTGCTAACTCTTCATTTGGACAGGGTATTCATTATCTCCTTAAGTTTTGCAGTTTCCTGAAAGAGGGCCTTTGAGGTCTCCTTATCCTTCTTCTCCTTTGACATTACAAGATACAATTCTTTTAAATTCTTTCATCCTTTAATTCTCATTAATTATTCCTTTCATGAGACATAGCTAGGAATTAAGCACTTTTTTTAGAGTCCCCACCTTACCAAGCATGTTGTTGCCTCAATGCTTAGGGATTGAGGAAATAAGGGAGGGGGAGGATCCAGAAGAGGTATGGGTGCTCTGACACACATCCTAGATAATTATTACATTCTTGGAAGTAAGACTTGGAGAAATGCCAAAACTAGACAAAGGACAAAACTGTAGACTGAACTTAGCACCTTTAAAGGGGATGGGTTTCTTAGGAGAAAAGGCAACCAGGTAACCTTCTTGACCATGGGAATGGGCCCTAAAACCTGACCATCATAAATGTCCTCTCATTGACCTTGAGACCCTGTAGTAGGGGATTTGGGGTTGACAAAAGGGGGCTTCCTACTAGAATCACCTTTCCCTTTACCCAAGGTTTTAAAACCCAAAATTTCCTTATGGATAATTTTCTAAGCCTAACATCCAGTTTTCTAGATTGGAAAAGAAAGAAGATCAAGACCTAGTGGACAAGCATATCATTTCTCTCCACCTAGTAATCTAGGATCATGGTCTCTAGTGACATGAGTAGGAAAAAGGGAATACTCATAATCCTACCATGCCTAAAATGGTTAAGAAAATAGAAATGATAGAGAAGAGTTTTCCATACCTATTGTCAAGGGTTGCGTACTTCATGATTTGTACGCATAACTCCTCCTAGGGAGGAGATATAGAAGTCCTTAATATACCATCCTCTAGTTCATATATTCTTTCATTGTCTTTTAAGAACACATAAATTTTCTCCTTCTTCCTCTACCTATCCTTGAAGATCTTCAATCCTTTAGTCGAAATGTAGTGACTTTGGCCATGCTATCTTTAGAAACTTCTATGGTAATGCCTTACATTGTAACAATTATATCCCTCCATGCATAGGTGAAGTCAATGGTCAACCCTAGGTCACTACCCTTTATTTTTTCAATGTAGTGGTTGAACCCTTTGTGCTTCAAGATGTTCCAAACAATAGCATTCTTTTTAAAATTCTCACAAGATGAGGGTTTGAGTCTTAGATGATATCCTCTCATTCTGCCTTCTTTGGACTACATATGAAACCAAAGAGATATAGCACAAAGATCTCCAAAATAAAAAAGAAAATATGCTCACAAAAACCCACATGATGGGATGAACAACCTTTCTTTCATTTGGAATGAGAAGTGATCCTTCACATGCTTTATTGAGATCATGTATATGGATTGGCCTTGGGAAACCCTAGATCAAAATATATATTAATGCCTACAAATGAAACTATTAAAACGTAACATATACACATATAATATTTATTGTAACACTTTCAAAGTAACAACAAAACAAAAGGATTATCGAAGTAACAAATGGTGGCTTTTCCAAAAGTAAAATTAAAAGTAACATACAAAAGTAAAATGAGTGTATTACCAAAAAATAACTCTTTAATACACAATGTGGATAAAATAAAATAATTCTTAAATAAAAATTAAAATTTATATGTCCATTCATTATGTAGTAAATAAAATAGTTCTAAAGTAAAATAAAATAACTCTTAAGTAAATAAATAACTCAAAATTGAAATCTCTTGTTTTAGATAGATGTACTTAAGATATCTTTACTAGTTTAAGATATACTATAACATAAAAAAAGTGTAAAACCAAATGTGGCAATTGTCTTGTTTAAATAGTGAAAATAGATAAGGGGTGGCAATGAATGTTGATGAGTTAATTGTTGAATGTCACTAATGTTGTGAGATGAGAAAATTCTTTTAATATTTTGTGATGCTTAAATTGAATATGTGAAAGTGTCTTAGGATGATGCTTTTATATATACAATCTTAGACACAAAATTTAAATTTTTTGATATTCAAGTTGACAAGTAACCATCATATCCCTATTGTATACATGAAAATTGATCAAAGGAAAATAGAAGATAAATTCAATAAACATGATACCTTCTCCTTCAATCAAGTTTGTACACTTTGATTAGAACGGAGTAGATGTGCACCCGAATCTACTAGCTTTGTTCTCTATCCTATGAAAGATAGAATGAGATGTTCAATAGAATGATTGATATGTTGGTTGCTCGTGATTCCTGCAGCATAAAATTACTTTGTTGCGTCCTCCTAATGGCTTGGTTGAGGATAGATTTATAGATTTTCAATGATGGAGGGAAGAAGAATTGATTTTGGAGATAGAGATTTGTTTTTTTCGTTGTTTGATAAAAGAGGAAATAAATCAAGTAGAAGATTAGATTTGAAAGAGGGAAGGGATTTGATTGTTATTTGATTTAAAACAAAATAAATCAAAAAGAACATGAGAAGATAATTGAGAGGATTATCTAATTAAATTAATTAATTAGATACACAGGAGTTAAAAAAGGAAAGAAATTGAGAAGATGTGATTTGGATTTTATTAATTAAATAAATATTTGATTTATTTAATTAATGTTGGATGATGATTTAATTAATTAAATAATAAATTATTTAACTAACTTTAGAAATTTGAAAGGATTAATTAAATAATTAATAATTATTTAATTAATGTAGAAGAATAAGGTTGAATGATTGAAATTAATTAAATAATTAAGAATCGTTTAATTAATAATCAAGTCAGGAAGTGAGGTTAATTTTAGGTGTCTACATTTTGCCCCTCTTTGAGATGGTGTTGTGAAGCAACATCAATTCAAAGAAAGATAAAATATAGTGCTTGGTTGGATAGAAGAAGATGGTAGGATTAGGGATGATGACGCCCCAATCACTTGAAGTGAAAGTGACAAGGAAAGATGATGCAGAGATGGTATGCCCCCTCAAGAGAATAGGCGGGTTAGAAGAACACGGGCAGGCTCTCGAAATGGATGAAACAAATTGGTTAAAGAAATGGAGGAAAGATAAGGGATGGATGAAATGGATGAATGATATGTTATGCTGCATTGGGTGAGCAACCATATAGTTTGATATAGCACTAGACATTATGCACCAAGGTATAAAGACCAGGGTGACAATGTGTCATGTGCATAAAAGATAAAAGATAAAAGGTCACAAGAAAACATATGTCATTGGGCACCATGATATGGAAGACCATGATGTCGTGGTGACAATATGCTGCCAAGACTAATACAAATGCAAGATAAAAAAGAAAACACACAACCAAACAAGCAAGCATGCACAACTGATTAAAAAACAAACAAGGTATTGCCCTTGTCAAGCTATAAACCGATGATTGATTGATCAAGGATTGATTGGATTGATTGAGGATAATGTTGTCATGCTGGGGAACAATATATCCCTAGAACAACACAAGGATGTAGAAATGATATATCTCATTGATGATGATTGGATAAATGATCGATTGATAGGTTTGACAGCAAGGTTGGAAACAAAACCAAAGTATGCTTTTGGATGATTGGCTAGATTACTCGATTGGATTGGTATGGATAAAATATGACTTGTATTTGGATTTATTGCTTGGATTTTTGGAATGTTGTAATTTTTTGGATGTTTTGATTTTTTTGGATTTTTGGATGTTTTGATTTTTTTGGATTTTTGGATGTTTTGATTTTTTTGGATTTTGAATTGTTTTGATTTTTTTGGATTTTGAATTGTTTTAGGATGGCATTGGATTACAATGTGAATGGCCTAGATGCTAGATACTAATGACAAGAGAAAACCAAGTATAGATGCAAAGGATGGAGATGGGATTGAATGAATGGATAAAAGAATGGTAGATAGTACATGGGACGGAAGACTCGTGATAGATGGATAGATAAAAGGATAGGCAACTAGTGGATAGAATGGATGAGGTGTTTAGGATGTGATACCCAAAGACTATGTTGCATAGGAATAACATGCCCCATTCTAGGTATAATACTTAGGACCTTACATGACAAAGCTTATGATGGTAGGATTTCTTGTATTGGTTGGAAAGGATGAGGTATATCAATAGATGTTGAAAGCATTCTTCAACATTTTTCCCATATGTCTTTATCAAGATCAAAAAGGAGGAAAGGAGGGTGGATTGGATGAAGGGGAGAAGTATGTAGATATAATGGATAAGGAAAAATATAATAGGAAGGATAGGTAGAAATTATGAAAAGATGGGTAGATGAGACAACATGCCCCCAAGTGTAAGGTGCATAGACAATCGAATATACACATGATGCCTGTTTGCCAAGTTTTCATCATGGTACTTATCCAAGGCCCATGTTTGCCAAGTTTTCACCATTAGATGAATGATTTCTCTTTACTTTTTTTTCATGTTTTTTTTTTAATTTGGATGGGATGGGTGGATGGGGGGAAAGAGAGATTTGGATGGAGGATGGGGACTCAAGTGTTTGTTTCCAAGAGAGGTGATAGTGTCGCATTTTTGGATGTACGTTGTATATGGACCATGTTGTGTCATTATGTGCATGGATGTTGGTAGGTGATTGGATGAGATGGATATGGAGTAGGTAGATAGTGGATTATGATGTGGATTATGATAGGTTTATGTAAGGATGGATGGGGGATACTGGATTATGTTGTGGATTATGTATGGAAGGATTATGCAAAAGCATGGACCATAGGGACATGATGGGTGAAATATGTGGGATAGTTGATGAAAGATGGGGAGATGGAGGTATATCGAAATGTTGTGGAATGGAAAGGAACCAAGACCAATGGTTGCACACACCATTTTGGATTTTGAAGCTTTTGATTGGGATGGGGTGTTGGGAGTAATAGGGATTTTTTATTTTCCCGATTTGAGTACTTAGGGACCCAAATGGACTTAGGATTTTTAGAAGTTTTAGATGGGAAGCAGGATTTGGGGGATTTTAGTGATTTAGGATTTTTGATATAGTGGGATTTGGATATTTCATTTGGATAGATTTCTTTTTTCTTAGGGACCCACACCATTTTTGTTTTTGCTTTTGGGGGTGTGGGCATTTGTAGCCTTTTGGGTTTTTTATTTTGCGTTGTGTATCGATGCCCTTCGACATGATAATTTTGAGGCTTTTGTAGGATTTTTACTTTATGTGGGGAAGAAACCAAATGATTATTTTGGGATCCCATCGATTTTTTGATAGCTTCATGTTTGGTCAATGCGTGCATTGGTTGATCTTGATTAGGAATGTTAGGGGGATTTAAGGGAGCATGATGTATGGATAGATGGATTAGGGGATGTAAGGATAGGGATATTAAGAGTTGGGAGGAGTGGAGGTAGAGTGGATGGAGGGAGATGTATGGTCACATGCTTTTGGGATTTGTATGATAATGGAGGAGGGATGGCAACATATGATTTGGAGGTATGATGGGATGCATGGGATTTGTGATTAAAAGAAGTGGATTTAGGAGGGGTGAAGGTGGTACCAACATGTGTGGATTGTTTGTCTAGAGATGTATAGCCAATGCCATGCATGTGTGGATGGATTTTGACATGGATGGGCTCCAAGATACCTTGTTCAAGGATGCCTAAACATTTTCCTTGAAAGTTCATGTTTTGGAGCATACAATGTACAATAGGATTTTTGTTGCTTTGGAAACAAGACACAAGTCCATTATTAAATGGGGGAGGCAAGGTGGTGGATAGAAGTTGTTACTCTCCTATGAGATAACCACCACGGATGAAGGTAGCAGCACCAAGGGGATAGGATGATTGATTTGGAATGGGATCAATAGGAGATGGTGTGAGATCAATAGGATCTTGATTAGCATGATGCTCATTAAGGTCCAAGCTATTTGTTTGATCATCTATGTTTACTTGGGAGCCAAGTGTCTCATCAAGGGAAGTGGATGTTGTTGGATCATGGATAGGGCTAGGTGGAGAATGGATAGGAGTATTTTGGACATCTTTCTCATGGATAGTTGTGGGAGTATAGATGGGTGAAGTGATAATCGCTAGCTCATGTAATGCATAAAATAGGCTATGAGGATCATCATGGCATTCATTATCATAGATAGGATCTTGATCATAGATAGGAGCTTGAACATAAAGGGGCTTACCATGGATATTGTGAAATTGGTTATGAATAGGATGAACATGGGTGTTTTGATCTTGATTAAGATAAAGAGTTGGTGTTTCCACACGCTTTGGGCTAGACTCATGACATAGCTCTTGGATTTGGATGGAAGTGGAAGGTTCTTGGATAGACTTGATGGGTTTGAGATGATCAAAAACATGAGTATATAATGGATCTTGGCTTGGACTTAGGTTAGGAGACTCTTCAATAGGCTTGATGGGTTGTGGGCTACATGATGGGATTATAGGAATCAACATATGGCTTGAAGGTTCTTGGATAGGTTCAAGGATAGGTATGTGATGACATGGAGATGGTTGATTCCTTGCTAATAGCCATTGGATCATATCCTTCTTAAGTATATGGGTGGATGGACAATATAATGGATGGATAATAAGGGTGGATGTTGTATTCCTATGATTAGGATTAGGTGGATGGATAATAGGGGTGGATGGATTAGGATTAGGATCGGTATTGAGTGGAGGGATAATGGGATTCAATGGATTAGGATTAGGAGTGGAAAGATCCTATGGTGTAGGGATGAAATGGGTTAATGGATGGTAATGAATGGATTGAAGGGGTTGATAGATTGGTGAATGGATTGCATGGTGGTGTTGAGATAGGACTAGGATGCTCTTAGATAGGCATTTGATTATATGATGATGGAGGATAACCATAGGATGCATAAGCTAGAGTGGTTTTTCCCTTGTCAAAGGTAACATGATTACTTAAGGACACATGATCTTGGTGCAAAGGGTAACTTGGACTTGCATGTTCATGTTGTGAATGAAATTGATAGTCTTGTAAATGGATTTGATGATGAGTTGAAATGTTGGAATAAGGAGTTGGATAATATTGGGGTGGATTTTGATATGGATATTGGTTGATATTGGAAGAAGTGGGATAAGTTGATGTAGGAGTAATTTGATATGTGGGTGGATTAGGTTGTTATGAAGTTGAGGGAGATGACACATGAGATTGAGGTGTAATTTGTTGAGGTTGTGGTTGTGTTTTGATTTGTTGTTTTTGTGTTTGGAATTATTGTTGTTGTAAAAGAGCTTGTAGTTGTATGTGGGATTGTTTTTGTTGTTGAAATTGTTGGTCTAAGGGTTGTTGTTGTAGTTGTATGTGTTGATGTTGTGGTGGGGTAGTGACTTGTTCATTTTGATATATCATCCTAAGTTCATCAAGCAGTTTTCAAACACCATAATGATCTTGCTCTATGTTTGTGTTTTCAAGTGTCATAACCATTTTGACAAAGGATGGATTAGATGGGGCCCAAGAATGGGATTATGATGAGAATGATGAAGAATGGAATGTGATGAATATTAGGTAGGTGAAGTTGTATTAAGACAATGATGTAAGATTATATTGGATTATGAATAATGGATTATGATTAGGATAATAGGTAGAAGATATGATTAGGCTAGAAGTAGAATGACGACGTGGATTGATTAGGATATGATTATGATTTTCAAGATAGATGAAATGGATTGGGTTATGGATAGGTTGGGATTGATTAGATTATGATGAAGGTTTAGAATGATAAGTGATGATATGGATAAGAGGAGTGATTAGGATGACTAGAATAGAGTGATTAGATGCTTGAGATGATGAGGATGGGTAAGGAGGATGACTTGGATAATGAGAGATGATAGGATTGGATGATTTGGAATGATTAGGATAATTAGGGATGATTAGGGTTTTGATTATGATGAAGGTGACTTGGATTAGGATGAAAGTGATGACAAGATCAATTAGGATGATGTAGAATGTATTTGTTGATAGCTTGACCTAGGAAATTTGTAAACCAAATATTTCACATGTACATGCATAGATTTGCAAAACACACACGCAATCTTAACACAATAGCAAATTTGACCTTGAAAATTTGATTGTTGTGATAATGAAGATACCTAAAGACACATCAAAAAGCCTAATATTAGTCAAATGGGTGTGGCCAAGAGGTCTTAAGATAGGCTAAACAAGTTGTCTAAGAATGTCCCCAATATCCACAAGGTACGAGGGGCACCAATTCTGTGAAATGAAAGTGAAATAATGCCACACAGCCAAGAGAAGAGGGTAACCCACCCTTCACCTTCACTTCCCCAAGGTATAAATTTCTTTGGGACTTAGCCTGAATGAAAAGATTCCAACTTCCAAGAGGTGTGTCTTTCAATTACTCATCACTTTTTATACTCTGTCAGAACACTAGAGTTGAGGTCATCCCCTTGAGTGGTGTGTCTCCAAGAAGTCCTCCTAAAAGGGTGACAAAAGAAAATCAAGTGGTGTTTTTGATCTCCAACATCACCTTGTGGTGCGAGGAGAGAGCATACACACACTTGACTCACACTCACAAATGTTTATTTACCCTTAGAAATTGAAATGTGTGTGAAGTTGAATGGATTAAAGGATGTTTTTGATTCCCCATATCATGCAAAGTGTAAGGGAAGAGTATGCACACCCTAAATCACACTCAAATCCACAAATCAATGCAAGTACAAGTTCTTTTTATGTCCAAGCCCAAATGTTATGATGAAAACACATGTTCATTTTATGCCCAAAATCAACATATGATGATGCAAACAATTGTTCATTTTAAGCCCAAATTGAAGTTTGATATTGCAAGCAAGTTCTTTGATCTATTAGAAATGAAAAAGTTGGATTGTCTGCACTTAAAAAGTTTATCTTCAGATCTGATGTTGATTCAGTGTCGTGAGTCCTCCTAGATTCCACCAAACAAAAAGAAGAACAAACAACTTACAAAACTAGTTGTTAGAGTGAAAAAATGATAGATCTAGAATTTTTTGATAATGATGGATAGCTACAACCAATTGTACATTATGATCAAATTCTATGTGAAATTCTATACTATTTAAAAAAAATTGTTAAATTTCATTAAGAAATGCAAAAGTTATAGTGATTTGAAGATTGCAATGAAGGTGTGTGTTTGACTAATTATACCTCACAAATCTTATTGAATCTACTGATGAAATTTGTGCCACTGAAAAGTACGTCGAATCAATTTTCCAATGACTATACTTTTGCGTGATTCTGATGTGATTTGCCCAAGTTATGCAAAAAAGAAAAAAGGCCCTATTTTGGCATGTAGGAGGGCAAGGGGACAGTTCAATGGTTAGCAAACTGCTAGTGGTTTCAAGTTAAAGTGTTCACATGGGTGGTTAGCCCCCTGGCAACTAGGCTGGCAGTTAAGTTTAGGTGACTAGCACCTGGTCACCCATATGACCAAGGCTAACGATGAAAGAAAAATAAAAAGTAAAATGTTGGGCTAGTTGGAGGTCGCATGTTAATGTTGTAATTGCCGGTGGTAGGAAATATATAGCCAGATAAGAGAAATAGTGACACCTACTATGTGCTATTAGTCAGTAGTCTTCAAGTTGACCAGCTGATCCGGATGATCAGAAGTCTATAGACAGTCGACGAGGGGGCTATGATGTCAACTGAGGAGTTGGAGTGGGTAGTCGATGGGGTTGAGCGGGGGAATGGGGATTTGGAAGTATCGACGGAGTGGGGATTAGGGATGGTGGGGAGATGGTGACCAAGGAAGGGGGTAAAGAGAAGGGAAGTCAATGAAAACACTGGAGAGTTTAGGTGGTGGTCAATGGGAGCTAGGTAGTCGGTAGGAGGATTTTTTTCACAAGGGTTAATCTGCAAATGAAAAACTATCAAAACTAGCGATTAATCCCTAAAAACTAATGAAGTCAAACTCTGATAACAACAGGCAAAACATGGAGGTGCATAGCAGAGCCGTACAGATCTGTATGGTACGACCCTATAAAGGGGCCAAAAACAAAAAAAGAATCCAAAAAATTATGTTTTAGAAACCTAAGGTATTTTATGTCAAAAGTCATTTGTGAGGCCTCTTGGACGTGATGGTGAGGTCAAATCTACTGTAGGAGATCACCTGCAAAAAGGCACTTCCAAATCTTCTCACAAAAGAGGTTAGATCCATAAATAAAAAATGTGTAAACATGCAAATGGCGAGGGTTAGACCAGCAGGGCGTGCCAAAATATATACATGAAAATTGATCAAAGGAAAATAGAAGATAAATGCAATAAATGTGATACCTTATCCTTTAATCAAGTCTGTACACTATGATTAGAACGGAGTAGATGTGCACCCGAATCTACTAGCTTTGTTCTCTATGCTCTGAAAGATAGAATGAGATTTTTAATAGAATGATTGATATGTTGCTTGCTCGTGATTCCTGCAGCATTACATTACTTTGTTGCGTCCTCCTAATGGCTTGGTTGAGGCTAGATAAATATAGATTTTCGATGGAGGGAAGAAGATTTGATTTTGGAGATAGAGATTTATTTTTTTGCTTTGTTTGATAAAAGAGGAAATAAATCAGGTAGAAGATAAAATTTGAAAGAGGGAAGGGATTTGATTTTTATTTGATTCAAAAGGAAATAAATCAAAATGACCATGAGAGGATAATTGAGAGGATTATCTAATTAAATTAATTAATTAGATACACACAAGTTAAAAAAGGAAAGAAATCGAGAAGATGTGATTTGGATTTTATTAATTAAATAAATATTTGATTTATTTAATTAATGTTGGATGATGATTTAATTAAATAAATAATAAATTATTTAATTAACTTTAGAAAATTCAAAGGATTGATTAAATAATTAATAATTATTTAATTAATGTAGAAGAATAAGGTTGAATGATTGAAATTAATTAAATAATTAAGAATCATTTAATTAATAATCAAGTTAGGAAGTTGAAATGTTAGAAATCTAAAATATTTCAATTAACTTCAGATCTGAAAATTATTTCCACAAACTCCAAACATTTACCTGGAAACTACACCACAAAGTGTTGAAATACACACTGTCGAATAAACAAACTATGCACCAAATTATGCTAGAAACCCAAAAATCTGATTTATACCATTTTTCTAATTTTAACATCTCATAAAAATCTGATATGACAAATAAAACAACAGTAACAAACCCTTGAAGCAAATCCACAACACCAAAATACAAATTATGCAAACTATGCTAAAACACCCTCTACTGGAAACACCCAGAATTTGACAATTTGAACACCAAAATGAACACAATCACTCCAAATCTATTTTATTTCATTTCTGATACAAATAACATGAAATCAGGCCTACATCACTAATTTGCAACAACATCTACAACACTTCACAACAATTCTGCTAACCACAACACCAAAAACTTGATGAAATACATATGAAAATCTCATCTAAAATTGTCAAAACCCCAATAACAACACCCATAGATGTAAGAGCTGAAACAAGGTGCCTGGATTTAATGTAGAACAACAACACACACAACCACACAGCCACACAGCCACAACACAACAACAACATCAAAAATCACCAAAAAAAACTTCACAAGCACTCCAAAATGCCCGAAAACACCTTGCAAACACACACAAACTCTGAACTGCTAAATCCTTCAACACTGATGCAACCTCTGGATGAGATTACTATCTATAATCCAAGAACACTACCCTTAGATCACTTGAAAATCATGTCCACTGGCCACAAGCTTCACCTCCAATGGTTTCCTTGTCCACTGAAGAAAACACAAAGCATCAGCTTTGCAAGAGAAATGTCAAATCTGCAATAACCCCTCTGCATGCAAAATAAACAATACTTATAGGCTCCTTGAACATCTGGAAACTCCCACCACATTTAGATTCACATCCAAATATTATTTCCCTATTTTTAATGCCTCCAAAAGTCACAAAATCCATTATAATATCTCCAAAAGTGGCCTTTCATATTGTACCACTCAAAAGGCATTTTTGACAACTCAACATGCATTTTTCAAGGCACTGACATGGGATTAAAGTACCAACTAAAAAACTCATGACCCAAAGGGGAAAGATTCTCTTGCATGAAGTGCATGTAACCTCTAATGCCAAGTGTCCACTAATTTCTTCCATTCCCAAAGCACTGTGCCACTTGTTCTAACTTGTCATAGCCACTAAATGCCAAAAACAAGCTATTTGAGGATCCCACGCCCAAGTAGGGAAAATAATTAAATATAAATATATTTGGTGTTTAAATAATATTCTAATCTCAACCAAGTCACCAAATTTATTATTATTTCTGAAACTGACAATTGATCCTGATTTGCTATTTTGGGACTGCCGACTTACTATTTTTAGTAAGTTGTTATTTTTAGAAAATTTTGAAAAAGGGACATGACAAGTCCTCCCTTCCCAAAATTTCTTGCTCTCAAACAATTACAACAATGATGCTCCAAAATCTTTATTCCGAAATTAACCAAACATTTCATACTGCATAACAAATTGTGATCCTGTACTTGTGAATTGTTGTATCTTCCTCTCAAACATCTTAATAATTTCTTGAAATATGTACTATGCTCTGTAATTTTATGGAGATGATGTTTAATGTGTCACCTCTTACTCCATATTGCCTGAGGTTTTGTACTACTTCTTCCATCTTTTTCGATCAATAACCTCCTTATTTCAACTCCTTTCTAGAGATGTGTATGTGCATTATCACCAAGAAAACTAAACCAAAAGCTCTTGCAACCATTATCAAAAATATAAATATGTTTATGCAGCCTAAAGAATGGTTAAAATAGAAAACATATCCTTCATAATAATGGATACCAATCTTGGAAACCAATACCTTCTTTACCTTGAATTTGTGGAGACACTCCCTGCAGGATATATCACAAACTGCTACAAATTTTGCCTCTATTTGAAAGATGCTTGATGCAACTTTAGGATCTGATTTGGAATAGTAATGAAACATATGACGAATATGAAATGTTATCATATAACAGCATACCAAACTCCATCAAACTCTGGATATTGATTTTAGAAACCTCAAACCCCTCTGGTGGTAATCTATGCACTCCTTGAGTTCAACTAGCACAAATTGACCACCCAAAGGTAATTTCAAAATGAAAGTAGAAAATAAGTTTATTGCATCCTCTACTATATTAGGTGACTTACCGATATGCTCGATAGTTTCCACCTTGCAAAACTTACAAGACAATCTCCCACAACAAGTCAAATAGTGTCTTGGATCTCTAACTAGGAAAGCACTGTCATTGGAGAACTTGTACTTGAGACTTCTGATACATTTAGTAATGTTATGGGTCTGACTTTTTCTGCTATTAGGATTGTTATAACAGCCATTACAACCTCTACAACAACCAATACATCTTTTTAAAAAATATCTTCTATTTACCCTTTCAACGTTGAGATACATATCATGGAAATGCATAACAATAGACCCATTCATTACCTCATCTTGTGAGTAGTCATTTTCAACCTCTTGGATTGGTCTATAGGATCCAAAATATAGTAATGAAGTGATCATATAGGAGAAACATTTATTCCATGGCATTTCGAGTTCCACAAAGAAAATCAGCAACTTATTTTGTTTGAAGATGTTGTATTCCCTAGAATAAATCACTGGTATATACTTGAATCTCTTCACAAACTCATTTAGAATGTTAGAGGCTCTATAGGATCCAAAATATAGTAATTAAGTGATCATACAGAAACACATTTATTCCATGGCATTTTGAGTTCCACAAAGAAAATCAGCAACATATTCTGTTTGAAGATGTTGTATTCCCTAGAATCATTCACTGGCATATACTTGAATTTCTTCACAAACCCATTTAGAATGTTAGAGAAAAATGCATCATCAACAAAATCTAACATGAGGGAAAAAATATTGACCTTCATGGATGGTAAGGAGATACCAAGAAGCAAACATTCTGAAAAGGTTATCTACCCACATCACTTGAAATGCCCCAAACTCCCATAGTACTAAACCCAATAGATTCTCCGTTCAATGTAATACATCACATGGCTCTCACGAGCAAATTGAAGTTTGAATATTTTCAAAGAAAGACTAATTTTAAACATCTTATCATACCTTGCAAATCTTTCCTCTAAAACTCTAAACTTCATGTTGTCAAGTTTCTTGATTTCCAAACTTTGTAATGAAAACCAAATAATTCTCTTTCCTATAGCACCACAAACTATAGTAGATCCATGTGAGAAATATGAAATATTAGCTTCATGTAGAGATTTAGTTACCTTTTCAACTTCTTCCAACTTTTCTTGTGAAATTTCTTTGAGCATGCTTTGAGATCCCAAAGCTTGAGTCAAGAGTGTGATGCCAAAATCCCAAAAATGTGCCTTATTAAAGGATTCCTGTTGTTGAAATACAACAATAGCTCTTTCTAATTTTTCCAAGGCATCTTTCCAAACCCTTTTGGAAGTCCAAATATTACCAACACCAAAGAAACCAAAATTTCTCACTTGATTCTCCATGAATCAAAAAATCAAAATGTTGGGTAAGAACTTGTACTTCACATGCTTCCTACAAATGGATGATTGAGAGTGGCATATTACCAAATCAAAATATATGAAAAATTTAGTGTTTGCAACCAATGGAATGTTGGATTCTCCACTCCAAAGATGAACCTAGAAGCATGTATTTGGAAACTCCCCTTTGCTGATTTGGAAGTAGTGAATTGGTAAATAGAGATCTATGATATCCATCAAGGAAAATCAAAACTTGCATACTCTTAATCAACAAACAATTTGTTGCCCACTTCACTTCTCCTATATTACCATACTCTTCTACGCATGGATGTGAGAAATTGGAAATGTAAACAAAACATGAGTTGATTACCTCCACAAAACTATCAAATGCCACAAGAATTGCATTTCAATGCATGTCAAGAATATGGATCCTTGTTAAGTATAAAAGATCTATCATCCAAAGATCGTTCAACCTCAAAAACATTGCAGCTCCTAGACCCATGATATTGTTACATCGTAAAATGTCCCCCTAGGACTTTTACCTCTTAAGGTTTATCTCCCGGGTCCCCTAGATGTAATCATGCATATTCATTTTAACTCCTGATGAAGAATCCCCGAAAACCCATGTCAGATGGGACCTAGGGGGCATTGTTGAACTTAACCCTTGCCAAAAATAGGACTAAGGGCTTGGGCACTCGTACCCTAGTCCTACCCTATTTTGGTGGGGTCCCAAAGTTTAATGACGACAATGTTATCATTAGAGGTGTTCCTTGTCGGTATTTCAAGTTTGAATTATGAAATTAAAGCAGGAATGCATATATAAGCATGTTTAGGGTTTCATTTGTAAACTAGAAGATGATTATGAGATTTTAGAAAAATTATGATTATAGATCATTCAAAGTATTCATTGTGTTGCAAAGAAGAATATTGTTGTTGTGTTTGTTATTGCATATTTGGCTTCATCTTCTCATAGCGTGAAAGAGTTTCATCTCCGTGAGAGCTACACCTCTGAGTTGATATCTATTTGTGTTTGAATCAGTCATTTATCAATTTGTTTTCACCTCTATCCTACAAGGATACACACTTTTTATCTAGCAACGGTGTTGGGAGGCTTGAATGTCATTCCGGGCCTTGACCAAGGCAAGCTCCTAAACACCACAACCCCCAACCACATTCCTTGTGATTTTAGGTGACATGTGTTGTATCTTACAAAGTGGAGTTGCAAAGGGCTATGATAGAGTACGTAGATTCTAGATCTGAAAAGAAAAGTACTGCAAGGGATTGGGCACCTGCACCAAAGCCATTTGGATCTTCAGAGCAGAAAATCTTCGGGATAGTGGTGAACAGTAGCAAACAACTTCCAGAAATCCCTGAAGAAATTCCTACCTTGGGCTTGGGCACCTACTATTTAGCCCCTGAATTTTCCACATACTAAATCTCAAAATCCGATATGTATCTACTCTGAATATAACACCTTTGTGTGTGAGCATTTGTCAGAATTCGTCTGTTTACTTACGATTTTGCATAATTAGGGTTGTGAGCATAATCAGGCTTAAATTAACACATTAATTAAAAAAAATCCAAGTTTCCTCTTTGTTCCAAGTGACAACCAACCTGTAGGTGAATCCTCTTGTAGAAGTTGTGATTCAACTTGGTTAAATGTCCTTGAATGTATGTAGTGAAAGGAGGATCTAACCTAACCACACATTAAATTGAAAACCGCTCTTTTCTACATTACATTTTGGTGAACCCATGTTTTTTGAGCATTGCATCTTTCTAAATTTTATACATCAGATTTGAATTCATACATTTCATTTTACTTCATTTTACATTCATATATCTTGAAAAAAATTTGAAAAAATTGAAAAAATTGGCATTCTAGGTTTGCATTAAGGTATAGTTTGCATCAATTTTCATTGCATTTCATCTAATCTTGATTTTTACATCAGATCTGATATAAATTATAGAAATTCATCTTCTTACAATCTTTTGCATTGCATTTTCATGTTAAAATTGCTAGGGTTTGTTTAAAATTTTGCATTTTCTCATAACCTAGTGATTTCAAAAACTAGGGTTTGTAGCTAAAATCTTGTTTCAGATTTTACTACTCATCTTAGGCACTCATTCAAATCTGATTTTGTTTGCAGTTTTACATTATTATGTGTTTTTTCATTCATATCTCAAAAATTTGCATTTACACATATTTAATTTCAATAAAAACTAGCATTATTCACTCATTCATCCTTAAAATTACACTTGCATTAAACATTGTAGGACTTTAAAATAATTTTCAATCTGAGCTGAGTTGTTTTACATCACAAATCTGATTAGAATTCATTCATTTATCATTTTTGTACATATTCATGCCTTAATTTCACAATTAGGATTCAAAAACCTTGTGTTTTCACTAGATTTTGACTTATCATCCATCTAGATTGCATTATAGGTGTGTTGTGAAGGATATTACTGCATTATTGTACTGATAATAAGGATTTAATTTTCTATCCCTCTTCAATTTCGTCACAACATTGCATCTTTTAGGCATTTGCATTGAAAATTTTGAAAAAATCAAGCATTTTTAGGTCATAAACATAGTTTTGCATATACCATGGATTCCCCTCGTCATTCATATTTGGAAGATTTATTTGAATACATTGTAAATGTTGATAAATTGTATAAATTCACTAATAAATACCCTCAAGTTTTGCATCAAATAGCATACATCTATGATATTGACATGTCCACAAGCTCTACTTTTGATATTCTCTATTCCATAGCATATTTTGAAAGCTTTGTCACTATCTTGGGTGTTTTCCCTTCAATCTTGGAAGATCTTACTAGTTTCATTTCTACAAATAATCAAGAGGAAAGTAGTGGTGAAAATGTCCTTCCTTCCCTTCCTACATTTCACGATGACATAATGAACATTCTTTCCGAGACATATGAGGCTGACATAGCCCAAGGTAATTCATGTAATAATTTGAACTCTTCTCCCAACATAACCTTACTTGGTGAGGATATTTTGGCACAAGAAGAAGAAATCATACAGACATTCCTTAACACAACTCTACCATCCCTTCCTGCTCTCCCTGGCTAGGATGAAGCACTGGATGCAATTTCCCTTTGTGAACAACTCCTTCAACCTATTGATATTGAAAATTCACCACCCGATCTTCAAACACTTCTTAACTACATCTTAAACAAATAAACAGATTATACACTTTTACCTAAACACTCACATACCTTGGACAATAATGAAAATTTAGAAAACATCGATAAACATATTATTCCTAACAACCAAAGTATCCCAACACCTCACAAACCAGTTGAAATGGGCATTTTTCAGGTTCCTTCACTACCTCACTTGACTGAAATGGGAATTTGTGAGGCTTCTGTTTCATGATTCTTGAATATTTTAAGAACCAACCTTGAGAACAATGGAGAGAACACCATTCAACAAGAAGAAAGAACAAGAGATAAAGCTTTAATCATCAAGACAAAGATCAAGATCAAGGACAACAGGTAAGTGTTTATAACCTTGGTGGTCACCTATGTCGTAGCATTATTTTCTCATTTATGTGACCTCCCCTCTTGTGTTGTGATTCCCTCTGTGATGTGTTATGTGTTGTTTAGACCTCCTTGGATGACTCTTGATGCTCTTGTAAGGTCAAGGACATTGAGAGACCACCTTTGTTGTGACCATTCTTCTATTTGTATCATCATTCTTCTATATTGCTCCTCTCCTCTATTTTATTGTTGTGTGTCATGCCTTAGGGGCATAGTGTTGTGGTTGGTGACCTGGGGCACCTTCCTACATGATGACCCTAAGGCACTTGTTCTGCTCTCTTGATTTATTGTTTACCTTCTTCTAGTGGTTCTATCTAGTCGGCAGATGACGAAAAATAATAAATACTGATACGGACCAAGTGTCCCTTCAGCAAGTAAAGCAAAAATGGACCTAGTCCATATATGATGATGGGGTTGATATATATATCTGATGCTTGACTCTATGTGATACTTTGATGTTGTCTTATCTTTGCTAACAAAACATAACAATACAGCTACTCTATGCACTTTGATTATCTTGGGTCTCATCTTGGTTACACTCAGTTCTAAGATTTCTACAGTATAGCCCCATGGTTATACTCGACTTCCAAATCGTTAGTATAGTCGTGGCTCTTTATGTGATTATTTTCATGCATCTTAGTTATCTTAGTATAATGTGTGTTTGTGGGAACATTCGATGATCATGAAGCGCATGTCACCTTGGGGGCATGGGCTTTGCGAGAGCTCTTGTTTCCTTGTGAGTTTTCTCTCTACCTTAACGTGCTTGATATTGGTACATGACATCAATCACCTTTAGGTGGGGGCATATAAAGTAAGCTATCTGATGATTTTGGTACTAACGAAGCGTGTTTGTAAGCCCTCTATGGAGGCAGGATGTTGTATCTCCAGCATGAGTGCACATCTTTATCTATATTGTAATAAAAAAATTCCTCTATGGAGGTGGGATATCGTGAATATCCTTTTATTCAAAAGCCCTCTACAGAGGCGAGGATTGTGTATCTCTTGAGCTAGTGCACATCCTTTTATTTCAAAAGTCTTCCGAGTAGGCGGGGTTGGTGTATCCTCCCTTAAGCATGTTTTTGGCAGTTGTTGTGGCTGTTACTAAATTTTTTCACACTAAATTTAGTTAGACCTAATTGCAGTTGTTTTAGAATGAATAAAATAAAACTTTTTGAAAGTTATTGCATTTAATGAACAATTGATGTCTTAACAAAGCAGAAATGAAGATCAGTTGTCATGATAACCTAACAATCCAATCATGACTGTTAAATCATCATGACAAGTGAGTTAGATGTCAAGAAATCAAGCATTCAAGGTAGACAGTTGATCTAAACTATTTTACCTTTCAGGAGTTATAAGACAATTTGATTATTCAGTTGATCATAATTGAAAGCAAGAAAGAAAGGTATTCATTTGAACTGTCATTTCATGTCATTTTGGAACATACATTCAGTTTCAGTTATTCTATCCTATGCATTGATTGAAAAGAAACATACATACATCAAGTGCATAAGATAAATTAACTGATCATGTTTAAAAGAAGTGTTCAAATGTGTCCCACACAAGCCGTGGGAGTGACTAAACTGAGCAATGCAGTCATATGCAAGTTATAAATCTGATGATAAAAGAAATGAGGAAGAACACATGATAAAATTAAATATCCATCATTGCTTGAGCAAGGTTGATGTCTTCTGTTGCATGATGTACTTGTTATACTTGTTGATCTTTATCTTCAGCTCTCATCTTCAGCTCCAGTTGTATCAAGTCAAACCTGCAAAAATTGGAAAAAAACCTGTTAGAGCTCCGGATATTTAACATTATCATATGCTTTTATCAATCAGACATATCAACTTGTCACATCATGCATTTCATATGAAAGAGTCAATCAGACATGTGCCATAAATCAGAATATCATGAAGAGGATCAATCAACTCCATAAGGTATGTTTTTATGCTAACTTGTTTGTTCACTGTGCAGGTATAGGAAAAGTAATGTTGCTGATTTGAAGACATTAAAACATGTGGAGAAAATGTAGTTCCCACAAGGGTTGAGCCCAGTATGTTTCCTTTTTCTATCCATTTGAAAAGGATATCAGAATAAAAGATAGGATGCATCATTTAAAGAGATATCATGCATCATAAAATCAACTTGCAAAAAATGTGTGTCACTATGTTCACCTTGATTACAGTTGATTAAATCAGATCAGATATACTCAAAGTGCCTGAGTCAACTTGACAGATTGCAGAGAACAAAATGCAGCTATGAAAGGTACTTTTCTTATTGACACCATCATTAAAATGCCTTACTTCTGTCATGTTTCATGCGTTAGTTTCATAAAATCAAACTTAAGATATGACAGAAGCATGCAAATGAAATTAAGGACAGACTTGTGATCAAACAGAGTATCAATTTGCAAAGACATTATCAAGCTAATCCCTATCTGTAGATGTTCATAATGAAACATAACTCTCAAATACAATGTTGATACATAGGCCATTCATGATTAAGAGTTATATACATAATGAATAGTTGCAGATTAGTGTGAACAATTATGCATTTATGTTCAGGGATCAGATGATAAAACAGATAATCAAGTACAAGAAACAAGTGCAAATAAGGATCAAATGATTACATCAGACAAGGACATATGCCAACTAAGTCCCATGTGCATATCAAGAAGGGTATATATGCTACAAGAGTTCAAAGTACTCAGCTATAGGTGAATATAAGAGAACAGAACAATGCCTTTAAAGTGCCAAAGTCTTGTATCATTTAATACCTTAGAGTCTCTAAAGATGTCAAAGCTTTGTATCATATGATGTTACAGTGGAAGATAGATGATATATGCATCATTGACTATGACAGTCATAAATGGAAGATAATACATCAAGTAAAGAAGACAAAGGTGAGATGGTAGTGAGTAAGAAAGAGGGTGACTTATATCTTTACAAGGGTAAAATATTTTGAAGATTTGACCAAATGCATGCAAGACAAAAGGTGAAATGGATGACGAAGTATATAGGTAATGCATTATGAAATGCAGGGTGGCAGGATACATGGACAATACATATGATGACAAGGTGCATTATTTGCATGATAAATGAAGACATAAGGTAAGGTTACTTTTGTAGAGTGATATACCTTGGAAGGCAGGGAGTATTTATTTTTGCCTTGCTGCTTTGTGGTGATATATTTTTTCTCCTTGGCAATATAATGGAGTAATAAGGATCAATTTTTGCCTTAATGCATGTATCATGCAAACTAGGTGTTTTTCTCACATGGAGATATAAGGGGATTTTGTTTTCTTCTAAGTCCTATTTTTTGCTCAAATCATGCAAATTAGGCAAGTGTAATTGGAGAGATAAGGAAATTATTTTCTTTTTCATCATGAATGCTTTTACAATTAAATCAATGTAAATAAATAATAAAGTAATATTTTTCAAATTACTTTATTATTTTTCACAAGTTGTAAAATCATGAAAATAATGCAAATTGTAACTAATAGTAAAGTAATTATCCTAATTACTTTATTATCCACTCACATCAATTTTGCAAATGCAAAATCATGCAAATTGATGAGTTGAGTCAACTAAGGCCATTTAGGGACTTTTTGCATGATTTGGGGAGCAATTTGAGGAGTTTTGGTCAACTTCTTGGTCAAAACTATGGAGAGGATCAACTTGGATCTATTTTTTCTCAATTTGTGGCAGTTTGGACCCTTATTTTTAGGGATTTCTTAGTTTGCTCGTGGATCACTTTGGAGGACTTATTTTTAGAGGCAGTTAGTTGCAGTTCCATTTTTATGCCTCTTCCAAAGAGCAAGCTATATATTTTAAAGCAAAACTTAGTTTTGGCTAGTTCTTGCCTTTTTGCTCCTTGCACTTTGAAAGAGAAAGAGGTTTTGTAACTCATTATTTACAGATTTTATAGAGATCACAGCAGATTATAGGGCCACTTTTTTTTTCCATGCAATATTTTTCCTTTATTTTTCATTAGAATCAAGTGTTTTCCTTTCCATTGATGCTACTTGTATGGATGATTTGATGAAATTTTAATGTGTTTTAATATCGAAACCTTTAAAATTATTGTCTCACTCTTATTTGTAAGTGTTAAGCATAGTGATATCACAGGTCTTAGGTTGTGTTATTGAAAATATTCTTTCATGTTGTGAAAAGTCCTTTTCCTTCATAAAGAGTTTATCTTCCAGCCTTCCTTTGAAATATTTTTGTGATATTTATGCCAATATTGGATTGTGTGGGTCAGATTTCTAAAAATCTATTGTGTACTAGATTTACATTTTTCCATCCTTATTAGGTGCATCACCAAATTTTACAACTTTGTTACCGTATAGTTTCTTTCTTACCCTTTTCCAAAACAGAAATCATAGTTTCAAATAGAATATTTTAAGGGAACCAGCCCATAATCTGGAGGTTCAAACTCATTATAGGTCACCCACAGCCTGAGTTTATCCCCATGTTTCGAAGGATTGCAGAGTTTCAGAGCTTTGCATAAGGGTGCAATCCTCATTGACAATAGTGGCATAAGCTCAACCGTTAGGTGTGTCTATAGTATGTTTGAGATGGTGGGAACTTAGCAATAATTTCCTTCCATCGCTTTGTTTGTCGTGTTTTAGACGTATAGTATGTCTTTGGCATACTATATGATGCTCATGTTTTACGTGTGTCTTCCGTGTGTTTTCCCCCATGTGTAGTCTCAAGAGCGTGGAGAAATGTCCCTCCTACACTTAGGCTTTCTATGGCATGTTTGTTCCCAAGTATAGTCTCAAGAGCATGGTGAAATTCCCCTCCTACACTCAGGCTTTGTATGGCGTGTTTGTTCCCAAGTATAGTCTCAAGAGCGTTTCAAAATGCCCCACCTATGCTTTGGGATTTGTATGGCGTGCTTGTTCTCAAGTGTAGTCTTAAAAGCGTGGTGAAATGCCCCTCCTACACTCTAAGATTTGTATTGTGTCTTCTCCCCCATATGTAATCTCAAGAGCTTGGCAAAATGCCCCTCCTACATTTTGGAGTTGTGTGTTGCATTCTTTTTACTTTCCTGCATCTGCATCTTCACATTTAAAAAATGAAAAATGAAATCAAGTGTATTCTCTGTGAGTGCTCTTGTGTCTTCGCCATGTTTTGTGTGCTTATAACTATCTTCTCTATGTTTTGCATGCCTGTTACTATCTTCTCCATGTTTTGCATGTTTGCTATGTGTTTTCTAGTGCTTACCTGAGATTGGAGGCTAGAAATAGTCTCTCAATCTTGGTGTATGCCTTAGCTCTAAGTGTATGGTGTTTTTGATGTGTTTGTTGACCACACTTTAATGCATGTATGGGTCATAAGATCATACATACATTAAAGTGGGGGATAAATGTTACGTCGTAAAATATCCCCCTAAGACTTTTACCTCCTAAGGTTTAGCTCCTAGGTCCCTTAGATGTAATCATGCATATTCATTTTAACTCCTGATGAAGAATCCCCGAAAACCCATGTTAGATGGGACCTAGGGGGCATTATTGAACTTAACCCTTGCCAAAAATAAGACACATGGCTTGGGCGTTCGCGCCCTAGTCCTACCCTATTTTGGCGGGGTCCCAAATTTCAATGACAACAATGTTACCATTAGAGGTGTTCCTTGTCGGCATTTCAAGTTTGAATTATGAAATTAAAGCGGGAATGCATATATAAGCATGTTTAGGGTCTCATTTGTAAACTAGAAGATGATTATGAGATTTTGGTGAACTTATGATTGTAGAGCATTCAAAGTATTCATTGTGTTGCAGAGCAGAAGATTGTTGTTGTGTTTGTTATTACAACTTTGGCTTCATCTTCTCATGGAGTGAAAGAGTTTCATCTCCGTGAGAGCTACACCTCCAAGGTGATATCTATTTGTGTTTGAATCAATCATTTATCAATTTGTTTTTGCCTCTATCTTGCAACGACACAGACTCTCTATCTAACAATGGTGTTGGAAGGCTTGAATGCCATTCTGGGGCTTGACCAAGGCAAGCTCCTAAACACCACAACCCCCAACCTCATTCCTTGTGATTGTAGGTGACAGGGATCGTATCTTGCGAAGTGGAGTTGCAGAGGGCTGTGATAGAGTGTGTGTGATGTCCCAATGTTAAGGCGTTGTTTAAATTAAAGATTTAAACATCATGATAAAAGACGGTGAAGTTGCTTTTGTAAAAATCAATATATATATATATATATATTTTAATAAATAATATTATTATAATATTTTAATATAATTAAAATATAATATATTTATATTATTATATTTATAAACAACAAATATAGATAGAAATTTAAATATTATTATATTATAATATAAATAAACAAATATAAAAATTGATAATATCAATATAATAAAAAATTAAATGTTATAATTAAAATATAATAAATATAATATATAATATATAAATATATAAATAAATATAAATATAGATATTAATATTAATATGTAATACTAATATTAAAATAATAATAATAATATAATTCTAATTATAAAAAGTAACTTCATATAAATGAAGTAAAGATACCATAAGAGAAGCGGTAAGAAATAAGTAATTAATAGCTTTTAATATACAACGATTTATATCTAAAATCATAAGGAGCAATTAAAAAAGGGGCTTAAGGAATGAGACAAGATAAAGCCATGAAGTATAATCCATACATTAAGGCAATGTAACAATTAAAATAGTTGTGATTCATATTCTCAAGGGTAGTGAATGAGTCAAGGCTACGATCAAGATAGAATTGATAATAAATCATAATTATCACAAAAGACAACGATTAGAGGCGGCGATTGGACTCCAAAGAGCACATTGCAAATAGGGTGACTCTCCAATGGAAGGGTATGAAGAAGATATAAAAGATAACATGAGTTGAGAGTTAGGAAAGAGATATAGGAGGTAGAATAAGGAATAAGATATAACAGCAAGATAGAGGAAGGTAAAGAGTAGCAAAATAAAGAATAACTGAGATTTATAAAAAGGAATAACCATATATACATTTATATAAGGACAAGATGAGAATGGCAGATTTGGAGTATGTAGAAAAGGAATGTTATTTGAATGTAAATCAGATTAAAGGCAACCAAATATACATATAACAACAGAAAGATAGAATACATACAGAATAGATAAGGGATGTATGCAGACTTGAAAAGGAATACATGCAAATCTAGGAGAGTAATGTGTGTTGAATGGTAAAGATAAATCATATACACCAGCAAAGATATCATATGCAGATTTAATATAGAAGTATGCAGATTTAAGGGAGGAGGAGAAACATATTCGCAAACCATAGAATCCATGTTTGCATAAGCTATCTTGTGATTGTAGATTCGTAAGTTAATATATGTGTGGTAGGACCTATGGGTGTTTAGAAATGATCATGTATATTGTGATATTGTCTTCATGATTCATTTGTATGGCTAATAGAATTGTTTGCAACTATGATTTTGATTAGTTTATTTTGCATTAATGTGGATTCTTGCATGAGTGTTATGGTTACTATGATGGAGGAAATGTGGTGCAAGAGGGGGTATGGTGATGGGGCACTCTTCTAGGTATGCCACCCCTCTAGGGGGGATTGAATAATCCCATTCAGGCCAAGGGGGTACAAAGGGTATTGCCCTTGGGCTTAGAAGAGATGGTTGCCGAGGCACCCTTTTGTAATCTCATTCTCTTATCATAGGCATGTAAATTCAAAGGAACCAATCATAGAGAAAGGGAAAGGAAATGACAAGATGAGGAGATAATGGGATAACGAATACCTCACTAGGTAGACCATATCATATGGATGGCACGGGCCACATGAGGCCAAGGGGGATGGTATATCTGCTCTTGGGCCTAGGATATTCAGGACACCCCATCGAAGTCACACTCCTCAAGTCTCTTATGGTTGAGTCTCTTAGATAGTTAGATTTAGTTGGATTAATAATGCTATTGTGAGTTTGATAATCATGTTAACTTGACCGTGGGAAATATCATTTTAAGTATTTTCTAACTTGTTTGCAGGAATTAAATCAAGCCAAGGTACTCTCTAAACCTTTGTTTGCTTGGAATTGATAATTTAGGATAAAATTAGTATTGTTCCTAAAAGAGACATTACAGTGTGCAAATTCTAGATCTGAAAAGAAAAGTACTGCAAGGGCATGGGTGCCTGCACCAAAGCCCTCTGGATCTTCAGAGTAGAAAACCTCTGGGATAGTGGTGAACAGTATCAAACTTCTGGAAAACCCTGAAGAAATTCCTACCTTGGGCTTGGGTGCCTACTCTTTAGCCCCCAACTTTTCAACATCCTAAATCTTGAAATCCAGTATGTATCTACTCTAAATATAACACCTCTGAGTGCGAGCATTTGTTAGAATTTATTTGTTTACTTACGATTTTGCATAATTGGGGTTTTGCACATAATCAGGCTTAAATTAACACGTTAATCAACAAATTCCAAGTTTCATCTTCATTCCAAGTGACAACCAACCTGTAGGTGAATCCTCTTGCAGAAGTTGTGATTCAACTCGGTCAAATGTCCTTGAATGTATGTAATGAAAGGAGGACCTAACCTAACCACACATTGAATTGAAAACCCCTCTTTTTCCACATTATAGATATAGAATTCTTTACCAAACTCTTGTTCATTCCAAAGGATAAACAATATCCTTCCCTTTAGGACGTTATAAATTTGAAGTAACTCCCTATTCATGAATCCTCCATTTTGAGAGTAACTTGAAATCCAAAATACCAAAGGACATTTAGTCACAAAATCTTAAAATAAAAAAGATTCCAACTTTTCTTACCAAGACCTTGCTTAAGGCAACTCAAGTTGGTCACCTCCTCCTGGCTATCTCCTATCATTTTGTCTTCAATAGTAATGCCTAGATCCCATGAATGTTCTATCAGTTGTGGACATTGATCCTTCACAAAGTGGTTAGTATGCATTAAGGACTCCATGTGATACCAAATGCAAAGGATGGTAATTTCAATACTGTCAATGTTGGCTCTTTCTATCTTGATCTTCAAAACATCACTTGGATCCCATGCATAAGAACACTTTGAAAATTGAAACAAAGAATGAATTTTGCATGTTGTGTCCCTTATTTTGTCATCCATTTTTGCATGTTCTCCTTGATAACAAAATTTTTGAAAAGAAATAGGAAGAGGCAATAAATCTAAAATTTGTGAATCTTCAACATACCTTAAGTTATTAATTGAGAAAACATCCTCTTCATCATTACCATGCTTCCATTGTGCTATTCTACTACTAAAATCAATGTGCACATCCCTCTTTTCCATGAGAGATATTGTTGAGATAATCTCAGCCTTTTCATTTGTGTGATTCCAAGCTTATAGCTTAGGGCTATTCAAAGTAATAATTATGTATTCATTTCTGGAATCATAAAGCTCTTCCACTGAAACTTTTGAAAGGACAATCCATTCATCTCCATGTTCCATATTTTCTCGCAAATTATTTTCCTCAACTTTGTCTTCACCAATGTTAAACTAAAATAAATGATTTTCAAAAAATTAGATCAAAATTTTCAACCAAGAGATTCTCACATTCAATTGGATGGATGCAATATTTTTGTTCTTCCTCCTTGTTTGACTCAAAGCTATCTTGAATATCAACTTTCATTTATTCTTCAATAACTTGTTGTGGCTCAGATGTTTCTACCACTATCTCTAGTTCTTTACCATCCTTCAACTTTTCTTCTTCCTTTCTAGACCTAATGTAGTACCTATCAAATGATTTTGTGGCTTTGACATCTTCAGGTTCTCCTTTGTATTTGTCAAAGATTCTGATGATTTGCTCTTCCATGGGTATAGTTTTACCTATCAATATTGAATATTTTTGAAATGATAGAAAGTACTTATACCTTTGAAATTCTTCATACCATTTTGAAATTGTCCTTGCATCATCAATTTGTTGCATTCTCTTAAACATTGATGCCAAGAAATCTCCCATGATTCACATTAGCACTTCAATACCCTACAGGCTAGCAAGATCTTTGCTCTGATACCACTGAAATGTTCCAAATCTAAAATATTTCAATTAACTTCAGATCTAAAAATTATTTCCACAAACTCCAAACATTTTGTGGAAACTACACAAACTGCTAAAATACACACTATTGAACAAACAAACTATGCACTAAATTATGCTAGAAACCTCAAATTTTGATTTATACCATTTTTCTAATTTTAACATCTGATAACAAATCTGATATGACAAATAACAATAGCAGAAAACCCTTGAAGCAAGCTCACAACACGAAAATATAAATTACGCAAACTATGCTAAAACACCCTCTACCGGAAACACCTAGAATTGACAATTTGAACACCAAAATGAACATAAATAGTCCAAATCTGTTTTATTTCAATTTTCTAATAAAAATAACATGAAATGAGGCCTACATCATTGATTGCAACAACAACATCTACAACACTTCACAACAATTCTGCTAACCACAACACCAAAAACATGATGAAATACATATGCAAATCTCATCTAAAATTGCCAGAACCCTAATAACAATGCCCAAACATGTAAGAGTTGAACCAAGGTGCCTGGATTTAATGTAGAATAGAAACACACACAGCCACACAACCACAACAAAACAACAACATCAAAAAGCAGCAATAGAAACTTCACAAGCACTCCAAAAAGCCCGAAAACACCTTGCAAACACACACAAACTCTGAACTGCTAAATCCTTCGACACTGATGCAACCTCTGGATAAGATTACTATCTGTAATCCAAGAACACTACCCTCATATCACTTAAAACTCATGTCCATCGGCCACAAGCTTCACCTCCAATGGTTTCCTTGTCCACTGAAGAAAACACAAAGCGTCAACTCTGCAAGAGAAATGTCAAATTTGTAATAATCCCTCTGCATGCAAAATAAAAAATACTTATAAGCTCCTTGAACATCTGGAAATTTCCACCACATTTAGATTCATGTCCAAATATTATTTCCTTATTTTTAATGCCTCTAAAAGTCACAAAATCCATTATAATATCTCCAAAAATGGCCTTTCATATTGTACCACTCAAAAGGCATCTTTTGACAACTCAACATGCATTTTTCAAGGCACCGACATGGGATTAAAGTGCCAACTAAAAAACTCATGACCCAAACGAGAAATATTCTCTTGCATGAAGTGCATGTAACCTTTGATGCCAAGTGTCCACTAATTTCTTCCATTCCCAAAGCATTGTGCCACTTGTTCTGACTTGTCATAGCCACTAAATGCCAAAAACAAGTTATTTGAGGATCCCACACCCAAGTAGGGAAAATAATTAAATATAAATATATTTGGTGTTTAAATAATATTCTAATCTCAACCAAGTCACCAAATTTATTATTATTTTCCAAACTGTCAGTTGATCCTGATTTGCTATTTTGGGACTATCGACTTATTATTTTTAGTAAGTTGCTATTTTTAGAAAATTTTGAAAAAGGGACATGACAGAAGTGAGGTTAATTTCAGGTGTCTACACCTATTATTAGCCTCCAAAAATAATAATTTGAATTAAGATGAAACCACACAAACAATTTAATCTCAAAAAACAAAATCATAAGTGTAATCTCATTTAAAATAAAAATTACTAATAATTACGCAGAGAGGTGTTCCTACAGTCACAGCATGGGTGGAGTTGAAGAGATGAAAGATTCCAAGATTCTGTGTAATTTTATAAGATTCCAATCCAGATGATGCATAATAAATGGAATATGAAGACAAAATCTTTTGACAGACCTAAAGTCTGCCAGCCATGGAGAGATGTCATTTATTCCACATGTTGAGCTTCTTAGCAATCTTACCAAAAACCCAATCCCACATATCTTTCAAGGACGGAAAAATAGAGAAAGGGATCCTGAGGAATCTTACCAATTTGGATAAATCCCCCCACTTCCACTTGGCCATGTCTAGCCACAATGGGGGGGAGTCATCCTAGCCAAGGAGAGTAGATTTTGCATGGGATATCTTTGTTAGTTGCCGTTGCACCAAAAGATCGACCTGTTAATGCCCAATACAACCACTTGACTTAACAAGCACGAGAGGCGGTTAAGCCCTTGTCACAAACCACCGTAGCGCAGTGCTGAACAAGAAGACCAAGGGTCACACCTTGCAACAATCCCCCCAGCGCAAGCGCGGGGTTTGAACCCGTGACCTCGGCTCTGATACCAACTATTAGTTGCCATTGCACCAAAAGATCGACCTGTTAATGCCCGATACAACCACTTGACTTAACAAGCATGGGAGGCAGTTAAGCCCTTGTCACAAACCACCGCAGCGCAATACTGAACAAGAAGACCAAGGGCCACACCTTGCAACAATCTTTGTACCTACAGCTCTACCAAAAATAGATAGTCTCACCTCTAAATTGGAAAGGTTTTCTTCTTCTAAGACCCCAAATAATGCAGTGTCATCTGCAAACTGGATGTTAAAGAGAGGTTTATTGTTTAGAAGAATTATTCCCTTAAATCCCTTACCAATCTGGTCTATCCTTAGAACATAATAAAGTGCTTCCAAGGCTATTACAAACAGAGTTGGGGCTAAAGGGCATCCTTTCCTAATATATCTTTCTAGCTTGAAAGGATTCGAAAGAGATCCATTAATATCAATTTGGATAGTTGTATCTCTGAATAATATTTTAACCATGTTGCAATAGTGTTTTAGGAATCCCAAAGATTTAAGCATCATTATTACAAAAGACCACTCAATCTTGTCATAGGTCTTTTCAAAGTCTAATAGTGGTATTCCTACATTTTGTCTAGTTTTTCAGCCCAATCCAAGGCCTCCCAGCTTGTTATAAGATTTTCTAAGATATATCTCCCTTTTATAAATCTTGTTTGCGTTGGGTTAATGATGACTGGAAGGCTATCAATAAGTTTAATGGCTAGCACCTTAGCAATAATTTTGTATGAAACATTCAACAATGTTATTGGTCTCCAATTTCTAATATTGGTTTTATCTCCTTCCTTAGGTAATAATTTGATAACACCTTTATTGATTTCCTCCCCTAGAGTGCCTCTAGCTATAGCTTCTTGATAGACATCCAGCAAGTCATCAGCTATCCAATCTTTATTGCATTTGTAAAACTCCACCGGTAACCCATTAAGACCAGGTGATTTACCATTTTCCATAGATCTAATGGCTTTTAATATTTCTGGTTTGGATATTTCTTTCTCTAGCTTAGCCCTCATTTCATATGTGACCTTTCTGGGCAGATCCTTCTACACAGGTTTTGAGCTTGTCTACAGTCCTCTAAGCCATCCTCGGCTGAGAATAGATTCTTATAAAAATCCCTAAACACCTCATTCGTTTCTTCATTTTCCTTAAAGCACAGGATGTCTTCCACAATAGGTCCAATGTCTTCTTTTTGGTTTTTTGTTCCCAATAGGTTGAAGAAATATTTTGATCCTCTATCCCCTTCTTCCAGCCAATTAAGCTTGGCCCTCACTCTTAACCCCTCATTCTTAATAGTTTGAAATCTCCTCAAATTATGCTTTGCTTCCCCCAATTCTTTAATAGCAAGTTCATCTTCTGAGATCTCTTGAATCTTTTTTTCAAATTTTCAAAATTTTTTTTGCAACTAACCTTCTTCCCTTCTCCTATCTTTTGCATATTTCCTTCCTACTATTTGAAATAGGGCTTTACAATTTTTTATCAAGGCACTCCAATACTGGTGTTTTAGTGAATTAGAATATAAGGCTTTTATGATGTTCCTTAGACTAATAATCCCTTCATAGCAATCACTGTCTTGGAGCAAGGAACAATTAAGTTTAAACAGACTATCTTTATTAACTCTTGGCTTTGGCATCTTATCTTTCCACCTAATAAAAGCTTCTATTAGATGGTGATCAAAGAGGGTAGAGGGAATTTAACTTCAACATAATTCCTATCTTTTTTACTAAGAAAGTAGAATTTGTCTTCAGTTGCATAGAATCAGTCTAGCTTTAAATAAATTATGTTTTTACCTCCTTGGCTATTACACCAGGTGAACCAAATACCTTTACTCTCATTTTTTTTCTTCCAAAGGGTCAAAAAGTTTAAAAGATTTTTTAAGCTTATTCCAGAAAAAAGATTCATTACCTTTCCAACCCCATTTGAGACCCCCAATTTTGTCTTCTCTGCATTCTGTCATGTTAAAATCTCCACTTATTATCTATGGAATCTACTGTAAATTATTAGTCATCCATTTCCGCAGCTCAGCCTTGTAGTTGTAGTCATTTGGAGCATAAACAGAGCACACGCCAGAAATTATGTCATCTTTCTTAAATATTATCCATAAACATCTATTATAGGGGGAACATCCTCTTTGTATGATCAGACCAGCCCATTTTTTGTTAATTAACATTGCAATACCTCCTTTCCCTTTTTCATGTTCAGTGTAGAAGAGTTATACATCTTTCCAGATGAATTTCAGATTATTTTCTAGGGTGAACCCAGTGGCATTCACCTCCTGAAGCATAAGGAGGTTAATATCCTTTCTTTTGTTGCAAAAGTCCCTAATTAAATATTTTCTATCTAGAGACTCTAACCTATTATCTTCCAACTACAGTAATTCATAATTCATTAGCTCAGATGTTTACATTTTCCTCTTTTTATACAGCTTTTTAAAGCAATCAGAGACTTTCTCTCCTTTTTTTGCCTCTATTATGGAGTTGTTCTTAACATATTTCCTTTTTTCCCTCTATTTTTATTTTGAATTAGAGAGGAAATCAAATCTTTCAAGCTTTATTCATTTCTATCAATATTAGCCAGGCTAGCTTCCTCAAGCTTTGTATTAGAGCCCTCACCTTCATCTCCCATATGGTTAGTTGTATAGAGTTTTTTTCCAACCAATATATTTAGCTTATCATTTTTTAATTTGTCTTTACATTCTTTTACTAATTCCTTGACTTTTTCTAATGCCAACTGTTGGGCATTCTATTTTTTGATTTACAGGTTTTTCCACACTTCTAGCCTCGGCGGCAACCTCCTCAACCAATTTAGATTTAGGAGAGTTTTTAGGAAAGTGACCATGTAGGTTATTAGCTTGCACCTCAAGAGGTGGAGAATCAAGGTTAAGGTTCCCAGCTATGCTTGAAGCGTTTATCTAGGCAATTGTGTTTCAGCCAGGGTCCACATCAAGTGTACATTTACATTTGACTCCTCTTCAGTTGTCTCAACACCTAAAGGAACCATAGAGCCCGATGGGCTCTCCTGCATCCTTACACCAAAATTAATTAAGCATCACTCACCCACAATTTCCCCTTCTTCCAAGCTCATTTCACTGAGTTTTCTACAAACGACTGAGATATCAAGGTCTTCTATTATTTTTCCCCAGTCTGACACATCCAAGACCTTAGTTGGAAAGACATTTTTTACAGCATTATCATGAGCAGAGGAGCCCATTTTGGCACCTGGGGCATCTTTATGGGCTGGAGATTCGTAACCATTCCAGGGTTCTGATATAGCCTGCTGACCCACAGGCATATTATTTTTCCTCACAAGGAAAGGGCAGGCTTTTTTAAGGTGCCCATCACACTTACACATAAAGTAAGAGTTAATCCCCCCAACCTTGTGATAGGGCATCTAGAAAGTTTTCCCAATCCACCCACGTCTATCCATTCTAGAATGAACGCACCAGGTCTTAAAGAAATCAAGATCATGGCGTCAAGGTGAGGCAAGGTCACCCTAGCTTCCTCAACCTTTAAAACTTCTCTTAGGTGGCTCAACAACTATGGTAAAAATACCCAGAGCTGCTCAAGAATACTTTTGACTTCAAACCATTTAGGCACAGAACATAATAGTAGTTTATCTTTAGAGTGGTCCAAGATCTAGGGATGAGCCTTGAACAGGGAATGACCAATATTTTAGAAGTTATTTTCCAAAACTTTTTCTTACATTTTATGGGGCTTAAAGAAAATTACAACTAATCCTTTCTGAATTATCCTGCAAAAATGTATTTGAATCCCCAATTTTCTAACCCATATCGAAGCTAACCATTTATCAAAAAAAGCTCTTAAGGGTAGTTTATCAGAATCAAGGCACACTAAAAATACTGCAACATTTTTCAGTCTAGTTTCCTCTTTTTTAATAGCAAAGATCATAGATTCATTTGGCATTAATGAAATACCAGTAGAGGGGGAAGAAGGCTTACCTAAAGTTTTATTTCCTCCTATTTCTTCACAACTTCCTCCAGGGGTGAATCCACCGACGGTCCTGAAGCATTGGAGACCTCTGATGACCTAGAAGGAACCATCTTCTGGCAGAGACACGACATTCTCTACAATAACTACATCGCAAAACGTCTTAGCTTCCTTTCCTTCACATTTGTTGAGGTTTCATTTCCACTAACATTGCCATTAACACTGGCCTTAATTCCATCTAGTGCCACATTAAATGCGCCATTAACCTCAACTGATGCATCATTTAGTGTGCTATCCTTGCCCGTTGATAGGGCCATAAAACTCAGTCTTTCGAACCAAGATAGAAATAAATGCCCACATTAACCTCATGATGGCTCAGCACTAAGTATTTGGACGGGAATCCTCCCACCCAAATATGAATTCAAAAATGAGAATAAAAAAAAACACAATGTGATCTCTAGACAAAACAAATTGAAACAAAATCAAAAACTGCACACAACAAAGAAACAAATAGGTCAGAAACCTAAGACAAGAAGATCAATCAATAACACAATGCACCAGGATAGGGAAAGAGCCCAGGCTCTATACGCCTAAAATCAAGACTTCGGTTGCCTGAGGCTGTCGAGTCAGATTTTGACACGCACACAGACCCTTCCCTCCTTGCCATGGGGCGATTTGCCACATCACTCTCGCTCTCATGGAAGTAGCCAGTCAAGAGGAGGCAAGACACGGTGGGGGTCTAGCTCATTGGAGAGCTGGACTTCGTAGAGAGGGGTCTGCATGTTCTAGGGCCTTTGTCATTATGTGCTAATTTGAATGTTTCATTTGATGACTGTTGTTGTGAAGATAACCCTATGACTCGAAGGGTCACTACTTTCTCTTCTCCTATTGGGGTTTCTACTATTCCACCTTTGTGTGGGTAAGTTGTTACTTTCATTTATGGCTTCTTGTCTTTCAATTCATTGAATGATTACTCGTATTTGAAGTTTTCTAAATGCCTCTAGTTGTTGAAGGACAAGTGGATCTTGTTGTGGTCGCAGATGGATCTCCTTAATCTCATCGAGGATAGCCCTCACCCACTCACCTCTTATTCCTAGGCAGATTCGTGAGCCAAGACAAGGGATAAGTGTATGTTGACTAACCTTAACTAGACTTAGGATTTTGACCTAAGGTTTTGGTTGACCTAGGGTTTAGCTATGACTTGACTTGTGTTTACCTTGTGATATTATCAAGGGTTTGACTGTATCATTGATCGTGGTTTACCTTGTGATGGTATCAAGGGTTTGCAAGTTTATCTATGTTTTTGATCTTTTCTAGGGCTTTTATGCATGCAAAGCTATATAAAATGCAAACTTGTTTTTATGCTTTTTTTAGTATTATGGAAATGAAAGATACTTTTTAATCTATGAAAGGAAATATGAATGCAGCTAGAATGAATTTAGCCTATTGCTATTACTCTATGTTTTGGGGGGTTTTGAATGTTTTGAAACAATTAATCTAGAAAAGGAAATTGCAAGTAAATGATCTAATCTATGAATGCAAATTACTTCTAAGATACTAGATCTAACTTTTCTATCAAGGAAAAAAGCAATGAATTACTATTCCCAAGAGTAATTTTGATTTTCTAATTACTACCAATTGAATAAAAGCATAGAGGAACCTGAAATAATGAAGATTTGTGTGACTCCACTACCCTTAGAAATCCTTGATGGCAACCTCATATCCTCTTGAAGCAGCGAGAAGACCTCTTGACAACAAGACAACACAAAGAAGCAAAAGAAGCTTGAAGAAGCTTGAGAGAGCTCAATGAGAGCAATTGATGAGCACAATGGCATTGATTGAAGCGGCTTAACAATGCTTGATGAAAAATTGAACAAAATAAAAGGCACCTTCATCTTGTGAGAGCATTAGAATGCTGATTTGGAGAGCAAAAACGTAGCAAGAGATGTGTGCACAATGAATTTGCCTCCCTTTGTGCTTGAGGGAGGGGGGTATTTATAGGTTAGAAGAAGGGGATTGATTTAGAAGTTAACTCAATTGATTGATGAGTTAACAAGGATTGATTAGGGAGTGAACTAGGTTGATTACCTAGTGAACTCAGCTAACTAGGGAGTGATAAATCAATAATAGATTATCACTGAAGAAGGATTGGAGTTGGAAGAATGCATGAGAGAGATTAAGTTGTTAATTTTAGATCAAATGGGGCTAATTATGCATGTGTGGGTGCATGAAATAGTCAACTCCGTATTAGGCATCAAAAATCATGTGAACTGGAAGAAAAACGAGCAAAAACGAAGCTATTCTGAGTGAGAAACTCAAGTATTTATGTGGCTAGAAATGTGATAGGGTCACCCCTTTTGCTAGTAGGGTCGCCCAAGGGGAGATCCTACATTTTTAGGGTCACCCGGGGGGAGATCCAGACAAAAAGGGGTTTCAAAGGAAAAGCATGATGGGAGATGGTAGAGAAGAGAAAAAGGAGGTTTTCTACCTCTAGAAATAGGTCAGTTATATGCAAGAATCCAAATCTCCACTTGCACAGTAGGATCTCCCGGGGGGAGATCTAGAAATAATAGGGGGAGATTTGGATTGGTTGAGTGAAACTAAAAATTGAAAGTTTGAGATGGATAGGGGGGACCTCTAGAAGGCTTCTAGGGGGTGGAGAGGATGAAAAACATAGGGGAAAGGTGAAAACTCACCTACAAGATGCTTACAAGGCTTAGGAACAAGGTCGAAAGCTCATAAAATGTAAATTGACAAGTGTCGCAAAAGTGTCAAAAAGCATCAAAAATGGAGAGAGAGAAAACGACAAAGAGGAAACAACACAAGACAAGAAAGAAGACACATCGTCAAGAAGTTTGCTACTTAGAGGACATTATTTCATACTTACATGTATGTGACGAGGATTAAAATCATAATAGGGGTCCTCATGGAGGCTGTTTATGATTTTTATGGTTACATATTTGCCCCCTCAGAGACGGCAGTCTACATGAAGGGTAGGTACCTTTTCTGAACTAGGCCTTACCTATTGTCGATTTTCCCGCAATTATACCTGCAATAACTAATATTAGTTTGGCATTTGAATATATCAAAATGAATAATGAAAACTAAAATGATGAACTTACCATAGATCATTCGAGTTCAACTAGTTGTTTACCTTTGTCAGTGAGACCTGTAGGAATGAATGCACGCAAAATGACACACAAAAAGATGCATAAAAGGGAAAAACTAATCTAAGAATGCATTAATGAAACTAAGCTAAGGGTAAACCAAGCAAGTCAAATTGTGAGATCGGAGTGAATCAGCGACAGAATAAATCGTGTCAGTTGCCATTGAGTAGATATTGTCAGGGAGATCGCAAAGATGGCTGCCTCTTTTTCAGCCACGAAGAATCGGGTATGCAAATGGTGAAAAACTCCTCTCTAAACCCTAGGTTAAAATATGTGAAAAATCTCTTAAAATGGTCTGTTTTTGGCTATTCTTCTTGTTGCCTTGTCTTTATTTTGTCATTTAGAGTAGGATTGGTCTTTCGTTTTCTGAAATCGGCTGAGAAACTGAGATTTTAGGGCACTTTTAGCTTGAGGGATCTCCATCTAGGATCGCCCCTTTTGTCAGGCAAGTTGCCCGGGGAAGATCTGTCTGACAGCAGGGTTGCCCAGGGGGAGATCCTATAGACAACAATGTTGCCTGGGGGGAGATCCTGCAGACATCTAGGTCGCCTGAAGGGCGACCCTATTGGGTAGGTTTTGCTTGAAATTTCATGTTTTCTAATGTTCATTTTGCTTTGATCTGACTTAATTTGACTACTATATTCACCTGTTTATTGCAATTTTGAGAGCTTATATGCTTTTTTTGTGTGATTTTCTACAAGTTTTACAATTTTTAGGATTTTTTGCGAGTTTATGAGATCTAATCTAAATTTCTTTTCTTATTTGCAGAACATGCGCATTCGATTGAATGCCTGCCGAGAGCAGGGATGGCTCTCAGAGATGTTTGCTTCACTGAGTGACGAGGACCATGCTATCTTGAGGAGAGCAGGACTAGCTAGAGTTTTTCATGTGCCGATTATTCACCTTGTGTCCCGCATATGCTATGATATTCTAACTTATTAGGATGTAGACAGGAACACTTTCAGGTTCCCATAGGTTTCTGGAGAGTGAACTATCACTATGTTTGATGTCTACCATATTCTTGGAGTTCCTGTGAGAGGACATCCTCTCATCCTTCCAACTAGCGAGTCCTTTGAGGACAAGGCATATTTGGCAGAGTTCATGGGGGTTAGTCACCCCAAGGATCAAAGAGGAGTCTAGCTTACCTTCGTGCCATGACTTCGCATTCCACTCTTGAGGAGGTTTTTGATCGGTTTGATTCCATTGAGGTTGTCTAGAGACAAGGCCTTGATTCACTTGAGATGGTGTTGGGCACCCATCATATGTGGTCTTGAGTAGGGCATGGTCTACACTCGGGGGCTAGACATTTTGGCCATGGTGTACAGGGACTTCTATCGTATTGCACGATGAGGGGCTCTTGCTTTCAGTCACTCTTCCTTGGTTATGACATGGATTTTTTAGCACATTAGGCCCTATTAGAAGCTTGTTCCAATTCCTAATAGATGACTACTGAGAGCAGCTAGGTGGGTACAGGTGGGTCACTTTGACACTTCTTTGCACACTGTGGCTACTCTTATAGATGAGGACATGATCTTTGATCCTTATCTTGACATGGAGGGATCTTGGGCTCACGATGGCGAGATCAGAGAGTATTGTCATGGAGTATCTGAGGTTTCAGACTGTAATGGTCTAGTCGAGGCTCACCATGTTGAGCGTGTCTTATAGTAGTTTGGCGAGGACTTCTCTGAGGAGTTGCCCCCAGTGTCCACTTGTTACAGGTCTGTTCAAGAGATGGGTGAGGTTGGCCAGAGGTCAGTTGTTTGGACTCCTTTGACTCCTAGAGTCTTCATTACCAGAACTCCCAGATCTTCACGAGGAGGACAAAGGGGAGGGAGAGGGACTCCTTCTCGATCTCTCATTGTAGATGTGGACTCAGAGTCTACTGATGAGGACTATATTCCTGATGGTGATGATTCATCAGGCGAGGGCTTACCCGAGGATGCGCAGGATGAGGGTCTTGGTGATGCACCTGACATCCCTGAGGGTCAACTAGTTATTCCTAAACCTCCTCATTTTGATGAGGTGATGTGACAGCTTAACCCTACTTAGCAGTCGGGTGATCCATGTGAGTCTACTTTTGTTTATCGTTATTCACACTTTTGTCCTTTCTCTTTTCATGAGGTTCCAACATATCTTTCTCTTTTGATTCACTTTTCAGGTAATGTCAAAGAGTGGAAGGCTTTTGTTCGTGAGATTAATATTGGCTTGGCCTCTCCCTTCACTAAGATGACCCGAGATCATATTTTAGTTGATCTTGGTGTGCCCCCTGCTATTGGGTGACACATACACATTTTCGCTCCTATCTACCATGGATGTTAGGAGAATGTAGACTTGAAGGCTGAGATTCACACCTTTAAGGGTAAGAATCAGGTGCTCCGAGAGATGGCTCATCTTAGTTTTGGATGACAAGATGCTAGTATGGTGGGGCCTTCATAGTCACATGCTCATAGTAGGGTGCCTCGCTCCCATAGGTCTCATGGAGTGATGAGCAGTACTCATAGGCAGAGGAGCAGAAGTCCTGATGGTTCTATTGGAGGGAACCGACCTTGATGTCCCTTTACTTTTTCTTTCCTTATTTGAAACCATGCCCCCTTGCATGGGGAGCCTCTATTTCCCTTGGGAGCGTTTTGTTTTAGCTCTTTGATACTCTTGTATATGTAATACTTTAGATATATCTATGAAAGTTCATTTCTTATGGTTTTCACCTATCGTATTTGTATTCATCTCTTGTGCACTTTTGGATGTTCAAGAACGTTTTGATTATGGTTTGACCTTTCAACTCTTTTAATGATGCAAGTATGATAACGATGCATGTTTTTTTATAATTTTTTGACATATATATGAGATGCAATTTACGATATGTAGATGCAAGAACACAAGGATGCTGAAATGAAACTTTACTTCTACATAATGTCATGAGTTATGACATTGACTTTATTGCTTTGAGACTCTTTTTCTGATTTTGGTATGAATGCAATATGGAACAAGCAATATGACTTCTCTTAAGTATGATTTTCAATCTAGGGGATTGCATGTCATCCTGACATAAGAAACCTATTCAATACTGTGAGATGGGATTTAGAACTCAAGTGGGGAGTGGGAGTGAAAATAGAGTGCTTCTGATTTTGGCTTTGCTAAAGGCTAAACACTGATCCTCATCTAGATAGGACAATTTGACAAGCTTTCAACTTTAGATAAGTAACAAATTTTATTGATGTTAGCTAGACTTAGATCATAGATGGCAAGCAAGATAGACCTGGGGTAAAGGATAAGTAGGAAAGAACAAGGGTCTCGAGATAGAAGATGATCCTAGAGACTACTAGACTCTTGGTTTTACTCAGCTAGTGTGTGTGTGTGCTTTGTACCTCTCTTTTTACTTTCTCTATTAGAATGTCACCCTTGAGGCTTCGAGCTTAGACTAATCTCCACCCAAGAGTACGGACATTCACCAATCTTCTCTTTTTCACTCTTTTTTTGTATTTTTTCACTTTTTTGTATTTTCTAGAGTGCCTCATTTGATTTTCTCAATTTTTTTTTAGATTTTTGACTTTTCAAGAAATGAATGCTTTTAGAACTTTGATATGCAACAATTTGATCTCTCAATACTCTTATTTTGATCAATCATTTTTTTATTCACTCGAATTTAGATTGCTTCCTTCAGAGTTTTGATCCTCCTGACATTTTTGGACAAGAAAGATAAGGGGTTGAGTGCCACCTAATGTTGTTGTGATCTGTTTGGACTTCTCTTTTACTAGGAAAGAATTGGGACGGTCTACTTGCAAGCTTCCTTTGAATATTGTAGGTTTGAATACTGACTTTGTTTAGACCTAACATCTTGGCTCATTAAGATTGGGATTAGTGTAAAGCTAAGAGCTATGCTTTGATTAGAATCACTGGGAATGAAAAAGGGATAATGGTGATTGTGAAAATGGGGGATCTCTAGGTCCTGAAAGGGTGATGTATATCTAGGCAACCTTGGACTCCTTACTAAAATGAAAATAGTACAAGAGAGAGTCATTCACTTTAATGCAAGATGAACATAATGAAACTAAAATGCAAGAAACAAATTCGTTTTGACATTTTGCTTTTTTTTTTTTTTTAAATTGTGTTTTTATGTTTTATGATTTTTTTGGTTTTTTAGACATAGTACTTTTTAAGGTGAAAGGCATTGATTGTTTCACCAAATTCTTCTCCCTCCATTATGCACAAGAGATAAGCACCATTTCTGACATCTTCTTTGACCATATAAGGACCTTTCCAGTCCTCTGTGAAAGCTCTTTTTTGTCTTCTTTTCTTATTCTTCATGCTACCTCTTCTCAGGACAAGTTCTCTTATTTTGTAGGGTTTGTCATTTGATTCTATTGTTTCCAACTCGGTGGTTTCCCTTGGCAATGTGAGAGGAATTAAGTCTCGAAAGGCTTGTTGATGGGAAGGGGTCTAGAATAGGATTCCATCACATCTTAATAACTCTGCTAATAGGTCGAACTGTTCTTGCATGTAGATTTTCACATCTTGTGTCTCTTGAATACTTTGCAAAAATTGGAACAACTCAAGGGGAGTTTGTGGCTCCCTTTGTTCATTAGGAGGGACAAATCTTATACTTGTCCTCCCATTGGGTTCTAGCCTTAAGTCCATGGAATATCCAATATAATTCCTTGGTAACTCAAAAATGGTTGGATCATCAGTGCCGACTAACACTCTCATTTTCCATTCTTTGTGAAAAGTACCTTCACTTTCTTCTTCTTCATCTAGAAGTCTTTCAACCATTTCAATTTGAACTAAAGGTGCTTCCCACTCGCCTAGTTCATTTGATTGTACCGAGGCAGAAGTGGTTGGTTGCTCTTGCGGTTGGGATACTAGAAGCATCATTGGGAGCATTCTTATTATATTGGTTGATTCATTGTTAATGGAATGCACATCTTCCATGGGTGTCAAAGGTCTGTATGAGTCTTCCACTAGTGTGAGAGGCTCATATGACTCCATTTCTTCTCGTGTGTCGGGGACACGTGATTTGCTTAAGGGTGACAAAGGAGTGTAATTTTCGGTCATGTCTTCCTCTGGATCTGAGAAAGCATGAGGATCGATGTATCTTAAATCTAACATGGTTGTCTCAAACACTGGACCTTCAGTTCTATGCGGTTTCTCTCCTATGCAAGGGAAGAGTTTGTAGGCCGGTTGGACATTGATCATGAGTACTTCTAGGGGGAATTGGAGTGGTCCATCCTACTCTATCCATTCCATGATCTCAATTGTCTTTTCTTTAGGGATCGTTTCCTTTTGTTTTGGCAATGTCTCATTCTCTAAAGTTTTGATCTTTGTGGTGTTTATGGTCTTTTGTGGGATTTCCATTCATTTGATGCATATCGATCGAGGTGTAGGATTAGGAACGGTTAATTTGTTGGTAGGGAGCTCGTAGTCTATGGGGATACCTATACGCTTGTTTGGTGTGTTTGACTTTAACATGCTGAAAGCTTCTAGGTCTCCATTCGCAATGTATACCTTCCCCAAATGTAAGAATTGAGCTTCTTGAAATAATGTGGATGGCACTGCTTTCATCCTGTGTATCCACGGTCTTTCAAGGAGCAAATTACATCCTATTTCTTTGTCTATGACATAGAATGTGGTAGGAATGGTTTTAGGTCCCAAGGTCTTTGGAAGGGTAATCTTACCTATTGTGGCAGCCTTTAGATTATCGTACCTACTCAGAGTATCTCGTGAGGTGGTAATATTGGTGTGTCCATAACCCATCCTCTCTAATAGGGAGAAAGGAACTTTGTTAACTATTGCCCCATCATCGATTAAGGTCTGCTTGATGCACGTGTCATAGATCCAAACTTGTAGATACAACGCATGGTCTCCCTTCTTGGTTAGCTCTGCCTTGGAAGGTATCTACTGTAAATCGAAGAAGAACCCTAGATCTTTGAGTTCCAAATTTGACCATTGGACTGATGTCATAGTCCACATGGTTAATTTGCTCGCTAGGTGGTGGTGTAATTTGGTCGAGATATTTCAAACCTATTGCTTTTAGTAGAGCTGAATGATGTGAAGGGGAGTTATAAAATAAGTCAATGAATGAAATGTGAGCATATGTTTTCTTTAAATCTTCACTAAGCTCATAAGGTTCGATCGGGGCTGGTATTGGTTCCACCACCAAAACAATACCTTTGTATGCTTGTATTTGTTCATTTTCATTCTCATGGTCTTCCTCTTCATCTTCATTGTGTATAATGTTGACTAATCCCATCATCCTAGCTTCTCCTTTTTGTCCTAATTGTGGTGGGATGTTAGGATTACTACCTTTGGCCCCTTCATTTTGGTTTGTTGTCTCTGAGTCTTTATGTGCGGGAAACAGGTCCTGATAGATTCTCATGTTTGCATTTTGCGGAGCTATTGGAGCTTGGGTTTGTCTTGTGTCCTTGTTATCCAATGTGACCTCTTGTGGGTTCAAGAACATCTTTATGAACAATCATTGTTGGTCTTCCAGTAATCTTGCTATGAATCTGTCATATTCTCTATAAGATTCTATGTTGTGTCCCCTTGTTCTATGAAAAGAACAAAATTGATTGAACTCATATGGGGGTCTCTCATATCTTCCATCATTTTTGTTCCCATTTTTGTTGTGGTTTCAATTTTGGTAATTATCCCTAGGGTAGTACCCATTGTTCCTGGGTCGGTCTATGGCATTGACATTACGAGGATAGTAATCTCTCCCATTGTAGTCGTCTCTTAATTTCTTGATAGGGTGTTGATCGGTCACCCCATCTATGGTTGCATTTCTATTATTGTTAAGGATCTCAATGACAAAAGCGTTGTTTCAAAAGTCTTCTTTTATCAATTTTCCATTTGATCCATAGACCTTCCTACCACTGTCGATGGTGGCTTGATCGATTCTCAAAGCATTTTCCAATGCTTCTTCCTAGGATTTGTATGGCATTTTTTGAACATCCTCTCTCATATCCTTGTTTAAGGCATGTAAGAAAAGGTCGCATAGTTCTTGGTGATCCATGTTTGGGGCACTAGTTGAGGAATAAAGGACTTTCCTCCATCGAGTGACAAAGTGGGCTACAAATTTGTTCAGCTCCTATTTCATTGTGAGGAATTCTCTTATCCTTGTTTTAACAAGTTTGTTCATGTCAAATGCCATGACAAACTCTCTAATTAATTGTCTAAATGAGTGAATTGAACCTTCTGGTAAGCGATAGTACCAATCCAGAGCTATGCCTTCAAGAGTTTTTGGAAAGATTTTAGCAACAACCCCATCCCAAGGGAGGAGTTCTCTTATCATTGTGGTTTAGGCTTTAATGTGGGAGTTTGGATCTACTTCTCCTTTGAACTTCGAGAGAGCTGGCGATGGACGAGGTATCTACACACTTCTTATGTTTTCATCAAGAGGTTCCTTCAGGTACTCGAGATATGTTCTAAGGAAGGTGCTTTGCGATTGAGGAGTAGTTAATAACAACCCTACTAGGGGGTGTTGATATCCCATTGTTTGGTTTGTGGGATTTCCTAGCATGATCTGAATGTTTTGAGTGGGAGGATTCTTGTTTTGGCATATGTCGTTACTTGCGTTCCTTGAATAATAATTGAGGTAGGGGGAGATTGAGATGCCCCTTGGTCTTGTTCATTTTAGATATCATCATGGGACTTTTGTCCTCTTCTAGGAGTTGTTTGTTCTACTTCTAGCATTCTAATCCTTTGCACTAGGGTTACAATTAAATCTAAAGGAGTGGTAGCTCTAGGTCTCTCTTCATTCCTTGGGTTGTCCCTTTGAGTGTTAGCATGATGTTGTGCTTCCTCTTGCACAACATTTTCTCTTTGTTCTTCTTGCAAGGCAATTCTTAGGGTTTCTTGTGCATCTTTTGCCTCTTGCAAGTGTTTTTCTAGTCTTTTTTCCTCCTCATCAAGATGAGTACTTGAGGTGCTTGTTGAAGGTTATTTAGTTTTGTGGATATCTGACCACATGTAAATTCTCCTAGATTTATGTGGCACATCTGGTATGGCTGGATTATGTTCCCATGCTGGGTTGTTAAAAGACAGAGAACACCTAGATTCTCTTTGGTCTTTTTGATCTTGTTCATAATCAGAGTCTTCATAGTCGTAATAGTTTGTGATAGGTGCATCCAGATAGGGAGGCATGTATCTATCAAAAAAGGGAGTTTCTGGTTCCCTTGAAGGGATATTCCCTTGGTTTAGATTGGGCTCTATCATATTCGGGGGTGCTGTAGACACCATAGAATAAATGGAGCGAGCAATAGCAAAGGTGATGAAAGTGGAAGTGACAAAAGCAACTATGAAGAATAGTGTGAAAATGTTTGAAAGTGTTTATTGTTTTGCAAGGATCTGAATAACCTAACCAAAATTCTCTGTAGTTCATGTTGGGTTCACCAAAATATGTACGCTCAAAATTGTGACTTTGGTTGCATGGGGTTGTCGAGTTAGATTTCGACATGCACATGGACCCTTCCCTCCTTGCCACAGGGCAATCTACCATGTCACTCTCGCTCTCGTGGAAGTAGCCAGTCAAGAGGAGGTGAGACATGATGGGGGTCTGGCTCATTGGAGTGCTGGACTTCACGGAGAGGGGTCAGCACATTCTGGGGCCTTTCTCGTTGTGTGCTAATTTGAATGTTTTGTTCAATGACTGTTGTTGTGAAGATAACCCTATGACCCAAAGGGTCACTAGTTTCTCTTCTCATGTTGGGGTTTCTTCTATTCCACCTCTGCATGGGTAAGTTGTTACTTTCATTTATGGCTTCTTGTCTTTCAATTCATTGAATGATTACTCATTGTATTTGAAGTTGTCTAAATGCTTCTAGTTGTTGAAGGACAAGTAGATCTTGTTGTGGTCACAAATGGATCTCCTCAATCTCATCGAGGATAGCCCTCACCCACTCACCTCTTATTCCTGGGCACATTCGTGAGCCAAGACAAGGGATAAGTGTATGTTGACTAACCTTAACTAGACTTAGGATTTTGACCTAGGGTTTTGGTTGACCTAGGGTTTAGCTGTGACTTGACTTGTGTTTACCTTGTGATATTATCAAGGGTTTGACTGTATCATTGATCATGGTTTACCTTGTGATGGTATCAAGGGTTTGCAAGTTTATCTATGTTTTTTTATGTTTTCTAGGTTTTTATGCATGCAAAGTTATATTATGGAAATGAAAGATGCTTTTTAATCTATGAAAGGAAATATGAATGCAACTAGAATGAATTTAGCCTAATGCAATTATTCTATGTTTTGGGGGTTTTTGAATGTTTTGAAACAATTAATCTAGAAAAGAAAATTGCAAGTAAATGATCTAATCTATGAATACAAATTACTTCTAAGATACTAGATCTAACTTTTCTATCAAGGAAAAAAGTAATGAATTACTATTCCCAAGAGCAATTTTGATTTTCTAATTACTACCAATTGAATAAAAGCATAGAGGAACTTGAAATAATGAAGATTTGTGTGACTCCACTACCCTTAGAAATCCTTGATTGCAACCTCGTATCCTCTTGAAGCAGCGGGAAGACCTCTTAACAATAAGACAACACAAAGAAGCAAAAGAAGCTTGAAGAAGCTTAAGAGAGCTCAATGAGAGCTTTTGATGAGCACAATGGCATTGATTGAAGCAGCATAATGATGTTTGATGAGGAATTGAACAAAATAAAAGGCACCTTCGTCTTGTGAGAGCATTAGAATGTTGATTTAGAGAACAAAAACTTAAAAAGAGTTGTGTGCACAACGAATTTGCCTCCCCTTGTGCTTGAGGGAGGGGGTATTTATAGGTTAGAAGAAAGGGATTGATTGAGAAGTTAACTCAATTGATTGATGAGTTAACAAGGATTGATTAGGGAGTGAACTAGGTTGATTACCTAGTGAATTCAGCTAACTGGGGAGTGATAAATCAATAATAGCTTATCACTAAAGAAAGATTGGAGTTGGAAGAATGCATGAGAGAGATAGAGTTGTTAATTTTAGATCAAATGGAGCTAATTATGCATGTGTGGGTGCGTGAAATAGTTAACTCCATATTAGGCATCAAAAATCATGCAAACTAGAAGAAAATTTGGCAAAAACGAAGCTATTTTGAGTGAGAAACTCAAGTTTTTCTATGGCTAGAAACACAACAGGGTCGCCCCTTTTTCTAGTAAGGTCACCTGGGGGGTGACCCTAGGTGGCCCTTGGGGGGAGATTCTACATTTTTAGGGTCACCCAAGGGGAGATCCAGACAAAAAGGGGTTTTAGAGGAAAAACATGATGGGAGATGGTAGAGAAGACAAAAAGGAGGTGTTCTACCTCCAAAAATAGGTCAGTTATATGCAAGAATCCAAATTTCCACTTGCACAGTAGGATCTCCCAAGGGGAGATTTGGAAATAATAGGGGGAGATTTAGATTGGTTGAGTGAACTGAAAAGTAAAAGTTGGAGATGGATAGGGGGGGCCTCTAGAAGGCTTCTAGGGGGTGGAGAGGATGAAAACATAGGGGAAAGGTGAAAAATCACCTACAAAATGAGTTACAAGGCTTAGGAACAGGGTTGAAAACTTAGAAAATGCAAATCGACAAGTATCACAAAAGTGTCGAAAACAGAGAGAGAGAGAGAGAGAGAGAGAGAGAGAGAGAGAGAGAGAGGAAACAACACAAGACAAGAAGACACGTCATTAAGAGGTTTGCTGCTTAGAGGACATTATTTCATGCTTACATGTACGTGACAAGGATTAAAATCATCATAGGGGTCCTCGCAGAGGTTGTGCATGATTTTTATGCTTACAAGCTCCAAGAGAAAAATAATGGAGGGTTCAGGTGAAACCCTAGTTATCATGTGAATTTAATTCATAAAAAAATCAGAGACTTTCTATGGTCTAATAGGAAGGGAAATAAGAAAAGACATTTGGTTTCTTGGGAATGGTGTTGCTTAAGCAAAGAATTGGGGGGATTGGGTTTGAAAGACCTTAAAATCCAAGGTGCCACTTTGGTAGCAAAGTGGATAGTAAGGGCCTTTAGTGGTTTAGAGCCCTAGAAAATTCTAATTGTAAATAATCTGAAAAAGGTAGTGCCCAAGAAAGCCAAGAACTGGGCAGGCTTGAGTATTCAGGATGTTGTATTGGGTGACTTCAGCATCAAGCCCATAGGGTCAGTTGTAATTGAGTCAATTTGGAGGGGCTGGGAATTTATTAAGCCATTCCTAATGGATAGGGATGCCTTTGATGTTAACAAAAAAGAAGTTACATGCAAACTAGATCCATCTGTTGGAACTTAAAAGTTAATTGCAAGCCCTTGGCATTAGTGCAAGGATGCTCATCTAAAAAGTGGCACAAACGAGGAATTATCTCATTTGGTGACATTATAAAAGATAATGTTGTTAAAGACTAGAAGGAATTGAAATTAGAATTTAATATTCCAGAATCTTAGAAAAGAATGTATGTTCTTCTTCTTAAATCTATGCATAATTCACTCAAACAAGGAATAAACCTAAAATCAAAAAATTGGCAGCAAGTTAGACGGAAGGATGGCTCAAAATTTGCAAAAATGAGTCCAAAAAAGCTGTATAAACTAGTGACTAAAAAATATGATATATTTGCTCATTTTAACCTAGCATGGAAAGTCAACCTAGAACCTAAAGTGTGGTCTAAAACAATGTCTAATATCTGGTCCAGAGTCATAAAGCCAAATAAATGTTGCTTCAAGTGGTTATTGTTACCAGACATGCTGGCATTAGGTCCGGATAACATTTGTTTAGTTTGTAAAAGTCCTAAGAATAGTGAACATATTTTCTTTGACTATTAGTTTGAAAACAAAATCTAGTATTTTTTCTTAAATTCATTGAAAGGTAAATTGTCAAGTGTATGTATTACCAAAGCTAATATCTGTAGACACCTATAATTGACTTGCTCTGCAAGACAATTTCCCGTATCTCCACACTACCAACTATCCCTTCCAATTAATTAAATAAATTCATTTTATTTAATTAATTTATCCCCAATCATTCACCCTTAGCCATTTATCTCTAATTTATCCCTTGTGATAAAATAATTCATCTAATTTATCACTAAACCTTACAACACTATCCCTCATTAATTAAATAAATATTCTCAATATTTATTTAGTTAATTTCTCCATCTTCCTAAACCTTGATTAATTAAATAAATCATACTTATTTAATTAATCCACCCTGCTAATCAACCTAAACCTAGCCTAGTTGATTAAATAACAATTATTTAATTAGCTACCTTAGTTTACATGACCCCTAAACCAAAATTAATTAAATAAATCATTATTTAATTAATTTTAACCCTCCATTAACTCATCTACTAATTTTCTCCAACCATATTAATTAAGCTAATCCTCTTGATTAGTTTGGTCAAATCTCACTTAACACTCATTCCCACAACCCACAAATAAAAAATTAACTTTTATTCCACATAAGGTAATTTTTTATTCTCACTTGTCTTAAATTCCATTTAATGATCTCTTACAACAACTAACTTGTCCTAGTCTCCAATTAATGGAACTCTTCCCCATGTGAATTAAAAATTCACTTTTTATCCTCTCCATCTAACTTGTCCTAGTCTCCATTAATGGAACTCTTCCCCGTGTGAATTAAAAATTCACTTTTATTCTCATCCTCACACTCTCCCATGGAAATGAATTTTTTATTTATTCTTCATCATTCCCAATGTGAATTTAAAATTCACAAATAATGGGAGCCACCCAATATTATTGACCAAATCTTAGCCTTTGGTCTCCCTTATCCAACCATCTTGTTGTCACAAGACTACAACTCCAATCCAAACCCTAATCCTCAAGCATCCCTAGCCATTGATCTAAACTTTCAATCCTCACCCTCCATCCTTTAACCAAAAATCTATAAATAGAGCCCTCACCCAAGCCATTTTCATAACTTCCTCAGTCTATCATAACTATGCCCAAATTTCTATCAAATCTTCTCATCATACCATCATAATTCCAAAATCATTCTAGCCGCTATATCCATATCCAATCTCTATCCAGATTCTTATCAAATCCCTCTCAAACCTCATCATATTGTGTTGAAAGAATAGAAGCAATCCACATTCCACTACATTCAACATTGGGTAAAGCTAGAGAGTAAGGGTACACTCTCTCAACCTTATTGAAGGAGGAAGAAGATTTCAAGGTATAAACTTGTGTGTTTTATGCATTTTGTTTATGTTTTTAACTTTGTTTATTTTTTTTGCTCTCATTTGGCATGCTTGGTGGGACCCCCATGGTCCCAAGCTACTAACTTTTTGCTTGAGTTGTGAAAAGAGGTGTTTGTAGGGTTTTGGTGCTAAAACCTTTCAATTTGGTGCTATTTGCTCTTGGATTAGCGTGATTTGTGGTACCATTTCACTCTGTTTTGGTGCCATCTCTCCATGACATATTTCTAACCTCTAAGCTTAGAAAAAAAAATAAGGTCCTTTTTAGAGGTTTTTAGTAAGTTTTAGCATATCACACTCTCTGTTTTTAATAGAAAAACACATATACAAGGGGTTATAATGTCAAAATTTATCTAGGGATGTATGTAATAGTCTTTTCATCTAACCCTAGTGTGTTTGGCTTTGTTTTAACACATTTCATACCTCTAATCTGGCCTCTTGAGTACTACTTGGCAAGGGAAGGAGCTTCTAAACTTGTTTTGAGTTGATATTTTTGAATCTAATGTGTTTTTAAGTAAGTTTTTGAAGCATTATCGTGGTTTGCCTCCATCCATACATAGTTTGGTGCCATCTTCTACTTTGGCACCATCTTCTATTTTGGCACCATCCTCTTTTCCAAATCTTTGGCACCACCTTCTATTTTGGCGGCATTTTCCAAATCTTTGGCACCATCTTCTATTTTGGTGCCATCTTTCAAATCTTTGGCACCATCTGCCATTTTCCAAATTTTTGGCACTATCTTCTATTTTGGCGTCATTTTCCTCTATTTTGGTGCCATCCGTATAACTATTTCTTGGGATTTGTGCAAGACATTAACACATCTATGCAAGGAAAAGAACACTTGTCAAAGTCATAAACTCAAACTACTAATGTGTTTCCTTGTAGAATTTCCACTTTTGTGTGTGTCTTTGCATACTTAAACTTAGGAACATTTCATCTTGGTGCTTAAAAAAGGACTTAGATCTGTGTGGCGTGTTTGGTGCACTTGCACGTTATTGTCAAGTAGATCCCAAGGGATAGAATCAAAGTATCCTCTCCCCTCACCTTCATAAGGATCTTCGGTGAAGAGAAATGGTTCTATTTTCTTCTTTTTTCATTTTCTTAGAAAAGGGCTTGCCTTGGTGGGAAAAGAGGTACTCACCCCAAGGGACAACCCTAAGTGGTACTTTTGTTCGGTCCACTATATAAAAAAGGATAAGGTGAAAGCCAAGTCTAACTGGTATTAGCACTTACCGTACAGTGCTAGTTTGAACGAAGGCGTACCTTATGTATATGAGACTCCTAGTAAGACTAGTTAAAGCTTTAGGTGGCTTGTTGGACACTCGTAACGTGTTGGTCCCCTGAATTTCCCCCACTAAACACCTTAAGGTAGAGGCCTATCCTTTTTGACCTTGCGGTGATTTGTTCAAGGCAAGAGGACACATAATCCTCTCTAGATTCTCACCATATGGCTCCCTTGAGATAAGACAGAAATCCTCGGCTTAGCATAAGCTACTTGTAGCTTTCTGAGGAGAGGGTGATTGGGTCATCCTTCCATTCTAGGAGGACCCTACATGTCCTCTCTCACAAAGACAAAAGTATACACACCCACTCTATGTGTCCCTATACTTGAGTCAAGGGAGATTCCAAGTTGTGGGCTTGACAAGCTTCCATTCACCTTGACCTTAGGTAGATTAAGCATTATATTCAAGTGTTTTAGATTGTGCATATACCCATGGAAATTTGGCCTTGAGGGGCTTTTTGAACATACACATAACGTTATACCTATCAAATACTTGGCCATTGTGTTCTCTTGTTTGATTGTTTGTCTACTTGCCAAGAAAAATCAAATTCATCCATCAATCCAACAATTTCCAAAACTTCATAGTCCTTCAGTGCCTTCACTCCTCAGTTCAGCACCATCTATTCATCTTTTAGTGCTATTTCCCTCTGTTTTAGTGTGAGGCCTACCTTTGCCTTACCATATATTTTTTCTTACGATACATTTGTGATGGATTTTATTATGGACATGTGGATAATGGGGACTGTTGATCCCGTACTTAGACCTTCATTACTTTATCTTATGCTTGATTAGATAGATGGTTTATGCTTTGTTGATGGTTATATATCATGTTAGATTCCATTTGATGATATATTGTTTAGATGCTATGATTTCATTGGTTGATTATCGATATATGTATTGATGGTGAAATTGGTGATGTATCTTACATTGAGTTCCTGATTTTACTTATGTATGAGAATGACTTGAGGAACATTTATATATGTTAGCATGCGGTTATTATTGTTTAATATATGCAATTATACATCATGTGTGTGATGTATGTTGTTCACTTTGCTTTGGCTATTTTACCATGTGCTATTAATGGGTTTGTGGAAGTGTGTAGGTTACTTTCCATACCCATGGAAAATTGGAGGTCGAACAACAACCATATGTTATATCCTTGTTCAGCTGACCTAGTCCTAAGTAGGACTAAGGTCATATGTGTTTGAGAATGTTGATTTTGTTGTAGTTGATTTATGACATTTTGTATGGATTACCCCTTTTCTATTTATCTTTTGATGTGTTGTAACAAGTGTAATGTTGAGTTTGCACAATTTTTAGTGCTAAATGTTTGAAGCCCTTTTAAGTGATTTTATGTGTTTCTAAGTGTTGTTAATGGTCAAATGTTGACCCTAGGTCATACCCCTAGGGTCTAGGACCATTCCTAACATGTTTAAACTTGTTTTGAACCTTGTATGGTCACCCAAACTTGACCCTTGAGTCAAGTGACGAGTTTGGGAAGTGTGAGGGGTGGTTGAAAGGTCACCATCTCACTTAACCTTAACCTCACCCACTTGGGTAAGGTTACCCTTGCTTCTCATGCTTTAGAAGCTTCTCACATGTGTGAGACCTCTTCCCTATGCTCTCACACATGTGTGAGAGCACTTGTGGGGAAGAGTGTAGCTTAGATGAATGAGAAGGTGACAAGTGTCACCTCCTCATTCATAAGAAGCTTCCCTTGTGTGCTCACATCTTCCTATGTGTGAGAGCACTTGTGGGAGAATGTGTAGCTTCGTGGAATGGGGAGGTGACAAGTGTCACCTCCATATTCTTGTGGGGTTGTGAGGAGGGTTATGTGGATGGAGGAGAGGGTGACAAGTGCCACCTTCTCATCCATTAGGGTTTGAGAACCTTGTCTTTATATCTCTCTCATTTTGATGAGATGAGGGTTCTTTTATTATTTTCTTTTGAGAAATTTTATGCTTGTGTTGGGAGAGAAGGACTTGGAGATCTTGGAAGGAGTTGGGAGAACTTGTGGAAATCTCTTCACTAACATCCTCCATCCTTGAAGCTTGAGAGGTATTCCTCAAGGCTTCAAGCCTTTTTACTTGCGTATTTTGCTTATGAACTATGTATGTTATGATGTTTATGTTCATGTATATTGTTGTAGTTTTGTGTTTTGGGTTAAAGGGTTGTTGGGTGAGCTCTCCATGTGAGAGAACTCACCTTGTCTTGGGTGGGAGAGGATTTGAACCTCCTCGGTTTCCCCTCTTTGTTTTGGTATAGTTTTATGTCCAAGGGCCTTTATTTGGAGTTTTGAGGAGTTTGGTTTTATGGCATGAGTGCCTTGGTTTGTGAAATGAGAAGTATGGCAAGAGGCCAAGTGATTATTGAGCATTTTGAGTATCAAGAGTGTGGTTCTCCTTGAGTAGAGTGAGTCCACTCTCTCACCCTTCAAATCCATCTTTAAAATGGGTTAGTTATGTGTGTTGGCCTTGGTTGGGTGTAAATGTGCTTGATGTGAGTGTTGCATTTTATGTGGTTTGAAACTTAGTTGTTAGAAGGCCTCCTAGCTTGGGGGTGGCCTATTTTAGGCCTAGGTTGGGAGGAGAGCTTCCCATAGGCATGGCTACCTATTTTGTATGTTTTGTAGGTTTATATGAAGGCTATGGAGAAGTTGAACTTGGAGAAAAATCTTGTTTATAGTGGTATTTGGTAGTTTGCAAAACTAAAGGCATTGAGATGCCCTACCCTCATTTTGGGTTGGTAATAATACTCTTGTGGAGAGATTAATATCTCTTATGTTGTAATTCACTTATCACTTGAAAATCTTGTAATCTATTTTGAAAAAAATCATGGAAATGATATGTATTCTTTATGTTATGTTTTGAAAGAAATATGCCTATCTCTCTTTAACCTACCTCATTGTATTTGATATTTTGTCTCATGGAAGGAAGATAAAGAAATGCTTGTATGAGTTTTAGAAGAAATATAATTCCCTATGTTGTTTTCAAAAGAAAAATAAATATTGTCTTTATTTGAAATAGAATTCTTTGGTTAGCATTAAAAAAAAATTACTCATGCTTTTGAGCACTTTATTTTTATATAAATGTTATCAAAAAAAAAGTGAGTGTTAGAATAATATAAAAATACACACACACACACACACACACACACACACACACACACACACACACACACACACATATGGCATATATATATATTTGTACTATGTATAAATTAAAGAAGTTGTGTATTTTAGATCCCTATTTTTTTATAGACTGTGCTTTTCACCAATGATATATATATATATCTTCCAAGCATCATTAATACCATATAATAATAATGAAAAATGTTTTATTAATGCAAGGAATTTTATTGCATCGCATGGGACGCTTTAAAGTTAGGGTTAGATTTCTTTTAAGTGAAGGGAAGTTCTGGTGGTCTGTAGGGGGGCAAAGTCCCTGTGGCCATAGGTGTTGACACAACAGGAGATGGGGGGGAGGGACCTCGTCCCTCCCCACAAAGCTTAACACTATGTCGGGAGCCCCCCCGCCCCCCATCACTAGATTCAAACCTCTAAACACTGTGCAGGACGCAGTGTGGGCCACCGACAAGAAATTTAGGGCTCGACCCTTTAAACATCTGTAGAATATACGTCGACCCCTCCCCTGTGATTATTCCTTAAAACTTCTCTCCATTTTATTTTATTGTTTTTTTTTTGTATGATATCTATATGTCTATGTTTAAGTCTAAGTCTATGTTTATGTCTATGTCTATGAGTATATGTGTGTGTGTGTGTGTGTGTGTGTGTGTGTGTGTGTGTTTCCTGAGTGTACCTCATGCAGTTAATTAATATTTATATCCCTATCATAGATTTCTTTTAGTCTCTATGTAAAATAATATTCTGGTATATATATATATATACCAGAGAGTTTAAACCTATTAGAGAGATTTAGAAATTTTAGAAAACATAGGAAACTTGAAAACTTTTAGAAGTTAGATTTGAGCAAATAAGAAAGTAGAGAAATATAGATCCCTCTACATAGGGGAAATTCAAAACAAAAACTTAGTAAACCAAAATGAGTATATTTGTGCAACATGTAGAAAAATGACAACATGTTAGAAAACCATTGGAAACTAGATAAACATTCTTGCTTGGGAAGATATCTCCCACTTGGGGAGGTACCTTCCCAACCCACTTGCTCCTATTTGAAAACTTGCACACTCATCCAAAACAAATCAACTTGTTATGAGATCAAATGAGAGGCTTGTGTGCCTTTATAAGGATTCTCTAGGGTTTGGTGCCCTATGGGTTATGTTTTGATTATCTTAGTTTGATCCTGTTTTGTTTGTGCAAACCTCACTTAGTGAGTGGGAGGTTCTTTTGTCTTTTTGAGGGTGTGTGGGAATTTATTATTTTATTTAGTTAATTTTTATTTGAATAGTGCATTTAATTTATTGAGTAAGTTTCTTACTTGTTATGAATGTATTAAAAATTGTCCCTTGCTTTTAAATTTCATGATGCTATTAGAACTATGTTGTGGGCCTTTCATAATTAATTGTATTTTAAACTATAGAGTTAGATTGATTTATTAATTTTATTTCAAAATGTTTGGGAGGGAAATTAGTGAATTTATGCATTTAGATTATCTAAATTTGAAAGGGGTTAAGTAGGAATTTTAATTTAATTTAATTTTGGCATCCTCCTATAGTTGATGAGGTGGCGTTATGCTGCCAAAATCACTCTAGGAATTATCCTATTTTATTCCATAATGCCCCGTTATGTTGCCGAAATTATTCTAGATTTAATTGAGTTAAATGCTTTTATTAGATCATTTAATTTATTCCTTTTTGTATTAAATGTTAGATTAATGTATAAGTTAGAAATTTATAATAACCTTATTTAGATGTCTAGATCCTTAGGTCTTAAAATGGACCTAAGGTTAGATTTCAATTTATATCAAAATCAACTCACTTCATTTTAGTAATTGTAGGGTTAGAATCCGAAACAAAATCTAACCCTCTCAGTATCGCCTTTTGCAACATACACCCCCTTAGTGGCTTACGCATTGTAGGGATGGTGAAGTGTGTGTCGCATCATCCTGTTATGATTGACCTTCCCCGCCTTTGGGCGATGCGCATGATGAAAGTTGTTGAGATAACTACGTGATGTGTGTGTGTCACCGAGCGCGCATGTTGCGCACGAGGGGGTTTGTAGAGTCAGGTGGGAAATTTTTTGATCATTCGTGTCATGACCACATGGCAAATGTGGACATGACATGTGGTTATCATGTCATAACCACATGGCGAATGTGGCCATGACATTTAGCGCCTTCTTCCACTATTTTAGTGCCTTTAGTCCTCTATTTAGCATCATCTATTCATCCTTTAGCGCCATCTATTCATCTTTTAGCGTCATTTCCCTTTGTTTTAGCAACTTTTCCTCCATGTCCAAAAATCAAATTTTCCCATCAAAAACATCAATTTTATAAGTCCATTTTTCAAAAAAAATCCAGTCGGGGGCTATGCCCCTAAACCCCTATTAGCGGGGGGTCACATCCAGCCCCCCGCACCCCCCCCACATCAGGCCGAGTTTTCCTCCCAACACCGCTAAACCAAACCCTCCATTTATCAAACCCCATCATTTGAGCTTAATTAATCCCCATCTTTGAGCTTAATCCCATATTATCCTCCTAATCACTCATCCCATCATACCTCTTTCATCTCAACCATCCTAATCATCCTCATCATCCTTAATCCAAATCATTATCATCATCTTAATCCCATTCCTTCATCCATTTGATCAATTTCATCCAAACCAAATCCAAAATCCAACCAACATCATCCAACTAGAAACAACATTATCCAAATCCTCATCCAAAATCAACCCCAAGTCAACATCAATCCAAATCCAAAATCCAACCAACATCATCCAATTAGAAACAAAATTATCTAAATCCTCATCCAAGCATCAATCCAAATCCTCTAAACCATAATCCAAATCCAAATCAACCCAATCAAAAATCTAGTCCTTAGTTGATCATTATCAACCTTTGTCCAAATTTGCTTGAGATCATTAGTCTATCTCAAGTAAGTCATCCAATCAAATCAAACCAATCAACTCTATTTCTTAAGATCATTAATCTATCTTAAGTATAGGGAATTATCCATCCTTTGAAGCAAATCAAATCACCATAAGGTCTTGAAATTTGATCCCCAACATCACAATCATCCATTATTCTCCATCATCTCATATCCTTTCAACAACATGGATCCTTATGTGGTAATGCAGCATTTACAGACTTAAATATGCCTGTTGTTCTCAAAATCAGCTACATTCATTTTTGTAGACAACCCCTACAAAACTTGTCTGTTTCGTAGCCTACACTCTAAGTTCACAAATTGAGACAAGTTCTCTTGGCCTCATGCGAAGTCATTTGACACCATAAAATAGCTTATGACATTCCCCTAGATCGGTTCCTCGAGATTCGTGAAAATCGACTAGGTCGTAAGCTTGTTAAAATATCAATTTTGACCATTTTAGGGTGTTAGAATTTTTTTAGGTTTATATGCATTGGCGGTTGAATCCACCGCTCTTGCATGTTTATTGTTGTTTTGATATGCATAGTCGGTCTTTTTCACCATTTGTGCCTATACTTGTGTTTTGGGTCATTCATGCTAGAGCGACAGTTTTCACCGCTTGCACATATTTTAAGTTATATTACATTATATGCTCGGGCGGTCTTTTCCCCCGCTCATGCATGTTGATCACTCGATGCGGAGGCAATGAAATCCACTGCTTAAGCAAATCCTAGCGAACCAATGAACTTAAAGTTGCATTAATGGCACTCGTGCCATGTTTAATGCAAACTTTAAAACATTTTTAAATCATTTTTAATTCATTTTGTTTTGTTTATTTCTTATTTCCAAACCTTACAACTTGTGCATAAACTCTCCTTGAGATCATTTGATCACGCGGATTTTAGATTTGGGTAGATTTTGGGTCTCCGTGGTTGCATTTAGGGTTTCAGTTTCTTGTTAGAGGTAAGTCTTTATTTTTGTTTTTATTTCTGTTTTAAAACTAGGGTTTCATATGTATTAAACGTGTTTGTTATACTTTTATTTTATTGTAATCTTTGTTAAGTTTTTCTTTTGTTATGGATCAGTTGAAACTGTATATTCTATATGTTTTATCGCCATTGTTAGTGTTCATTCTTAAAAACCCTAGTTTTCATTTTCAAATGAGTCGTAACTTTTCCCGACTGTGTCTTCAAATTTCTTTATACTTGTTTTATTTTATTTTTCCTAAGGTAGGGGCAGTGAAATTCGTTGCTCTCACCTTTACATTTATTGGATAATGCATCAGTGGTTAAATCCATTGCCGATGCACTTTACCTTAGTCGTTGTTCTACCCTATGTAAGGGCGGTAGAATTTACTATTCCTACACGAAACCTATGTACTCCACATGTATCAGCAGTATAATTCATCGCCAATACATGTGTGATCTTTTGTTTAAACCCAATGTGCACAGGTGGTATAAATCCCCGCTTTCGCATACTAATTCAGGGTTTTCAACAATCATATGTATTAACGGTCATTTTGACCAACTATTCATCGAAGTTTTTCCATTCAACATGCACCGGTGGATCTTTTCACTGCCTTTGCATGTGCCTTACATTAACTTGTTGTTTTACCCTCATGCAAGGGTGGTCAAATTGATCGCCCCTACATCAAAAACACTATCTTATCTCACATATGCAAAGGCAGCCCTTTTTACCGACCTTGCATGTTAAATGTCTTACCCCATATGCAAGAGCGGCCAAAATCAACACCCATGCATATTTTCTTGAATTTTTCCTAACACTGGGAAAATTTGCCTTTCAAAGCCTATTGGCCTACTTTCACCTTTTTCCTCAATTTACGCGCTCTTAAGCCTTTCAATGCACATTCCCATGTTCATGATCATCAATTTGCAGTAACCCCAATTTGCCTATTTTTCCCCTATCTATGAGATCATGGCTTTTTGCAGTTTTTAACAAACATCTGTAGTAGACACCGTTTCTAGTTTTCCTCATGAAGCTAATGTCAGAGCCATCCCCGTCAAAGGCTAAAATCATGAAGTATAAATACCAAGGGGTTTTCCCCATGACTTCATTACAGTCCAATGTGGATGAGATCAGAGATACAGAAATTGGTCATGAGGACATGGCCGAGTTCATGGACAGAACCAAACAGTCAAATCCTCCTCGGTATATGTAGAAGATCATCAACAATAATATTCACTTGGTTGCCTCTTTTCTTGTTGCTGCCCACAATCCTAACTTTGTTCTTCAGGTAGCTAGTCATTATAACAGGGATACTAGGATCGTGTCTGATTCCCAAGGGAATGTGATCATGAGACTTGATGTAGAATTTCTTGACAAAATCTTTATGTGTCCTTCTATTGAAAATATTGGACAAATTGATTTTGCTCAAGGGCAAAAGGATTATGATGAAGATGTGGAAGCCGCAAGGAAACATATCAACAGTAAGTGGTTAAAGATTCCTTAGAGTAATTTGACCAGATGGCCAAAAGACCTCCCGAGAAGTGACTTTGTGGAAGAGGTAAGTGATTTGATTACATTGTTAAGTCGAATCAGAGGCCTTCCTTCTTCATCCAAGTTTCAGGAATGGATGTACACGTATATCAAGGTGATTCTTAGGGGTACACAACAAATCTTTTGGGGATAATAGATCAGTAATGCTTTGCATGAGCAATTGGTGAGAGTCAATACCACCTTCAAGTTTTATATGACTTCATACCTAGTGTATGTTGCTGCGAGTATGAGAAGTTTTCCTGGTCTTACTCAGGGGGGTGATCGGAGATTAGTTCTAGTATATGAGTATTATCCTCAAATTACTCTAAAAGGATCCATTCATCATTTCCGTAGGGTTAATGATGCTTTCTTTTCAGTGTTCATGTGTTTGTGGGATGATGAACTAGTGTAGAAGAGAGTATCAGATGAAGCATGGGAAGTGGTGAATTCTTTTGGTTGTTTGTTCTTACAATTTCCAACTTTCACATATCTTAGAGTAGGGTATTATCTTGGTTATCCATATATACTTCCACGGTATCCTAGTGATAGGATTGTTCTCATAGAATTATTTATGCAGCTGATTGTGGTGCACAATAAACAAATGGAGCTAAAAAAGTCAGGAATTAAGTTTCTTGTAGAAATTGGAAGGTACTCAGTTTAGTCAGCTACCAAGGCCAAAACAGTTGAATCTGAAATGCAATTGGTCACAATGAAAACTTTCAAGAAAAGAGATCATTTTGATTTCAGAAGGGTACAAGATAAAATCAAAAGAAAGTCAATTTTCCACATGCCAATGGTTGAAGATATTTGGGCTGATCTCATAACACAAAATGAGATCAGAAAACTAGATTATTGCAGACTCCACTTGAGTCAGATTGAAGAGCTGGGCCTTGCAGATATTTCAGAAGGAATGGAAGATGATGGGAATGTTTTGGATCCCAAATACAATACTGAGAACATTGAGGCCTCGCCTCTTCTAGAGGTCAAATGGTCAGTCAAAGAGGAGACTTCAATCAAGAAAAGGTTTCAGCCAATTTTGGCTAATACAAATGTATGGTTAGAAAGCAAAGGAATTAGTTTGAAAGAATTCCTTACTGGATTAGAGATAGAGGTTCAAGAGAAAACAGGCAAAAAGGTGGAAAACTGAACAAAGAACAAAAGTGACACTCCTCTTCTAAAGTACATAAGCCAAAAATCAAATTTGTATCTAAGGGAGGTAAGAAGAAAGAGATTGTAGGAACTTCTACTATCACTGAATCAAGTGCTAAAGATACAAATGTTGGGCAGATGGAGGTTGAAGAGGCTGACACTGAATAGTAAAATATTGAGAAACCTGATGATACCCAGCAAGTAGAGATGTCTGATAAGCTTGATGAGGAAGGTGAAACAGAACAAGGTAAGGATGAGAATGTAGAATAGAAACAACTTGGTGATTCACATCAATCTCCTTAGAAGGATCTTCCACCAAAATCACAAGTTTCTACACCCCTTCCTCATGCTCCTATTTCTGGTAGTTTTCCATTAGTTTCCAATGTTCCTATTTCACCTATTTTTGTTGTGTCTTCTGATAATACCCCTACTTTTGTAAGAACAAGTTTTGGGACCGTGTTTGATTCCTCTGGTTCTATTCCAAGTTTATCTTCCCCGTCTTTTGATATTGGTGAACAATTTGTTTTGGAACATCTTCTAGATGGTTCAGAGAAAGTTGTGGACACAGGTGCAGTTTTTACCAACACTAGTCCTATTATTACTATAACAAGTGTGAGCATGGATCTGGCAAAATAGGTAATTGATTCTTCCCCAAATGTTGGTGCTTCTATATTTCCTCCATGGTTGTCTGCATACACTCCTAAGAGAAAAAAGCAAGCAATTTCACCAGATGAAATTGATATTGAGAAGCTATTGCCTGTTAAATCAAAGACTCTAAAGAAGAAGCCCAAGACTATTTCCAGGGTCATTAATGAAAAAGGAATCAGATATGCAGAAATTGCCAAGCCACCAGAGGATGCTACTAGTGACACTTTCGATATGAATGATTATGTTGTCTCAAGAGTTGAGCTAGGTAAGCTAACTCATGAAGGTATTAAGATAGATTTTTAAACTACTGACAGCACCTTGCTTGAGAAATACGATGAGGTAAATAAGGAAAAAGAGTAGTATAAAGCCAAAGCAGAACAACTTGCCGTTGTTCTTCAGAAAATAGTAAAATCATCTAAGATTGTGGAACCTATGGTGGTAACAGTAGAAGATCCATTGATTCAAAAGGTGGAAAAAACTCAGGCTAGAGGGAGAGTAGTTGGTGATATTGTGGAGCGTTTGTTGGCCCAAGGAAGAGTTCTATTGAAGACCATTGCGGAAAGAAAAGGAAAGATTGACAAGGCAAAAGATGAGCTTGATAACCTGATTGATTTATTTTCTCATGAGCTACAAGATCAAGAGGGAAGCTTAGAGGAGTGGATTGTTATGAAGAAGATCAAAATCAAGAATCTGATAGCCATTGGGGTCATCTCAAACCGAGAGTCTTATCTTAAGACTAAGGAATCTCTTGTCCATCACATTAATGTAATAAAGGGTTTACTTGATGACTTGTGTCAGGTATGTGAAAATAGTGAAGATAGTAATGTCTTGCTTCTACACAGGTTGGAGGAACTCCCATGCACTTTGACAAGTGAAGGTCACAAGTTTCTTTCAACAGAGGAAATGATAGATGCTTTCGAGAAAATGGTGCAACAGAAATTTGAAGATGAAGTGCCTATAATGGTTTCAATGGATAGCCTTTATGATCATCATTCAAATTTTAAGAATCTAAAGGATAATCTTGAGAAGCATGAGAAAGCAATAAAGTCCGTCAGGGATGCAGTTATCAAGACTCGTACTATCTCAGAGAATACAACGAAGCCTGATGTATGTCAAATGGTAGTGGTGCAAACTATGTATAAAAACTTTTTGAAGAAGAACGATGGTGGCGGCTGAAGTTCCTTTTCAATGCCTTAGTTTATTTTTAGTCTTTTAGATGTAATTTGAATTTTGTCATGGACATACTCACGTGTAATTTTCCAAAATGTAATTACATATGAGACAAAAGAAGTCATAAGTCAATTAGGACTCTTTTGTTTGAATAAGTCAAGGTAGTTAAGATTTTCCTATTTTTTCTCTCGTCTCTCCTATAAATAAAGAGGACCCCCATTGTAAATATTATCTTTTATCTATTGCAAAGAAACTCTGCTGGATTGGAAAATATTTCAAGACTTTGAGCTTTTTACGTTTATCATATTTTCAAGTGAATATCAATATAAACAAGCAATTTGAGTATCAAACTTTGAGTTGAATCACATTGTGTTATGAGATCAATTTTCTTATGTCATTGGTGTTATATTATATTGGATCATTGCTGGAATTGTGGAGTTTATTGGAATTTGAGAGAAGTGTTATTGTTTTGATTAAATAGACTTTGTGCTATTTTATCATTACGGAAATATGTAGCTACATTTGTGAAGATACAATTGTTTAGAGACTTTGTGCTATAAACTATCGTGTGCAAGTTAGTTATATCATATTGGGTGAAAGTGGAGACTTTGGGCTACACTTGATTTCAATTAAGTTTATTTTGAGAAGATAAGTGAATCAATAGAAAACTTTGTGTTTCTATGGTTTGTCTTGATTCATAAGTTATTAAACATTATTTTTGTTGAAGTTGTTATTTTGAAGAGAAAAGCATATATTCTGAAAGAAGAGAATAGGATGAAGTGATAACACCCCAATATAGTTTTTAGTTTGTTATAAGTATTAAAAGTTGCTTGTTAGAAAGAGCTCATTATCTAAAGGGAACCTCCTCTTGCTGAGAGGAGAGACTCAGTCTCATTATAGCTGTGGCGATATAACCATTTTGTCGTTGGTTAGCTAAATGACAAAATATTCATCCAACAATGCCTATGAGGATTTTGATCTTATAACTAAGGAAAAATGCAAAAACAACATAAAAGATCTCCCCTTAGCACATCTCATCATTGGAGAATCCCAAAACCCTACCCCATCTTCATCATATAAACATTCATCATACCTACCGTCATCCTATATATCCACCCCATCAAACTTCAACCTCATATCAACCTTCATCATATCAATCTTTACCCTCATATCAATCTCCATCCCCTCATACATCCATGCCATCATACCTCTCCAATCAATCAATACCTTCAACTTATCCATCCCCTAACCTTTGTTATCCTACTTTGATCAAGGAAACACCAATCTAGCACAACTTATAGCCTAAATCCAAAGCCTATATCAACAACCATTATCCTATGTGAATCCCCCATCCTCTAATCCCCATCCTCCAATACCTCCACTACAATATCCCTCCAATCCTATCAACCTTAATCCATCACCCTATCTACCTTACAATCCATCAATCTCAAACCCCCCACCACAATATCCCTCTAATCCTATCAACCTTAATCCATCACCATATCTACCTTACAATCCATCAATCTCAAATGCCCCACCACAATACCCCTCCAATCCTATTACCTTGAATCCATCAAATCCATATATCCCTATCACCCATCCACCATCTAATTCACCATCTAATCCACCATCAAACCTCCCAAATCCTAAGCTATGCAGGACATCCAACGAATCCTTGAGGGATTTTCTCTGAAGAAAAAGAAAAGCTATGGAATCCCTAACCTCTACAACACCACCATCTAACCCAACGCCTATCCTTGAGCCAATCCAAGAACCATCACTACCTAATCCCATCACCCACTTATCCAATCCCAATCCTAATCCTACAGCATCCACCCTTAATATCCATCCATTATTTTGTTCTTCAACCCATACACTCATGAAGGATGTCATCCATTGGCTATTAGCAAGGAATCAAACACCCTGATGGAATCCAACATCCACCAAACCTCTTGAACAATCTCTTATCATAAGTCAAGAACCATCATGTATCCATGTTCAAGAACCCATAAGTCAAGCACCTATCACATCCATCCAAGCACCCACCACATCTATCCAAGTCACTTCCACTTCTATCCAAACACATGAGCTATGTCAAGAGTCAAATCCAAAGCATGTTGAAGCACCAACCCCCAATCTTAATCAAGATCTAAACATCCCATCTAATCCCATCCCTAATCCCCTCCCATCTGATGATCACCCTATCCACATCAACCCTATCACTTCTACCACAACAACCCCCATTGATCCTCCCACACCATCTACCAATCCCATCCCATATCCATCCTCTTATCCACTTGGATAAAGCACTTTCATCTGTGGTAGCTCTCTCATAGGAAATGAACAACTTCCATCCACCACCTATCCTTCTCCAACAAATAATGGACTCACTCCTTGTTTCTAAAGCACTAAACAACCCATTGCATGTCACGTACTCCAACATATGAACTATCAAGGCAAAGGCTTAGGCCTTCATGAACAAGGTATCTTGGAGCCCATCCACACCACATTCCATCCATCCTCGCATGGCCTTGGCTATACATCCCAAGGCAAACAATCTAAACATGTTGGTACCTCCCATCCATCTTCCAAAATCTATTCATCCCATCCCAAACATGGTGCACCTCATTACACTTGCAAATCATATGCCGCCATTCCCCCTCCATCACCATATCATTTGCAAAAGCATGTGACCAAACACATCCCCCCATCAAATTTACCTCCACTACTTCCAACTCCAAATATCCCTATTAAATCCACTTTACCTCCTATCCTACCAATGCCAAACACCCCTATCCACAAATCTTCTTATCCTCCTATCCTCCCAACTCCTAATATCCCTATCCTCAAATCCCCTTATCCATTTATCCATAAATCCACTTTTAACCCCTCCACCCATAAATCCCCTAAAATCTTGAATCAAGACCAACAAAAGCACACATCATCCAAACTAGAAGCTACCAACACACCCATGTGATTCAAAAATAAAAATTTGGATGCCTCTCTACATAAAGCAAAACATCCACAAAAGCCTAAAGATGCTATCCCTCCCAAGCAAAATCAAAAATCCAAAACGCTACCAAATCCCACACCATCAAAAGAAAAAGCAAAAGCAAAAATGGTGTGGGTCCCTAAGCACAAAGAAAATGAGGCATCCACCTTCCAATCCACCCCAAAATCTAAAACATCCCACTCCCCATCTAAAAATCCCACAAATCCTAAGTCTATTTGGTTCCCTAAAATCCCAAATCGACCATCTAAAAATCCCCTATCCCGATCCCCATTACTCCTAACTCCACATCCAAAGTATAATCTTCCAAATACATCATGATGTGTGCAACCATTGGTCTTGGTTCCCCTCCACCACATGGCATTCCCACATATCCCCTTCTCTCCATCTTTCATCCACTATCATACATATCTTCCCCATCACATCCCTATGGTCCATGCTTTTGCATAAATCTTATATAATCCACATCATAATCCACTATCCACCATCCATTCCATCTTCTCCCATCTAAGAACGTCCATGCAATCATCATCCATAATGCTAGCCAACATGGGACTATCTTCCACTTGCTATGGAAACAAACGCTAGAGTCCCCATTCCATCAAAAAAGCAAAAAAAAAAAATTAATTAAAAAAAAATCAAAAAATCAAGAAAAAAGTAAAGAGAAAAAAATCCGTCCAATGGTAAAAACCACTCCTTGTGGCACCTTGGGCAAGTACCATGATGAAAACCCCTTGTGGGCATCATGCATAATCCCTTCTCCATCCATTTTGTACCCTATACTTGGGGGCAAAATCATATCCTTCATCCTTTGCATATATTACCCATCATCCATCCTTATCCTATCATATTCCTATCCACCATCCTCTTATTTATACTATCATTTCCCATCCATCCTATCTACTATATCGTCCTCCTTAGATATTGATAAAGACAAAGGGCAAAATATCAAAACATGCTTTGGACACCTCTCAGTATATGTCCCTTTCCAAGCATATCCTCCATCCATATATCTACTACAAAGTCCATCCATCCAAACATAAGTCCATCATGCATGGGGCATATGATTCCTTGCAACCTAGCCCTTGGAGAAAATCCTTATCCCCATCTTCCATTTATCTAACATGCATCCCTATCACTTGTCCATTCATCTATCATGAATCACCTATCCATCATCTTTCATTGCTAATCCCCTTATCCAACCCCATCACCTCTACCTCTAGAATTGGTGTTCCCTTGTCATTGGTATCTAGTGCAAAGGCTATCCAAATGTAATCCAATGCAACCATTTCATAATAAACCATTCTCTATCCAAAATCATAAAAACTAAAAAAATCAGAAAATCTAGAAAATAAAAAAAAATCAAAATATCCACAAAATCCCAAAAATATCCATACCAAAATCAAGATCGTTCCATCAACATATCATCACCAACCTAAACATCTTATCGCCAATCAATCATCCCACATCATCATCACAAGTCAGAACTACATACCATCACCACCAGCATCTTAATGTGCCTTGATCCCGTGGATATAGGGTATGTAGGCAGTCTAGAATACGAAGGAAGTTTCCAGTACTCAGGTACATAAGATGCACCCATCCAACCCATTTGGATGGTCTCTATCCCCTGAGCTTACACTGGATCCAGATGCAATATCCAAAGCATCGCATCACCTATCAAAGCAATCATCCCCTAACCAAAATCATCAACTATCAAATTAACATCAACCACAACTTGTAACCATCATATCTTGTGCCAATCTTACAACATCAACCATCAAAACCATGCCCTAGGATATATCATTCCTACAATGGGCATGATCCAATCATCCATCGATTCCTACCTTAATGGATATATCATTCCTGCAATAGGCATAATCTATCAATTATCATCCATCTTGGCAAGAAATACAATGGTTGTTTATTGGGTCAGTTGGTCTTTTGGTTATTGATTTTCTTCTTTGGTCCTATTCAAAGATCACATCAAAACTACCTTGATCTCACTATATCATGGTATGTGGCGAAAACATCTAGAATAGGGCATAGTCTTGTTTTTGTATGTTGTGCTTGTGGGTTGGTCTCATTACTCCAAGCTAGTATTCATATCTTGTGGATCGTAGGGTCAGTTCTAGCATATTGATCTCCTTTTGCATCTAAGGTTCTTCATACCTTTTGTACTAAGGGCTTATGCTATGAGTCACCTTCCCTCATCTAGACAAGGTTGTACCAGCTTGGGCATGCATGGGATCACCCTCTTATTTGCATGTCTAGTCCATGCAAATGTTGGATAAACATCATCACCTTGGTCTTTTATATACCTTTGTGAAAATATCCACTTTGCTATAACAAACCTAGGATTGTTGTAAATCATTTTCAACACAATAATCATCCATCAACCAATCTACCTAAATCATCAATCTTTCATCTCACCCCTTATCCTCCAAATCACTTCAACCAATCCATTTCATCCACTTTGAGAGCACACCCATGTTTTTGTAACCCGCCTGTCCTTTTATCTTTCATCTCACCCCTTATCCTCCAAATCACTTCAACCAATCCATTTCATCTATTTTGAGAGCACACCCATGTTTTTGTAACCCGCTTGTCCTCTCGAGGGGGCATCACCCTTACCAATCATCCCTAAACCTTACCCTATTCTTCTAAACCAAAACCTTTTTTTATCCAATTTAACTCTATATTTTAAACTTCTTTAAAATGTTGTTACTTAGTCATAACACCATCTCAAAGAGGGGCAAAATGTAGACACCTAAAATTGACTTGCTCCACAAGATAATTTCCCGTATCTCCACACTACCAACTATCCCTTCCAATTAATTAAATAAATCATTTTATTTAATTAATTTATCCCCAATCATTCACCCTTAACCATTTATCCCTAATTTATCCCTTGTGATAAATTAATTCATCTAATTTATCACTAAATCTTACAACACTATCCCTCATTAATTAAATAAATATTCTCAATATTTATTTAGTTAATTTCTCCATCTTCCTAAACCCTGATTAATTAAATAAATCATACTTATTTAATTAATCTACCCTGCTAATCAGTCTAAACCTAGCTTAGTTGATTAAATAACAATTATTTAATTAGCTACCCTAGCCTACATGACCCCTAGACTAAAATTTATTAAATAAATCATTATTTAATTAATTTTAACCCTCCGTTAACCCATCTACTAATTTTCTCCAGCCATATTAATTAAGCTAATCCTCTTGATTAGTTTGGTCAAATCTCACTTAACATTCATTCCCACACCCCACAAATAAAAAATTAACTTTTATTCCACATAAGGTAATTTTTTATTTCCACTTGTCCTAAATTCCATTTAATGAGCTCTTACAACACCTAATTTGCCCTAGTCTCCAATTAATGAAACTCCATGTGAATTAAAAATTCACTTTTTATCCTCTCCATCTAACTTGTCCTAGTCTCCATTAATGAAACTCTTCCCCGTGTGAATTAAAAATTCACTTTTATTCCCATCCTCACACTCTCCCATGGAAATGAATTTTTATTCATTCTTCATCCTTCCCAATGTAAATTTAAAATTCACAAATAATGGGAGCCATCCAATCTTATTGACCAAATCTTAGCCTTTGATCTCCCTTATCCAACTACAACTCCAATCCAAGCCCTAATCCTCAAGCATCCCTAGCCATTGATATATACTTTCAATCCTCATGGGTTCCATCCTTTTACCAAAAGTCTATAAATAGAGCCCTCACCCAAGCCATTTGCATAACTTCCTCATCCTATCATAACTATGCCCAAATTTCTATCAGATCTCCTCATCATACCATCATAATGCCAAAATCATTCTAGCCCCTATATCCATATCCAATCTCTATCCAAATCTTTATCAAATCCCTCTCAAATCCTCATCATATTATGTTGAAAGAATATGAGCAATCCACATTCCACTACATTCAACATTGGGTAAAGCTAGAGAGTAAGGGTGCACTCTCTCAACCTTATCAAAGGAGGAAGAAGATTTCAAGGTATAAACTTATGTGTTTTATGCATTTTGTTTATGTTTTTGACCTTGTTTGTTTTCTTTGCTCTCAATATCCTTTGTGGCTCTCTTTGTAATGTTGATAAAATTGATAATTTGTTTTGGTTGTTATTTTATACTGAGATTTTGTGGGCTTTATGGAAGGCAAGAAATGATAATGTGTACTAGGGTAGGGAAAGATTCCTTACTAGGTCCATCTTGGGACTCACTACTTGATCAATTTGTGAGCAAGTTACCACCACTATGAGAATTCCTACATAGAGGTTCATGAAGATTTTGGACAAGGGATCAACTACAATATATAGGTCAGATATAAAGTTAGCTGAATTCTGGCCCCATAACTACAAAAAAGTGGATCCTAGCTTCCATGAGGAGTACATGAAATAACAAGACAATCACATCAACCTGGAACCAGTGACAGAGAAGGAGGAACATGAAATGGACTTGATGGAATTTGGCAGCCAGAACTTCGACATAGACAATGCTCTGCTCAAAACCTCTCTAAAGCTGGGTACCTACAAAGACTAAGACTCATGTGAATTCAGTGTCATCAGAAACCATGAGAAAATTCAGAATCAGATGGACATTATAGACCCTGTGAAAAATGCTCAAGAAGATCAGATCAATAAGGAAATTTAAAGATTCAATCAAAGGTAAAAAAAGAAAAGAGGATGATCAATTACTATGAAATGTGTATTTTGAGGTATATACTAGAAGACAAAAACTTTAACTTGCAGTTTAATTAGATAGCTATATGACATAAATGTATCTTGATGTGGCCTCTTGGGACACCTGATGTACTCCTCTTTTATATTAGTAATCTTTATGCAAGTTAAAAAAAGATTCTAATCTAAAAAACAAAAAAAATCAAAATAGGTTCTAATGCATACCTAAATTTAACTATCAGTTGCAAGTGTTTCATTTCCCAATAATTATATTTCTTATTCTTGGCATTTATAAATTACTCGTAGCTAGAATATTTGCATTTTGGTTTAAAATAACAAAAGCATCTTCAAGAGTGTTGTCAGGTTCTGGTGTATTTATTGTGGCGTTTCATTACGATCCTCTATCTTAATAATCTAATGCATATAAATCTCCATACATGGCTTACATGATTATTGTTTATTTTGTAGAGCAGAAGCAATGACAAGGAGAAAGGAGGAATACATCTAATAGTATCAAAATTTGTTTTTGAAAGGTATACTATTCATCACTAAACTACAAATTTTGATTGAGCTACACATAAAAGATAGAGGATGAAATTGTAGAAAACAAGATCATGGAATAAACAAGCACACGAGTTTGCAATGAATCGACCAGATTGTATTACCAAATGAGGCGAGTATAAATAGGCAAGTGTGGGTACCCAAATCTCCACGAAATAAGGATAAGACTCCTCTACATGGAGTTATGGAGAGTAACCTCCCACAAACATAGTGCGAGGTGTTGATGCAAGTCAACACCTCTTAAAACCAACCAACTACTTTGACATGTTCAAAGTAACATGTGGTAAAACACCGATGAATGGTTAAATGCAAATGTGTATGCCTAGATGAGTTAGGTATACACCAACACCCCCCCTTAAGCATAGCTTAGGCAAGTTTATGAAAAATGGGTCTTGGTTATAAGCCTGGTGAGGTACCCATGCATAATGCAAAATAAAAATGAGTCCCGACCATGAAGCTTGATAAAGTACTCAAGTACAATGCAAATCTCTTAGAAATGGAGAAAGATAGAAAACCCTATGGGAAAAAACTATCCTCCAAAAGAGAGAAGAAAGAAAGAAAGACTTAGAAAGCCCCCCCAAAAGATGATGCTAATGCAGATTCTAATGTAGAGATGAAGAACTCCTGAAGCATAAAATAGTTGTAAATTCTGCCCTTCCCTTAATTCTAAGAGAATTTAGCAAACTAATTGAAATTAGAGTGTGCAAGGAACTTGGTTCAGAAAATGTACAAGATCCTGAGAAAAGGATGTGCATTGATGGCATATACGAATGAGAAGAGAATCTGTATGATTCATAGTTGTGATTATTACAACCCCCCATGACACTTTATATATTAGTGTGAGTACAGTTTTCCCAATTTCCCTTTATGTGTGCCACACATTCAATTACATGACACTTCATGAGTGTATTTACAAACAAATATGCTAGTGGAGTTCTATCAACTTGCTATATAGAACCAACTGAGCTGAGCCATGAATTAACACTAGGCTCTAAAGTCACATTATGAGAGTCCTCTTCACCTGATGCAAAGTGTGAAAAAATGAAGCTATAGTCAAAGTGACAAACCTTTGCTACTGCTACAACTTTTCAACTTTGTGATTCTTTGATTAGGGTTGTTGTGACCGTGAACTCAACTATTTTGTCAGAACATGTGAGTTGATATATGAAGAGATGATTCCTTAATAGTTCAAGAATGAAAAACACATTGTGTACTTTATAGTTCCCTTATCACAAACATTATAATAGATATCATCCATCAATATTTTGAAGGTGTTACATGGTTTGATTGTCACAAACACCTCTTTGTAAGGTGACATGTGATCCATTGCACATGAATTGAGAATCCATTTGTTGACTTCCGATTTTGAAGGTGCCATGAAATTCTCTTTTTACCCTCTAGTTGTGAAGTTGTTTTTCTCAATTTGCAAATTAGACTCCTATTTGAACTCCATTTTTAAGGTGGCGCTTTATAAGTTTGAGTGTGTTGTGTGATTACTCTTGCTTAATCCCCCCTCCCCCTTAAAGTGACACTTTATAGAGATAGTGTATTGAGAAAAATGAACACACAAGACCTCCCCATAATTATGTGCCCCCCGCCCAAATTTGGTACTTTATAGAAGAAATGCTTTAGGTCATCCAAAAATGGCATAAATAGACACTTTATAATTTTAGTGCGATTTTAGGCTAGTTAGATTGATGACGAAAAAACATCCACTTTTGCAAAAAGAAGCACTCGATTTCAAGTTGATTTGCAAAAGTTATAGGACTTGCAATTTTTTTTGCATTTACAAAAAAAATCCTTCCTCAACAATTTTTTTTTTCAAACTTTGGAAAATTAAATTTGCATGCAAATTTGTTGGAGAAAAAAAATGAAAACAGGAGAAAAATTAAGCCTCCTTGGGCTGTGCGTGACCAGGAGCTAAAACCCCATGTGACCACTTGGGCTTAAATTTTTGAGATTGTGCCCCCACAAACATAGCGCGAGGTGTCGATGCAAGTCGACACCTCTTAAAACTGACCAACTACTTTGACATGTTCAAAGTAACATGTGGTAAATCGCTTAAGTATGGTTAAATGCAAATGTGTATGCCTAGATGAGTTAGGTATACACAAACAAAAATTTGTACGCGGTATTAAAAAATATATAAAATAATTTAAACTAAAACAGTATTAAACAATATATAAAATAATTTAAACTAAAAAAGTATTAAACAATATATAAAATAATTCAATAATAGGTTTAGTTATAGTGTGACTTGTTTTTGTCTGGACAGGTCGGGTTATAATGCGACTTGAATTTCAAAATTAACACTAATTTTGGTATCACTAATACTAATATTATATTAGGGAATATATAGTCTCGTTGAGTCCCCCGGGTCGAAGTTGCTTGCAGGGTCCGATTGGCAACTTTTGTAATTTCTTTAATGGATAACATCACTTTCAGGACACAATGGACACAATGACACAATGGACACAATGGGGGTAATGGACACAATGACACAATGGGGGTAGTATGACACAATGGACACAATGACACAATGGACACAATGGGGGTAATGGACACAATGACACAATGGGGGTAGTATGTTATCCATTAAAGAAATTACAAAAGTTGCCAATCGGACCCTGCAAGCAACTTCGACCCGGGGGACTCAACGAGACTATATATTCCCTAATGAAAGCCAAGAAAAATAGAAACTGAGTAGAGGACTTGAGATCGGGAAGAGTTACAGTACCATTTTCTTTAAAATTTTCAATATTTTTCATTTTTGACGTGTTGCACGTTTTGTTTCGGCGGAAAGAATATGGATACTGTGCGGCAAGAACAATCGGCGGCAACAGAGCTTCCACTAAATCTATTATCAGTCACAAGTAAGATTAAATCTATTATCCTGGCGTTGATGGGAGGATGCTTTTCCCTCAGGTTGCCAGTGCAGAGAGGTGAAGAGGTGAGACTACATATCTTCTAATATTCAAATTTTATCATTTCCTCCCTCTATTTATAATTTCGTTATTTTTTTCCTTGAACAAGATCGCGACTTCATTGTCAATTATTTTTCGAGGGGTTAAATTTAAAATTTAAATGCAATTTTATTTTGGGAAAAAAATAATAATTATTAAGGATTTTATAAATTTAAAATTTAAATACAATTTTATTTTGGGAAAAAGATGATAATTATTAAGGATTTTGTAAATTTAAAATTTAAATAATTTTTTTTTTGAGATGATAGTTAATAAGTTATTAAAGTTTTTATAAAATTTTGATGGGATGGTAATTTGAATAGAAATTTATAAATTTTTACATTCATATATTTATTGGAAGTTTTTACAAATATATCTTTATTTTTAAAGATTGTATGCTTCAAATTTTTTTCAAATTGTAGCAAAGGCTTATGATTGTAGGCATGAGAGCTTTCCACAGTCTATAGAGTTCAAAGAGAAGTGTTTTTGTGATTTGGATTGTAGACACACATATATCCTTTTGACTCACACATCTCCTTTTACTTGTTTATTGATTTATTATTTGCAATCCAAATCACAGGTATCCTCTTCCTATAATGGATCAATGTCTCTAATCCCAAAAATTAAAACAAAGAAGACAATTAAATCCAAAAAGACTTCTCTTTAAAAGACTTAAGATATTATTAGTATTTTAAAAAATATTATTTTACCTATATAAATTTTAAACAAAATAATATTTAATTTTTTTATATTTATTTTATACATATATATATATTTTTAGATCTACGACTGCTACTGAACAATAAGGATGCAAATAATATTTTGTCAATCATTTTTGACCTCCTCTCGTCCCGCACGTCGGATTCCGGTAGTTTTCCAGCTTTCTACCAGGGGCACCGGATTACTAGTGTTTTCGAGGCTGTTCTCGTGGGGTCTGGGGTTCGATTCTCGCAGGGGCTGATATCGACCTTGAGTGCGCAGCAGGTGAAGGGGAAGATGTTGCTCGATGTACAAATCGATGTGACCGCGAAAATAAAGGTTTGGCTCTAGAAATTCACCTTCGCATAGGGTTTTGCTTTGCTATTTAATTTAAAAGGAGCGTTTGAATAGATTTTGGTACATTCTCTTCTGAGAGCGTAAACAGATTGATTTTTTATACAATTGCGTTCCAATTCATTTGTCGAAATTTTATTGAGCTCCCCCCAAGGACATCGCGTGGATCAGCACAAATGGTGCTCTCATATGCTCTTCTTTTAGCGAAACTATTTATCTTTTAAAAGCATCGAAGGATTTATGCCACGCATTCAATAACTGTGAAGATAAAACCCTAGAAAGGCCCTCGCAATTTTACCTTGCACTGCGAAAATGGTATGATTTGAGGCCTGAGATGGAGTTTAGAGGGTTTTTCAAAGGGGGCATCTTATTGAGGTTATGGGCTTTTATCCAACGTTTCTGGAGAAATGGGATGAGCTTGAGGATTCTACTTTTGGGTTTTTAGGGAATATAGTAGCGGAAATTTTGAAACCTTAGATTATGCTTTTGATCGCTATGTGAGAAAAGATGGTAAGTTTAAGTTAGTTGGTTATAATTCGTTGGGGCATTTTACCCTGCCTCTGCTTTCACTTGGGAAGATCTTGGAAAGAAGTATGAGGAAACTGAGGACATGATTAGTGTTATGGAGGCCGATAGGGCACTAAAAGGGAATTCGAGGTTGAGAGGAGAAGGGCATAAATTGGATTTTAGGTTTGTTTAAAGTGAGGGTTACGTGTAGCCAAGCCGTAGGGCTTCTAGCAGGGTTCCTTATGATTATATTGATACGGGTCATGGCAGTGCCTGAGATGTGTTTTTGAGGAAGGACGATGAGGAGATTAGGAGACAGACCAATGTCACAAGTGCATGAAATGGGTTCATGTGGATGTAATAGGAACAGTGATCGCTGCTCATGGTTCTGCAGATCTTGCCGCATTAAGAGACAACTTCATGTATTTTGAATTCTAGACAGCTATAGTCTGACAGCCTTGTCGTTTCTCCTCACTTTTGCTAGCATAGTTTGGTGTATTTCTTGTGATTATTCTGAAAAGGGTATTTATTTGACATAACCGACTTTGGTGCATATAAATCTAAAAGAAAGTGATCTCTGATCTCTTAGCAGTTATATTTCAAATCTTTTGTTTTTGAAAAACTGTCTAAAGAGGATTCTTTTATTATACTATGCAAGAACCACACACAAGTAATAACTAAGTGAAACTGAGGCCTATGAAACAGGACACTAACTTTATATCCAGCCTCCATCAGAAAAATTAAAATGCATGTTTTCAGAACTAGAATAACGTGAAACTGTATAATCCTATGCATACCATCCAACTAACCTGACAGTCTAGAGTTTAAAAACAGCCATGACATCAGAGCAGTAGCTGGAAATTAAACGTCTTAGCCAAACATAGGTCATTAATCCAGTCATAACAACAAAACAAAAAGCTATTCTCAAACTGCGAGGGGAGTTTTGTCTAGAATTCACAATATCAAGCATTGGCATTGTTGGGCTTTTGTGCGTGGATTAACATTTACAAATAAAATTACCATTACTTACCAATAATAACATCTCTTTTTCCTAACTCAGCTTTATAAGGAGCTTTTATATTTAATCAAAATTCTTCTAACTGAGATTTCTTTCTCATGTTTCATCTTTCTTCAAAAGCTCTTTTAAGTTTTGAGGGCTTGCATTGCCAACCTATAAAAATAGTTCTATTCTTCTTATTAAAAAAAATCTAGACATCAGTTAAAAAAGAAAAAAACTGCAGCTTAATCTGCCTTGTATGCAGTAGAGGAGAGCTTACCTTTCTCCTTGACTACCCACCTTGGTTAAGTGCCATTCTTCTATGGAACAATTCTGATTGAGATTAGAGACCAATATCTATGAGCCTATTTGCATGAGTATTTTCCCTGGCCAAAAGCAATCCCTGCCAAATAGTATATGTTTTCACTAGGTTATTTAATGGTTATACTATAAGCCCTAGCCAAACCAAAATTCAATCGCTCTCAAGTGATTTTGACATAATCCACCTGGCCCTGCTTGACCTGGCAGATAGACCCCAGTATCACCATCTGAGTTAATTTCACACCAGATCTGTGGAGGTAGGTTTTATGTTTCAACTTTCAGATTTAGCAATCACATTATTTGGGGATTTATGTTTCAGATTTAAGAGAATGGTTTTACAAAATTTATATGCTTAGGATATAGTTAAAATAATTTTGCCATGCTTAAGATTATATCAACATTATGCGTGTATGGAGGATAGTCCATATGTGGCACTACAAAAGCAAGAAGAGGTCTACTTTGCATATAATGTTGATTGCCAATGGCTAACTAATCCATTGAAACAACCAACAAATGCTACATCTCTTTAGTGTAAAAGAAGGAATATCAATGTCTTTGATTGATACTAATAATCTATATAAACGATAAGATTCAATTCAAATGGCTCGTGCTAAAGCCTACCAATCTACTTTACACTAAAAGAAAATTACACTCAATTATGCATGACTATTAGCATACCCATTGCACATTGAAGTGCGATTGCTAGTTATATAACAAACAAGGGTAACAATCATGAATTGTTTTATTTAATTTATTTTAAAATAGAAAAAAAATTATTAGTTGATCTCTAAAAAAATCTATTTGATGTTTTTCTTTTGAGGACAGATTGCGGTGTTTGATGAGGAAAATCCAGATTCCAATGCACTTGACCAATCGGTGGAAATAGACCTGCGATTAGAGCAATCTCTAGTCACAAGTAATCGTCAATATGTTATCCAGGTGGCAGTGATGTTGGCGGGAGGAAGCTTTGCCATCATGATAGCAATGCATGGAGTTATGGGTGACACCATTGCTTTCTACATTTTCTTGGTCACAGACATGGTAGCTTTCCTTGCTTCGCTCGCAGTGTGTATGATTACGGCCACTGTGTCACATAAATATACAAAGGTCGACTACATCATCCGTATCACTATGTGGGTTGCAGCAATGTGCTTCATTATGACTTTCCTTGCTTCAACGTATGTGGTGGCGCTCTCCAACCTTAAGTAGGTGGTGTTGTGTTTTGGTGGTGCAATTACTATTAGTATGTTTTTCTATGTCGGCCTTATTTCTATGTCGGCCTGATTTTGTTAATGCTAATCTATGTCGGCCGTTTTCTATTTTTAGAAAACTTGCCTCTTGTACCTTGTATATATTGAGCATTTTCGCTCATTTGTAAATATATCAATTACAACCAATTCATTCTGCAATTTCAAACTCTTTAATTACCATACTGTTGGCATTGTTGCTATTATATCGACTTTCCACTATGTTCCACCGAGTTTCTTGGACAATTCATTTTTGGAATGGTTTCTCAAGGAGGTTATTTTTCTAGGGATGACATGGGATGACAATTAAAAAAATCAAGATTTCATATGACACATACAAATTAACAAGATTTCATTGACTTCATCATCAATATGTATGGACATTATATTAGTAACAACATCCAAAAGTGCTATCAAATGATTAATAGGCACAAATATTTATATCCCTCTCAACCTGCATTTATATTTTTCAAAAGTCATTCTATCTGTGTTTGACTAAAAGGGCTATAAATGGGTGATTGCATTTTGAGAATGTCATCTACAATGAATTTAATTGAATTTACCTTGGGGCTTAAGTTTGAGGCACACAATTTTGCATAAGTTGTTAAATTAGCATGTGGTTCACAAGTGGGACACACCTTGATGCTTTCACCCAAATATTTATGTTAATCAATCATTTGATAGTACCAATCTCATACAAAACTTGTTTGAATTGAATGTTTCTGTCAAGAGTCAACTTAAAGACAGGGATTATCACCTAAGCACATATCTATTAGATATCAAGGGACAATATTTTGTACTACAAACCCATGAGATATCAAGGAATGGATGATTACTTCTAAGACATCCAACTTAGAGGATCCTTGGGCTTCTTTTTTATCCTCCCTATTCTGCTTAATGTTGCTCTTCATTTTATAAAATCCACTTCATGTATCTGTGTTGATCGCGACTTCAATTGTAGAGGCAATGTCACTTTATTTCTTCGTAGCCTCTTCTATTTAACATTCTTTTGAATTATGGAAATTGCTTTGCTCCCGCCCGTTGTTGGTTCCCCTCCCTTGTTGTCGGTGGATGCTTTTCCATCGCTCCCTAACCATGACCATGGCGTGTTCTTAGGTGCTGGCGATGGCACTGGTATGATTCCTATTTTGTCTGATATTCCTACTCATAGCGATAGGCATGTCGTTCCTAGGGTCAAAAATGGCACCGAAATCTCGTGGACAAATGTGTAGGTGACTGTGGCATCTCCAGGGCATGGTGCTACAGGTGGTGTGAAGGCTCAAACTCATGCCTTGGGTTTTGGTCATGACTCCCCACACTCCTATGTGGCCATAGTTGGTTTGGGGGCTCATGGTTGCCCTTTTTTGTGCGAAAAAATTTGGCCCTTTCCCTGTTCACAATCCACCCCAATCGTGGTTTGTGGACAAGACGTGATTGACATTGAAGACTTCTATCTTTGTCATGGATTGGTCTATAGATTTAATAGTTTGTGGCCGCCTCTTCTCGACCTACACAAATGTGTCTTGGAATCTTGGAAGACTCTTGTTGAAGGCAAGATTGAGCTATTTCCTTGTGCTAGGGGCTTATTCATAGTGACTTTTGCCTACTTAGAGGATAGGGACTTGGTGTTGGACAACAGGTTATGGATGTGGGGAGAGCACTCCCTCTTGGTCAAGCCATGGTCTATCTCCTTCAACCCTCTCATAGAACCTCTCAATATCAAGCTAGTTTGGGTTAGGCTACCAAATCTTCCTCTCCAATTATGTGAAGATTCCTATTACAAGGCCATTGGTAATGCAATTGGTCACTTTTTGAAGGTTGACTCTACTACCTCCTTTAATGGGTCACTCTACGTACACCCGTATTCTAGTGGACATAGATATCTCCAAGGCTGTTCATGGGGATATTGTTTTGATGGTGAAGGATACTCTTTGGATGCAACCGCTTGACTATGAGGTCTCCCCTTCAGATGTAGAATATGTTTTGCCTTTTGACACCTTGTTTTTGATTGTTCCCACTCTCATCACAAGGGTGTGACCACGTGATGGAAGAATGCTCATAATGATCACTCGACTATCAATGCTTCGGGCTCTTTGGTTGATGGATCTTCTCAGGATGATAATGCAAGTCAAGGTTCAAGAGTCTTGTCAGACAACTAAACCAAGTAGCAAATGACACAATCACAACAAAACAACAACAGCAAAACAATAGAACAACAATGCTTTATTCATATGCAAGAGAGATTACAGCAGGAGTACAGATTTCATTATAGAACATTGGCCTCATCCTTACAATACTACAAGATGCAGATCCAATAGATCATGCATTCAGGGGAAATCTTCAAGAGGACTCCCAGACGTACTACCCACCAGAAGCCCCTAAAAATATCAAATCCCAAGTATTTATAGACTTCTTTGGTGGCCATCGACCTTCCTTAATGTTCTTGACACATGCCATGATCTGATTTGTCCTTGGAACGACCGTACAGACTGTCCACAATTGACCTTTTGTCGTTTCTGGTTTGCTAGCAGGAAAGTCGGTCCAACTGGATTTTAGCGCAACAGGAAAAAGCGCTGGATTTGGCTTCTGCCGACTTTTACTGGGAAAAGTGCTGAAATCGGTCTCAACCAACCTTCATAGAGGAAAGCGCTGAAAATGACCCTTGCCGACTAGTGTGGAAATCAACCTTGTCCGACTAGTGTGGATTTCGCCCTCCTCCGACTTTGTCAGTGCAGCTCCATTTCAGCAGTGAATCGACCTTTTAGCACAAGTGGCGATTTTCCACCCATTCAACTTGCGTGGATTTCAGTGTCAATGGACTTTAGGCAGTAGAACCAATTTTTAGCGCAAGTTAGCGATGAAGACTTTTAGCGCAAACAGTGTGAAATCGCCTAGCGGGCAATGATGACGTCACTGACTTAGTGGAGGATTTGAAGGTGTCTGACTTGGTGGGGAATTTGAAGGTGTCTAACTTAGTCAGTAAAAGCTACCTTCAGTGCAAGTTCAAACCCTTGGATTTTAGCGCAAACTCCTTCATTGATTGCCAGCGTGGATTTCTGGTGTCATAGGATTTTAGCTCCAGGTCGGTAGGACTCAAAAGTCGCAGTGGAGCATAACTTCACCAATTTTGACTAGATCTTCACCAAAATCGAGGTATGGATACCCATTTGGGCCTTCTTCAAGGTCAATCCCTTACTTGGCCAACTTCTTTAAGTAAAATCTCCAAATTTGGTCAATTCATCCCTGAGGTAACTCCTGCAGACAAAAACAAACAACAAGAAAGTAAAAACAAATCTTTTGGTTGATGAGGATTGTACGTGAACCCGGATGCTCCTGCATTAGACACGCCGGGTAATTAAAATGTTCCATGAGTTGAAAACTCAAGAACATTTTGGCAAGTCTGGAACTGGAATACCAAACTTGACAAGTTCTGCAACAGTTAGCCAAGAAGCTTCATCTGTAGCTCTGTTCTTCCATCTGACCAGATATTCCAAGTACTCCTTGCCTCTGGTCCTTTTAACCACTCGAGAGTCAATCACTTTATCCACTTCTTCCATCTTCTTTTCAGGCAACTGATCTATCCACCTTTGTGCATTAGGTGAATGTGAATGTATCCCTCCTTGTGAACTTGACTCTCCTTCATAGAACTTATACAGATCAGAAACATTGAAAATAGGTGATATGTCAATCCTTGCTGGCAACTCAATCTCATAGGCATTGGACGAGAATTTCCTCAACACCTTGCACGGACCTATCTTGAATTTTAATTTATTATAGGTTCCCTACGGAAACCTTTCTTTCCTCAAATGTGCCAAGACTAAGTCTCCTACCTGAAATTCTTGTTCCCTCTTATGCATATCAGCATACTCCTTGTACTTGCTGGCACTCTTCTCCAACTGTTCTTTCACTTCCTTATGAACCTCATGTAGGTATTCTGCAAAATCTTTTGCAACAGCACTCTTCCTGTTCAAATCTGCACTATCATGAAGTTCATCAACACCTCTTGGGCTATACCATACACTTTTTGAAAAGGACTCCTTCCCGCACTTTTGTTTACAGAATTGTTATAAGCAAATTTTGCCTGGGCCAGGATAAGATCCCGTTGATGTGGTTTATCTCCCACCAAACATCTCAATAGATTTCCCAAACTTTTGTTCACGACTTCAGTTTGTCCATCAGTCTGTGGATGGTAAGCTGAGCTGAATCCTAATTCAGTGCCCATTTTCTTCCATAAGGTATGCCAAAAATGACCAACAAACTTCATGTCCCGGTCTGAAACTATGCTCTTGGGCAACCCATGCAAGCTGATTACCTCTTTGAAAAACAATGTAGCTATGTGTGATGCATCAGTAGTCTTTTGAAATGGTATGAAATGAACCATCTTTGAAAATCTATCCACAACAACGAAAATGGAATCATGACCTCTCTGTGTCCGAGGCAATCCCAAAACAAAATCCATACTTATATGCTCCCAAGGTCTATCAGGTATGGGTAATGGCTGATACAGTCCCGTATTCTGTCGTACTCCCTTGGCATGTTGGCAAATTCTACAACCTTGTACCAATTTCTTCACATTTGCACTCATTCCAGGCCAAAAATAACTTTCATTCAGCTGTGCCACTATCTTATCTACTCCAAAATGTCCACTTAAGCCTCCACTATGCTTTTCTCTGATGAGATTCTCTCTCATTGAGCTTCTAGGTATGCATAATTTTTGTCCCTTGAACAACAAACCATCTTGGATAAAGTATTCCAACCATGGTGTCCTATCTCCAGCCACTGGACTTTTACTAATTGCCCATGCTTCCTTAAAACTAGGATCATTTGGATACAAATCCTTCATTGCATCAAAGCCAACAACATTAACCCTTAACTCATTCATCAACAAACATCTTCTGCTAAGTGCATCTGCTACCCAGTTTGACTGAACACTTCGATGTTTCAAGACAAAAGAATAACTTTGCAAGAACTCCACCAATTTCATATGCCTTTGGTTTAACTTACCTTGACTATTGATATACTGTAGGGCATGATGATCAGTATACAACACAAACTCATTGGACAACAGATAATGCCTCCACTTCTTTAAGGCCTGCACTATAGCATAGAATTCTTGATCATAGACTGAGTATTTCGTTTTTGCTTCATTGAGTTTCTCACTGAAGTAGGCAATGGGTCTACCTTCTTGGCTTAACACTCCTCCAAGTGCACTACCACTAGCATCACAATCCACTTGAAAAACTTCGTTAAAGTCTGGCAATGCCAACACTGGCTGCTCTGTCACCTTCTTCTTCAGCATCTGAAAAGTCTTTTTTGCGGTAGTTGTCCATTGGAACTCTTTCTTAACACCTTTCATTGTTTCGGTGATCAGTGCACATATTCCACTAAAATTTCTGATGAACTTCCTGTAGAAGCTCACCAAGCCATGAAAACTTCTGGCCTCAAACATGTTTCGGGGTGAAGGCCAATCCAGTATTGCCTTAACCTTCTTAGGATCCATCTTTAACCCCTCTTCAGATACTACAAAACCCAAATACACTAGTTCCTTCTGCATAAAACTGCACTTATCCATGTTCACTAGTAACTTCTCTTCTTTTAATCTTTGCAAGGCTGCCCTTAGATGCAAGAGGTGCTCCTCCTTTGTTTTGCTGAAAACTAAAATGTCATCCAAATAAACTATGACAAACTTTCCAAGGAATGGCTTCATTATCTCATTCATCAATCTCATAAAAGTGATGGGTGCATTTGTCAACCCAAATGGCATCACTAACCATTCATTTAGTCCATCCTTGGTTTTGAATGCTGTCTTCCACTCATCCCCTTCTCTAATTCTGATTTGGTGGTATCCACTCTTCAAGTCAATCTTGCTGAAATACTTTGCTCCGCTCAAGCAATCCATCAAGTCATCCATACGAGGCAATGGAAACTTGTACTTAATGGTGATCTTGTTTATAGCTCTTGAATCAGTGCACATCCGCCATTTTCCATCTTTCTTAGGTGCCAATACTGCAGGTACAGCACATGGACTGAGACTTTTCCTAATCAACCCCTTATCCAATAACTCTTGCACTTGCCTATTCAACTCTTCATTTTCCATAGGTGTCATCCTATATGGTGCCTTGTTTGGTAGGCTTGCTCCCGGTATCAAATCCATGCAGTGGCTTATGCTTCTAATTGGAGGTAATCCGTTCGGTAAATCCTTCATTAGTATGTCATCAAACTCACTCCAAATTTCTTGGACCTCTGTGGGAACTGCTACCCCTTTCTCAGCTGTCATAGCTTCTGCAAATTGAGGTAGGAAGGCATAACAGACCTTCTCCTTTCTGATTTCCTTTAGGAATTGTTTTCCACTTACTAGACAAACCCTATTGCCTCTCTCAATATCCTCATCCTTATCCTTCAAAGGATTTAACACATACTCAACCCCATCCTTCTTGAGTGTTATGCAGTTACTCTTGCCATCATGAATGGCCTGCCTGTCATATTGCCAAGGTTTGCCCAACAGCAAGTGGCATGCATCCATTGGCATGACATCACACAATATCTCATCTTTATAATTTCCAATATGAAATTTGACAAGGCATTGCTCACTTACCAATAACTGATGTCCCTTTTGCAGCCAAGAGACTTTGTATGGAGTGGGGTGCTTCAATCTTTTCAGATTTAGTTTCTGCACCATTTCTTCTGATACTAAATTGTCAGTACTGCCGCTGTCCACAATGACCTTGCAGCATTTTCCTCCAGACTTACATCTAGTTCTAAACAGACTTTTTTGTTGTTCTGGTTCCTCCCGTACCTTCTCTGGTGCTAGAAGAACTTTCCTCATCATCAAGGATTCTCCATCCTCGGCTTCTTCTCCACGCTTTGGTGAGGCTGCACTAGCCACACTTTCCTCTTCAGCCTATGCTATATGGACTCTAGTCTCTTTTCCTTTGCTACTGCTCTGTTGTACTTGAGGACATTCAAATGCTCTATGTCCAGCCTGTCCACACTAGAAACACGTTCCACTGAACCCTCTTCCTTTTCCAGAATTTCCTCTACCTCGGGAATAATCACCTCTTCCTCTACCTCCCTGGGTGTTGGAAGAACTTGCTTCACCTTGTTTATCCTGAGATCCACGTCTCAGATTTGACTGACCTTTTCCTTTAGAGGATTTGCCTCTCCCTCTATAGCTATTCTGCCTTCTGGAGATCATTTCTTTTGCCTTCAATGCAAATTGATAGGCTTTTTCTATACTGGTAATCCTAACCATGCTAATTTCATCTTCGATCGAATAATGCAACCCATTTACCTACCTGAGGATCTTCTCAGCACGATCCTCAATGTGACCAGCCCGAATATTCAATCTGTAAAACTCTTCGGTGTAGTCTTGTACACTTTTCTCCCTTTGCTTGAGGTTCTGCAACATCTTGAACATGGTGATCTGATGATCGATAGGCAGAAATTTTGCCTTTAACTTGGTTAACATCCTCTCCTAGGTCTTAATCTTTTCCTTCCCTTTTCTTTGTCTCTTAACTTGCACATGATCCCACCACAGAGATGCATGTCCTTTCAACTTTGAAGCTGCAAGTTTTACCCTCTTAGGGTCTTCAATCGATTCTAACTCGAAATATTTTTCCATCTCTGCAATCCAGTCTATCAACTCATTTGGTTTCAGACTTCCATTATAACTGGGTAGCTCAACACGGGGTTTACTGGCAATCTTTGTCATGGCATGCAGGAACCTCCCCTCAAATCCATCTTCTCCTTCTACTTCCTCTTCACTGACTTCTGCCTCCTCATTGTCACTTACATCTACCACAGGTACTCCCCTGCGCTGCATTCTCTCTATTGCATCTAGCCTAGCAGTGATGCCTCTCAACATTTCTACCAACGCTGCATCTCCAATCCTTGGAGGTGGTCCTCTCCTTCTATCTCGGTGTGCCATGTCTACAGACCTGCTGCAGTAATTCCCACGGCCTCAAGGAGTGCAAAACCTTGGCTCTGATACCACTTAATGCAGGTCAAGGTTCAGGAGTCTTGTCAGACAGCTAAACCAAGCAACAAATGACACAATCACAACAAAACAGCAACAGCAAAACAACAGAACAACAATGCTTTATTCATATGCAAGAGAGATTACAGCAGGAGTACAGATTTTATTACAGAACATTGGCCTCATCCTTACAATACTACAAGATGCAGATCCAACAGATCATGCATTCAGGGGAAATCTTCAAGAGGACTCCCACACGTACTACCCACCAGAAGCCCCTAAAAAGATCAAATCCCAAGTATTTATAGACTTCTTTGGTGGCCACCGACCTTCCTTAATGTTCTTGACACGTGTCATGATCTGATTTGTTCTTGGAACAGCCGTACAGACTGTCAAAATTGACCTTTTGTCATTTCTGGTTCGCTGGCGGGAAAGTTGGTCCAATTGGATTTCAGCGCAACAGGAAAAGCGCTAAACTTGGCTTCTGTCGACTTTTACTGGGAAAAGCGCTGAAACTGGTCTCAACCAACCTTCACAGAGGAAAGCGCTGAAAACGACCCTTGCCGACTAGTGCGGAAATCGACCTTGTTCGACTAGCTCGGATTTCGCCCTCCTCCGACTTTGTCAGTGTAGCTCCATTTCAACGCAAAGTCAGTGAATCGACCTTTTAGCGCAAGCGGCGATTTTCCACCCGTCCGACCTGCGCGGATTTTGGCGTCAACGGACTTTAGGCAGTAGAACCAATTTTTAGCGCAAGTCGGTGATGAAGACTTTTAGCGCAAACAGTGTGAAATTGCCTAGTGGGGAATGATGATGTCACCGACTTAGCAGAGGATTTGAAGGTGTCCAACTTGGCGGGGAATTTGAAGGTGTCCGACTTAGTCGGTAAAAGCTACCTTCAACGCAAGTCTGAACCCTTGGATTTTAGCACAAACTCCTCCATTGATTGCCAACGCGGATTTCCGGTGTCACAGGATTTTAGTCCCAGGTTGGTAGGACTCAAAAGTCGCACTAGAGCATAACTTCACCAATTTTGACCAGATCTTCACCAAAATTGAGCTACGGATACCCATTTGGGCCTTCTTCAAGGTTAATCCCTTACTTGACCAACTTCTTTAAGAAAATTCTCCAAATTTGATCAATTCATCCCTGAGGTAACTCCTGCAAACAAAAACAAACAAGAAAGTAAAAACAAATCTTTTGGTTGATGAGGATTGCATGTGAACTTGGATGCTCCTGCATCAGATGACGAGCCTTCTTAGGATGTTGAGTCTTTTCCTCCCACTCGCCTTGCGGTGAGTCACGTTCTCGAGGGGGTTTCCCATGTGGTTGGTGTGACTTTAGCGAGTCCCTCGACTCCTTCCAGGTCCTCTTCTTCAGACTAGGCCTTGGTAGCTCCTTCGTTGGCTTCCACCCCCCATGCCACGCTGTGGAGATCCCAGTCTCAAATTTGTCTTCAGGTTCAATGCGGATTCCGGCTTCTTTGGCTAGATCGTCTCCTTTTTTGGGTGAGATGTCTTTGTTGGAGGCGTCGATTGACGTTATCCCCCTTCTATCTCCTCATTCTAAGGATTTGGATTTTGGTGCATCCTGGACAATAGTTCAAAGAAGGAAGTGAGGTCTTCCTAAAGCGGTTTTTGATTCCCATACTTGGGTCAAGGGTGTATCGATTGCTAGGACGAGATCATGCATAGTGTAGGTTACCAATCCTTTGGTGATTTGTGTTTTGCTGGTTTGTTGTTTTTGTGTGGCAACGAGGCTGCTGTGTTGGTCTGTTTTTGTTTGCCCCATATCTCATGGTACTCGTATTGTTTGCTTGATGGTTGTTTCTTTGTTAAAGGGTCTTGACCCTTTCAAAAACCTGCTTTTATCAATATCAAAAATATTAAATTTATAAGAATCATTCTGTTTTAGCTTGCTCAGTCAATATTTCATTTCATGTGTCTCTTGCTATTTTGTTTTCATTTCTTCCAATTCCATTCTAGGAGTTGTAAAGTTGTATGGAAGGGTGGTAAGATAATTAAAAGTCATTTTATTTTTTTTGATCATCCAAAAACCATTTAATTTTTTTTATCATTGAAAAATATAAATATTGACACTTTTTAATTTTTATTATTAATAGGTTTCTATTTGCATGTGTTTCAACATGCCAAGGAAATAAACTGCAAACTGATCCAAATTTTTTACAGCCAATGCAAATAGAAAGATAGATGGCCATAGATGCTTAATCATGAAATCGCTGAATAATTATTATTGGAGAAAATAGTAATTTTATATCCTTCATGGGCAACTAAGTCATGGGCGGCTAAGTGGCAGAAACTATGTCTACAGATATCATTCATTATGATTACTACTTATAATTGCGAAGCTTACATACAAGGTCTACTAATTTTTGTGGCATTCATTTGAAGAAGAGAAAATAGGTAATTCAGAGGTTCAAGGTTGTTTGGGGTAGGTCTCTGTTTGTATGAATTTTATCACTTCTATGCAAAGTCAATACTGAATTGGACTAAATTGTGGCTTTTTAATGACTAAACCTTGTGATCAGATCCATTGCACTTGTATGCATACAATTTTTTTAGTACATTCACAATCGAGTTGATTGACTGTAGGTAATATGGATCAATGTGTAAGATTGTTTCTTTGGGATGTCCATTCATTAAAATAAATTCTTCAAGCTTTATTCAAGTGTCGCAAGAAGATTTTGTGTGATCTCATGTAAGAACAAGGTTGTTATATTGTTAGATTTCATGTATAAGTTTTTTATTTTAAATGCTTGGATGATTGTATCTAAAATGTGTAATTAAAGAAAACACTTTTGTAACTCTTGGATTTTTTTAATTTAACATTGCTTTGAGCTTGCTTACTGTGGTTTATGCTTTGTTTCAAACTTTTTGTGCAGTTTATGAATTATCTGTGCAATCATCTTACATTTGCATGTAAATTTGGTTACTCTTGCCTATGCCCTGGTCAATTCTTTTCATGTTGAACCTGAATTGGCTAGATTATAAGTTTCTTTGTTCTGTGGATGAAAATTTAACATAAATAAGTTGAGGTTGTACCTGCCTTCAACTTCTAGTGGAACCTAAATATCTTTTGCTACTGGGAGCTAAGTATGTCTAAAGACTTGAAGCGTGTTCCATGGGTTTCCTAGATTTGATGCCATGTTACATTCCGTATTGATACATTATAAAGTCTTATTGTTTTGAAGGTTCTAAATGTTTACAGGCACATGTTCATAGTGTGGCTAGAGAGATGCTATCAATAGCAATTTTTGTGCTCACTGGATAGGAAGCCCACAAGGATGCAGGCCCCGCCATTGCTTTCTCCTAAGCTCTCTCGGGCTTCTTCTTTATGCTCTGTCTTCTGTTAATTGAATTTGCAGTTGAGATACCTGTAGAAGGTGATTTTTTTCACACTCAAAATTCTACTGCAATTATGAGGGTCTTCGATTATGTGTAAATTTTAAATTTTCTCTTGTTTGTGTCCCTCTATTAGATTGCCAATATAACATAGTTCCACGGGGTTTCGGAGATAGGGACAGGGGGACAGAAGGGACGCGTTTTGGGGACGGGGATGGGAGGACGGCAGGGGACGCGTTTTGGGGATGGGGGGCGGGGGGTCTAAGTTTGGGGGCAGCGGGGGATGACAGGGAGGGGGGAGCAGGCGGCGGTGCACTGAAATACATTTAGTACTTGAAAAATTAGTTATAAAAAGATGTATAACTGCAGAAGCCTAAGGAATAACTTAATAAGCCAAATTCCACAACCTTTGCCAGCATCCTCCCTGCCTATGTCAAAATGAGAGCTTTGGAATAGGGTATGGACATCCATCAAGATTCAAAACATAAAGGATAGAGGAATCCAAATTTTGTCAGATGTAGTTGCAACTGCCCTGTTAGACATGTATGCAAAATGTGGAAGCATAGACAAGGCACATGAATTGTTTGACAGAATGCCTCAAAGAAATGTGGTCTCATGGACTGCAATGATTGCAGGATTTGCACAAAATGGATTTGTTGATAAGGCTTTAGAAATTTTAAAGCAAATGCAATTGGCTGGTGTAAAGCCAAATTCCACAACCTTTGCCAGCCCAACATCCTCCCTGCTTGTGTCAAAATGGGAGCTTTGGAATAGGGTATGGACATCCATCAAAACATAAAGGATAGAGGAATTTTGTCAGATGTTGTAGTTGCAACTGCCTTGTTAGACATGTATGCAAAATGTGGAAGCATAGACAAGGCATGTGAGCTGTTTGATAGAATGCCTCAAAGAAATGTGGTCTCAGGGGCAGCAATGATTGCAGGATATGCACAAAATGGATTTGTTGAAAAGGCTTGGGAAACATCAATGATTCAATTGCCATTCTTAAAAAACCCTCACCTGTGAGTCGTGATTGATTCAATCGCCCACACCCAGCTCAGAGAAGTCCACGCCGGTGAAAAATAAAATGAACATTGAAAACAATTTTCAAAAATTAAGTCAAAAACTTTTAGGATTTGATTTAGAAAAAATAATTATTTTTATGCATTTCGGGGGGGCGTCCAGAAGTCCTAAGGATGTCGAAAAGCCCCCCCAAAGCCGAAACGTCCCGGAGGCGGCGGCGAAATGGGGGGATGGCGAGGGGACGTTTCCCTGTCTCAGAAACGTACCCGTCTCGGGGACAACTGATTTTCAGGGGGGGACATGTCCCTATGGAACTAGGCAATACAAGAACAATTAATTAGCTTCTGCTGAATATGTGTTTACTTTCCCCCAGCAATCAACGAAATAAATTTTTGTTTTAAATTTCGTTGCCATAAAATTTTATCAACAATACCCCAGAGAAAAGAGATCTTCACCACATCTTACTCAGATGACAGCAAAACGTTGCACCATAGAAAAATATTATAGATGATTCAGGTGACTAAAAACTTCTGAACTACACCTTTTAGTATGGTGCTACAATTATTTATCATAATCAGTCCTTATATTAGCCCCTAGCAAGCATTAAAATATCTTACATACATAAGTCATGATAAATGTCTAGGATGGATATATAAGTCTAATGTATTTTAGATGCTAATGAGTTTGGTCATAGCCATCTTTTGGAAAGCAAAAATTAGAAGCTACTCTAGTTTTATACATTGTCCATCCTCATTCACCTTATATCTTTCGCACGAGGAAATTGATTTATTTTAACATCCACCTATCAGTTGCAAAAGAAACTATAGTAGCTTGGACATAAGCATATAAAGTGAAATGTGAAAAATTGAAGACTTAAGCAACACATAAATCAAAATATAAATGGAAAGCTAACTAAAGAGTTAAAGAAATATCTACTTACAATTGCTCATAAAATAAGTCCATTAGCATTGTTTTGCTTTTGTCCAGTCCACCATTTAGATATAAGTTGTCATTAGGTGACAAACAAGCCTTTGGTATGATGGACCAAAACCAACTTCTGCAAATTCCATTATTGATTAGAACATGATAAAAGAGCTCAATAGAACATTTTTTGACAAAGATAGTGTTGATGTGTTTTTCATGTAGATGCAAACACAGAGTAAAATACTAAGTATTTTATCCTCTCTTGAACAAAGTCTCTCACACAAAGTCTCTCAAATGCTAAACAATGTGATCAATCGAGACAACTCCAAGGTTCCTTAACGTCAGTTCTTGACTTGCAAATTAGATAGACTCAGTAGTATTGATGTGATATTGCTGTCACTCACAAAGGGACTTACGTTGAATTGACTCCTTACTCCACTCTCAATATGCTATTCACCTTATTATGAAATGGAACTTACTTCAAACTAACTATGAAAGAAAATGAAAAAGGATAAGGGTTGAGAAAACTATTCTAAGGACAATGATATAAGGTAACATGCTCTGATAGACAAATTCCTTACGAAACCAAACTCCGCTTCGCCATGAGAACCAACAACTACACGAAGTTGGTGCAATCTTCTAAGGAAACTCAAGGGTTTTCATGTTGTAAACTTCCATCCAAACACCCACAGCTGGCATAGCTTGATCGAGTATCCACAACCGAACTAAAGCAAATGAAGGTTTAGGCTAACTTTGCAAAGTGAATTGCCATCGACAATCCACGAAAAGTATGAATCATTAAGGTATTCATCAAATATCTTAACATATAAACATTATATCAATGAACTTTCTAATCTAATTCTACTCTACTTGGAAACATCTCTCCATCACATCCAAGAAATTAGAAATCATGTTAATATTCCGCAACCACACAAAATCACCATGAAACAACCAACAATGAGCTTGTATTGATCTTGGAAGTATTTTTACAACAATTTCAATGTCTCTTCAATGACTTCGAGAAGTCTCCTCTACTCTACTCTAGTCTTCCTACTTCTAATATCCTAATGTCTCCTCTTGTATCCTCCCTCACAAATGAGAGAAATGAGCCTTTTATAGACTCCAAAAATTACATGAAGGGCCAGGATTGATTCGAGAATCAATGGCCAAGATTGAGACAACAAAGCAGTTTGTTATAAAAATTACTATTTTTAGAACATGGGGGAGGCAATGAAGGCACGTTTTCCAATGTGATAAGAATGAATTAGAATCTTGGACAAATGATGTGGCGAAATATGATTGCACTGGTGATGTGCACATGCCACCTCAACATCTTACAAACTGGTTTAGTCTTTTCGGTGTTCACACTTGTAATGTCCCTTACCTGACTTGCCCTAGAATTCACTTGTGAATTAGGTTTAGGGTTTCTTCTCTTTTAATGGGGTAACCTTGGGTTGAATAGATCACACGTTTTTTTGAATTAGTACCTGCAACATCATGTATATTCAAGTCCATATTTCTACATGTTAGTTTTAATATCTAATATTCTTGAGTCCAACATAAACACACTTCCATTTTGAAACACATAGATAAAAGAAAAACATTCATCATGCCAGGGGAGGTAAACACATAAGCCCTTAGTAGCCTAAGGCCTACCACAGTCCTATTGCCCAATCCCTTGACTCGGGCCTATGGGCGCTAGTCCTTTTGCCCAATCCCTTGTCTCGGGCCTATAGGGGCATGTTACAATGTGGGACCCCCATCCCTCCATGATCCAAACCCTTGACTCAGGTCTACGGGGCATAATGCCCAATCCTGATCTCAGGCCTATGGGGACGGAACCTAGATGGGGTTTATAGGCAATCTACTAAGGTCTATGCATTCCCTCTCTTGGTTGAATTCATAAAATGCAATACATGTAGTTTCCACACGCATTTCCAAAACATACAATTTGCCTTTATTATTATGAATGGTGTTATACAGTAATATATGATACAACATGAGATATATTTGTAATGTCCCCATGCCTATTCTTTAATATTTATATATTATAGTATTTGTTATAATATTAATAATATCTCTATATTATATTATTATATATGTTATTAATAGTATTATATATATATATATTTGATTGCTTGCCAGCACTTGAATTCTATTGTTATTTTATTATTAACATAACTATATAATATATTACTTATTCATTATCATTATAATATTACTACTATAAAATATATATTATTATAATATTATTTATTATTGTTATTATAATATTATTATTATTATAGTGTTATCACGAATATAATTTTTAATAATGTTTAATCGTGCCAATCTCTATCGGGACATCACATCCTTTATCTACTATATATATATTTGTTTTTTTCTTGAATCATTCCTCTTCGCTGCTGATGTACATATCTCTCTCTCTCTCTCTATATATATATATAATGCAAATCTAAATATATGTATTTATCAGATACTCTTTTTATATTTTCTTGCGATGATGTTTTCCTTCTATCTCACAACCTTTATTTATTTCCCTTTCAAGGGATTTGTTCGAAGAGGCACGCCTCTTATTATGCTTGGTGGTAAAAGACATACCCTCTTATAATTTTTATTACTTTATATTAATTCTTTTTTGTGTTAAAACTAGTTCTAACCATATGTAACTCCCTTATCATAAGAGGATAGGTTAAAAGATGTTTATTTATATTATTATTTATTTATATTATTTGTATTTATATTATATCATTATAATAAATGATATGTTATTTATATTATATCATTTATATCATAATAAATGATATAATATAAATAATATATCATTTATTATAATGATATAATATAAATACAAATAATATAAATAAATGATATATGATTTATATTTATATATATATATATTTTTAAAGATAATGCGCCTGGTAAACTTTTTAACGTGACCGACGACACTGGTGTGACACGCCCTCTGGCTCCACGCGAATGCTTTTGCCCGGAGCAATAAACTGGTGAGGCCACAACATGGGGGACCTCATCCCCTGGCAAGAACACTTCAAACCTGCGAGCTCGTTGGCCCAGCGAAGGCGTAAAGCCTTGCGAGCTCGTTGGCCTAGCGGGGGTTTGAACTTTGGTGTCCGCCACTACAACCAAGCGACTTAACCGCCGAACCACGCTGTCATCGGCTATTTATATTTATATTACAATATAAGATAATAATAATAATATTTGTATTTATATTATTAGATATATTTATAATAAATTATTTATTTATATTATATCATTATAATAAATGATATATGATTTATATTATTATTTATATGTGTTATTTATAAATATAATAATAATATATCTTGTTAATTGTTTTAAATAAATATTATTTAAATATATTAAATATATTCTCTTTATAATATTATTCATATCTTTAATTTGAATGAAGAATACATAATGGATTCAATTATAAATTACTAATATAGGGACATGACAACACTGCTTGGAATAACTTCCCAAATTGTATCATCTTTCATGGAATAGTCTTCGAACTTACATTTTCACCTTTGGAACTTTGCATCTTTCAAACTTGCAAATTTGGGAATTTTGGATTTCTTCTTGTTGTCTTGATGTAATTCATGGATATGCTTGATGTACATGCTCATTTCTCATCTTGCGAAATTCTTGTTCTTGTGTAGGCTTCAATGTTGGATGATGTAGGAAGATGTCATGTATGTGCATTCTTGGAGTAGATTTCATGATGCTCGCTCTTGATCTTCTGGTGCATGAAATGGATAATGGATGATTCTGGAGCTTGGATGTGGAACTTGACTCTTGAACTTCCCGGATCATGAAGCATGCAAGGTGAAGTGGCATTCTTCATCCGGAAATGAAGACTTCTTTGAAGTGTGGTGATTTGGATATACTCTCGATGAAGAGCAATGCTTGGAGCTTGATCACTTGTGACACCTTCCTCCATTCTTCGTACTTCCTCACGTACTACCTCTTGTCGTTCTCCTTCATCACCTACAAAACACCTTAAATTAGTACCTTAGCTTAGTGCTTAATAAATGAACAAGATGATGACAGTTTCAAAAGTCTAGTGAATGTGGGATAAATGAGGTTCAATTTTACAACCATTTTTAAACACTTATCCAAAACTTACTCAAGTTTGAAACAAAGAGAACATAAAATACCCTGGCTGCTTATTAACAAAATGCTAAGTCTGATTTTTATTTCTGCAAATCAGATTTGGAATGGATTTAAACTTGAAAAAATGGAAAATTTATCCTCTCCCTTGTGGTGCTTAGCTTTTTTGGCTTTATCCTTGCAAATTTACCTTCTTTCTTGTATGAAATCTGCCTTTCTTTAAGAATTTCTGCTCTTCTTCCTTCAAATTTGGGTGCTGCTCTACTTTTTTTTCTACTTGTTTGTTTTTGATTTGAATGAAGAAATAAAGACTTCACTCCTTATATAGTCTCGCCCTCATCTTCCTAGGCAGGTTGGCCTGCTTGCGAAGCAATCTTCTTTGTTCTAAACTCATAACTTCCTCCTTGGCCAACTTAGTTCATACCTAAGCGGGTTTTGATCTAACACAAGGACAGTTTGCTGGGCGGATTTTGCAGTTGTAGAGGGAATTTGTGCCCTTGTAGGGCGGCTCTTACAAGGTCATGAACATTTTACATTCTCTTACTTAGCTCTTTCTCCTTTCAAAATGTCTTCTTTTGATGAACATCTTCACCTTATATCTTCAATCATTGTCTCAAACATTCACTTGAAACTACAAGACAAGGCCAGGCTTCAATAAGCTTCACACTAAACGAGTTTCTTTCATAAGGATCTAGGGTGGATTTTGCAAGGTGTAGAACATTATGCGCTCTTGCCCTTGATATTCATTTTCGCCTTAGGCATTTGATCATGCCTTAGATATTTTCTTGAAGTTTCAAGTCAAGGCTGCGTTCTTAAGATGCTTCTTGTTAAACGAGTTACCTCATGACAACCTTGGGCGGATATTGCGGATATTGCAAGCTCAAGGACATTTTCCGCTCTTGCTCTCAAGATGAGCATTTCCACCTTTGTCTTTTGATCATCACAACAAGCATTCATTCCAAAATTTCAAGGCAAGCGTTGATCCTCAATATACTTTACCTTGAACAAGTTTCCTCTCTGAGAACGTTGGGCGCATATTGCAAGCTAAGGAACATTTCACGCCCTCCTAGGGCGGATTTTGCAGGCTTGTCAACATTTTCCACCTTTGAACTTCTCTTAGTTAAACATTTTTTATCCTTGAAACTTCAGACTTTGTCACTTGGCGTATGAAATTAGGTTCTCCTTGAATGTTATTCGTTGAGGACTTCCCTTAGAATGCATTTCATCTTGGGCGGATTTTCCTTACCCATGAATATTTTCCTCTTTTTGGCACCTTGGCACTTCATCAAACTTTTGTGTTTCTTCCAACTTCCTCAAGCAATTCACCATGTTCTTTCGTGTATTCCTATGAATTTGTCTAAGGCAACCAATGTTTCATCACGTTCACTCCAAAAGGGAGACCTCCAATAATGGCGCATATTGCACCTGTAGGAACATTTTCCACATTTTGAACTCATCTCCTAGGGTGCAAATTGTTCACGTATGAACATTTTCCTCAATTATCAACAATTAGACAAATTTTCAAGTTTTGATCTCTGTTGCTCGAATTGAAATCTACAGAATTAATTTGAGCGAGCATCATGAAATTGTTCATCAATGAACAGAATGCGCCAGAAATTTACAGAATTAATTTCCTTTTATAAATGTGCATGCAATCTTAAATAAATGTGCATGTAATCTTAAAAAATGGTCTGTAATGTATATAATTGATTTATAACTAAATGCTTAAAGACTGTAATGTATATAATTGATTTATAACTAAATGCTTAAAGACTCCATTTAATGGGGATTGAGTATGGCCAAAAAACTCCTCCATTGTTGTTTTTGTATAATTTGGTTTAATAATTTCGTTCATTGAATGTAGAAATTGATATGGTTCAGTGTTAAGCCAGATTGTAGGTGTTAGGATTTGTTGGAAATAAGCCACACTCGGACCGACAATGGGTTGGCCACAGATGGGCTAGTTGCTCAATTGGTAGAGCACTCTAGCAGCAAATGGAAGGTCCTAGGTTCGAGTCCTAGATGGTCCATATGAGCAGCAGCTCAACAATTAATATCTGAGCCAGGCTAGGAGCCCCAAGCATCTGTAGCGTGGCTTAAGGGGGGGTGTTGGAAATAAGCCACACCCAGACCGACGATGGGCTGGCCACAGATGGGCCAATAGCTCAGTTGGTAGAGCACTCCAGCAACAAATGAAAGGTCCTAGGTTCGTGTCCTAGCTGGTCTATATGAGCAGCAACTCAATAGGATTGAGGTGAGAGAAGCTTGATTGCGGTCTACCAATACACAAGAGCCAAGAGAATAGGATAACGAGGGAGGCATGCAAGGATCTGCTCTAACAAATCTATGATGGAATATGAGTGTTAAATCTAAAATTTTAGTAATAATGCAGTGGCTTGTGTTATACTTGTTTGCAAATGTAGATTCTAATATATTTAAATTTTATATTTTGAAAATAAAATTTTAGTTATAATCCAATGGCTTTTGTTATATTTGTTTGTAAATGTAGATGATGTATTTAAATTTTGTATTTTGAACAAAAATATGTATGTTTCAGATATGAAATCCCTTCACACTTTATAAGCTTAACTTCGTGTTATCACAACATATGATCCTTGTTCTTTCCCAGCTTACTTTAATCAAAAACATATGATACTTGTAAGTTGTTTATAAGATTAGTTTTTTTATTTTAGTTTAAACTTAAATTTAATTTCTAACTTGGCTCTATAATTTTTGTAGTGCTTATTGATGGCATGCAAGACAAAGAAGAAACCCATCATAGAGAAAAAGCCCATGGCTGAGAAATCTCTTGCTGTGGAAAAGGAAAGGTCGCGAAGGATGAAAAGGAGGTCCCCAAAAAAGCTAGAGATGAGAAGGGCCATAACATAAATAAAAAGAGCAGCCAGAGCTACAAGATCTAGTTGTTTAAAGTTATCAAGCAAGTGCAACCTGATATCAATATTTCTAGCAAGGCCACAGAGATTAGGAATAGATTTATCAATGACAGTTTTGAGAAAATTGCCAACGAGACAGCCAACTTTGCTCGCCACCTATGCTCCCCCAAGTTTCGAGGCGGAGGCGGGGGCAGGGGCGGGGGCGGGGGTGGGGGGACGAGTTTCTGGGACGGCATTTTTTTTGTGGCCATTTTTTAGGGGATGGCAGGGGACGGCTACTAAAAAATAAGTTTTTTTAAAAATATAGGGAAATTTCAAATATTTATATGATAACATTGATAAGGCATTCATTATAGACATTATAGAACCCTAAAAAATGAATACATAACAATAACATTACACTTGAACTTAGTTTTCAACTTGTCACGTGAGAATTGGCAAACAAATAAACAAAATTTAATTGTTTTCAATGACAATCTGCATATATATTATATCAAAATTACATCAAAATTCCCAAAGCTTGCAAGTTTCAACAACAAAATGACAAAAACAAAGAGAATATATGGCTGTCCCCAATCAGCCTCGCCTAAAACTATTGTTAACCTCTTAAAACTGCTGTTGCTCCTCTTTCTCCTTTCAAACTGTTGTTCACCAATGCAAAATGTGAAAATGAGTTCATCTCTTTTTTTTTTATTTGAAAAAATTTGTTTTTTAAAAAAATCTGTTGCAAAAGTATTCGCGGGACGGTCAGGGGACGTCTCGCCGTCCCCTGCGTCCCAAATTTTTAGGGGACGTCCCCGGGGAAGGGCGGACGAGTAGGGGACGTTTCCTACCCGTCCCCGCATCCTTGAAACGTCCCCGGTACGGGGACGGGGGTTCTGGGGTAGGGGACGCGTCCCCGTGGAGCATAGCTCGCCACAACAAGAACACCATCAAGAGGCTCTTTCTTCCTCGGGAGCTTGCAAAGCATGCAGTCTCTAAGGTTACAAAGATTGATACCAAGTTCATTGGTGCTTGACTTTCTTCTCTCTGTTTTGAATTAGAGTTTATCAAATTTTTTAGTGTTAGGGCATTTAATCTGTTTAGAGTGTCATAATCCTTTAGTTTTGTAGAAGGGAAGTTTTCAGTAATTATTTTCTTGTTTGATGGTCTGAAACAACAAATAAGAGGATAAATAGTTGTAGTAAAACCAATATTCATGGTGCTTACTGGTGCATTTATGTAACCCCAGATCATAAACTTAATTTATGAAGGAATTTTTGCTTTTGGGTTATTGAATTTTGATATTAAAATGTTGCATTGGGAAGCCAAAGCATTTGCATATTGTGTGATATATTATCCTTTGTTTTAATTTTCTCTAAAACATTTTGTCAAATAGTCTGTATGCAAACTGATATAGACTAGCCTTTGAATTGTTGCATGGGTTAATATCTTAGTTCTCAACCAGGAGTAACGCATTGGAAACTCTGGAAGTTAGCCAAAACTCTACTTAAATAGTAATTGATTAATGGAATATTAGGGCTTGTCTTGATACTCTAGAGTTAGAGCAGCGAATATTTAATTTAAAAAATGGAATTTAATGGTTATTTTACAGGGAACTATGTTTTTTTAGGGATAGAGTTGACAATCAACACAACTTGCAACCCTGTGAAATGTAACCTTTACTTCTAATTTGAATTTCCTTTAATTAATGTTTGCAGTCCCCAGTATAATGATTTTAAAATAATGCAATAATTCATTGGGAGCTGGATAGAACATGCCTTGTAGATTATATGTTTGACTATAATGTGTACAATGTTTTCTCTGTTACAAGTAGACTTGGAATACTATATGATTTTGCAAGATCTTGATAGCTGAAATCCTAGACACATTTTTAGTTACCGACTCCAACTGGGCTCAATATGGATTGAGGTTTGAAATATGGCTTATTGGTCCTAGTTAACTGAACAATATTCAAGAATGGCAGGTTAGGGGCCCCTCAAAAACTGGTAATGAGATTTTCAAACTACATAGAAAGGTTGAATTTCTATATCTCTTCCAACAATTTGAAAAATGGTTCTTGCCTGTCACATTGTAGATCTTGATAAAAATATTGATCACCACAACATTAAGTATGTCTTTATTGTGCAAGGGTACGGTGCTTCATCCTTTGACAATTCAAATAAATGTTCATTTCTATGATGCAATTATGTAGGTTTATGTTGTTTCTTGTATCCAGTTAAATTGAATGTTCAGTTTACTTTCAAACTCCTTGATGTTTTCCATGTTCTTGGTAACCTTCTTTCTTTTTGTGCAATCTGGCAACAACCATAGCTCATTGTGTGGCTTTGTGGAAGCGTGGAGCTCTTTTATGTGGTCTTTTACCATTTTTGACCTGGTCTTCTGGGTTGGTGCAACTCACATTTCCATTGCAGAATTTATGATCTATTATGGAATAACCTACCATATTATAGTGTACACCATAAGCCAATACAAACTTCTGGAATCCATGGCCTTGGCCAAATTGCTTGTGAAAGTTCATCTATTATATAAATTTCCCAAAGCCTTGACTAAATAATTGTGAAGTTCATCCACTAAATAGATTTTCCCAAGCCTTGACCAGATAAAAAGACCGGAATGACCAGCAGGAAAAAAGTTCTCTAATAACTATATCCAGGATCTAGAAAAAGTGATTCAAGTTCATTGGCATATAGCTTCTTTTGCAGGCAATGCCAGGGATAGTAATGTTCAATGAAGTGAATCCATTTTTAAGTTTTGTATAAGTTCATGGAGTCAAAATCAACCTAAACCCAGTAGGAAGGGTGGTGAAACAGAAATCATATGTTAAAGATACAACTGGTTGAGAGGCAATGGCAGAAAACAACCACGTGGTAAATGATAAATAAGCTATCAACAACAAGATAGTAGCACAGACAGAGTCTATATAGCCCTAATTTAGAAAAGGATTCACAAGATAGAAACCCAATAGACAAACAAAGGAATGGATTAAAGTGGGAGGAATGGCAGGCAATCGGGTGGTTTGGACAGAAAATCAATAAGCAATTCTAAGAACATTTAACTCGGATGGTTTTCTGGATTTGATTCCAACACAGATGTCGCTCACAAGTTATTTGACTTTTCATTCTGCATCTTTTGTATTGCCAATGTTAACAGTCATTTTTACTTTATAAAGTAATCAGCAATTTTATAGTTACCTTTTCCACAATTGACGTCAGCTTGAAAGTAAGTTACAATCCTGTGGTCAGAGATGAGAAAAGGCTTCTGTATTCTTTGTTCAAAAAGAAACGATACCAAACTGGAGTAGGAAGCAATGCACGGTAAAGAAGCAATCCACAAGTGTCAAGACCTGCCCCTGCAAAATGTGCATACCAAGCATATAAGTATCTCAACTATGAAAATTATACCATCAAAATACTCGTGAAGAATCAAGCAAAAAACACAAATGCTTAATCGTACTGGGAACAGAAAACCTAGTACTGCAATTACTCAGCTTCACGTATCCCTTTAGAAAGGAAGGAAATAAATTTACATGTTCTGTCTTGCATCGGAGCTTTCTCCAAAATTGTACTTTTAGCAATATATGCATCATACGCAAGTTGGATGGTATAAGCTCAAGTGGTAAAAGCAAATGAGCATCCAAAGTGGTGCCAAAGTTCTGAAACATGATAAAGTGTGGGTACCATATCACATAAAACTCACTGGGTGTGGCATCCCACAATAGACAAGACTGGGTGCATGTCCCAGGTTACTTTGTCGAAAGAGAAACTCTTGGCCATGGAACCTAAGCCAAAGATTATCCCACAAAAGGAATTTACCAAATAAATAAAAAGTACATTTAACATAATATAGGATTTAATATGACAGGGTTGTGACTAGCAGTCACACTGATAGAAAAACATCAAGCAAGGTATCACTAACATGTGCTTTGAGTGCAATTTGACAAGTCTCAATGCAGCTTGGAAAAGAAAGATCAAAAGGCCCTATTTAGGAGGTCAGTTGAAAGAAAGTAGAATAATTTGTATCACACAACCACAAATAGGCAGGGTTTCCATGAAGCTTATTAGATAAATTATGTAGTTGTTGGGCAAAATAATGGTTGTTTGAATTTGTTAAATTAGCTGGGTTGTTGAATCTACATGTTTGTAGTCATTTTTCCTTCTGAGCATTTGTTAAATGATTAATGTATTCTTTTATGCAGTTGCCAGCGTGGCATAATGTAATGTCAAAATACTGCCTATGATCCGAAAAATCGGCTCCAAAGGCACACTAGACCGTTGAGGTCATGTGCCAAGCTCATTGGAGTGTCTTCAAGAAGCTAACTGGAGGAATTTTTCATTGTACTGGTGCAACAAAACTGTAATAATGACCGAGGATGATCAAGGTTGGAATAGGACATCTCTGAGAAGTCTTTGCCCAAAGTTGCAAAGCCCAAAAAACCCACTTTGGCGAGTTCGCGGGTTAGCACAAGGGGCAAACATGCCAGAAGCAGCAAACTCTTCCATTTCTCTCATTGTGACAAAGATGGACATTCGGATCAGAAGTGTTGGAAGCTACACCCTGAGTTGGCTCCTTCTAACAAGAAAAAGGGCAAGGATAAGAATGCCATCTATATGGAAAAGAGCGTAGAAGTTAACGGGGTCTCCTCCAATGATGAGCACCTATCTTGTGCAGTGCTCAAGGAGTCTCAAAGATTGGTGATAGTGCTCATGTGGAAGAAGAGCTCACCCAATTGTTTCATGTAAAGATGCAAGTGAAAGGTAAGAAAATTAATGCATTGTTTTACTCATGTTTGCAATCTGATCTTGTTTCTTATAAGTTGCTGAATGAGTTGGATTAGAGGTCGAATCACCCACGTCCATACTCTTTGGGGTGGTTGCAACATAGAGTGGATATGAAGGTAACAAAACAATTCAAGTTGGCGTTTGGTCTACATCTAGAGTACAAGGATGAAGTATTGGTTGATGTGGTGCCATTAGAGGTAAGTGATGTTACTCTTGGTAGCAATTATCTATACACAAGGGAGGCTATTTACTTTAAGCACAAGAATCAGTACAGGCTTCAGTTAAATGACAAGTGTTTCTTTATGAATTCTTCTTTTGGTAGATCAAAGATTACAATTGCTACTAACTCAAATACTAAGAGGCTAATTAGTGCTATGGGAAGGTCTGTTTCTCCAATGAGAACATTTTGTGCATGAATAGGCTGTTCAGGGAATTGTTGTGAAGTCTTAGATGCATCTAGAAGAGCAAGTAAAGGGGCAACACGTGCAATGAGATATAGGGCTGTTACAAGAGAGCAAACATGTACATTTTGAGAAAGAAGTCGAGCCTAAGGTCAAGGTGACACCTTCGAGGGTAAATAGTCTTTTTCCTTTGAGTTTTGTGGATGTGTTGCAAGGATCAATCAAGAGGAAAAGTGCGGTTGAGTCATCTTTGGTTGGAGGACGAGTTGGCTTTGGATCGTTGTTGCCAAGTCATGTTGCAAGAAGTCCTAATAAGGCTATGGGGACGAGTTCCTCATTCTCAGTTATGTTTGAGTTTTTGGGGATCAAAAACCTCCTAGTTGGGCAGGTATAATTTGAAAAATCAGCTCCAAAGATACACTGGACCTTTGGGGTCACATTCCAAGCTTGTTGGAGTGTAGTTAAGGAGCTAAGAGGAGAAATTCATTATCATACTTGTGCAACAAGATTGTAATAATGACTAAGGAAGATCAGGGATGGAATGAGGCATCTTTGAGAAGCCTTCGTCCAAAGCTGCAAATCTTAAAACAACCCAGAAAACCCACTTTGGTGAGTTTGCAAGTTTGCTTGGGGGGCAAACACCTTAGAAGTGGCCAACTCTTCTCTGCAACAAGCAGTGAACATGTCCTGATCAGGGCAGCAAGTACAATTTGCAACAATTTTGCACTTGATCTTCAATTTGGTTCAATTTGATCGATTGGCTTTCCATCCTTGCGTGTTGGGGAAGTTGAAGAGGTCATATATTGCTTTTCCACGTTGGAGGAGAGGTTCGCTCTCATTGTATGGTGGTTGTAGTCCATCTTCATTACAGTTGCAAGTGAATGCAAGCTTGAGTGAGGTGAGAGTGTGATGTAGGTGTAAAGAGGCCGTATACTTGTTGTGTGAGCTCATTGTCACCATTGTAAATATCTGTACCATCCTTTTGATACTGGAATGGACGGTAAATTGCTCTCTAGAGCTAGATTTTTTTTTGTCCTAAGGAGGTTTTCTCCAGGGCAAAATGTGTGTTCAATGTGTATTTCCATTTGTGATTCCACATGTGTGTGAAGATTTCTATGTTTCCTTGATTTGCACATGTCCATGTTCATTTGACAACCATTGTAAATGGTTTAGGGTGTTTGAAGAGTTCCTGGCATTGAGAATCCGTTTACTCATAGCATAGTAAGGAATTTCCTCCCTGTTTACAGATCAGCCTGTGCCTTCAAGCTTATATGCAATCATAGCCATTCATCTGCATTTCTTGTTTGAGAGAGTCTGCTTACCTTGCTGTTGTCTACTGCCCCTTTGGTTCATGTAAGACTTTTGTGAGCCTTTTCTCAGGGTACTGTAAAGTGCAATAATAGGAGTATTAAGGAGGGAAAATCTGTGGGCATAGTGAGATAGGCAACATCTTGTTAAGAGGTAGAAACTGTCCTCAAAAAATGCACAGCAGCAAAAGCAAACAACAGGTAGAAACGCAGTAGCAACATGTGTGAGGATGCTGTTAGGAAGGTGTGAATGGCTCAATTGCCACTGATGAGATAGTCATTTAAGAAAGGCATTGGCTTTGTGTGGGATGCATTATAATTTTGTAATGGTATCTCATAGTCAATTGTCTTATTTGCTTCTCCAATGAGTCACATCTAAAGAATTTCCACTTCACCAGCGCATCCTTTTTGTAAGATATGTATAAAAGACAAGGAATCTAAAGTTTACTTGTTTGATTTTATCTTATTGAACATTTTTGTTTGATTTTTTTAATCAAGGGGAAGGAAATATTAATTAAGAATTTTAATTAAAACTTTTATTTTGACAGCAGAACAGAATACATTTTAAAGGGTCCTCTAGGTAAGGTTTTATAACCTTCACTGTGTACAAGTTCTCTAGTGTTTGAGTTTATTGGAATGGTGTAAACAAAAGTCCGTCATCCATCATTGTTTGTTAGGGGTTAAAACTATGGCTGGCCAATACACAATCCTTAGTTTTGCCTGAGTCTCAAAAGTAACCAGAAAAAGTGGTAGTTTGTTAAGTCACAAAATAACCTCGATCAGATTGTGTTAAACAAAGAAGAGAAACCAGTTGAGAATCCCAAATTTTTTGACAGGATATATAAAGATAAAGAAGCTTTAATGCTTCTAACGTTGTCAGTTGTAGGTGAATTAGTACCTGAAGCATTGAATGCAAATTTGGCAACAACATTGTGGGTGAACCTAAAGAATGGATTCCAGACATCAGAAGTTGGTCAGGCATTATATCTCAAAAATCTCTTGTTTTCTTCTAAGTTATAGGAAGGAGGATCTATCTGTGAATATTTGTTGCCACTGAAGGATCTTAGTGACTAACTGTATACTATTAAGAAACCAGTGAATGATGAAGCTATGATAGCTTTGGTCTTATGAAGCTGTGCCATCATCCTATGATCCTTTTGTTGAATTCTTACATCTTATTGCTGAGGCCTAAACACTTGACTTGGAGAACTTATTAACACTTATTTTGTGAAAGTAGTGGAGGCAGAACCAGATGGAAGCATCAACCTCGAACAATACAAATAGTCCATTCAGAGCAAGGATCAAAGGCAAAGACAAGCATGACACTAGCAATTGAGGATGCTGTCAGGAAGGTGTGAATGGCTCAATTGCCACTGATGAGATAGACATTTAAGAAAGGCATTGGCTTTGTGTGGGATGCATTATAATTTTGTAATTGTATCTCATAGTCAATTGTCTTATTTGCTTCTCCAATGAGTCACATCTAAAGAATTTTGATTTTCCTCCTCATCAGCACATCCTTTTTGTCAGATGAGTATAAAAGACAAGGAATCTAAAGTTTACTTGTTTGCATTTTATCTTATGGAACATTTTTGTTTGATTTTTTAATCAAGGGGAAGGGAATATTAGTTAAGAATTTTAATTAAAACTTTTATTTTGACAGCAGAACAAAATACATTTTAAAGGGTCCTCTAGGTAAAGGTTTTATAACCTTCACTGTGTACAAGTTCTTTAGTGTTTGAGGTCATTGGAATGGTGTAAACAAAAGTCCGTCATCCATCATTGTTAGTTAGGGGTTAAAACTATGGCTGGCCAATACACAATCCTTAGTTTTGCCTGAGTCTCAATAAGAAACCAGAAGAAGTGATAGTTTGTTAAGTCACAAAATAACCTCGATCAGATTGTGTTAAACAAAGAAGAGAAACCAGTTGACAATCCCAAAATCTTTGACAGATGTATAAAGATAAAGAAGCTTTAACGCTTCTAATGTTGTCAGTTGCAGGTGAATTAGTACCTGAAGCATTGAATGCAAATTTGGCAACAACATTGTGGGTGAACCTAAAGAATGGATTCCAGACATCAGAAGTTGGGCAGGCATTGTATCTAAAAAATCTCTTGTTTTCTTCCAAGTTACAGGAAGGAGGATCTATCTGTGAATATTTGTTGCAACTAAAGGATCTTAGTGACCAACTGTATATTATTAAGAAATCAGTGAATGATGAAGCTATGATAGCTTCGGTCTTATGAAGCTGTGCCATCATCCTATGATCCTTTTGTTGAATTCTTACATCTTATTGCTGAGGCCTAAGCACTCGACTTCAAGAAATATTTAACACTTATTTTGTGAAAGTAGTGGAGGCAGAACCAGATGGAAGCATGAATCTCGAACAATACAAAGAGTCCGTTCAAAGCAAGTATCAAAGGCAAAGACAAGCACAACACTAGAAATTCACCAAATGACTCCTTCAAAGACAACAATATATCAAAGAGATCAAAATGGAAATGTATTTTTTATCATGAGCTCGGAAATGTTAATAAAAATTACCAAAAAAAAAGTAATATAGCATGCCAAAGGGGATCAAAGCATGCAAATGTTGCTAAGGGTTATGATCAAGAGGTAACAAAAGAGTTTTCATTTGTTGCAATCCAGGAGCTGTCAGCCAAGTCCACAACCTGCTATTTTGACTCGGGCATCCAAACACTACATACCAGAGTGTTGAAAGTGTATGTATTGCTGGGGATAAGAGCAGAAGTGAATCTGTTACATTAGGCGGATGGATGGACCCACTATGTTGAAGGACATGGAGATTTTCGTGTTACATTAAACAATAGTATGAGATATGTTTTTAAGAATGTTGATATGTTCCTAGCAATACCGAGTGCAATCACTAAGTTATTATGAAGAGCTGACTATACATTTGTTGCCTTGAAAGTTTAATAAATGATTAACAAGAATCATAATCATTTATTAAACTTTCAAGGCAACAAATAAATGTATAGTCAGCTGTTCATAATAACTTGGTGATTGCACTTGGTTAGATATTGTATAAACTTGTTGATCACAAATCGACAAATGCTCATGCACTAGCAGCTGTGGATAATAACAGTGTACTTTGGCAGAGGTATGAACAGGTAAATTATCAATATTTGTCTATGCTTAATATTCACAAGAATCATAATCATTTATTAAACTTTCAAGGCAACAAATGTATAGTCAGCTCTACATAATAACTTGGTGATTGCACTTGGTATTGGTTATTAGATATTGTATAAACTTGTTGATCACAAATTGACAAATGCTTATGCACTAGCAGTTGTGGATAATAAAGTGTACTTTGGCAGAGGTATGAACATGTAAATTATCAATATTTGTCTATGCTTAATAAGACTTGCATGGTCAATGGACTTCCATCCATTAAGAAAAGATTGGATATGTGTAAAGGATATCAAATTGGAAAGATTTGACACCCATTTGATATTGAGAAAGCATGGTGCGCCGAAAGAGTCTTGGACCTATACATGTTGATTTGTGTGGTTCAATGAAGACACCCGCTATGTATGCAACACAGTATTTTTTTCTATTAGTTGATCAGTTTTCCAAGAAAATGCGGATCTATTTACTGAAAAATAATTCAGAATGGTTTTCTTAGTTTGTAAGCATTTAAAGCCTTGGTGTAAAAGCAAACAGATAAAAAAATCAAGACTCTCATGTCTGATAATGGAGGAAGGTTTGTCTCAAAAGAGTTTCAAGAGATCTGCAAGAGGAATGGAAAGGTGGAACAATATAGTTATGGAGATGACAAGGTGCATGGTGCATAATCCAAATGTGCCATGTTAGTATTGAGTAGAAGTTGTGAATATATTGATCTACATTTGTGACCAATGTCCTCATACGCATCACAAGATATTACTCCCAACACTTTGCTCTTCAAAGAGGATTGCTTCACTTGTTCCCACTACTTCATTAGTCCTCACCAGACACTAGCATTGTTGGTACTTAGAGACTAGGTTGCTTCTTCTTTCTATTGGCATCTCTATTGATAGACTACCTCCTTTCATGTATTCCTTGGATGCTCTTACTCAGCTTCTTTCTTCAAAGGAGACCATCATTATAGTTTCTAGAGAGGACATTTACAAACACCACATCTGGGTCACCTAGACCTACCCCCTTATGCCACTCAACCCAAGGCTCTCTTTTTACACGAAGTATTTTCATAGGTGGAAGATGGCATCTTATGTCATCTTCACTATCCATTGGTCAAATGGCTTGAGGTTTCCCCTTGGCTAATTGAGGGTGTGTTCCCACTAGTTACAAGTTGAGACGAATCACCATATTTTTTGCCAAGATCACATTTGACATTTTTTCTCCCTCCAAGAAGTGGAGACTAAGGAGCACTTCATCTTTAGATGCCTCATTTACTATGAGATTCAGGGGAAATTCTATTGCCTCCACAAGGACTCAAGCAACACTCTCTCTACTTTCTTTAGATATCTGAACCAATAATGTATGGCCCTTTATCTACGAGGTGGTCACCCTTTGGCGTAGATCCTTGAAGGGGATTTCTAAGTATCTTAGAGCCCCTAGGTTGATCACCTCCTAGCCCATACAGGGGACTAGCAATTCTAAATAGCTCTCGAATACTTATACTTCACACATAGACAAATAGATCTATGAGACAACATTTCTCACAAATTTTGCCCCTACACGTTCCCCTTAGCAACGTGGCTCTGCTTCTTGGCAACTTGATTCAGCGCCTCGACAACTATAGATCTACTTTATTCTGGCCTCCCCCACAACCACAAGGACAGACACATATTACAAGCTTCTTCACAACTACATGAGTTTCTTTGGCCTTGGGTGTTAGGTGTGATTCTAAAGGGAGCAGTTGTTTCCTCTTAGAATACCCTAGCTTCACCCTTTCGGCCTTAGGCATTCCCCAAGCCCTTTTAGATCTTGTACTAGTCTTTTCATAGTGATTGATGATGACATCATTGGCTCCGACATTGCAAGCCCAGATTGTGATACTTGTGAGACTTTCCTATCTTTCTAGTAGTCCTCATTTTATGCTCTTTGGGGTTCTTGTTCCCCTCAGTTGGCTATTTGTATTTGTTTCTTCAACAAATGTTCTTGGCCAAATCTGTTGGCAGTCCCCAACAATATTGTATTTTTGTCTTTAGTTCTTCCCCTCTGTGGACCTCTCTAGGTTTCTCTTCCTATAACTTTATATTGTAATCTAATGTACTCTTGAGCCCCGTTGACCTACTTTTGGTCGTTTGTGGACATTAATGTGATTTCTTTCTTTCTTTATTTCCTTCTCAAGGAAACATGCCTAGGTAAGAGACCATTGATAAGTAAATTTTGTATTTTCTGATGTGTTGCCTTTGCATTTATTTTGACAGAAATAAGAAGCAAATTGGATGCAAAAAGCAAAAAAATATATGTTTGTTTGCCATAGTGAGCAATCAAAAGCATACAAGTAACTAGATGTCTGTACAAACATAATTGTTATTAGTTGACATGTTGTAGATGAGAAGATATCTTTCTTCTTGATTAAAAGTAAATCTTTAGATAGTATCATATGCTAAGTAGTACTAATAATTGTGGAACAAGTTTTGGTGTTGAAATGAAACAAGACTCAGAATAGGGAACATTAAAAAAAGTAAAGTTCTAGGAGGGATCTGATGAAGATTGTGATGATAACCAAGCTTCATAAAAAAATTGAGGGAACCAACCACAAAGACCGAAGTGGTTTTATACCATGATGAAATATTTTTGGGAGGATCAATTGCTATAGGCAATGGAAGGCCAATCTACACAATCAAAGAAACAAAGCATGCAAGGTTATAAGCAAGTGAATTTTTCTCTTATATTGTTTTATAGGGAAACCCCAAACAAAAAAGTTGCCATAAAGGTTGAATTTGGGGCCTTAATGCAATATAAGACTTGTGTTTTGTCTAAATTACCTCAAAATAATTTGGGGCCTTGATGTAAATTGGATGGTTCTTTAGTGTAATGTCCCTAATTGGACTATTAGCACAATTTCACCAAATTTTTACATTCAACACAAACCCAATCTCTTTCTGATCACAAAGATCTTGATGCGGACAAGGTGAGAGCATATAGAAATCGGGATGTGGATAAGAAAACAAATAATGCAACTTGTTGGTTCCCAAATTTGCACACATCAAGTCCTAAAGGTTTGCCACTTCTTATGCTCAAATTCAATGAGAGACTCGGCCAACAAAGTGGGAGATTGCTTCCTATCTCCCATGCACTTCAGGGTTTGCCACACCTAGGGGGGATTCCTTATTCACAATCAATAAATATAGCTTTTCAATACCAAGCAGAATGTTCTCATATATGCACCAAGAGTTATAAGATTAACCCCAGATTGGCAATGTTCTTGGTGTTAGGAATTGCATGCAGAAGATATCAATTAAATGCAGATAAAGATTAAACAGATAAATGAAAATACACAGAAATAATAACAGCGAGAGACAATTTTTAACACAGTTCACCCAAACTCGAGCTACATCCACCAACAGAGAGTCCAATATTATTATCTAGCAAATCAAACCGATTATAACTAGCAATCCTTGCAACTCAATACCACTGCAAATGCTACAATACAATATCCACGGAAACCCTAACCCTTAGCCATTTTATCAAGACTTATGTCGGTTACAAAATAGGGTTTTTTTATGTTGGCCAATAAAAAAAATAACTCCTGACGCTTTTATAAAATAATAGACAATTTTTCCTTCGAGGGCATTGCCCCCAACAGCCCCTGCTGGGGACATTACCCCCAGACCCCCACCGTGGGCTTCGCCCCTAGACCCCCATTGGGGGGATAAGCCCCTCGGGCCCCGCAGGAGGGGCTCTGCCCCCCTGCACTCCCCCATTAAATAATTTGGGGGAAAACTGAGTCGAAACAAGTGGGGAAAATTTAACTTCCGAGTCTGATTAGGCTCCATATAACAACACTTGGATTATCTAACTTATTCATATCTGAGAACATGCAAGACCTAAACCTAAACTAAAACAAAACATGAAATGATTTGAAAGATTATCATTAAGTTCAGTTATCTTCTGGACCGTTGGGCATATAAACCCTAGACCGGTGCTTTATCAGGGCAACAGAGTCAGACCCATCAATGCAAATGTTCCCTCATGACAACACAACTTCATATCCAGAGGACCCAAAATAAAAGTATTACTGCCTTACAGTAATATATCCAAGAAAAATTATTATCTATGACTCTTCTTCACTAATCCCTTGATACAACACATTTCCCCTCATATTTGACTCAAAGCAATTTAATCCATTCCTTGAACAGATGCAACAAATCAAATATATCATATAGCAAATGTACATGAACGAGTTCAGCAACCCTTAGCAACTTCATTCAAAAGAAAAATGCTCATACCCAAGGAGACAATCATAGATAATACACACAAAAGTGTTTTCCATATAACTCAATCTAGAAAGAACATTGTCATTCAGAAATTTATTCATCTAGAAGACATAAAATACCTCTGTACCCAGACAAAAGAACCAAGTTTGCAACATAAATTACTCCCCAAAGTGTGGATACCTTGTATTCGAAGCCCAAAATCCCTCGGGATATCTTTTTCTCGGGTCCTCCTATATCTAAAAAAGACACCCTTTTATTGAATAGAAGGGCTAAGTCATACTACCTACCAGTCGGCTACATTTTCATGTTACATTAAAGATTAGGGGCCATTGGTGCCTACTACAATGAAAACTTCTTCACGAAGACCACTGTAGCTGCTGGAGAATTTATTGCATGAGACCGTTCCTTTAATTTTCTTGCCTCGAACAACCCAGGATTTTATTTTTTTGAAAAGCCGCTCACCATTTTCCCTCCCAATGCTCGAGAGAAACCCCTGCAACTGAAAAACTCCCAATTTTGAATGCAGATCGTCGATTTTGATTAAGGATGGCGAGATCGATGCTTTGAAGTGCCTCGAGAATCCACATCGATACCGTTGAAAAGGCCTCTACCAATGAAAATGTGCCAACTGGGCGGTCCCAACACACGGGTTGCAAAAGGCCGCCATGCGTCGCGCTATCGCAACCACGTGCTTGAGGGTGGGCCACCTCTATTTGAGCCTTGCAAAATCAAATCTGAACCCTCCACGTGGCACCATAGGATAGGCGCTAGAAATTGTACTGTGAAAAGGTGAAGTTGCCGAGTCGGAGCTTTTTAGAACCTGTGAACCACAAGTCAGGAGTTCAAAAGTTAGGAAAACTCCCGACCTCCCGATAACAAAGGCTTGAAAAGGCCGACGACTTGGGTTCTAGAAAATGAAAATCCCGCGACAACAAAGGAAAATAAAAGGGGCCGGTCACTTGACGATTTAAAAAGGCTTCAAGTTATAACTTGAACGACCAGGGGCCCACCACAAGCGGTCAACAGTGGATAAAACACAAAGTGAAAAGGGACCGTGAGACTTAGTGTTCAAGGGGAAATGAAGATAAATACTTGTAAGCTTGACCAAAAACCCTAGACCTAGGCAGGTGCCACCGCAACTCACTGGTGGCAAGCCTCCAATTTACAATTAATGCCAAATTGATGGACAATATGTAGATGCTCAAGCCAAATCGGTTGACTACAAACTTTAGATTTGATCAATGTCAAATTGATAGATAAAAAGTGGATCTAGATCAACATCAAATTGGTGGATAATGAAAATGTAAGCTTTTAGTAGCTACACCATCCAATCGTTATTACAATGCAAGAGCTAGAAATAAATTAAATTTGGTGAAAGACCTTCCATAGTCCTTACAAACCAAAGCAACTACAATCTAGTGGTATCACCTTCTAGATTCTAACAATGTAACTTTATACTGAAATTATACACCAATTTGATTTAATACTATAGTATTTAAAAAAAAAATGGAAATCTAACAATAAAAAATTACTATGAAAACTATTACGAATTAAGAACTACATACCTTAGTTGTGTGGTTGATTTAATTGGTCTACTCAACAATAAACACTCCTTTAAACTATGTAACAACCCAAAAAAATTAATAACATGATACGACCTGTAGGGTACAATTTTTTATCCTCATCCGTACGACCCTACATGTAGGATAGGGACACCAATAAATAGAACCCAATAGCTTCTATAGTCTAAAATAATTTACAATAGTCATGGAATAATAATTTTAGACCTCAACGAACCCTTTAATTAGCTTTTGCACTCGTATGGTCACAAAAATGCCTTCAAAGTGTCGTGTTCCCACATTAAAAATTGTATGACCAACAAAAATAAGTTAAAATAATCTTTCCTAAAGCTACACCCTTTTTGTGCTATGTCTAGCCAACTAATATATCATATGGGGCCCACATGATAAAATTTGTCTCTCCAAATGGCTGCAATGGAAATGGAAAAGTGTATGACACTTTAAAACACTCCCATATTTTTGTGACTACCTCGTCAAACACAAACCTCCTACCAAATTGATGTGTATGACTGTCTTAAGTAAATATAGCAATGAATATTAGTTGAGTCTCTTTTTAATGCTCAATCGCCTCTTTTGAACATTGTACGACCTACGAGGAATGGTTATAATATTGCCATACAATATACAACTTGATATCAACCCAAATTGTATGGCCAACAACTACAAAAAATGACAATTAGATTTGCCAAGGCAAATAATGATTAAATATTTAATCTGCTTCAAATAATAAACTTCACCATAAACCACATTCAATCTTGGAAATACAATCACACAACAATCAAACTCATACAATCATTGCATTTCAATCTAAAATTTTAATCAACTTGATAATTGGAAAAATCTCACAAAATAGGAAAATGGAAATCGACGAACTGAAATATAAAGTTAAACAACAAACATCAACACCGAATTCACAAACCAACCGGAACTGGAAACATTTAGCACCAACGGTGATCCCTGAATGGAATCACTCAACCAGAGATGAGGATTTTCATCTCCAAATATAACCTTGTAGTGCACAGAGAATTCCTAGATGAAATTACTCAAATGGCTAGGAGGGTTTTCGTTCTCGAAACCATCTTTCCAAAGGGTTTTTCTCCTCGGGAAAATGAAGAAAAACTCTTGTTCATTCTTAGGAAATAAGAAATTGATAATAAGCTGCAGTCATTCTTGTATGCACAACTCCTCTTTATATAGGCACTTTTGAGGAAATAAAATATTATTTACCATTTTCCTCTTTTTCCTCCAACTTAAATTAAAAAGCGTCTAGAAAGTTCCATTACTTTGTACTCCAGTCCTGGTGACACTCTATAACATAACTTTAGGTCCTCTTTTAAAAACACTTTATTATATTGGATCTTTTTTTAAAATAACTTTTTAATAATAAAACATAAGTTGCCTTTTTAAAATATAATATAAATTTATTTTTTAGACAACTTAAGTTAAATTATTAAGTTATTTCCTTTGATTGAAAATAGGACATGATAGTCCACCCTTCCCAAAATTGCTTGTCGTCAAGCAATGCTAATTCAGCTCATCCATTCCTCTTGACTAAATACTTTTGCAAATACTAGTATCCCAAATCAATCTTTGGAATTTACGATTCCTAGTACTTGAACTTTCATGGGATGCAATTTGCTTTTGCTGCACCTCTTTGATATAATTATGAATTGGAAGCCCTGCACCAAGTGATGCTTCTTCAATTATTACAATGAGTGAATCTTTTGAGTTTCCCCCATGATATTTAAATCATGAATCAATTGGGATCTAGAAAGAGTTTGAAAACCATCCTAGTGTTCAACTTGGAAATTAGTTCCCTAACTAGACCACTCTTCATGTGGGCCTAATACTATGCAATTATCCTTTGTAGCCATTATTTCTGATTCCCTTCCAACTGTGACATTCTCAAGTTGCTTTGCATGTTGATCCACAATTTCTTACAAAACTTCCTTAGTTATGTCCAACTTTGTGCTTGCAACTTCAAACTTTTCCGGAAGCTATTCTTCATGAAGAATAATCTCTCCATTCAGCTTCCACTATGCTATTATGATATGATATTCATATAAATCTTTGTTTGCATTAAAAATTAATGCTTCTGAAGCCTTGGCTGATTTCATTTTAGTATTAACTCATTGTAGGGCTTTAGGAAAACTTGTCATTATCTCTTTGGCTTTCCTTTCCCTTGCTTGAGCCAAATCAACTTTCTCTTGAAGCCTATCAAGTTCTTCAATTGCTTGGTTAATTTCCTTATCCCTTGCTTTAGTCTCTTGCTCCTTGAAAATTACTACAAAAACAAGTTGATCTTCTTCTTTATGAAGAGAAAAATAGGTTGAATTAAGCTCAATAGTGAGTTCATCAACCCTTTCCTCCATTTCCTTAGATGCATTAAAGGCCTCTTCCACAAATTTGATGGCACTAGCTCTGTCTTTTACCAAATACATATATTCTAATTTCATTATTTCCAATACATTCTTTATTGCATCCAAATCTATAATTGATTGTATGCTTAGTCCTTTCTTTATTTACTTCAACCTTTGTACCTTTCTTCTTAATCTGAGCACTCTTCAAACTTGAGAGTTAGATTTTCAATGAGCCTTTTCATGCTATCCAACTCTATTAGGACTTATACCTCTTTCTCTTTTGTTACCAACAATTATTTCTTGAATTCATGCAGCTCTTTGGGCCTCTACTTAGTTTCTGAAAAATGAGTTTTCTTTGTTTGCTCTTGGCCACAAACCCCAACATATCTGCATAAAAATGTCTCTAAAGTATCTCCATTGATGGAAATAAAATTGCTTGTTCTTCAAGACTTACTGAGATACTTTTCCCTTTGTTTGAGTGATCTATAGATCCTAGCGGATGAAATTTAGATGTTGGAAATTTCTCATCAATTATGCTTCTTGAATGGATGTAGATGTAATCTCATGTGCTCCATTAAAGTTGACCATCCCAAGAAGACCTTGAATTGTAAGACTTGGATTTACTTCTATGGGCGACCACTACTTGTGAATTTGCAACTTTACAAGCCTCATTCAAAATTTCTCCTTCAAAATATCCTTCACATTCTTGTGAGGTTCCTTGTAAACCTATTTAGTAGAAAGAATGACAACACCATGAACAAGGAGTGAACCAACAAGATGAAGCATCAGGCGGGAACCCATTGCCTACTCCACTTCCCACTTTAATGTCGAGTGTTTCAAAGTATCACTCAGATGCCATACTCTTATGTATAAACAACTCTAAACTTGTACAAAAGGATGTATATATATGCTTGCTACAAGTTGTGTTCCTCACCCAATCACTCTCATGATGACCATAATCTTGTAATAATATCAAACTTCGACTAGAATTAATTCTACAAGCACAAAGATAGTCAAATTGCTCCTCATTAGTTGTTAATCTAAAATTTTTAGCAAGCTCAAAATCAACATTCTTCTCCAGAAAATGCCCCTCAACTTAGAACTATCATCGTTGGAATGACCTAAGTACTTATCATTCTCTATTGATACTTATGATAAATCAACACTAATCTTAGTATTTGCTAAGTCATTCTTTGTATTTTCATGCCTATGCTTTTCAATAAGGTCATTATGAAACTCCACCTCATATGCTCCTAGATTCTAGGCATTATTTTCAGTTTCCACTCTGAAATCACATGAATGCTCAGAGTGTTTGTCTTCCTTTGTTGATGCCTTCCATAAAACACCACCATCAACCTAATGACACAAAAATCTTTCACTTTCAAGTTTACAAATATCTTGCAAAACATCCTTATGTAGCATGGACTCAACCATTGGAGGATTGATGGGTGCATCTTGAACATCTTTTCCACATGTGCATTTAACAAGTAATATTTTCTCCTTGACTTCATTAAGATAATTCCTTTTCTAGTCTACAAACTCAAAAATCAATAAGATATCTTTCTTTTCATTAAACTCCATACTTTCAACTTAAATGGTGGATTTCTCCAAGGTCTACTTTATCTCAATTTCTTGCAGCTTTGATTTTTCTTCTTTCTCATGCTCAACAATTTCTTCCTTAACCTTCCCTTGTAATTTTGGCTCATCTAGTTCCACCTTATTTTCAAATTCTTTTCCTAATACTTTTGACTCTATGCTTGATGTCACTTCCACATAGTGAACCTTTCCTTTGCTAAGACATTTGTGGTTGTTGAACACACAAAAGTATTGAGAGGGGGGTGGGGCGAATTAGTACTTAATCAAATTCTTTCCTTTCAAAACTTTCATGCATATGTAAGTATTTAAACCATGAGAAACATAAGATCACACAAGCACACAACCATAACACCATATTTACGTGTAAAAACCTAGAAGGGAAAAACTACGGTGAGCACACTGCTTGGATCTACTGTCCAAATCTAGCCTCATAAAAAATATATATTACATTAACATTTGTGGGCTACAAACCAAAGGAAGCTGCAACTCCTTGAAATACAATGCTACAACACTTACAAAAGGAGGCTATAACCTCAATATAAAGATAATTGACAAATTCCACTAATCAAACACCTCCGCAGCTTCAACACCCTTCACATTGACATATATCTTCAACTCCTCTGCTCAACAAACTTTGCTACCTTCAACACATTTCCACACACACACACACACACTCACATCCACACTCGCACATACATCCTCACACACTCCCTTACTCTCTTAACTTTTGCAATAAACTTGATCTTTCATTTATATCCTTCGCAAGATTCAAAAACTTTCTCCTATGTCAGACGAGATGAAATGTGTAACATGAAACGTGCAATGACCACAACAAGTTGACATCCAAAATAATGTAGAAATCCAATGCGGTTCAAACCAAATGATAATCAAGACCTATTTTCCTTAACGCACTTCTCAAAGTTGGCACACACTTCCAAATAATTAGCGCAATCACCTAGATATCAAGTCCGTTTCACAAACACTTAACCCTCCACAAATTAGCTCTAGACCTAAAGCAGTGCTAGAGAAGCGAAATAGAATCATGCAAATCACTACACAACCATTATGACTTGCAGAAACATTATCATAGATCCATTTCTTTGATTTATGCATCTTCTTTTTGGCGCAAGCAATCAAACACTGAACCCAGCATCTCTTGCAAACTTTGATCACTCGGTCATGAAATAGAACATTGACAAACAAACTTGCGGTACTCCTCAACACATGAAATTTGAAATGAGCAAACATACACACAATATGGACTTATCCATCAAATAACAAAGCTAAATAATGTAATGTGGTGAAATGTGGTGGATTTAACATTCTCCTCCTAACAACCCTAATCAGCAACATGATTTGTCTTTACTTTGCTGACTTCAAAGAACCTCTGTGGTACAACTTATCATCTGAAACTTGAATATATCATGACTCTCATTTGTATCTAACTACTCTCCAAGCTGCAAGAACACATATTCAGCTATGGAGAAATGCAGAGCATTTCTTTGACTCCTTCTAACTGCAACATCATTGTACCACTATCTTCACTCTTCTAGCTTTGGAATCTTCTGCGGTAGCTTCTATTCTATAAAATAAGGAATATACATACTTCACACCTATCTTTGTATAACCTCCAAACCACACATCCATATCTTCAAATGCAGAGGAATGCAGAGCATTCTCTCGAGCTTCTTCAGTGCAAATTCGTGTTCCTTTGATAGTATGAAACCTTACACACTTTCTTTCATATCTTATGCAATGATTTACATCAAGGGACAATGAATACAACATTCACAACACCATAGACAACATCCATTCACCAAAAACAAGAAACCACAACTTCTTCATATCATCATATTCTTCAACTCACAACTTTTACCTATTCATAAACTTCAAAAGATAAGGTACAACTGTGTACAAATGATATTGATGAAACAAAATGCTTTACATATTACAACTCCTTTGATCACCATAGCATACACACAACTTTGCTTGACATCAATCCTATAACACCACTTTGCTTGACATCAATCCTATCACACCACTTCTATTCATCACTCCTTTGTCTGCTCCTTTGAACTACTTCTTTGTCAGCTCCTCTGATCATTTACTCTTTTTGCATCATTGATCATCACTCTCTTGACATCACATGCAACCTTCCACAATACAACTCTTTTGACATCTATGACAACACACATGCAACAATCTCCCCCTTTGGCATTAATGGCAACACGTAACCTGATATGCAAATTTTCTCCCCCTTTGACATTAAGGACATAGATTAGTGGTCTTCCTTTGAACTGATCTTCCTTTAGCTCCCCCTGTCTGCATTAGTCTTGATCTTCCTTTACTACTCCTCATTAGCCAGCTTCCCCTAACTATTTCATCCTTGTCATCCTTCATGGTCTCTTACCCACCTGCTCCTCTTGAGAGGTAGCCATCATCAATCCAAGGACAAAAATGTCTTGAACTGCTCCACTGGATAGATGCACCATTTATGCATCTAGTTAGGAGGGGTAACAATCCTCCTTAGAAAGTGCCTTTGTAAAGATGTCTGCAACCTAATCCTTTGTTGGTACATTTTCCAACCTCACCTCTTGATTTGCAACCCTCTCTCTTACAAAGTGATACTTGATGGATATATTCTTGGTTCTAGAATGCATCACTAGATTCTTTGAAATATTAATGGCACTTGTATTGTCACATAGAATCGAAATGGGCTCATCATACAATACCTTGATGTCCTTCAATGTTTGCTTCATCCACAACACTTGAGTGCAGTAGGATGCTGTAACAATATACTTTGCTTCTTTTGTTGATAAGGACACTAAATCCCACTTCTTAATGAACCATGCGACCAATCTGTCTCCTAAAAAGAAATCTCCTCCACTGGTACTTTGCCTATCATCAGCACTGCCAACCCAATCTATATTAGTATATGCACTCAGAGAAAAGTCATTACCTTTTTGATACCATAGCCCATAATCCAAAGTGCTCTTCAAATATCTAAAAATTCTTTTGATTGCCTTCACATGAGTTTCTTTTGGATTAGCTTGAAACCTTGCAAAAATGCAAATTGCTTGCATAATGTCAAGCCTAGATGTGGTTAAGTATAGTAGGCCTCTAATCATAGACCCATACAGAGTCTGATCAACCTGAGGTGACTCATCATCTTTGCTCAAATGACAACCTATTACCATGGGAGTACTCACTAGTTTGCAATCTTCAATGCCAAACTTCTTCAACATCTCCCTGACATACTTTTTTTGAGAGATAAATATAGCTTCATCTAATTGTGTAATTTGGAGTCCAAGAAAGAATGATAGATCACCTATCATAGACATTTCAAATTCCTTTTGCATCTCTTTAGCAAATTTATTACACATTCCATCATTGCCACCAAAGATTATGTCATCAATATATACTACTACTATTAGAATTTGCTCATTGTTAGTTTTGATATACAGATTGCTATCTGCGGTACCTTTCTTGAATCCTTGCTTAAGTAAGTACTTGTCTAATCTAGCATACCAAGCCCTAGGGGCTTGCTTGAGACCATACAAAGCCTTCTTAAGTTTGCATACCATGTTCAGATCTCTTGATAACTGAAATCCTTCAAGCTGCTCAATGTAAACTTCTTCCTCTAAGTCACCATTCAAGAATGCAGATTTGACATCCATCTGATATACCTTGAAGTCCTTGTGAACTGCCAATGCAAGAAACATTTTGATTGCTTCCATTTTTTCCACTAGAGCAAATGTCTCCTCAAAGTCAACACCTTCAACTTGTGAATAACCCTTGCAAACCAACCTTGCCTTGTTTCTAATTACTTCTCCATCTTCATTCAATTTGTTCATGAACACCCACTTTGTACCTATCACATTTTGGGCTGTAGGTCTTGGCACCAACTCCAAAGTCTGATTTTTCTCTATTTGATTTAGTGCTTCCTCCATTGCTTGGATCCATCCTTCATCCCTACTAGCATCAACAAATGTTTTAGGCTCTATTCTTGATAGTAGAGAAAAATTTTCCAGTTCCTTTGTCTTTGCTACACTTATCCTAGTCTACACTCCTTCATTTTTGTTTCCAATTATCTATTCTTATGAGTGGTTCTTCTGAACATACTTGGCAGGAGTTTTGGTGATCTTCTCTTGTGTTTCATCCTTTTCTTCAACATCTTCTTCTTCTTCTTCTGTGCAGGAAGATTCATCTGGACAACAATATTCTTCTTGCTCATGAGTGACTGAATGTGACTCTTCATCAACCATAACATTTGCAATCTCAATTATCTTCGTTAGTCTTTTATTGTAACATTTGTAAGCTTTGCTCCTAGTTGAGTATCCAAGGAAAATTCCTTCATCTGACCTTGAATCAAACTTTCCCAAAACTTCTTCATCTCTTTTGATATAGCATTTACTTCCAAAAATTCTGAAGTACTTGATAGAAGTTGGTCTCCCATACCAAAGCTCATATGGTGTCTTGGTATTGTGCACTCTTAGTTGTCCTCTGTTAAGAATGTAAATTGCAGTATGAATTTCTTCTTTCCAATATGTATCAGGCAGCTTGGCTTCACTGAACATTGTTCTGGCCATCTCCTGGACAATTCTATTCTTCCTTTTTGCCACATCATTTTGTTGAGGAGTTCTAGTAGTAGAAAAATGCCTCTTTATTCCATATTCTTTACAAAACTCTTCAAAATCATTTGATGTAAACTCTCCACCTTTGTTAGACCTTAAGCTCTTAATTCTAGAATTCATTTAATTTTCAACCATAGACTTGAAGATCTTAAACCTACTAAAGGCTTCTAATTTTTCTTTCAAGAATGTAACCCATGTCATCCTAGAGAAATCATCAATAAACAACATAAAATACCTCTCACCTTGGAGACTCTTTGTCCTGGTAGGACCGCATAGATTAGTATGAATCGGTTCCAAAGGTCTTATAGAAGAATACTCCTTGGTCTTGAATCTTATCCGTGTCTACTTCCCAATCTGACATTCTTTACACAAGGTGCTTTTAGGCTTGATTATCTTTGGCATGTCTCTAACTATTTGTTTGGAGTTGCCTTCACAAGGTTGTCAAAATTAATGTGTCCCATCCTTTTGTGCCATAGCCAACATTTATCTGTCTATCCTAGAAGACAACTCCTTTCAGTAACACCCTTTAGGTTGTACAAGTTGCTTTCAGTCCTAGATCCTTCTGCCACTAGTTTACCAGAACTTGCCTTTTTGATTTCACATCCTTGTTCATGAAATATGAGATTATATCCTTTGTTGCATATCTGACTTACACTGAGAAGGTTGTGCTTAAGACCTTCAACATATAGAACATCATGTGTTTTAGATCTTCCATCAATACTTATGACGCCTTTTCCACTAATCTTTGTTGATGAATTGTCTCCAAACTTGACCAGTCCTCCATTCCACTTAACAAAATTGATGAATTTGTTCTTATCCCCTGTCATGAAGCTTGAACATCCACTATCTATTACCCAGAGATTTTTTTGCCTTTGAGCATGAAATGTTGTTTAAACAATCATAGAATTTTCAATCTCATTGTGTATTTCATGTCCTTTGGAAGTGTCACTCTCCTTGTCTTGCTCAATAACCTTTACCATCTGAGTCTCTGACTTTGTTAATCCACTTTGTAATATCTTGCTATGTGTCCAACATTGTTGTAGATATGACATATCACATTGACATCTAATAGAGAAGCAAGATGATTCTTGCTCACAAAATTTCTTCTATTCATTCCAGACTTGCATTCTACAGCCTTATGACCATATTTATTGCAGATAAAGTAATAACCAAAAAATGCATGATTGAAACTATTTATGAAGGATTGCCTTTCATATCTACCTCCTTGGGCTTTGATTGGAATGAGATTTGCTGCCGGAGATCCACACTTTGCTTTCTCCAATTCTTTTCTAAGTAAAATGATTTCTTTCTCAAGTCTTTTGTATTCAGTTGTCTTAGCTTCAATTATATTTTTTTGTTCTTGTTATCCTTCCTTGCACAAATTAAGTCTTCAAGAGAAGAGATAAGCTCATCTTCAAAATCAACTTCTCATTCTTCTTCATCTATACTCTTTCTAGGAACTATCATGTCCATGAACAAGGCCTCTCCTCTTTCATCATCTGATGAATAGTGATCTACTTCTTTTATAGAGCTGTAGTCTTCTTGGGAAAGAAGATTTCTTTTGAAAGTGTTTCTCTTGAAACCCTTGCTGCTACTTTCATTATCTCCAAAAGGAAATTTAGAAGCAAAATGACCAATTTTTCCACATTTAAAACATTTAAAAGGTAACTTACCTTTATACCTGCTTGAACCCTTCTTTAGCTTCCTCACAAAGTTTGCTTCTTCTTCATCAGATTCACTGTGGGAACTAGATGTTCTTTCTTTCTTAGTGGCTTTGAATGTAGCTTCTCTTTTGAAAGTACCTTGGACTTCATTTCTCATCTCATAGGCAATGAGAGATCCAAACAAAATTTCCATCGTAAGTTTATTCAAATCTTGGGCTTCTTCAATAGCAGAAACTTTTGAATCAAATTTGTGAGGGAGAGATCTCAGAACTTTCTTCACAACTACTAATTCAACCAAGTCTTCACCTAGTCCTCTGATTCCATTGACAACTTCATCTACTTAGAGCAAAAATGTAGCAATAGTTTCTTCTTCCTTCATTCTTAGATTCTCAAACATTGCTTTGTAAGTCTGTAACATTGCTTCGTTAATGTTGTCATTTCCTTCAAAGAGACCCTTGAGTTTATCCCTTATTTCCTTTGCTGTCTTGCACTGTGCTACTTTCACAAACTCTGAATTAGTTAGACCACTCAAAATGGCATTCTTTGCTTTAGCATTGTTTTCATGGGCCTTCTTATCCTTCAGATTAGTAATAGGATGAGTAGGCTCAATATAAGAATCCATTGCAACTCTCCAAACATCATACCCTAGAGATGTAAGATAGGCTTCCATCCTTACACTCCAGAAGGAGTAGTTAGTTCCATCAAATAACCGTGCTTTGTTAGAAGAGAACTCTTCTATGCCATGTGTTCTTGACCCAAGATCTACCTCCAGCTGTTAGGCTACACCAAGGAACCTTGATCTGATACCAATTGTTGAACACACATAAGTACTAAGAGGGGGGTGAATCAATACTTAATCAAATTCTTTCCTTTCAAAACATTCATGTAGATGTAAGTATTTAAAGCATGAGAAATAGAAGATCACACAAGCACACAACCATAACACCAGATTTACATGGAAAACCCTAGAAGGGAAAAACCATAGTAAGCAAGCTGTTTGGATCTACTGTCCAAATCCAGCCTCACAAATAAAAATATATTATATTAACATTTATGGGCTATAACCAAAATGAAGTTGCAACTCCCTGAAATACAATGCTGCAATACTTACAAAAGGAGGCTAGAACCTCAGTACAAAGATAATTGACAAATTCCACTGATCAAACACCTCCACAGCTTCAACGCCCTTCACATTGACATATATCTTCAACTCCTTTGCTCAACAAACTCTGCTACCTTCAAAACAGTTCTACACACACACTCACATCCACACTTGCACATACATCCTCACACACTCCCTTACTCTCTTACCTTTTGAAAAAAACTTGATCTTTCATTTATATCCTCTGCAACCTTCAAAAAGTTTCTCCTATGTCGGCTGAGATTAAATGTGTAACATTCAAAACATGTAATGACCACAACAATTCAGCATCCAAAATAATGTAGAAATCCAATGCAGTTCAAATGAAATGATAATCAAGACCTATTTTCCTTAACGCACTTCTCAAATTTGGTGCACACTTCCAAACACTTAGCACAATCACTTAGATATATCAAGTCCGCTTCACAAACACTTAACCTTCCACAAATTAGCTCCAGAACTAAAGAGGTATTGGAGAACCCAAATAGCATCATGCAGATCACTACACAACCATTATGACTTGCAGAAACATTCTCATACATCCCTTTCTTTGATTTATGGATCTTCTTTCTGGCGCAAGCAATTAAACACTGAACCCATCATCTCTTGCAAACTCTGATCACTCAGTCATGAAATAGAACATTGAAAAGCAAACTTGCGGTACTCCTCAACACATGAAACTTGAAATGAGAAAACATACATACAATATGAACTCATCCATTAAACAACAAAGCCAAATAATGTAATGTGGTGAAATGCGGTGGCTTTAACATTCTCCTCCTAACAACCCTAATCAACAACATGATTTGTCTTTACTCTGCTAACTTTGAAGAACCTTTGTGGTACAACTTATCATCTGAAACTTGAATATATCATGACTCTCATCTATATTTGACTACCCTCCAAGCCTAAAGAACACATATTCATCTGCGGAGAAATGTGAAGTGTTTCTCTGACTCCTTCTGACTGCAACATCACTGTACCACTATCTTCACTCTGGTAGTTTTGGAAGCTTCAACAATAGCTTTTATGCTCTAAAATCAAGAACACACATACAAAATCAGGAACACACATACTTCACACCTATCTTTGTCGAACCTCCAAACCGTACATCCATATCTTCAAATGCGGAGGAATGTGGAGTGTTCTCCCGAGCTTCTTTAGTGCAGCTTCCTGTGCCTTTGATAGTATGAAACTTTACACACTTTCATTCATATATTATGCAATGATTTACATCAAGGGACAATGAATACAACATTCACAACACTATAAACAACATCCATTCACCAAAAACAAGAAACCACAACTTCTTCATATCAGTGTATCCTTCAACTTACAACTTTCACCTATTCATGAACTTCAGAAGATAAGGTACAACTGTGTACAGATGATATTGATTAAACAACATGCTTTACACTTCACAACTCCTCTATTCATCACAACATACACACCACTTTTCTTGACATCAATCCTATCACACCACTTCTTTTCATCACTCTTTTGTCCTCTCCTCTAAATTGCTTATTTGTTTGCTCCTCTAATCATTTACTCTTCTGGCATCACTAATCATCACCCTGTTGACATAACATGCAACCTTCCACAATACAACTTTGTTGACATCCTTGACAACACATATGCAATAGTTGTTTGGCTTCCATGAATTTTTGTATGAAAAGCATATTTATTTCTCCTAAGTTCATTGATGCTCTCCTCCTTTGGGGTAGGGAATGCCCTCTTTTGATGGTTATAAATAGGCGACTTAGAATGGAGCATTAAACATTTTATAGGTGTAATCCTCTTGTCATTTTTCTAAGGCCTTGGCTTTGATTTTTCCTCCTTTCTCATCATTTTAATGTATAAATAAAGACCTCTTTTGTTTGGATTCCCCATGTTACAAGTAACTCCAAGTAACCATCAAAGAAAAGTTGGTATTTGAATTCATTAGACAATTTTTGATATTGATCAAGAATTTTGGTGGCCTCAAGTTTATAGTTCATTTTGTCCTATATTTTCATCAGCACCTCTTGAACAAGATATTTATCCTCTTCTTTTTGTAAGATTCCCGACTGAAAAAGATTGGGAGTGGGACTAGCCACAGATTGATTATTTTCTAAAGGAATTTTATTTTGATTTAAATCTGCCATGAACTCTCTCATAGAATTTGTCAATTCTTTGTCTTTGTTTAAAGGTTTCAAGCAAATAATCTAACTTTCTAGCTCCCATACTAGCATGCATGTGATAGAATTTGCAACAAACTGTTAACTTCCCTACAAGCTGACAACTTAGATCTTTGATACCATTGCAATGTCCTTAATAGGACTATTAACACAATTTCATCAAATTTTTATGTTCAAAACAAACCCAAGCTCTTTCTAATTACCAACATCCCAATGCAAGTAATGTGAGAGCATACAAATTTGAGATGTGGACAGGAAAATAAATAATGTAATTCATTGGCAACAAGTCATCTAATTTATAATCAACACCAAATTGGTGGACATTATGCAGATGCTCAAGCCAAACTAGCTAATTACAAACTACAGATCTGGATCAATGCCAAATTGGTGGATAATAAAATGCAAACTCTTGGAGGCTACACCATCCAATCGTTATTACAATGCAAGAGAAAAAATAAATTAAATCTAGCGAAAGACCTTCCAGATTCCTTACAAACCAAATCAACTACAATTTGGTGTTATCACCTTCCAGATTCTAAAATGTATCTTTAATTTATAAAATGGAACACTAATATGATTTAATTCTGTGGTATTTTTTAGAAAATTGAAAACCCAACAACAAAAAAATACTACAAAAACTATTATGAAATAAGAATTACATACCCTAGTTGAATGGCTGATTTAATTGGTCAACTCAACAACACTCTTTTAAACTTTGTAACATTAATCCACAAAGATTAATAACAATATGGCATGACCTGCAGGGTATAATTTTTAAAATCACAAGTGAATGACCCAATAGATAGGAGATGTACAACAATAAATAGAACAACCAATCAGCTTCTACAGTCTGAAATAAAGTATGACTATCATGGAATAATAATTTTAGACCTTAGCACGAGCCCATTTAATTAGCTTTTGCACTTTTATGGTCACAAATATGCCTTCAAAGAACTGTGCCCAACATTAAAAATTGTACAACCAACAAAAACAAGTTAAAATAATCTTTCCCAAAGCTATCACCATTTTTGTGCTATGTCTAGCAAACTAATATAACATATGGGGTCCACACGACAAAATTTGTGTCCCCAAAAGGATGTAATGGAAATGGAAAAGTGTACGACACTTTAAAACAATCCCATATTGCCGCGACTACCTCCTCAAACCCAAACGCCTACCAAACTGATGTGTATGGTTGTCTTAAATCAACAAATAACAATGAATATCAATTGCATCTCTTTTTAATACTCAATCACCCTTTTTGAAAATTGTATGACCTGTAAGGAATGGTTATTATATTTTCATAAAATGTATGGCTTGATATCAACCTAAACTGTATGGCCAACAACTAGAAGAAATGACAGCTAGATTTTCCACTTGGAAATAATGATTAAATATAATCTAGTTCAAATAGTAAACTTCACCATAAACCACACTCAATTCTAGAAACACAATCACATAGCAATCAAACTCACACAAACATTTCATTTTAATCTAAAATTTCAATCAACTCAACAACTAGAAAAATCTCACAACATAGGAAACTGGAAACCAACCAACTAAAATATAATTTTATTCTAAAATCGACCAAACACCAAACATCAACACCAAACACATAAACCAACTGGAATTGGGAACATATAGCACCGACAGTGACCCCTGAATAGAATCACTCAAACAGAGATGATGGTTTTCATTTCCAAAACGAACCTTGCAGTGTACAGGTAATTCCTAGATGGAATTATTCAAACGGCTAGGAGGGTTTTCATTTTTGAAACCATCTTGCAAAAGGATTTTTGTCCTAGGATGTAAATAAGGAAGAACTCTTTTTCATTCTTAGGAAATAAGAAATTGATAATAAGATGAAATTCTTCTTCTATGCAACTCCTCTTTATATAGGCACTTTTGAGGAAATAAAATATTATTTACCATTTTCCCCTTTGCCTTCCAACTTAAATTAAAAATATCTAGAAAGCTCCATCACTTTGTACCCCAATCTTAATGATATTTTATAACATAACTTTAGGTCATCTTTTAAAAATATTTTATTATATTGGATCCTTTTCTAAAAGAAATTTTTAATAATAAAACATAAGTTGCCTTTCTAAAATATAACATAAAGTTACTTTTTGGACAACTTAAGTTAAATTATTAAGTTATATCTATTAGCACCTTCAAATTTTGTAAATTTGAAGTGCCTATATCCTTTCAATGTGTCGACAGAGGCTAGGTCGACATGCTGCTCAATCTACCCCGGAGCCCATCTTCGCCGATTAAAATCTTGCAACTCAGAGATCATCTTGCAAATCCGTTTGGTAGGAAGTTTTTTGGTGCATATGGTAACATGCATGCTCAGTTTTGTGCTTTTAGGATGGTTTTGATGGGGTATTTAATTCTTTTCTGACTGCGATCGGGCTAGATTTGATGTCCCAGAAAGTTTCAAATTTCACAATTCTGAAGGTGACCCATTTCTTGTTTTGGCCTAAAACTTCTCCAATTTTAGTTTCGTCTAAATTGAAGACTGTATGATACATTATTTTAATGCATTTCAGTTGTAGTGAAGACATCCAACAGGCCAGTTTACAATGGAAGTCCCTGAAATCATTCGGCAATACTAGTTTTGAGGAAATGGGTTTGCTCTGAATAATTAATAACGGACCTGTGCAAATTTTCATGACTCCTAGACATCCTGCCTGCCCGCAGTGGAAATGCATCGTTTGTGTGAATGAGGAAATTCAAAAATTGCCATTTGCCTAAAGTCAAAAATTACAATTTTCAAATCTTTATTTGGCAAATTTAATATTTTAAAAAGCAAATATTATAAGGTAGATATTATAACTTTATGTTATAAAGTTTGGGGCAAAAGAAATTAAGTTTTTTTATTTCATTTCGCACCATGCACGCCTCTTCCTCTCTTCTTTCCCTGCCATGCGATGGTGCGAAATGGAGGTTTCTTCGCAGTTTTGGGCCCGCAGTCTCCTCTGCAGCATGGATTAAGGTATTCTATTCTCCTTGGAGGCATTTTGGAGGTCTTCTAGGTCGGATTCGAGGAGAATTTTTCCTGGTGCAGCTGGTGCTCACGTTTTTGGCTTCCAGGCACATTTTTGGAGGCTCTATTTGGCTCAAAATTGATGATTCATGCTTCAAATTCATCCTTTGGCCATCCCTATTGCCTGGGTAGAGGTTTTAAGTGTGATTGTGATGATTTTTGGGTGCCCATAGCCATAAAAACGCCCCTGCACTGTCAAAAACGACCCAGTGATGATAAAATTTAAGTTAAAGGCTGCAAAATTGTGTTCTCTGTTGTCTCAGAGGATAGATGCAATTAGAGGAGTTTGAAGAGAAGACCATGCAGTGCCATATCACAACCACACATAGCGACGAGAGAATCTTCAGGCAAGCCGTGAGATGGTGTGAAATGGAGATGTCTGGTAGCTACAAGTTAAAATATGGATGAAAGTAAAAAGGGGAAAGATGAATTAAAGAACTTTTAGCTCCATATTTTAATTTACATTTTATTCTCCTCTTTTCTTTGTGTATTTTATATTTCCCTAGGTTTATTGGTAGCAACTTGCAATATAAAACTCACCTAACTACCAGGATGTAATTAATTTTTAGGGCAACATGCTCTTGTTTCTATAAGAGAGCATGCTGTTCCACTTTGTAAAGGGGGATTCTTCTAGGCTTTAGATACAAGATATTCATTTTTTGGGGAGCATTTTCTATTGTAGACTTGGTTCACTTTGTCTGGGTGCAAAGGTATTTTCTATTTTGTAAATGATAAATTTCTAAATGACAATGTTCTTTCCAGATTGAGTTATATGAAAAACACTGTTTATGTGGGTTATCTGTGATTGTCTCCTTGGGTATGAGCATTTTTCTTTTGAGTGAGGTTGTTAAGGGTTTCTGAACTCATTCATATACATTTGCTATGTGATATATTTGATTTGATGCATCTATTCAAGGAATAGATTAAATTGCTTTGAGTCAACTATAAGGGGAAATGTGTTATATCAAGGGATTATTGAAGCATAGAGTCACAGATAATACTTTTTCTTGGATATATTACTATGAGACAGTAATATTTTATTTTGGGTCCTCTAGTTATGAGGTTTTGTTGTCATGAGGGAACATTTGTAGTGATGGGTCTGACTCTGTTTCCCTGATAAAGCACCGGTCCAGGATTTACTTGCCCAAAGGGTCTAGGAAATCATTGCATTTAAAAGACAAATCATTCAATCTATTTCATGTTTTATTTTGTTTAGGTTTAGGTGCTGCATGTTCTCAAACTTAACCAGTTAGATAATCCAAGAATATTGCCAGTCTAGGGTTGATCTTATAAGTCTTGGTGCATACATGCAAACATTCTACAGGCGTGGTATTGAAAAGCTACATCTATTGATTGTGAATAAGGGAATACCCTCCTAGGTGCGGCAGAACCTGAAGTGAAGGGGAGATAAAATACAATCTCCCACTCTGTTATCCAAGTCTTCCATTGAACTTGAGCATACGAAGTGGTAAATCTTTAGAGTTTGATGTGTCGAGATTTGGGAACCAACATGAACTGGTGACTCTACTGGGGAATCAACGCATTATTTTTGTGGAAAGAGTCAAAAAATTGGAGAATCTGAATATTTGTTTCACATATTGAAGGTTTCAGACTTGGACAAGTTTTGTTGTAGCATATTTGAAGAGGTTTTAGGTGACTTCACTGTTGAGGAGAACCCAGGACAAAAGAAAGGCTGTAAGGAGCTTCGTGCTACTTGACCATTAGTCTTCTGCTAAGAGGTGGCGACTTTATTGTTGAACCTGTTTGAAGCTGCAATATATTCCCAGGTATTTCATCTCTTTCATACAAAATGATTAGATTAGAACAACAATCTTTGTCATGTCCTTAGAAAAAGTTATTCTCTGTCGAAAGATATAAAGCCCTAAATTTCAATGGTATTAGTGGTTACCCAAATGTTGTTTCTAGTGAAATTAGGAAGTGTTTGCCAAAATATAATGGACAGAGTTCTGAATCAACAAAAAAATGCTTGCATCAATTCAATAATTTAATGGATGACTATGAGGTAGACCCTGAGGATGTAATCATGAGATTGTTTGCCCAATCCTTGAAGGATGAAGCAAGAGAGTGGTTTTGAACTTGTTACCACATTCGATCAGATCTTGGCAAGAATTTCAATCAACTTTTAATGAGCAGTTTGGTGAGAGGGTTTGTGTGTCTTCCATGCTCATTGATTTATTCAATATCCATATTGGGAAGAAGGAATTGATCCCTACTTTCAATCTTAGATTTGTAAAGGCTTTAAAGAGAATGCCTGAAAATATAAGACCAAATGATGCATTGTGCTTGGTAGTCTACCTGGCCGCATTTGGTGAAGAAATGAGTTACCTCTTAAGGGATAAGGAGCCTGTAACATTTCATCAGGCATGTTAGATTGCCATGGACATTGAAAACAACTGGAAGTATGGAATCCACAAGGGTTATTTCTCTACAAATGTTTGCTGCCCTAAGGCCCCCAATGTTGATGAAAGGTGTAATTCAAGTTTTAAAAATGAGTGTCAGAGCACTTACATCCCTGCTGTCCCAGTTTATGCATCAGTCCATAATGCTGATCATGTAGAGCCCCCAAAAAATTGCCAGCATGTATACAATGATGACCCTGTGGTGTATGTTCAAGCTTTGTTTGACATAAGGAGACTTATGGGAGAGTCAGCATACTCTTTGTTGCCAAATTCTTAGATGCCTTCTTGCAGATTCCTGATGGTTACAAGCCTGAAGAAGATACATGCATTGACTTGTTTATGGAAATATATGAATAAGGTTTGAGTTCATTGTCAAAGAAATTTAAGCCTTAAAGCCTTGATCAGGTATGTGAATGGATTGGAATTATTGACAAGATCAAGTGTGATTATGTAAGGAATGATGAAATAATGGTAATGAATTAGCAAGAGCCTCACGTGAATATAATTGGAGAGGAGACAAAGGTATTTTTAGACACCGAAAGTAAATCACAAAATTATGTACAACTGTATGATGATGACGATTTAGAAGCATGTCCATCAGATGGATTTTTCAATGGTTTGGGTGACAATGAGAGAAGTGATTCATACATTGATCATGAAATTATTGAGTTTTCTCATATACCTTTATCTCCTAAGATTAATCATGATGATCCTTATATTGCTACTCATGATAATTTGAATGAAGTTGAGTTGGAAGAATTCACAATGTGTGAAAGTGGAATTGATATGCTAGTTCTTAACAAGGAATATTCATGCTTAAATGATTTAGTTGTGCACAGTTGTGATCATACAGATCAAGATTCAATATCAATTTCATTAGGAAGCATCAGAGAGCTGGAAAGTGATACAGATCATATAGTTTCAAAGTGCATTGATGTGGCAGAAGTTTTGTATGTAAGGCAATTGGATTATGAGGGTGAAGTCTATGATCAGTTCATGGATGAGGTGTGTTCTTCTCTTGATTCTAGATTTGGTAATGCTGAAGAAGAGTTGGACTGTCATGTAGAAGAAGCAAAGACCTTTGTAATAAGAGTGAATGTCCTTTATGATGAGCCTTCAGATACATTGGGCATTGTCAGTCATATTCCTTATTGGTGTAGGATTAACCCTCTTTTTGCAAATGATAATGAGTGTGAGGAACTTGAAGAAAATCAATATGAGGCACTAATGGACAACATTGAGGATGATTGTTTGAAATTGGCAATTGATCTTGTGCATGAAAATAGTGTATGTTTTCATATGAATCATAGTGATGATGTTCATCTTGAAGATTCTGAATATGGAAAGAGTATTGAAGGATTATATCCAGATAAGGAGTTATCAGAGGATAAAATTTGTGTGGATAAGAAGCACATTTTTTTAATAAGATTGAATTAGAGATATCTGTTTCCATTCATAAGACTGATTTTGGGGATATAAGACATTGTAAACACAGAAATGATATATTTGGCCCATGTTTTCTATACATACCATTTGAAGATTTTTTTCAACTACTCCAAGGTTGCAAAGAGCAGATTGGCGAGAGTGTGGTTGAATATAGCATAATTAGTAGTATGGTGGTGTATTTGCAATACAATATCAGTTAGGATGTAGTTGATATCAATGCCTCTAGTTTGAATCAGAAGCAATCAAATGAAAGCAGGGCATATGACAAATGAGGGTACTGGTTTTTTTATTTTTGGGTGCCCTGGGCCACCCAATCAAGTTTGAAGATGTGATTTTAATGTAAGATGGAACATTTGCTCAGCAGCCTAATGGAGTAGGCACATAGTCTTCATCCCGGAGATCTGGGATCTTGCAATGCCTGCAAGTGGCATGTGTTCCTGAGCAAGAGCCACTATTAGCACCTTCAAATTTCATAAATTTGAAGTGCCTATATCCTTTCAATGTGTCGACAGAGGCTAGGTCAACATGCTGCTCAATCTACCCCGGAGCCCACCTTCGCCAATTAAAATTTTGCAACTCAGAGATCATCTTGCAAATCCGTTTGGTAGGAGGTTTTTTGGTGCATATGGTAACATGCTTGCTCAGTTTCGTGCTTCTAGGATGAGTTTTGATGGGGTATTTAATTCTTTTTTGACTGCGACCGGGCTAGATTTGGTGTTCCAGAAAGTTTTAAATTTCACAATTCTGAAGGTGACCCATTTCTTGTTTTGGCCTAAAACTTCTCCAATTCTAGTTTTGTCAAAATTGAAGACCGTATGATGCATTATTTTAATGCATTTCAGTTGCAACTAAGGCATCCAACATGCCAGTTTACAAAGGAAGTCCCTGAAATCATTCGACAATGCAAGTTCTAAGGAAATGTGTTTGCTCTGAATAATTGATAATGGTCCTGTGCAAATTTTCATGACTCCCCGACATCCCATTTGCCCGCAGTGGAAATGCACCGTTTGCTTGAAGGAGGAAATTCAAAAATTGCCATTTGCCTAAAGTAAAAAATTACAATTTTCAAAAAATTTAATATTTTAAAAGGTAAATATTATAAGGTAGATATTATAACTTTATGTTATAAAGTTTGGGGAAAAAGAAATTAAGTTTTTTTATTTCATTTCACACCATGCACACCTCTTCCTCTCTCCTTTCCCCTGCCATGCGATGGTGTGAAATGGGGTTTCTCTGTAGTTTTGGGCTTGCAGTCTCTTTTGCAGCAGGGATTAAGGTATGCTCTTCTCCTTGGAGGCATTTTGGAGGTCTTCTAGGTCGGATTCGAGGAGAAGGTGTAGCTGCTGCTCACGTTTTTTGCTTCCAGGCACATTTTTGGAGGCTCTATTTGGCCCAAAATTGATGATTCATGCTTCAAATTTGTCCTTGGCCATCCCTATTGCCTGGGCAGAGGTTTTAAGCGTGATTGTGATGATTTTTTTGGTGCCCATAGCCATAAAAACGCCCTTGCACTATCAAAAATGACCCAGTGATGATAAAATTTGACTTAAAGGCTGAAAAATTATGTTCTCTGTTATCTAAGAGGATAGATGCAAGCAGGAGGAGTCTGAAGAGAAGACCATGCAGTGCCATATCGCAGCTGCACACAGGGACGAGAGAACCTTCAGGCAAACCATGCGATGGTGCGAAATGGAGATGTCTGGCAGTTGCAAGTTAAAATATGGATGAAAGTAAAAAGGGGAAAGATGAATTAAATAACTTTTAGCTCCATATTTTAATTTATATTTTATTCTCCTCTTTTCTTTGTGTATTTTGTATTTCCCTAGCTTATTGGCAGTAGCTTGCAATATAAAACTCACCTAACTGCCAGGATGTAATTAATTTTTAGGGCAACATGTTCTTGTTTCTATAAGAGAGCATGTTGTTCCACTTTGTAAAGGGGGATTCTTCTAGGTGTTGGATGCAAGATACTCACACTTTGGGGAGCATTTTGTATTGCAGACTTGGTTCACTTTGTCTGGGTGCAGAGGTATTTTCTATTTTGTAAATGATAAATTTCTAAATGACAATGTTCTTTCCAGATTGAGTTATATGAAAAACACTATTTGTGTGTGTTATTTGTGATTGTCTCCTTGGGTATGAGCATTTTTTTTTTGAGTGAGGTTGCTAATGGTTTCTGAACTCATTCATATACATTTGCTATGTGATATATCTGATTTGATGCATCTATTCAGGGAATGGATTAAATTGTTTTGAGTCAGCTATAAGGGGAAATGTGTTATATCAAGGGATTATTGAAGCATAGAGTCACAAATAATACTTTTTCTTGGACATATTACTGTGAGGCAGTAATATTTTATTTTGGGTCCTCTGAATATGAAGTTTCGTTGTTATGAGGGAACATTTGTAGTGATGGGTCTGACTCTGTTGCCCTGATAAAGCACCGGTCTAAGATTTATTTGCCCAAAGGGTCTAGGAAATCATTGCATTTAAAAGACAAATCATTCAATCTATTTCATGTTTTATTTTGTTTAGGTTTAGGTGTTGCATGTTCTTAGATTTAACCAGTTAGATAATCCAAGAATATTGCCAGTCTAGTGTTGATATTATAAGTCTTGGTGCATACATGAGAACATTCTGCCTGGTATTGAAAAGCTACATGTATTGATTATGAATAAGGGAATACCCTCCTAGGTGCAGCAGAACCTGAAGTGAAGGGGAGATAAAAGATAATCTCCCACTCTGTTGGCCAAGTCTTCCATTGAATTTGATCATGAGAAGTGGCAAAACTTTAGAGTTTGATGTGTGTAGATTTGGGAACCAACAATATCCTTAGCTAAAAAATGAGACATAACATTTGGACATCTATAAAATTTGCCTTGTCACTAAGGTATATGCATAGCAAGAAGGGGGGCAATATGTAGATAGATTTAAACCCCACTAGAAAGATGTTGAAAGTGCCTTATTGGTCAATTTATTGCAACTTAATTTGGATGGTAGTATATCAAAAAAATGTCAAAGTGCCTTTTAGAATAGAGACTTGTGAAGGAGGTCTACATGGTTCAAGTGCAAGGATTTTAGGTCCTGGGAAAGAATATTTGGTTTGCCAGTTGTTTAAGTCCTTGTATGAACTCAAGCAAGCTCCTCAAACCCAGCATATTAAAATTAATCAACATTTTAGGATTTAGGAGTTTCTTACCATAACCAATAGTAAGGCCAATATCAATATTTACACTATTTTAGAAATGACAAGTCTAGGCCTCCTTCATTACTTTCTAGGTGTAGATTTTTGGTAACTTGATCATTCTATTTTTGTATCATAAACTAAGTATGCTAGAATAGTTTAAAAAATGTTCAATATGGCCAAATGTAATCTAAAATCTATGCTTATGGAAGTAGGGATAAAACTCACTTACACATATTCACCTCTAGTCAAAGAATTGATGAATTGTTAATTGGTGGGTAGTTTGATTTATCTTACTACCATTTGACCAAACTTATGTTTTACAATAAGTTGTCTTTCTAGATTCATGTCTAAGCCACAAAAATAACATTGACATGATGCAAAATGAGCTCTTCGATTAGAGGTACCCTCAAGTTTGACATGCTATATTAGAGTTCTACAGATTCATGCCATTTGGGCATACTAACTTTAATTGGGATGTCTCAGTCAATACTCACAAATATATGTTTTTACTCTTGCTTGAAAACTAATATCATGGCAGAACAAGTAACAACATACCTTTCACTGAGATAGAATATAAGGCAACCATCAATAGGGTAGTGAGGTGATGTGGTTGCAAAGGATATTGGTTGATCTTTAACTTGAGCAAATGACACTAACCTCACCCTTTTGTTAAATTATAGTGTGCTAATATGGTGATAAAAATGTTTATCATGCCAAAACCAATCATATTGAAGTTCAACATCATTACATTCGATAATTTATTGATAATGAAGATATTTACCTTTAATATTGTCCTACAAAGGAGCAAATTGTAGACATAATCACTAAACCCCCTGGAAGAGGTAAATTTCTCAAATTTAGAGTTAAATTTCTCAAATTTATAGATAAACTTGGGATTGTATCTAGTTTAGTCATTAAGAAAGGGTATTAGATAAATTATAGAGTAGTTAGCAAAGATAATGGGGTTTTTAAATTGCTAAATTAACTAGGTTGTTGCATCTATCAAAAGATTGTAGTCATTTGGCTTTTTGTGCATTTGTTATTGTTGTTATATGGAGCCTAATCAGACTTGGAGGTTAAATTTTCCCCACTTTTATCGACACAGTTTCCCCACTATAAAGGCATCGGGAGTTATTTTTTCTAATGGTTGACATAAAAAATCCTATTTTGTAACTGACATAACTCTTGATAAAAATGGCTAAGGGTTAGGGTTTCCGTTGATATTGTATTGTATTATTTGCAGCGTTATTGAGTTGCAGGGATTGTTGGTTGTAATCGGTTTGATTTACTGGATAATAATATTGGACTCTCTGTTGGTGGATGTAGCCCAAGTTTGGGTGAACCACATTAAAATTATCTATTGCTGTTATTATTTTTGTGTATTTTTCATTTCTCTGTTCAATCTTTATTTGCATTTAATTGATATCTTCTGCCATTTAACCCTAACAAGTGGTATCAGAGTGGGTTGTGTTTGATTATGGTCTGCAGGAAGGTCTCATGGTTGAGTGGGAGTCTCACGGTTAAGTGGGAGCAATGGCGGACGAGGCTAAATTGAAGGTATATAAATTCAATGGGTAGAACTATCAGTTATGGAAGATGCAAATGGAGGATTATCTCTATCAGAAGGATTTATGGAGGCCGTTGGAAGGAATAGCCAAGAAATTGGCAACAATGACTGATGAGGATTGGAAACTTTTGGACAGAAAGGAACTGGGAACCATTCGGTTGTGCCTGACACCATCTGTGGCATTCAATATAACAGAAGTGAAGACAACAAATGAAATGATGAAAGATTTGGCTAAATTGTATGAAAAACCCTCAGCCTCAAATAAGGTATTTCTCATGAAGCATTTGTTTAATCTGAAAATGATTGAAGGTGGATCTGTGACAGATCATTTAAATGAGTTTAATACGATTACCAGTTAGTTAACTTCTATAAAAGTAAAATTTGATGAAGAGGTGAGGGCTCTCTTGGTTTTCTGTTCTTTGCCAAAAAGCTAGAATAGCTTGGTAATGGCTATAAGTAACTCTGTCTTTGGTTCAAAAACTTTGAAATTTGATGATGTTGTTGGTGTTATCCTTAGCGAGGAAATGTGATGGAAAAGCTCAGGAGGGTCCACATCAAGTAGTGTTTTGAATGCAGAAAGTAAGGGCAGATCAAAGGAGAGAGGAAAAGGTTTTGGAGGTCATGGGAAGTCACGAGCAAAATCAGAGGACAAGAGGTCCCAATCTAGAGGACAGAAGGATTGCTGGTACTATGGGAAACTGGGTCTCAGAAGAATAAATGTTTCAGAAGAATAAATGTTTCAGAAGAAAGATTGCTGGTCTAAGAAGAATAAAGGAGACAAACAAGAAGGCAATAAGGAGGCAAATGTGGTAAGTAATAAATCTAAAGATGATGCTTTGATTCTTTCCCTATCTAATGTTGATGATTCATGGGTTTTAGATTCAGGGGCCTCATTTCATGCTACGCCCCATAGAAGTTATTTTCTTGATTATGTCCAAGGGGATTTTGGGCTGATTTATTTGGGAGATAATGAACCTTGTTAGATTGTTGGAAAGGGAAGAATCAAGATTAAGTTGTAGAATGGGAATCATTGGCTACTACAAGAGGTAAGGCATGTTCCAAGGCTGAGTAGGAACTTAATTTCAGCAGGGTAGCTAGGTGATGAAGATTGCACAGTTACTTTTAATAATAAAAATTAGAAGGTTTCAAGAGGTGCCTTAATAGTAGAAAAAGGTGTGAAAGTAGGCACCTTATATCTTTGTACAGGTCATGCTGTTCCTTCTACTTTAGTTGTTGCAGAGAAAAAATAAACAGGTTCAAGAACAGTTGCTGCAGGTTCACAGGAAGAGACTGAAACAGTTGTTGCAGGTTCTGAGACAACACTGTGGCATAACAGACTTAGGCATATGAGTGAAAAAGGTATGAAGGTACTTCATTCTAAGAAAATTTTTCCAAGTCTGAAATGTATTAATATGGATTTCTGTGAAAGTTGTGTGTATGACAAACAAAAGAGAGTTAGTTATCTCAAGGATGGGAAGCAAAAGAAAGGTGAAAAGTTGGAGCTTGTGCATACAGATGCATGAGGACCAGCTCAGGTATCTTCTCTCGGTGGCTCTTGGTATTATGTTACATTCATAGATGATGCAACTAGGAAGGTTTGGATTTATTTCCTTAGGCATAAATCTAATGTATTTGAAACATTTAAGAAATAGAGAAGCTTGGTTGAGAATGAGACGGGTAAAAGATTAAAATGTCTCAGATCTGATAATGGTGGTGAGTATTGCAACAAAGAATTTGAAGATTATTGTTCCTTTAATGGAATTCGTAGGCAGAAAACAGTTCCAGGGACTCCACAAGAAAATGGAGTGGCCGAGCGCATGTATAGGACAATAATGGAGCATCCAAGGAGCATGAGATTGCATGTTGGGCTGCCTTTAAACATGTGGGCAGAGGCTATCAATACCGCTGTATATTTAATTAATAGAGGTCTTTCAGTTCCTTTAGGTTGTGGTATTCCAGAGGAAGCATGGACAAGTAAGAAGGTGACTTATTCTTTTCTCAAAACCTTTGGATGTGAAGCATTTGCACATGTAGATTATGAAAATAGAACCAAGTTGGATACAAAATAAAAAAAAATGTATCTTTGTTGGATATGGCATTGATGAATTTGGTTATAAGCTTTGGGATGTTGAAAATCTAAAAATTGTGAGAAGCAGGGATGTTGTATTCAATGAGAAGGTGTTGTACAAAGATCAGTTGCAACGACATGAGAAGAAAAAAAAGGATTATGTGGTGTTGGATGATACTCCAAATAGTGATGTTCTAGTGGTTCCTCATGCTCTGCAACAACAACCAGAAGTACCACAAACTCCAATGAATGTTAGACGGTCAACAAGGCTAAGTAGACCTACTGAAAGGTTTTCTCCCTCTTTGTATTCTATTTTGTTAAGAGATGTTGGTGAACCGGAAGGGTATGATGAAGCTATGCAGGTGGATACAAAGGTTCAGTGGGAGCTTGCAATGAAAGAAGAAATGGACTCCTTGCTGAAAAATCAGACTTGGGAATTATGTAAGTTGCCTACACGTAAAAAGGCTTTACCAAACAAATGAGTTTATAGGTTGAAAGAGGAAGCTAGAGGTAAGAACATATTTAAAGTCAGGTTAGTTGTAAAAAGATTTGCACAAAAATAAGGTATTAATTTTGATTATATTTTTTCTTCGGTTGTTAAGATAACTTCTATTCGTACTGTTTTAAGTATTGTGGCTGCTGAAGATTTGCATTTAGAACAGCTAGATGTGAAAACTACCTTTCTCCATGGTCATTTGGAGGAGGAGTTATATATGGAACAACCACAAGGATTTGAGGTCAAAGGTAAGGAGAAATTGGTGTGTAGATTGAAGAAGAGTTTATATGGCTTGAAACAAGCACCTCAACAATGGTATTTGAAATTTGATAGTTTTATGGTTGAGCAAGGCTACAGTCGGTGTAATTTTGACAGTTGTGTTTATTTTAAGAGGTTGGATAATGACAACTACATTATTTTATGTTTATATGTTGATGACATGCTTGTAGCAGGGTCTAACATGGATCATATAAGAGAGTTAAAACAACAATTAGCATAACCATTTGCTATGAAGGATTTGGGGGTAGCAAAAAAAATCCTTGGTATGAAAATTTGCAGAGATAGGAAGAACAAAAAATTGACTCTATTTCTGGCTGATTATGTTGAAAAGGTGTTGCAGAGATTCCATATGGAGAATGCAAAAGCTGTTAGCACACCTTTGCGTAGTCATCTGAAATTGACTAAGGAGATGTGTCCAAAGACATAAGAGGAGGAAGATAAAATGTCCAAGGTACCATATGCTTCAGCTGTAGGAAGTTTAATGTATGCCATGATATGCATGAGACCAGATATTGCACATGCTGTAGGAGTCGTAAGCAGGTATATGAGTAATCCTGGATTAGAGCATTGGAATGCGATAAAATAGATTCTTAGATATTTGAGAGGTACATCCAATAAACACTTATGTTTTGCAGGCTCTAATACTGGTTTAGTAGGTTATGTAGACTCAGATTTGGCAGGGGATATTGATACCAGGTGGAGTACTACAGGTTATGTCTTTACTGTAGGTGGAACAATAGTGAGTTGGATCTCACGGTTGCAAAAGGTGGTTACTTTATCCACCACAGAGGCAGAGTATGTAGCTGCAATAGAGGTAAGCAAGGAGATGATATGGCTGCAATCTTTCATGGAAGAATTAGGCAAACGACAGGCTACCGGTTATTTGTTTACGGACAACCAGAGTGTCATACATCTTGCAAAGAATTCTACCTTGCATTCAAAGACCAAACACATACATTTGAGGTATCACTTCATTCGATCGATGTTGGATGATGGACAATTAAGGCTGTAAAAGATATATACAAATGAAAATCCAGCAGATATGTTTACAAAGCAGTGACAAGGGAGAAGCTGAGCTCCTCTTCAGCTTCAATTGGTCTTCAAGACTAAAAACAATAAAATCAGAACAACAGGGTCCAGGGTGTTTATTTCTAGTGGGAGCTACAGGGTTGGTAGTGTTATGATCAGTCTCCAAGTGGGAGATTGTTGTTATATGGAGTCTAATTAGACTCGGAGGTTAAATTTTTCCCTTTTATCAACGTGGTTTCCCCCCAAAATATTTAACAAGGGAGTGCAGGGGGGGCAAAGCCCCTCCTGTGGGGCCTGGGGGGCTTGGGGACGGAGCCCACGGTGGGGGTTTGGGGGCAACGCCCCAGCGGGGGTTACTGGGGGCAGCGCCCCCGAAGCAAAAATTGCCTATTATTTTATAAAGGTGTCGGGAGTTATTTTTTCTAATGGCCAACATAAAAAACCCTATTTTGTAATTGACATAAGTCTTGATAAAAACGGCTAAGGGTTAGGGTTTCCGTTGATATTGTATTGTAGCATTTGCAGTGGTATTAAGTTGTAAGGATTACTAGTTGTAATCGGTTTGATTTACTGGATAATAATATTGGACTCTCTGTTGGTGGATGTAGCCCAAGTTTGGGTGAACCACGTTAAAATTATCTCTCGCTGTTATTATTTCTGTGTATTTTTCATTCCTCTGTTTAATCTTTATTTACATTTAATTGATATCTTCTGCCGTGTAACCCTAACAGTTATATGGTCACTATATTTGTTAGGCAATTACTAGTTTATATATATAATAACATAATGTAATGTCAAATTATTGCCTGTGTATTCAAGTTTATAAAGTTAATACCAATGTAGTCGACATACATTTTCAACCAATATTTCTAGAGAAAGAAATGACCCTCAAGCTATAGAGGCTTTGAGCAAGTACTAAACCATACGTGAAAACATATTAAAGTGGAAAATTTGGGTGAAGAAAAAATAATACATGCTTCCTATAATTACAATTATTAATGGCCTTTTATGTAGTTAAGTTTTTGGTATGGAAGTGGAGGCAACTCCTCAAATGGGTTGTTACAACTAGAACTTGTGGAAATGCTCCATGTAATAAATGGAAGGACCATTTACCTCTTCTTAGTCATTTAAGGTAAAATATTTTACCCTTTTCTCCCTTAGAAATGGATTCGTGGAAACTCATGGTCCTGGATTTTTGATGTGAGAAAATGGCAGTTACAATAGAAAACCCAATAATATTCCTCCTTTATCCTCATGGTGCAATATCTCTTAGAACTAGTCTTCAAACTAGTAGTATTGCACTCCTGGGGATCCATTATGGCATTAGCTAAGTAAGAATGGATTCATGCCCTTTTCTATTTTTCATTTTAACTTAAAACCTAGGGCATGAGAATAGTGTTAGGAAATGTATCTCAACCTTGCAATTACAAAAAGTATGACTTTTCGGTTATAAAACATAAAAACTTAATTGCTGGGCTATAGGGTTGGTTTTTGACCAAAATAAACTTTTTGGGTGGTCTGCATCACCATCAAGGATTCATGATGCGTAGATCTCTTCAAGCTCTTCAATTGAAAAAAATGGATCCAATTGGCCTCCCGAATCAAAAGTTATGGCCTCTGCAAGTTGGGCCTCCCATATTGAAAATGTAAAAATGTGTTGGACATAGAAAATAGTTGTAGGGGGGAGTTGCATGTGTTGATGTGTGTTTTGACACATCATAAGACATCTTTGATTAGATATAATGAAACCTTAAGAATGTGGGCACCGCTTTTGGGTGGTTTTAGCTCATGGTTTTGTAATTACCATTTGATAGTTTCATGTATTGTATCTCCTATATATTAGGTGCTTGAGATGGAGGTTGGGTGTGAAAGTCTTATAGATGTTGAGTTGCCTCTAGAACTCTAGTTGGTGATACTCTTGTGAAATCTTGCTTTGTAAATATATTGTAATCTTGTTGATTTCTAAATAATATATTGGGTGGCTTTTGGAGTGTGGGGTTTTTCTCCTAAAAGGGTTTTACCCACGTAAATCATTGTGTTGTGGTATGATTTCTATTTATGTTTATTTTTGTATAATTTTTGTAACTATTGTAAAGATCTAAATTTTTTTGCATAACCTCCTCTCAAGATTAGTGTAGGAAGTTGTTCTACTACCTTAGCTTCCTTACAAGTGGTATCAAAGCTTGATCACCTTTGGTTTCAGTTGTGGGTTGTTGGGTTTTTTTTAAAACTAATCCTGTATTGAGTGGGAATTTGTGTAGAAGACACTTTGTGATCTTGTTGTAGGAATTTTTAGATGGTGAGTACATCAGGGAGAATAGAGGTAGAAAATTTTTTTGGTAACAATTTTGAGATGTGAAAGTTGAAGATGGAAGATCTGTTAATTGATCGAGATCTGTGGGATGTTGTTGATGAGCATGTTTCAAGGCCTACAGATGCTACTTTGGCTACTCAATATGATGCTATGGGCTGTAAAGCTAAAGGTCTAATTAGATTGTGATTGGCAGACTCTGTTTTAATCAATGTACATGAGAGTCCTGTACAAAGAAACTATGGAAGAAACTTGGTGAGATATATCAAGACAAATCTTTAGTGAACAAAATTTTCTTGAGGAAGAAGTTGTATCCCTTGAAAATGGAAGAGGGTGGATGAATTGCATACCACCTAGAAGCATTCAATATGATGGTGGCTCAATTGACATTAGTTGGTGTAAAAATGGATGAGGAGGAGAGATGTTAGATCTTGCTTTGTTCTTTGCTTGATTCATGGGATTATCTTGTTATGGATATTGGGAGTACTTCTGTTGTCTTGAAATTTGAATTTGTTGTGGGTTCTATTCTTTCTAAAGAGATGAGGAGGAAGGTATCCATCAGTGCCAAAAAGGCCCTAAATGTTCCTGGAAGCCCTAAAGAAAAAGGTAAGAAGAGCGAGAAATGTGATAAATCCAAGTCCAAGGGGAGATCTAAATCTCCTAGAAAGTCCAAAGTTATTTTCTGGAACTGCAGTAAGCCTAAACACTTCTCTTAGGAGTGCAAAGAAGAAAAGAAGAAGAAAAAGAAGAAATTTGATTATGATTCTAATCTAGAGAAGGAAGATGATGATGTGTCCATTGTAGATTTGGCCACTCGTGTAGGTAATGATGCATGGTTAATTGAATTAGGTGCATCTTTCCATATGACCCCTAATAGAGATTGGTTTTTTTAATATGAAGAATTTGATGGATCATTTAAATATTTTTGGCTATGGTAAATTTAAAATCAAACTTCTTGATGGTAGAGTAAAAATGATTAATGGTGTGTTGCATATCATTGGATTAACATGAAATTTACTATCTATGAGCAAACCAATAGATGTGGGTGTGCATGTAGTCTTTTTTGATACAAGTCACAAGATGGTTAGAGGTGCTATGGTGATTGCTAGAGGTGTTAGATTTCACACATTGTATAATCTTGATGCATGCACTATTGCGTGCAATAGTACTTCTATGAAGAGCAAGTTCATGACTACTTCATTGGAAAAGGAGAGGGTTTCATCTTCAATAGATGGTTGTGGCTTATGGGTACCTAAGGGTGCTCTTTCTTCTAAATCAAAATTGCCTACAGAGAAGACTGTTATAGCACTAGAGATTAGGCCACATTGGAGAAAAGGGTCAAAGGACCTTGAAAAATAAAAACCTTGTTGAAGGTTGATTGATTGTAATCTTGATTTTTATTTATACGAGCATTGTATTTATGGTAAACAAAACCACATTCATTTTTACTTGAGTTCTCATAAATCTCGTGGTGTATTGGATCTTATTCATTTTGGTCTGTTTGGTCCTATAAATGTTCCTTCCATTGGAAAATTGACATATTATGTTTCATTTATTGATGATTATAGCAGAAGCACATGGGTATATTTTCTAAAAAGTAAATCTAAAGTTTTTTGTTATGTACCTAGGGATATGATATTAAATGTGTTTAGGTGAATGTATATGTTGACATGTGGCACACATCCCTTAAGTTAGTTATGTTGGGTCATGTGGACAACTAGTATAATTAATTATATTAGGTGTTGAGTAGGCATTTATTAGAATTACCCCTCCATTATGTTATTAAGGGGAGGTACATATAAAGTAGGTGATTATCATTGTAAGGATATGTGTTGAGTATGATATTGTATTTGGGATCGCTTCGAGATATAACGTGGAGTGGATTCTTCCATAAGGAGTATTATACGATGTTACCCTGCCTTAAGGATTTATTCTATTTCTACATATATTGGATATTAGGGCATCTTGGCCTAGGATGAACATCTCTTGTGTTGTGTGAGATCTATATTCTGCATTATATTATTTCCATTATTATATGTGTGGATCTTATCAAGTGGTATCAAAACTACGATTTGAAAAAATGTGCAAAAAACCTTGAGTTTTAGAGATTCACCTATATCTTTCAAAAGGCTGTGAATGTTTCTACAATTTTTTTACTGTAGGTGTAGGATCATCTAACGATGTCATAGTCCAAAGATTCGGTTTGTATCATCAATATTGAGTGAGTTATTGCAATTTTATGATTTTTTATAATTTCACTTTATAAGATGCAAATCATGGATTTTTTTTGATATTTTTATACTTCTGGAAGTCTCGCCAAATTTTATTAGGGGTATGTTATTTATGCTTTTATTTTTGAGGCCAAAAACAATATGAAATAATTCAATCAAATTCAGACATCGTTGGAAAAATTTAGAAACCCTAGTGTCAATGGGGATTCCTAATTTTGCTGGAAGTGGAGATGCACTAGAATGGTGGGAAAAATATAAAAGAGCTCATTGTAAAATTGTAATATGGCTTATAAATTTTTCATCATCCTTAAAAGGTGAAGCTAGACAATGGTATGAATAATCATGAGAGGATATTTCTTTGGATGAACTAGAACAAGCATTTTAGATACATGGGATCAAGAAGAAGATGAAGGAAAAGAACAAGAAGATGGAGAATAGGAAGATGAAGAAGAAAATGGAGAAGAAGAATTAGAAGGAGGAGAAGTAAAAGAGGATTATGAAGAGAAGAGGAAGGATACATGTACATGCACTTTAGCTCCAAGGATGGAGGATTCAATATATCCTTCAATTTCATCGATGTATTCAAAAGGCAAAAGTTATTGTTTATATAAACCCTAGCAGCAAGTATATCTTCATCAACATGGACTTATCCAAGAAGCTATAGGTACAATCACAACACATCAAGAAAAGTCAAATATTGGGTGAGGATATTCAAATTTTTGAAGATTTGAAGCTCTCTATGGATATGTATGTTTTGCATTCAAACTTTCATGCTTTGGATATGGATGGGTTGGATATTGTTCTTGGTTATCCTTGGTTAGAATCTTTGGGACCAATAAACATCAATGTGCAAAAGAAGTTCATTAAGCTTTGGTATAGGAGGAAAAACGTTACATTACATGATATTACACATAATGAAGTCCAAAAGAAAGTTAAGCAAGAGCAAGTTCAAGAATCTACTGAAGATTACATCAATGAATCAGAGGACATGCAAGAGGAGCAAGATGTAGAGAATAAAGAGAAGATAGGTAATTCTCTTCATAAACCAACAAAACAACTGGAAAAAAATGATGAAGAATTGGAGAAGGTTCCGGTGATAGAAAAGGGTGCAATATATAGGCATCCACATCATGTTGAGAGACAAGAATCATGGAAGAAACCATCATTGAGACATAATACTATAGGGAAACAACAATCCAATTACTATGGACTTATATGGAATCAAAGGAACAACTACAACAATCAGTGGTATCATAGAAGTAATATCTATTCATGGCAACAAAGGAGGACTTATTGTGATAAGGAATGGAATCCAATAGGTGCAACAAAATATGGATCAAGGATGGGATCTAGGTACTATCAAGATAAAATCATTGTAAGGATCAACTATGGATGGTTGGATGATTGGTCATGGTGACACATTTGCAATGACTTGCGACAGACATACTATTTGGCTTCTTCTCATGTTTCGAGGACGAAACATGTCAAGGAGGGATGGCATGTTATGTACCTAGGGATATGATATTATAATATATTTAGGTGGATGGAGATGCTGACATGTGACAAACATCCCTTAAGTTAGTTATATTGAGTCATGTGGACAACTTGTATAATTAATTATATTAGGTGTTGAGTAGGCCTTTATTAGGATTATCCCTCCATTATGTTATTAAGAGGAGGTATATATATAAAGTTGATTATCATTGTAAGGATATGTGTTGAGTATGATTTTGTATTTGGGATCTCTTGGAGATATAGCATGGAGTGGCTTCTTCCATAAGGTGTATTGTACGGTGTTACCCTACCTTAAGGGTATTCTATTTCTACATATATTGGATATTAGGGCATATTGGCCCATGAACATCTCTTTTGTTGTTTGAGATCTATATTGTACATTATATTATTTCCATTATTATACGTGTGGATTTTATCTTACTCATTACTTGTAGGGTGAATACTTGACATGATTTAATACTTTTCGATTTGGTCTAGTTTCCTATAGGGATCCTACAAATATCCAATTAGAGACTATATTTTGACCCCTATAGTTGTTTCATGATGTCTTTGCCTTTCCTTTTTTTGGTGTTTTGTTTACTCTACCTTGGTTATCTTGGTTTTTCTCTTGTCTATCCAACCTCATGCTCGCCTAGCCTCTTGATACAACCTAAACTTTCATAACCTTAATCATTGAGTTTCACTAAACAACTAGTCTTCCATGTGGCACTCCCTTGTTGACCAAGCCAATGCTTTGTGTCACTTGTGATGTGTTTCCACTTGTTTCCTAATGAACTATCATCAACCAACCATAGTGTGACACATGTCCAAACACACTTGAACACCCAAAATTAATGGGATAGCACACTTTCCACACAATTGAATTTTGTGGCCTCCCATCAATGCAAGGAGATCCCCACACACATTTAGGGAATTTTAGCTTACTCTTTCACCTATCTTATCTACCCATGCATACTAATTTTACCATCTAGTTTGAATGCAACCTATGCTGTCCTAACTAGAACATGTATAAGCATAAAGAAAGCTTACAAATAAAATTTAAACTAAACTTGGTTAGTGTTAACTTGGTTTTGACTCTCTGATCCTTGTTTTGCAATATTTAATGGCATATTTGCCTAGAGTTCATGATTCAAAGACTAAGTGGGTGACAAAGTTATTGTATACATGAAATTGTGATACCTTGAAGAACAAAACATAATAACAAAGTATGGGAGAATGTTCTTTCCCCGCTTTAGCATGACAACCTCCTGGTAGTTTGTTACTTTCTATGGATGACCTGCATACTCTAGGCACATTTTCTCAAGATCTAGAATGCCATGAATATGGAATACAGATGTGGCTATGAATTTTAGCTTATTTGTTCTAGATATTTGTGAAAGATCACATCTAGAAAGAGAATTTAATATAAAATATAACAAAGGACTGTAACAAAGTAATTAGATTAGGAATTAGACTAAAGAGTTACAAATTCTGAGAGAGCTTTGTAATCCTTAGGCTAGATTTTCCACTCTTCTTTGGAGCCCTACTATTTCAAGTGTTTATAATATATTGTAGATGCAATGAACTCCTATTTCTCATTAATATAATAGAAATATTTCAAATTTGATTAATTCCTAGTGTTTAAACCTTTATATTGCACTTGCATATGGTGTATGATAGTCTTAAGCCCCTGTTATTAAGTATCCCTTTGAAGATAGCACTAGTGCCTACTCTAGTTGTGCAAATATAGATTGAGGAGGAGAATGCTTCAATGATTATTCATTCTTCTGGCAGTACAACATTCCTTCTTGGAACATTGAGCTCTATCTCTTTAACCCATTGCTTTTACCTTTTCTTTGATAAATAGTAGAGTGGATTTTATTACAATTTATTCATACACGTGTTGATATGTATGAGCTCATTAAATGTGCATGAAAACTTAGCAAATTTCCCTAAAACTAAGCTTAACTTAAATTTTCCATCAAACTTCGAAGGGATTCTTACTAGGCCCCTTGTAAAAGCAACAAACATTTCCCTTTGAGTTATCCTACAAACCTGAGAACCAAAAAACTAGAGACCTTGAGGAGAATTACTAATCTCCTTTCAAGAAAGAAATCAGACCTTTGATTCCTAACTATTTGGCTGTGTGTCAATTCATAGCTAAATAGTAGCCTTGTCATATGAATATTGGTCATAAGTGGCTATGTGGGTGAATAGGAGGGGGCCATGTGGTCACAATTGCCATGTTTGGTGGGGCCATCCATATCCTTTTTCTAATATGTTCTTGCATGATTATTTTAATGCACAAGGGTTGGTGTGTGTGCATGGTTTTGATTGCCATAGTAGATAGGTTGAATAATTGTTGAGTTTAAAGGTGGATGATAGAGTGCCATATGGATGTGAGTTGGTGATATGTTTTGTGGGCCTACTACATACTTAGCAAAAGGTTCAATTAGAGGTCAAATGTGCGTGGTTATATAGAGTTGATGGAGCTATGTGTTTGAATACTATAGTACCAACCAAATGATGGAATGAAAGGTGAGTGATTGTACTAACCATATTTGGGCCATAGTTGTTGATTTGAGTGCCATTGTTTAAAGGGTTTATCAAAGGTTTTATGTCTATAGTTTTTCAAAGAGCTAAGTACCATAAGACTAGAGTTTTAAGTGCAACTCATAGAATGATATAAAAGGCAAGTGCACATGTGGTTTAATATCTCTGTAGAGCCCTAAAATAGAGTGATTTTGTAGTATGGTCAACAAGACTCAACAATACTAGATTATCATACGTGAGCAGTTGAGGTTTAATAGCTTAAGAGAGCCCTACAATTTTTGAAAAGTGATAGAACTCATGCCTTGTGAAATAAACAATTCAAATTTTAATCCTTAAACATGGGTGACCATAGTCCCAACATTTAATTTGCTCCATTATCTAATGAAGATCGTGATGGTGTCAGATTGTCATTGATGTCAAAAAGGTTGAGTTGATATTAGTGAACATCTGAAGAACACTAATGAGAAGGTAAGTGCAAGAGGTTGATGCTTGGTCATATCACAGCTTGTTTAGTATACTTGGTTAGTGATCATGCTTCATCAAGAAGTTGTGTGAAGTTGTGTGAAGTTGTTGACAGGAGTTGTCATATCACAGCTTGTAGTATGCTTGGTCAGTGTTCACAATTTGTCATCTTGATTGTGGCTTATTGTAATCATAGTGGTTTGGAGGTTTGGTATGATCTCAGTATTCATATGGTGTTCATCTCAGTATTCAGGTGATAAAACTCTTACAAGTGGTTCATGATGTTATAGTGACAAGTGACACATATAGTGACAGATTGATCTTCTGTGAAATGGTGTGAATAGTTTGGTCATCTCAGTAAAAGTGTGACATTTGATCTTCAGGTTTACTTGATCTTCTTATTGTGACCATATTCTTATCTCTCTATTGTCTAAAAACAAAGGGTGTTGGGTCATGTAATAAGTTTGTTTGTCATAGCTGTCATAAATGATGTCTCATCTTTATTTTAAAGGATCTGTGACTAGTTTGATCTCTGATTAAATATACTACATCTGCTCTTTTACCTCATGGTTTAAAGGTTATTAACACCCAAACATTAGTGTTGCCCAAGATATCTCTTTACCCCTTCTAAGCCTATTTAAAACAGTCAAATGCACTTTTTGTTCTAATTCATGGGTGACCGGTCGGGGTGGTTGGTGTCACTTAAGTGACAAGGTTAAAGGGTTTGGCATCATGTTGAAACCGGCCTCCCTTTATACAATTACCGATAGCATCGGTCTCTTCCAAAAGCCTTGGGCGGGAAATCAATTCAAATGGCCCTCTTCAAATGTTTGTTATGGAGCGCGTTTTTCTTTAGAGATTTTTATAAGTTTAAAAACAATTGAAATTGCTTTAAAGGGCCCGCGATATATTCAAAGAGGGAAGGTTTGTTTTTTGTTTAAACTTAGTATGTCATATTTTATGACATTGAAATAAAAGGTGCATGGTATTAGTGGGAGCCCGATATGTAAGGGGTATTTAATTTTAAAAAAAAGTTTCTATTATGGATATAAGCCTTTTATGGCTTTAGTTTTTTTTAGAAACTTTATACTAAGAAATTTTTTAAGGAGATTTTTATTGTTTTTTTCTAAAAAGGAAAAATCTTTATGAAGATATTTTTGTATATTGGAAGTCACAAAAGAGATAAACATTAAAAAAATTTTGAGGAGATTTTTTGGGATATGAAGAATATTATTGAAAAGAATATGAAGGATCATGTTTGCAGAGAAGATGAACGAAATTTTTGAGAAGGAGATGAAAGATTGGAGGGATGTTCAAAATGAAAATTGAAAAGAAATTGATTTTTTTTTGCAGAGATATAATTCGTTTGGTTCAGGATTTGTTGCAGGTTATTTTTAAGGAAGAAGTTGAAAAGATTTGTTATTTGCAGGAGATTGTTTTTTGAAGATATTTTTGAAGTTTGATGATTAAATTTTCTTGCAGGAATATCAAGAGAAAGATAATATTTTCAGGGCAGATTGGTGCAAAAATAAATATGATTTCTAACTCTTATTTTGCAGTTTGATTGAAGGCTCATTTTGATATTATTTTGTAGGAAATAATTTTTGTGAGAGATCTTAAAAATGGCAAATGATCAGGAAATTGAAGAGAATTGAATTGAAAGATGACAAGATGAGATGCATTGTTTTTGAAGACATTAAAAAGAGAAGATGAAAGGACAAAATGATCTTCAGTGAGAACAAATGACTGTGCAGAATGTGAAAGGTGAAAAGACATCTAATTTACATATAATAGTTTTCCAGGTGCATTGATGGATGAATTAAGAAGGATAGATATGAAACATACAGTGTTGTGAAGTGTTGTTGAAAATCAAGCAGTGTTGTTGAGAATCAAGTAGTGCTGGTGTTGTAGAGTGGATCATGATACAGGATTGAAATATCTGAGTTTGTATAAGATTTGGGAATGGTCATTTGACAGAAAGATGAGAGAGAATAAATGTTATGTATTGAAACAGAGAAACCCTCTGAATTTGTATTTTCAGTTTGTTCTGTAATAGGGGTTGGTGCTCCTTGAAGCTGGTGCTTCTAAATAGTATGCCAGTGAGGCTTGTAGGTCAGTGAGACCTCAATAGTCAGTGAGACATAATATTCAGCCAGTGAGGCTTTGTAAGATGTTTTCAAAGTTAAGCCAGTGAGGCACTTCATGAGTGGTTTTTCTACCCAGAGAGGGTTTTCCACTCCAGTAATTTTTGTGTCTTGATTCATATTGGTCATCTTTCTATGGTTGTATGTTTTACTCATGAGTTTTGTTTATCATTCTCAGTTATGTGCATATGTGTTTGACAAAGTTATGTGCATATGTGTTTGACAATTTAATGATTACTTTCTCTCCTTGTGATCTGAAAGTTAAAGTGTGTAAAAAGATTTGAAAATTCATACAACACTGATTCACCCCCCCCTCTCAGTGTTGATTGTACTCCTATAGATCAATGCTATGCATGGCTTGTTTACATCATCTGAACAAGATTTCTCCCATGTTCATGTAGAATCATATCCCCAGACAATCTCAACCTACCTTCATAGTGAAAATCAAATACATTTGTGAGTTGTAGTTTGTGGTGCTTAGGATTTTACACTTGTCATTATTTAAAGTGAGCTTGAGTAGAATGGATTGTTATAGATATGTGTTCTCTAAAGAACATATCTTTGGCCAATTTTTAAACTTGTATGTTGTATTTATTCCTTGGGCAAAATTTGTATAGGTGTTTTGTCTAGTTCAACATATTCTTGGGTGTCAAAGGATGTATGTTTGGTCTTGGTTTTGTGTATTTCATTCATTATAGATCTAGAGAATTTTTAGTCCAATAAGATCCTCTCCATGGTTAATTGTACATCATTATTTAATTGAGATGTTTTAGGAGATTGTATAAACTTCTAAGGTCAACACTTGTTAGTTTGTTTTCCTTGTAACTAATAAGTATATTAACAACTATAAAAAAATTCTTAGTCTTTGAGAAAATATTTTCACAATAACATATGGGGTATGCTTTTCCCATTTATATCTGCCACAAATAAAATCTTTGCACAGCCATAGGAAACTAGGCATAATATCAATTAGATGTCTCACGAAGCCATAGAATATTAAATCAACGCAGCATCCATTCCAAACATTGTGCAGGGCATGCGAGGAGTCTAAAAATGCCATAATATGGTTATATAGATTGTAGCTGTGTAAAAGCACGCCATGAAATCATAAAGAGCCAGCCATACATACCATTGCGGAAGCTTCTTAACAATAGCGAAACTCTTATAACTATACATTAAAAGAATCTTTGCACAAGTAAGGATAGTGTGCTCGTCAACTAATATAGTTCCCCCATGCAATTCCAATGAAATATTCACACAGAATGGCACACCGTTTACGTTCTCCACAGAAATATTAAACAGTTCGCCCATGGAACTCACGTTTCAGCATCTGAATATTTTAAAGATGTCTGTTTTGATGTAAAGACAGAACATGTTACTTTCTCAAGACAGAACATGCACAAAGCATGCCAAACTTGTTAATAGTTGATGGTGTATAATCAGTCCAAGCTCTATGGAATGAATATAGACCTTATGTTACCGATCCCCATAACAATTAAGGAAAAATGCATTGAATGGCTTGGCCAAATACATAGAACACACCCAACTCATTACTTTCTCAAGAGAGAACATACAAGAGGCGTGATAGGCCGTTTTATGTTATAAAAAAGAGACGAAACTTGCTAGTTTGATAGTGTTGATCTCAGCGACACTAAGGATCATTTATGAGGCATGTAGAATTTTAAAGGTTTTCATTTAAAAGAATAGGTCGCGTGGACGGCATTTAGATTTAAAGGGGAGTCATTTAGAGGAATATTTGTCATTGGAATACATTTGAATTTAAAGGAAAGAAAGATATAGATTTAAACTATATTGCATCGATTCATTTACAGGAATAGATGGTACTGAAAAAAGAACGGAACACAGTGGGTGGTTGGTGGTGCGGCCACCATGGTGTTGTGGTGAGTGAGGGAGAGAGGGAGAGAGAGGGAGAGGGAGGGAGGGAGGGAGGGAGGGAGGGAGGGAGAGAGAGGGAGAGAGAGAGAGAGAGAGAGAGAGAGAGAGAGAGAGAGAGAGAGAGAGAGAGAGAGAGAGAGAGAGAGAGAGAGAGAGAGAGAGAGAGAGAGAGAGAGAGAGAGAGAGAGAGAGAGTCCATCTCAGTTAAATATTTATATCTAGTGTTTGACAAAAATGGCTATAAATGTGGGTGGTAGAATAAATGTCTATCTCATTTTGTGGCTTGAGTGGTTCAAGCAAATCTTCTTATTTTTTGTTATTTTAATTATACAAGTAAATCTTAAAGAATTTGTAGATAATATATTCTAATCATTTGTGATATTTTCTAAGTAAATTCTATTTATAATTTTTTTAATATATAATTTAATTCATGTTTTTAAATATTTGTTAATAAAGTGTTTTATTTGGGGACAAATGATAACTTTTGAGACATTTCTAACTTAGAGGATCCCTTGTCTTCATCTCTATCCTCCATACTCTACTTCATATTGGTCATCATTTTCTAAAATCCACACCACGTATCTATGTTGACCATGACCTCAACTACAAAGGCAATGTCACTTTATTTCTATACATCCCTTTCCATTTAACATCAAATTTATAATAAGAATCATTTTGTTTTAGCCTATCGAGTCAATAAATAATTCTATGTGTCTCTTGTTATTTTGTTGGCATTTCTTCTAATTCCATTCTGGGAGTTATAAAGGAAAATTGTACAAAATGGTAGAAGGTAATTAAAAATAAAAAATTAAATGAACAAATCAACATGTTTCTAGGACACTTATTTTTTACTATTTAGAAATAACAAAATCATTTGATAGCGTGTTTGCTCAAAATTCAGAACACCTCAAAAAATGGTTTTGGATAGTTACACAACCAAATATAAGAAAATTAAACACTTGCCATTATAAGCACCCAAAATTGCATGTGTTGACATACAAGTCCAATGATGATTTTGTAGTCTAGCTCATGACCCTCATAGCATGTGCATTTCTCTTTACAACTTTTCTGTATTGATGGAATCCTTCCTAGTGCATTAACACCCTCCTTTGTTTGTTCTTCACCCTTGTTAGCTACCCTCTTGGCTTGTCTTGCCTTCTCACCTTCCATATCTTTAATCACATGCCTTGAGCTGTAGAGGCACTTGAGAGTCCTTAGGGTCCCTCAAACAACCCATGTTAAATAGTAGGGTTGCTCAGATAACTTTCCCTAGTAAGAGGGGTGACCCACCATCTAACACATCTGATCCTATCATATGTTGGCAAGCATAGGAGTCTCTCTAATTTGTCTTATTTTTCTCTAGTTTTCCTTCTAATCAATAGTTTTTTGAGTTGTGGATGCCACATTTTCTTTCTATCTTTCATTCTTATCATTAGCTAGAGATTTTTCCTCTTGATTTTATCCTTTTCTTATTTAAACCATCATTCCCTCATTCATAAGGGAGGAGAATTTTTAAATATAAAGTCTTTGAGCAATTTTGAAGAAGATATTTTCTACATTGGGAATATAATAGGAGGATTTAGGGTACCTTTGCAAGTCTTCACTAGAAGCTATGCATCCCTTCCTCTAGGAATGGGATCACCTTTAGAAGATTGTAATCTTCTTTGTAAAGCTCAAATCTTAAACCCCCATAGTTAGGCTCTAGCCTCACCCATGAAGTGTACTAAAAACTTCTTTAAATCTTTCCTTCCTCCCAAATAACTCCCAATTTAGATCTTCCCTTTCCATCAAGCAGACTACCCCAAGGCTGTAATAGGAGAAGACACTGCTGATTAAGTTATATTCTTTGATGAATCCAATCATAGTGTCTACAAAGAATCTTCAAAGATTCATCACATTCTTTAGTTTTAAAGGTATTTTCATTCAAAGTTCCATTTATTTTAGTAATTAGATTGCTTAATTTTTTCTAAGGATTATAACAATTCATTGTTGTTTCTTAGTTAGTCTAAAATTTACTTCCTTGGGTAGAGTTAGATTTAAATTACTTTTCACATCTTACAAATAGATTAGAATTTATTTGAAGTATTTTCTCAAAATTGAAATCTCCAAAAACACAATATAGGTTGCATGCAAGGTCATATAGAAGTAATTAGTTGCACATAGTTAATTAGTTCACACTTTGCTAAGTTCATAAAATATAAAATATAAAAAATTAGAACAAGTTATTTTCTACATACATTTAGATATTATACATTTAATTAAAATCTCTCAAAATTAAAAATGTAACACAAGAAGAAAGAAGCCCTCGATACCATCATGAGGCATTCAACAAATGTTAAACCAACCATCAAGCAAAGCAAGCAATCATGTAAACACATTCAAAATTACTCTATTAAGTTTCCAAATGTTTCTAAGGATCAAAGAAGACTATATTTAGGTAGTTTTGCATGAAATTTAAGAGAACCAACTTATTTTCAGGAAAATTTGAGAAGATAATGAACAAAGGTAGATAAGAGAAGAGTCCTACACAACAGAGTGTGTTCTCTTGATGAAACTCATTGAATTTATCAATGTTAGAATTGCAACAATAAAGATTTGATGAGTTATATGATAAAACCCAAACGTACCAACCATTCCACATCCAACCCCAAAAATCAAGACTATAGTTTACAACTAGGTGCTCCTTCCTCAAGAGGTGAGTGAAGGTAACATAACCCCTACTTCAAATGATCATACTACCATTATCTATGAGATACTATTTCTAGGTGAAGAGAATGATATATCAAATTCTACATTGCTTAGTTTGTTTTCATTAGAGGAGTGAGAGTGATTTGATCCATTCCATCAACAAGGATGTACTACATGTGTCATTCTATGTCCACCTTATTCACTTTAGTGGTGAGTAGATCTAGAATATCACATAATTTGATGAACTTGACGTGAAAAGAAAATATTTCTAAGAAAGCTCTTTCATTTCCATATTTCACTTCAACATTTTAAATTTCCTCTCTTGTCATCCCATTTTATTCTATGATACCCATGATATCCTTAAATATGTCAGGATTGACAACACAACAGGGACAAGGTTCCCTACATGAAACTAGCCCTTTGTTGTTATGTTGATATGTCCTTATCAGTCCCATGGAACCTATTTCAAATAGGTATGATTATGAGGACACCAAATTGGATGGTGGGTGATAGAAGGAACACAAATTTATCACTTCCAACAAACTAGTCTAAATCTAAGATACTATGCTCCAACCAAACCTAAATCAAGGTAGAAGATACTAAGTGCATGTTTGATTAGAAGTTCACTAACAAGGCCATTTGATAACAAAAAATAGAAATGACAACCACCTGAATTGACAACAAGTTCACTAATATATATTTTCAAACCAAACAAATTGTAGCATAATAAGAGCTACTGTAAAACTTTCTTGAAGAAAGAACCAATGGGGATACTCCACCCTTACACATTAGAGAAAACCCACCTCCTAATGAAGAAACAAAGAAACAAAGGATAGGCTACCCTTGAAGCACTTATAGCCACCCTAGTCTATCAGATGATGACTCTTGAAGTTGGAAGTGCTAAGAAACCAACATATAACTTTACTTAAGCAATCAAAAGACCAAGGTCTTGGAGGTACTAGCCTTACACAAAAACATCTACTATAGAGAAAATTGAATAACAGTAAGGGGTATTCCAACTCCCCCTATGTTACCTTCTACACATTTATGATACATGTGAAAAGGTGATCCTAATTAATAATGAAGCAACTGGTCAATCTCTCCTCACATAACATTAGAACACTTGCAAGCCACCAAAGGCTATAGACTTGGCTATTCTCCTTAGAGAAGAGCCAAGTTAAAGGTGTTGGTGGAATCTTGGGGTTTTGTTGTTGCTATGATTATTGTAACATCACATTCCATAATGCTGAAGATTTGACTTAAACATTCATCTTAATCAAGAGATTAGTTAACAACATGATTATGAAAATCAATTATTAACCAAAGGAGTCATTATCTTTTCATTAATTAAGCATGTCATTCTAATCAAAATATAACAAGGCTTACAATACAATAATCATTTACAAATCTTTAGTGAGTAACCATCACTAATCAAGTACGTGTTATGCCCAAGACATCATAAATCAATTCATATCTTACAATAGACTATCTGGTCATAAATACAAACACTATATCTAGAACTAATGAGATCTGTCTCCAGAAGCCTTGGCTTGTCTCATGCTTGGGAAGGAGAGCATCATCCTAGTGCTTTTCCAGCAACCACGGACCTACGGTCCCCCGCTCAACTTCCAAATTGGAAGTGGCCCTACCCTTCACGGAAAGGTTAGATATTAGGAACCCTTAGGTTAGCCATCTAAGTATCTGGTGTTGTGTCCTTCCTAATGTCTCATAGTCACACAACTATAGATCCACTCTAACTATGTCTGACACTATTGGAGACACTAGGCCATCTGGAGCACTGTGGACCGACAATGCATACAGAGACAGGTGCATTACTTTGGCCAAAGATTTTACATACATGAATGTTACGCATTGAATGTTGTCTTATGTCCACCACCCTTACTCAACTTATAAGATGTCATGTCCTACAGTAAGTTCAAATCGACCTTTCTCTGTAGGTCTAGAATAAACAGGATCAATTTGATTCATTGCCCATATCAGGACATTCGACTCCCATCATGGTTTGGTTATGATTAAAAAAATTTATTTCATAACATGGAACTTGTGACTTCTCACCACCTTGTTCCACTATGCATGTCATATCAACATCGAACATTCTTGGTCTAGTATAAGTAGGTATTAATGCATTTAAGTCCAATCCTTGGACACTACAATGTTATTATGAAAACCATACTTAGGTTCTTTGTTTCATAATGACATGGTTAATAATGACTCCATGTCATATTATCCCATTTTCATGAATAATTAATACATTCTTGTTTCCAATATTCACCCTACTCGGTCAATGTTTACTTTGTTTACCTATTGGCAAGGTTAAAAACCATTTCACAACAAAAAGAAAAGATTCTTATCATAATACCTTTTAAAGGTTCATATAGAGTTAAACACCTCTAAATTCTCCTTTGGAATTCTTTAATAAAGCCAAATATAAAACGTAACAGCCACTTATATAGTTGGCATTCATCTCGTATAAAAGCACTAGCTTATAAAAGAGCTAGGGTAGATTCTTATGTTGAAGGATATGTCAAGACTTACTTCATAATGAAGATAAGATTGAAGTATCAACTGAAATAATAGTATAACTATGATAGTGTATGATTAGTATTCTGTTACTCTCCTCGAAGAGTTATCATGTTCACATAACATGTATATTTATTGATTGCCATTCGATTCTTATTATCTTTTCTATTGAGTTGGAAGAATAAGGTGTTGAGTGCAGTAGTAGGACCTAGTTTATCTTAGGTTTACTATGTTTAACATAATTTAGCCTGCGGCCATCAGAAATAATGGTGTGGTCTTTTCAACAAGTAGCTACTACCAATTATTCTTTCATACAAAATACTGCTCTATCAGGCTCATAAGCATTTACAAATTTTGCAAGAGTTAACAACTGGAAATTATAAAGATGTAATACATCATTAAATATGTATGGTGCATAGTGTATGGCGCATAGGAACAACTTAAACTTGTAGTGCTCATGCATTGAAACCCACGTGGGGTTTTTGGCCTCAAGCTGGTCGAGCGCCTCAACGAGCAATAGTTTCAAAATCTCATGAATTGTATTTCATTTTGGGCTCCAAGAGTCTTCAACTACTCTTAACATTCAACGATATCCATAAATAGATTTATAGTCTCAACACTATGCATTAAAAGCAATGCATTTTATAATCTTTATAGTCGGCAGTGCTGACATTACTATCATACGAAAGGAGATTATACTGTTTTGTAGGTAACACATTATATGAGCCAAGGGCTCTAAATAAAAGATACTTGAATATATATATATATATCAAAGAGAGTTAAAGTTGCAGCTTGCAGAGCTCGAATGCTTCCGGCTATCCTAGTCATTCTCACCGACTGTGATTCTTTGCAACTAGAGAAAGAAGCTCCCAGTGTTCGCCACCTGCACACCTAATTCCTTCCTCCAGTCCCTGAAAAAGATAACAAAACCTGTTCCCCCTTGACTCAACTAAGCCTACCAAAACACCCAAGATGGCATTCATAACCAACTAAAGCATTTTCTTTGCATGCCATTTGGGCTTGCCACCTAGTGGGATCTTTGATCCATGTTTCCCACGCAGCCGATTCTCTCTCCTTTCCCACTCCTCATGGGTTTAAGGATATCGATGAGGTAGGAAAAGATTTAAGATAAGATAATTATTCGCCATTGACAAGAGTTAAAAACATTCACCTCTAAAGAGGTCCGCATATACCAAAAATATAAACAACCTCGACTAAAGACATGGGTCGATGAACTATTAACATATTCAAAATCATCACAGAGATGAAAACAAAAGATATCACACTAAAATCTTAAGAAATCGGGGTCGATTAATTCTCCCCCATCAATGATGGTAACTTTAGTCAATTGACTATAAAATAAAGAAATAATAGCCCTATTTAAGAATAAGGTAAAGAGAGATCTCATCAACTCTTAACTCGACTATCATATGACTTGAGACATTGTTCCAAGAACATCATCTAGTTGTTAAAACACCATCAAAAAAATGACTCATGAGGATAGAATGTAACACCCAGTTCTGATTTCACCCTAAAAACTAAGTTTTAACCAAAGGTAATAATTTTTTTTGGAAAGAATAAAACAGAAAGTAATTTGTTTTCTAATTATTGTAAATAAGTAATTCATCCATTGACTAACAATAATCATGAAATTATAGTTCATACAAAAGGATATAATCATCTACAACATTAAACAATATGTTGTCAAAAGTTACTTAGAACAATTCCAAAATAGGGACTTACCAATGTCATTGCATCTTGATTGTTGACCATCCAAATTCAAGTCTCGGCAATCCTCAAGAATAAAGAAGAGAAAGTATCTTCAAGGAGCTTAACCTCCAATCACAGACCGTTAGTCTCCCGCACTCCTTCCTAACAGGAAGTGGCCCTACCCTGCTCAAGAGGATAGACTTAGGATAACCAATGGTGTTTGCCATCTGAGTTCTGGTGTTGTGACCTACGTGACTTGTTATCATGCAATCCCCTAGATACCCTCTAGTCAAGCATGACCACTCCACAAGCTACGTCATCCTGTCATAGTGAACATTCAATGCACTTGAGAATCATGCATTACCTTGGCCAAAGGACTTGAATATAATTCGTGTTGTATCACGCATGAAATAAGTTCACCCACCCCACTCAACTCGAATTAATCGCAATCCTACTGTTACCCGTTTATAAGTTCTATATAACAACCTCGATAACCTCAAGGCATTTGAAATTCTTCGTGCATTAATGCATGGCATTGAGGTTTACTCTCTCTCTACAAGCTCATGGAAACCTTTCCGTCTTCATCATAAAAGAATGGTTTCCTAGTATATTGATTATTCGGATAATGCTACACGTTGTTATAATGATCTCTAAGTTAGCCCATTGTTTAAATTATCCACTCATGAGTGGACACTAAACCCAAGTTTGTTGTTTTGGAAGGAAATTACTATAAACCAATTTATAGAACATAAATATTCGAAGTCCCTAAGTTTAAAATTAAACATTCTAAGGAATCTTCTTCGACTGTCGATTCTTCAACATAGCTTCATCATTGTCTACCTAAGGAATTTATAAACCCCATCTTGTTGTCTCTACTAAAAAGAAGATTGTTTTCAAGTCTAGGTTAAATACTTGACAAAAGACTCATTACATTGTTCTAAAACTTCATTACATAAACTTGTATGTCTGCAATGACCAAAAAGGTGAGTCTATCCCATCTCTCAGAAACACAACAGTTGATTACTTTAATAACAAAGAGTTGTCTATAAAGACAAAAAGGACTAAAACTGATATTCTTTGCAACAAGGTTTGTAATTCCTCTATGGTCGACCGACCATTTAAACTTAGAAAAAGAGGACTATGAAGTCTTGCAAGTTTTAGCTTACACCTCTCATTAAAGATATTCTCCTATCGTTGGTTGTTACTGACAAATCTTTTACTCTAAACTAGATGACTTTTAAAGCTTGTTAGAATCAAACAATGGTATTCGGCTATCCACAAGAGTAATCATTCTACGTCGACAAGGGTTTGACACCATGAACTGTGTTAACTATTAGCTTCTTTCAACCAATAACTTAATCTGAATTGTACTCTACACCAAACAAAATCCACCTACAGTTGAATCAATGACTTCACAAAAATCTTGACCTTCACATGGCAAAGCAAAAAGCTATGAGATTCACTACTGTGGTGCAGTGCTATACAGTGTAGAAGACATAAACATTGCACCGTTTGAAGATGTTCAAAACTCACGGCTACGGTTGACAACAATTAACACCTTGCGCCTTTAAGAAAACTAAGTTCTTTCGAAATGCAAGAAAGACATTACTTATAACAACACAATAGAAAACTAAGACTGCGTAGCGAAGAGAGGAAGAGAACCTGAAGATGGTCTCTAGAGTTCGCTTACAAACTGGTCCTCGGCACTTGCTATTCTCTCATCCGTTTCCCCTTGAAGCTCCTTGCTTAGACTTGTTTTCCTTTTCCTTCATGTTCTGTCTACAAAACTGGCTCTTACTACTCTATGTCTCCCCCATTCACTACGAAGGAAAACTGTCTCCTCCACTCCCCGACCATGCCTATCGATAAGGGTATTTTTATGCGGCATGCAAAATGTTTTCCCACCTTATGCGACCTCAACCAGAAATTGGTTTGGCCACTCCACACAAATCGTGATCATTCTCCAAGATGGAGCTCCATGTAGGCGAGGTGGCAGTTGGTAGTTTTAACCACTGTCTTACTACTCATATCTGCTACGAGTATAAATCAATGCAAAGGTTTAGAATTAAAAGCTATACCGACAAACAACAAGAGGTCTAAAGCTTGAAGGCAAAATGACTATACAAATTAAAAGATATCATAGAAAGAACTTAAATGTGTCCCTCTTCGAGCTTCTACCTGATTACCGACATCACTCAAGAATAAAGGACTTATCTGAAAATGACACTTAAACTATAACTAACAAAATATTTCATATTCCAATACCTTTATGACCAAGGGTACTACACACCATGGTCTCTAGATTTTAAAACATTATTTAAACCCTTTAGTATTTGACAATAGCCCAATAAAGAACAATTCAACATCCGTTGAGTTTCGCAAGGAGGTGTTTATGACATATGCTCGAAGCACTTTACGACGATAACGATGAATTGAGCGCAAGCGCTGAACAAGACTTGAGATCGAGTTATACACAAATTCCAACTTTTGAGCCAAAAAAATAACAAGACACGACTTACAACTCGACCACAAGAATATACATATGAACATATAAACAATATATCAGTTGTTCATGTTTGATGACATGATTCAGAGTATTACGACACTGATGTCGATTTCCCATACTCTAAATGACAACCTACGAAAGGAGAAAGACCTATTCTAATAGACGTTGATATCTCGACTAAAATTGACTTAGCCCAAACTCAAAGCATCTAGGTTTGTCTACCTGATATGTGTTTTTAGTGGCAAGCACCCATGGGTTATTCCAGAGTTTATTCTGTCTTTCTCAAAGATACTTTCTCTTCTTCTTTCTTCCTGGTGAACATGTTCCATCTATTCCTATCATTGACAATCTCACATACAATATTATGGTCAAAGCACCATTATTCTACTCAAAACACATTTATATCAAATCATTTCATTTTTAAATCGAAAAGACATTCTAATCCATAACATCATATTGATCATAATCAAATAGATTCCATAATTTCATAAAATTAACCTTCTCTATTTATATCATTAGTTCCTATGAGCTTAAAAACATATCCACATAACTGTACTATTTAAGAAAAAGTAAATAGTAATGTTGAATCCAAAAAGGGGATGTAACATATATTTCCCCTATAGAATCATTGTCCCCAATGATTGAGTTTACCAAGCAAAATTTGAACATAAATCAACCTTTTATAGTTTAACATTAATGTTTTTGAAAAGATAAGGAAATCTTTGGTAGATGTCATTATAGTCTTCCTAAGTGGCGCTATCCTCGCCATATTGGTCCCACTAAATTTTGCATTGCAAAACCTCTCGATTACATAAATGAAGTTTACGCATTTTTAGCACCTTGAGTGGCTCAATCACAACCACTCCTGGCTCTTGTATCTGTAAAGAATTCCATTTAAGAATGTGGTCATTACCTACAAAATATTTCTTTAGGTATGAAACATGAAAGACATTATGCATTTTGGACAAAACTGGAGGTAGAGCAACTTTGTAGGCCACTGGATTGATAATCTCAAGGACTTCAAAAGGTTTGACATATCGAGGAGCCAACTTTGATGATTTACCAAATTTTATTGAGCTTTTATGGGGTTTCACTTGCAAAAGAACTTTCTCACCAGCAGAGAAATGTCTAGGCACCTGTTTGTGATCTGCATAACTTTTCTACCTATCATTGGCTTCTGCCAACCTCTTCCTAATCATTTTCACTTTTTCTTCCATATCCGCAAGCATTTCAGGTCCAATGCTTATCCTATCTTCCAGCTTATCCCAGCTTATAGGAGTTCTGCATTTCCTTCCATATAATGCTTCAAATGGTGCCATCTTAATGGCGGAATGATAGGAATTGTTATAGGCAAATTTAACAAGAGGTAAATATTCCTCCCATCTATATTGCTGATCCATGCAATACATTCTTAAAAGATATTCTAAGACCTGATTAACCCTTTCTGTTTGTCCATCGGTTTCAGGATGATAAGTGGTGCTCACATTGAGTTTAGTCCCTAATGCTGAAAATAAGGTTTGCCAAAATCGAGAGGTTATTCGAGCATCTCTATCGGATATAATCTTTTCAGGTACCCCATGCAATCTGAATATTTCTTGCATAAATTTTTGAGCCAAAATATGAGCTCCATCTGTCAAATTCCCTAGTATAAAATGTGCTACCTTGGTTAGTTTATCTACAACAACCAATATTGCATCATGCCTATTCTTAGACATTGGTAACCCTTGAACAAAATCCATACTAACAACCTGCCATTTCCATTTTGGAATGTCATGCGGGTATAACAATCCAGTGGGATGTTGGTGTTCTGCCTTCACTCTCTGACACTCCAAACAACTTGCTACAAACCTTGTAGCGTCACTTTTCATTCCTTTCCAGAAATATAGCGGCTTGACATCAGCTAAAAGTTTTGTTACTCCTGGGTGTCTGGAATAAGGTGCACAATGAACTTCCTTGCAAACAAGGTTTCTAAGTTCTACAGAATTAGGAATGTAGATTCTTCCCTTAAATCTCATTAATCCATCTGACTCAAAACAGAATCTGTCATATCTTGGATCCTTAGGGTTTATTTGCAGAGCTTGTTTCACCTACTCATAATATTCATCTCCAGATAAACTTTGTAATACTAAATCTTTAAAATTAGCATGAATAGAGATTATAGAAGCTATCTGTCTTCTTCTACTTAAAACATCAGCTACTCAGTTTTCTTTACCTTTGATGTAAGAAATCTCAAAGTCATATTCTGATATTAATTCTAACCATCTCCTTTGTCTTGCATTGAGATGATGTTGTGTAAATATGTAACGAAGACTTTGATGATTTGATTTTGGTATAAAAGTCTTTCCCAACAAATAATGTCGCCACATCTGAAGGGCGTGAATCACTGCTACCAGTTCTAAGTCATGAGGAGCGTAATTTTTCTCATAGTTTTTCAACTTTTTGGATTCATAGGCTATTACACGCCCATCTTGCATAAGTACACCTCCTAACCCTTCTCCTGAGGCATCAGTAATAACCTCAAATTGTCCTTTAGGATCAAGGACTTTCAAGATTGGTGCCGTTGTTAACTTTTCTTTTAACAAATCAAATGCCTTTTGACATTCTTCAGTCCAAACAAACTATTTTCCTTTTCTCTACAAGGAAGTAATTGGACTAGCAATACTTGAGAAATTCAAAACAAATTTTTTGTAATATCTGGCCAATCCCATAAAACTTCATACCTCTAAAACATTGGAAGGTACAGGCCATTCCATAATAGCCTTAATTTTAGCTAGGTCAACTGATATCCCTTCAGTTGATATTGTATGTCCCAAATACTGCACTTCTTTTTGAAAGAAAGTGCATTTCGAGAGTTTCACATACAATTTGTGTTCTCTTAATCGTTTTAAAACAATTTGAAGATGCTGTCTATGCTCCTCCTCATTTTTGGAATATATTAGAATATCATCTATGAAAACTAGGACAAATTTATCAAGGCAATCCTTGAAAACACTATTCATGAGATTCATGAAAGTGGCAGGTGCATTGGTTAATCCAAATGGCAACACAGTAAACTCATAATAACCATATCTTGTTCCAAATGCAGTCTTGTGAATATCTTCATCTTTCAACCTCAACTGATGGTATCCAGATCTCAAATCTATCTTAGAAAAGACTGATGCACCACACATTTGGTCAAATAAATCATCAATACGTGGCAATGGATACTTATTCTTTATTGTTGCCTTATTTAGCATTCGATAATCTATACACAGTCTAAGGGTTCCATCCTTCTTCTTGACAAAAATAACTGGAGCTCCCCATGGTGATACACTTGGCGTAATTAGATCTTTAGACAATAGCTCATGCAATTGAGCCTTCAATTCCATAAGTTCAGTAGTGGTCATATGATATGGAGCTTTAGATACTGGCTTAGATCCTAGTTTAATTTCTATGGAAAAATCAAAGGTTCTTTTTGGAGGCAAGCCTGATAGTTCCTCAGGAAATACATCACTGAAATTGCAAAGATATGGATATTTTTCCTCAAATGTTTGCTTCTCTAAGGCTTCCTCTACTAGGTCCATTTTGACTGCAAAAAGTTGACATCCCTTATGCGTAGCCCACTTTAATTGTTTTGAAGAAATAGATCTGATCCTTATTTCCCTTTGAATACCTTGAAAATTTATTGTATTTCCTTTATCATCTAGACACTCAATTATTTTATGAAAACAATCTACTTTGGCCCTATGTCTCCACAACCAATTCATTCCTAAGATGACATCGTAGGACCCTAAAGGTGCTACATATAAATTTACCTTAGTGGAGAAGTTTGAAATATCAATCTTAGCTTCAAACAAACATTGCTCTACCTGAGCCTTTGAGTGATTTGCATATTCAACTATCCATGGTTTTGACATAAAACTAGCTCTTCTAGAAAATTTACTTAAGACTCTAGATGACACAAATTTTTTTGTTGCACCAATATCAAATAGAATAGAAACAAGAACTCCAAATAATGTACCTGCCATCTCAATGGGAGTAATCTGATACTCAGCTTGTCGATTGTCAAGGGCGACATGAATCCTTTGTTGAAACGCTTTCTACTGCGAAGGAAGTACCGTATTCCTAGGCTACCCATTCTACTTTTTATTGGGACAATGGTTAACATAATGATCTCCACCATAAGAAAAACATCCTCCAATTGGTCCTCTTTTCTCGGATGGTCTACTCAAAACATCATCATTCTTCTTAAAATTGTCATTTTTCTTATAGTCTTCATTTCTACGTTCATTACCAAATCCCCCTTTATTTTTTTGATTTCCTTTATCAAACCTCCTGTTTCCATATCCTTTTTCATTCTTCTTTTTATACATCTGATCATTGTATTTCTTATCAAATCTCTTATGTTTCTTTTCATGGTAAGAAGAAATGGATTTGATCTTCTGTTCTTGCTTAATTGCTTTCTCATAAACCTGGTCCATTGTGTTTGGACCATGCACCTTCACCTCACCACCAATCTAAGGATTGAGTCCCATGATAAATTTTCTTATCCGAAATCTTTCATCCTTTTGATATTGAGGAATATACTTCAACAATCTAGTAAATTTTTCTGCATATTCAACCACAGATAGATCACCTTGCCTGAGGTTTTGGAAATCTGTTAACTTTTGATCAAAATATAGTTGTGGTAACCACCTCTTTCGAAAAAGTTCCACAAACTCATTCCATGTCACCTTCAAGGGACTTAATTCCAGTTCCATTTTCTTGTTCATCCACCAAGTGGATGCTTCTCTAGATAACTGATATGCTCCCCACACTGCCTTTGTAATCTTAGAGTAATTCCTGATTTCAAAGTATTTCTCCATTTCTGTTAACCATGCTTCTGCTGCATCACCAGTTTTCGTTCTGTCAAATTTGGGAGGGATAACCTTTTTCATATCCTTAGATAGTTCCAGTGTAAGTTTGTCTTTTTTCTCCTTCTGAGTTTCACTATCGTCTTGGTTTTCACTTGACGTGCCAAGATCCCATTGTTTACTTTTACTTGCATTATTAGAATTCTCATTTTGACCCTCCGTATTCCTAGTTTCATTCACTTTCTTTTTCAATTTGCCCAACCTTTCCTTAGTTTCAATAAGCATATTAAGAATTCTGTCCAATTTATCGGTGGAGTTTTCCTGAGAGTTGTGACCTTCCCAATCTTCCCCTTCATTAAACTCTGATTGATCCATGATTGTTTGTTTTCTCACCTGATTAAGCAAGTACTAATCAGTTCTGTGATTTATCATTTTGTATATTATTAAAACATAACAATTGCTCATAATCATAATTATTCTCAAACCAAAATTTGTCTTTATTATACTTTGTAAAACTGTATATACATTCTTTAAAGATAGACATATCTCATGTTTCACTCAGTATTTAAAAGTGGTGTGTAACCTTCGGATTCATTGTCCGACACATATTCACGAGGTGTATAACCCTCAGACTCGCTATCAGATGATAATACAATGATTTTAGCTCTAGGTGGTATACAAGGATCCCTAGTGTTAAAGATAGACATATCTCATGTTTCACTCAGTATTTAAAAGTGGTGTGTAACCTTCAGATTCATTGTCCAACACATATTCACGAGGTGTATAACCCTCAGACTCGCTATCAGATGATAATACAATGATTTTAGCTCTAGGTGGTATACGAGGATCCCTAGTGATCATTGGTACACTAATAGGTACACTAATAGAGCAGCAATTGACCATGATTTGAGCTGCTGTCCTAGCTATCTCTAGGAGTTCTTTTTTCATTCATTTGAGTCATGACAGAGCATTGGCAAAAGTTTCCACATCATCTAGCCAAATGTCATTTTCATCATTCATTTTCTCAATAGTCTTGATCATCACAAGTCATTTCTGCTTAGCTTGTAGATAACGTTTCTTACCAGCAAAGGACTTCCTTGCGGTTTTCTTGATACGTACCATTCTGGCACAGTAAATCAAATCATTAGCTACCTGCATAATGTTGATTCCTAATCAGGTTAGTGGACTCATCAGCCCTAGTACTAAACCTGGTTAGCTCTGATACCATATGTAACACCCAGTTCTGATTTCACCATAAAAACTAAGTTTTAACCAAAGGTAATAATTTTTTTTTGAAAGAATAAAACAGAAAAGTAATTTGTTTTCTAATTATTGTAAATAAGTAATTCATCCATCGACAAACAATAATCATGAAATTATAGCTCATACAAAAGGATATAATCATCTACAACATTAAACAATATGTTGTCAAAAGTTACTTAGAACAATTCCAAAATAGGGACTTACCAATGTCACTGCATCTCGATTGTCGACCATCCAAATTCAAGTCTCGGCAATCCTCAAGAATAAAGAGAAAGTATCTTCAAGGAGCTTAACCTCCAACCACAGACCATCGGTCTCCCGCACTCCTTCCTAACTGAAAGTGGCCCTACCCTACTCAAGAGGATAGACTTAGGATAACCAATGGTGTATGCCATCTGAGTTCTGGTGTTGTGACCTATGTGACTTGTTATCATGCAATCCCCTAGATACCCTCTAGTCAAGCATGACCACTCCACAAGCTACGCCATCCAGTCACAGTGAACATTCAATGCACTTGAGGATCATGCATTACCTTGGACAAAGGATTTGAATATAATTCGCGTTGTATCACGCATGAAATAAGTTCACCCACCCCACTCAACTTGAATTAATCGCAATCCTACAGTTACCCATTTATAAGTTCTATATAACAACCTCGATAACCTCAAGGTGTTTGAAATTCTTCATGCATTAACGCATGGCATTGAGGTTTACTCTCTCTCTACAAGCTCATGGAAACCTCTCCGTCTTCATGATAAAAGAATGGTTTCCTATTATATTGATTATTCAGATAATGCTATGCATTGTTATAACGATCTCTAAGTTAGCCCATTGTTTAAATTATCCACTCATGAGTGGACACTAAACCCAAGTTTGTTGTTTTCGGAAGGAAATTACTATAAACCAATTTATAGAACATAAATATTCGAAGTCCCTAAGTTTAAATTTAAACATTCTAAGGAATCTTCTTTGACTGTCGATTCTTCGACATAGCTTCATCGTTGTCTACCTGAGCAATTTATAAACCCTATCTTGTTGTCTCTACTAACAAGAAGATTGTTTTGAAGTCTAGGTTAAATACTTGACAAAAGACTCATTACATTGTTCTAAAACTTCATTACATAAACTTGTATGTCTGCAATGACCAAAAAGGTGAGTCTATCCCATCTCTCAGAAACACAACAGTTGATTACTTTAATAACAAAGAGTTGCCTATAAAGATAGAAAGGACTAAAACTGATATTCTTTGCAACAAGGTTTGTAATTCCTCTATGGTCGACTGACCATTGAAACTCAGAAAAAGAGGACTGTGAAGTCTTGCAAGTTTCAGCTTACACCTCTCATTAAAGATATTCGTCTGTCGTTGGTTGTTACTAAACAAGGGTTTGACACCGTGAACTGTGTTAATTGTGAGCTTCTTTTGACCAATAACTTAATCTGAATTGCACTCTACACCAAACAAAATCCACCTATAGTTGAATCAATGACTTCACAAAAATCTTGACCTTCACATGGCAAAGCAAAAAGCTATGAGATTCACTACTGTGGTGTGGTGTTGTGCAGTGTAGAAGACATAAACATTGCACAGTTTGAAGATGTTCAAAACTCACGGCTATGGTTGACAACAATTAACACCTTGCGCCTTTAAGAAAACTAAGTTCTTTCAAAATGCAAGAAAGACATTACTTATAACAACACAATAGAAAACTAAGACTACGTAGCAAAGAGAGGAAGAGAACCCGAAGATGGTCTCTAGAGTTCGCTTACAAACTGGTCCTCAGCGCTTGCTATTCTCTCAGCCGTTTCCCCTTGAAGCTCCTTGCTCAGACTTGTTTTCCTTTTCCTCCGTGTTCTGTCTACAAAACTGACTCTTACTACTCTATATCTCCCCCGTTCACTGTGAAGGAAAACTGTCTCCTCCACTCCCCGACCATGCCTATCGATAACGGTATTTTTATGTGGCATGCAAAATTTTTTCCCACCTTATGCGACCTCAACCAGAAATTGGTTTGGCCACTCCACACAAATTGCGATCATTCTCCAAGATGGAGCTCCACGTAGGCGAGGTGGTGGTTGGCAGTTTTAACCACTGTCTTACTACTCATATCTTCTATGAGTATAAATCAATGCAAAGGTTTAGAATTAAAAGCTATACCAACAAACAACAAGAGGTCTAAAGCTTGAAGGCAAAATGACTATACAAATTAAAAGACATCATAGAAAGAACTTAAATGTGTCCCCCTTCGAGCTTCTACCTGATTACCGACATCACTCAAGAATAAAGGAATTATCTAAAAATGACACTTAAACTATAACTAACAAAATATTTCATATTCCAATACCTTTATGACCAAGGGTACTACACACCATGGTCTCTAGATTTTAAAACATTATTTAAACCCTTTAGTATTCAACAATAGCCCAATAAAGAACAATTCAACATCCGTCAAATTTTGCAAGGAGGTGTTTACGACATACGCTCGAAGTGCTTTACGACGATAACGATGAATTGAGCGCAAACGCAGAACAAGACTTGAGATCGACTTATGCACAACTTTTGACTTTTGCGTCGAACAAATAACAAGACACGACTTACAACTCGACCACAAGTATATACATATGAACATATAAACAATATATCAGTCGTTCATGTTTGACGACATGATTCAGAGTATTACAACATTGATGTCGATTTCCCATACTCTAAACGATGACCTACGAAAGGAGAAAGACCTATTCTAATAGACGTTGATATCTCGACTAAAATTGACTTAGCCCGAACTCAAAGCATCTAGGTTTGTCTACTTGATATGCATTTTCAGTGGCAAGCACACATGGGTTATTCCAGAGTCTATTCTCTCTTTCTCAAAGATAGTTTCTCTTCTTTTTTCTTCCTGGTGAACATGTTCCATCTATTCCTATCATTGACAATCTCACATACAATTTTGTGGTCAAAGCACCATTATTCTACTCAAAACACATTTATATCAAATCATTTCATTTTCAAATCAAAAAGACATTCTAATCTATAACATCATATTGATCATAATCAAATAGATTCCATAATTTCATAAAATTAACCTTCTCTATTTATATCATCAGTTCCTATGATGTTAAAAACATATCCACATAACTGTACTATTTAAGAAAAAGTAAATAGTAATGTTGAATCCAAAAAGGAGATGTAACATAGAATTACAAAGAAGGAAGAGATGATTCCTGGTAACTTACAAGGGATTCAGAAAGACATAGCAACCGATACTCAGATGACTAATCAATCGTGTTTTCTCGACATCTAACCATTTATCTAGGATGATACCCTCCTTGTTCGAAGGTCGTTAACTTTTCCTGCTCACACTCAGGGCCACAAAATCGTGATTAGTGCATCATAATCATATATCATAATATAAAGTAATTAATGTTCAAAACTAATTAACATCAATCATTAACATCATTACCAATGATCAATTCATATATTTCTAAAATATCAAATCAATTAACTATGACTAATCCTCCCGATTATCATGCAAAGTTAATGATTAAGTCTAAATGCAAGTTGGGGATGTAACATATCACACCCCATAAGAATCATCATCCCCGATGATTAATTGTCTTAAATGTTAATCAACATAATAATAAGAAAATGTTTCAAGAGCATAGTCAATAAATGTTTCAGAAAAGATGAGGAAATCTAGCATGAAAGTCATCATAATTTTCCCAGGTGGCATTTTCCTCTGCATATTGGTCCCACTGGACCTTGCACTGGGTTATTTCCTTGTTACATAAGTGTAGCTTACGTGTTTCAAGCACCTTGATGGGCTTGATCACCACCACTCCTTGGTCTTCCACCTATAGAATATTCCAATCAAGCATAGGAATTTGATTATCAGCAGAATTGAACTTTTTCAGATATGAAACATGAAACACATTATGCATTATGGCAAGTGCTAGTGGTAGAGTAATTCCATATGCCATTGGGTTGAATTCCTCAAGAACTTCGAAAGGACCCATGTATCTAGGTGCCAGTTTGGACATCTTTCCAAATTTAATGGAACTTTTTTTAGGTTTTACCCTTAGGAGAACTTTATCTCCCATAGTGAAATGCATTTCAATACGCTTTGCATCCACATAAGTCTTTTGCCTATCATTGGCTTCTGCTAGCCTTCTTTTAATCAGATGGACTTGTTCTTCCATCTCTGATAGTATTTCTAGACCAAGGCTAACCCTATCATCTAGCTTATCACAACTTATAGGGGTTCGACACTTTTGTCCATATAATGCCTCAAATGGAACCATCTTAACAGTTGAATGATAGGAGTTATTGTAGGTGAATTCCACCAGAGGAATATAATCCTCCCATTTGTATTGATGATCCATGCATTACATCCTCAATAAGTCCTCCAACACTTGGTTCACCCTCTCAGTTTGTCCATCTGTCTCAGGATGATAAGCAGAGATTATGTTCAACTAAGTACTAAGTCAAGAAAACAAGGTTTTCTGAAACCTCGATGTCATCTGTGCATCACTATCTGAGATAATCTTCTCGAGAATGCCATGCAGTCTAAAAATCTCTTGAACAAATTTTTGAGCAATGACGAGTGCTCCATCCATCAAGCTTCTAGGTATAAAATGAGCAGCTTTGGTGAGTCTATCCACCACAACCAAGATAGCATTGTGCATGTTCCTTGACATAGGAAGCCCTTGCACAAAGTCCATGCTTATAATTTGCCATTTCCATTCAAGAATTTCATCAGGGTACAAGAGCCCTTCTAGGTGACGGTGTTCCTCCTTCACCCTCTGGAATTCAATACATGTAGCTACAAATTTTGCAGCATTTCTCTTCATTCCATTCCAAAAATATAAGGGTTTCACATCAGCATGTAACTTGGTTACTCCAGGATGCCCAAAATATGGTGCAGAATGTACCTCCTTCCATACCATATTCCTTAACTTTGTTGAGTTAGGTACATACATCCTTCCTTTGAATCTTAGTAACCCATCTAGTTCAAGGTTGAATCCCTCACTTTTCAGATTCTAGGGGTTTTCTTCAAGGGCATGTTTTACCTACTCATAATACTCATCTCCCTTAGATTTTTCTAACACCTAATTTCTAAAATCTGTATGTATGGAGATCATGGAAGAGATGTACCTTCTCCTACTCAAAGCATTTGCCACTCAATTTTATTTTCCCTGAATATATTTAATCTCGAAATCATAATCCGAGATGAACCCCAACCATCTTCTCTACCGAGCATTAAGATGGGGTTGAGTGAACAAATATTTGAGTCCCTAGTGATCTATTTTCAACTCAAACAGTTTCCCAAGCAGGTAGTGTCTCCACATTTGAAGTGCGTGAATGACTGCTGCAAGTTTCAAATTATGTGGGGCATAATTTTGTTCCATTTTTTTTAGATTACGCGATTCATACATGATGACCTCTCCATCCTAGACTAGTACACCACCTAAGCCTTCCCCTAAGGCATCAGTAATGACTACAAATTGACCCTCTAGGACAGGTACTTTTAGTATTGGTGTTGGAGTCAATTTTTCCTTCAGTAGGTCAAAGGCCTCCTAGCACTTTGCTGACCACTCAAACTTCTTGCCTTTTCTCTGTAAGAAAGTTATAGGATATGCAATTTTAGAGAATTTCTTCATGAACTTCCTGTAATATCTAGAAAGACCCATGAAACTTTGGACCTCATGAACATTCTTTGGTTCTAGCCATTCCAAAATAGCCTTAATCTTAGTTGGGTCCATAGCTATTCCCTTAGCTGAAATTATGAGACCCAAATATTATACTTCCTTCTTAAAGAAAGTATACTTAGAGAGTTTACCATACAATTTATGCTCTCTCAACCTCTGAAGAATAATTCTCAAATGCTGTAAATACTCTTCCTCATTTTTAGAATAAATTAAAATGTCATCAAGAAACACTAAGACAAATTTGTTTAGATAGTCTTTGAACACACTATTCATAAGATTCATAAATGTCGTTAGTGCATTCATTAATCCAAAAGGTAGGACAGTGAATTCATAGTGTCCATATCTAGTTCTAAAAGTTGTCTTATGGATGTCCTCCTCCTTCAAGTTCAATTGGTTATATCCAGACCGAAGATCGATCTTAAAAAATATTGTTGAACCCCTCATCTAATCAAACAGATCATCAACGCATGGTAAGGATATTTGTTTTTAATGGTGGCTTTGTTCAACATGTGGTACAATCTATGCATAACCACAAAGTGCCATCTTTCTTTTTCACAAAAATGACTAGAGTACCCCATGGTGGCACACTGGGTCTAATAAACCCTTTAACCAATAGTTCTTGTAGTTGAGCTTTTAACTCCATTAGTTCTATAGTGGTCATCCTGTAGGGAGATTTAGAAATAGGTTCTTACCCAAGAATAATATCAATGGTGAAATCAAAGGCTCTTTTTGGAGGTAGCCCCGACAATTCATCTGGAAATACATCCTCAAAGTCTCGAAGGAAAGGATACATGTCCATATCTGATCTTTTCTGATCTACGAACTCCTTCATCCTAACTTCATTAAGTTTTTGGGATTCATAAAACATTAAACCATCTTGGAAGTAAGTTTCCTTAGTCTCATTTATCTTTTCCATTTTGACAACAAAAAGCTAACATACTTTCCTTTGAGCTCTTTTCATTTGCAAGGCAGATATTTGCCTTAGTTTGACTTCCCTAGGTTTTCCTTGGAGAAGGACTTTGTTTCCTAAATCATCCAGACACTCTACTATTTTAGCATAACAATCCACTTTGGATCGATGTCTCCATAGACAATTTATCCCTAGGATGACATCATATGAGCCTAGCGGGGCTACATAAAGATTTACTTGGACCGCAAAGAAGCTCGAAAGTTTAACCCTAGCCTCAAATAGGTATTTCTCTACCTGAGCCTTGGTGTGGTTTGCATATTCTATAGACCAAGTGTTTGCCATAAATCCTACCTTTCTAGGAATTTTATTTACAATTTTAGGGGAAACAAAGCATTCTGTAGCACCAGTATCAATTAAAACTAAAATTAGAACTCCAAATAAAGTACCTATTGTCTCAATGGGAGTTATTTAGTACTCAACTTGTTGGTTGTCCAAAGCTGCATGCATGCATTGTTGAAACACCACTTGTTGAGAAGGTAGAGGGTTTCCTCTTGGTTGTGCTCCCTATGTTTTGTTGGGACACTGATTGGTGTAGTGATCTCTGCCACAAGTGTAGCATCCACCTACCAGTCCTCGTCTCTCCTGAGGTTTGCCAGGATTGTCTCCATTCTTCCTCGTGTGGTTATTCCCCTTTTTCTCTCCCCTAGACTCAGTTTGTTTATTTTTGGCCCCTTTCTCATTTTTCTCATTATATTCCTATTTCTTCCCCCTTTCCTTAGAGGATTGAGAAGATTGAGACCAATTATATCTCTTTCAATTTCTTTCTCTATAAGCTGACATAGCCTTCAGTTTCTATTCTTGCTTGATGGCCTTCTTGTAGACCTAGTCTATAGTAGTAGGACGGTGATCATCAATCTCACCCCCAATCTGGGCGTTCAACACCATTATAAACTTCTGAATGCAGAATTTCTCATCCTATTGATACTATAGCACATACTTCAATAGTCGGGTGAATTTTTGCCAATATTCATTTACAGACATATCATCCTGTTTCAGGTTCTAAAAATGTATAAGTTTGTGATCATAGAACAGTTGAGGCAACCATCTTTGCCTAAAAATTTATATGAACCTATCCCATGTAAGGCTTGTAGACCTCAAGCCTAGTTCCATCTTTTTGTTCATCCACCATGTGGATGCTTCACTTGCTAGCTAGAAAGCTCCCCACATGACTTTAGTGACGTCATTGTAGTTTTTGATTTCAAAATACTTCTCCATTTCTAGAAGCCATGCCTCCATGACATCTCCACTTACGGATCCATCAAATTTAGGAGACATGACCTTTTTCATGTCATGAGATAGTTTCATAGCCTTAAGGCTCCTCTTATTCCCTTCTTGTCTAGCCACAAAGTTATTTTCTTCGTGCTCACTTTGGGTAGTGTCATTATGGTGTTCCTTGCCATCACCCCCATCATAATTATCTCATCTGGCTTATTTCCAACTCTTACTTCCTATTCGAGAGTTTCTACCCTCATCCTTATTTCTTTCAACAAAGTCAAGATCTGGTCTAACTTAGACTCAGATTGCCCTGAAGGTACTCCTTCATTCTAGCTATCTACCATTCTGGTTCTAATCTAAACCTTTGCTGCAATCTACTTCTTCTTAAAGTTTGTAGATTAATCATGGATTAGTTTTTCAATACCATTTAATTCATTCATTTTACAAATCTATTCACATTCATGTAATCTTTTACAAGAAAGGAAAGATTGTCAAATTTCCATTGCATTGCAATTTCCATTGGAATTCATATAATCCAACAAAATTACAAATTGTATTTACACCTTGCTACTGCAAGTAATGTACAGTTTGGAATAACTTCCCATAATCACATTTTCTTTTCAGTCTTAGGAGGTGAGGATACACACTAGTACTCGTTCACAATCTCCTTAGGTACATTACAATCTTTAGGGGCATTTCCCTCAGCTAGTGCTTTAGGGGCAGAGGGTCCATTTTATGCATTAGTAGAGTTAGGGGTAGCCATCCTTTTGGATTTCCTTAACACGTACTTGATGCATTTCACAACATCAGTGAAGGTTTCATCATCAGTTAACCATGCTCCCACCAGGCAGCCAATCTGTTCAAGTTTCTTCATCCTCAAGGCTCGTGCCTTCAAGATCTTTTGTTGACGTAGGTAGCATCCATGTTCTGTTACCTTCTTTTGAGGTGTTGTTCTAATTATAACCATTCTGGCATAGAACATCCAAACATTAGCATACTTAATGTTGGACACCAATAGTCATCGGTAGTGAGCTCATAGGTCCATGTATTGAACCTGGTAGCTCTGATACCATATGCAACATCACATTCCATAATGCTCAAGATTTAATTTAAACATTTATATTAATCAAAAGATTAGTTAACAACATGATTATGTAAATTAATTCTTAATCAAAGGAATCATTATCTTTTCATTAATTAAGCATGTCATTCTAATCAAAATATAACAAGGCCTATAATACAATAATCATTTACAAATCTTTAGTAACCATCACTAATCAAGTACAAGTTATGCCCAAGGCATCATAAATCAATTCATATCTTACAATAGACAATCTAGTCATAAATGCAAACAATGTATCTGGAACCAATGAAATCTGTCTCCATAAGCCTCGGCTTGTCTCATGCTTGGGAAGGAGAGCATCATCCTGGTGCTTTTCCATCAACCATAGACCTGCGGTCCCCTGCTCAACTTCCAAGCCATTCACAGAAAGGTTAGATATTAGGAACCCTTAGGTTAGCCATCTGAGTATCAGGTGTTGTATCCTTCCTAATGTCGCACGATCACACAACTATAGATCCAATCTAACTATGTATGACACTACTGGAGTCACTAGGCCATTTGGAGCACTGTGGGCTAACAATGGATGTAGAGATGAATGTATTGCTTTGGCCAAAGATTTTACATACATGAACATTACAAATTGAATGTTGTCGTACGTCCACCACCCTGACTTGACTTATAAGCTATCATGTCCTACAGTAATTTCAAATTGACCTTTCTTTCTAGGTCTAGAATAAATGGGATCAATTTGATTCATTTCCCATATCAGGACACTCAACTCCCATCATGGTTTGGTTATGATTAAAAATAAAAGTTATTTCATAACATGGAACTTGTGACTCCTCGCCACCTTGTTCCACTATGCAAGTCATATCAACATTGAACATTCTTGGTCTAGTATAAGTAGAATTAATGCATTTAAGTCCAATCCTTGGACACTAGAATGTTATTTTGAAAACCATACATAGGTTCTTGGCTTTATAATGACACAGTTACTAATGACTTCACATCATATTATCCCATTTTATTGAATAATGAATACATTCTTGTTTCCAACATTCACCCTACTCAGACAATGTTTACTTTGTTTACCTATTGGCAAGGTTAATAACCATTTCATAATAAAAAGAAAAGACTCTTATCATAATACCTTTTAAAGGTTCATATAGATTCGAACACCTCTAAATTCTCCTTTGGAATTCATTAATATAGCCAAATATAAAACTTAACTGCCACTTATATAGTCGACATTCATCTTGTATAAAACCACTAGCTTATAACAGAGCTAGGGTAGATTCTTATGTCGAAGGATATGTCAAGACTTACTTCATAATGAAGACAAGATTGAAGCCTTTGCTGTCATAATAGCATAACTATGATAGTGTATGATTAGTATTTTGTTACTCTCGAGTTATCTTGTTCACATAACATGTATATTTATTGATTGCCATTCAATTCTTATTATCTTTTCTATCGAGTTGGTAGAATAAGGTGTCTATTGCAGTAGCAGGACCCATTTTATCTTGGGTTTACTATGTTTAACATAATTTAGCCTGCGACCATCAGAAATAATGGTGTAGACAATTCAACAGGTAGATACCACTAATTATTCTTTCATACAAAATGTTGCCCTATCAGGCTCATAAGCATTTACAGATATTCAAGAGTTAACAACTGGAAATCATAAAGATGTAAGGCATCATTAAAGATGTATGGCATATAGGAATAGCATAAACCTGTGGTGGTCATGCATGCAAACCCACGTAGGGTTTTTGGCCTCAAGCTGGCCGAGTGCCTCAAAGAGAAATAGTTTCAAAGTATCATGAATTGTATTTCATTTTGGGCTCCAAGAGTCTTCAACTACTCTTAACATTCAACGTTATGTATAAATAAATATACAGTCTCAAATTTGTGCATTAAAAGCAATGCATTTCTTAATTTTTATAGTCGGCAGTACTAACATTACTATCATACGAAAGGAGATTATATTGTTTTGTAGGTAACAAATTATATGAGCCGAGGGCTCTAAAGAAAAGATACCCGAATATATATATATATATATATATATATATATATATATATATATATATCACAGAGAGTTAAATCTATATCTCGCAAATCTCGAACGCTTCCAGCTATCATAGTCATTCTCACCGACTGTGATTCTCTGCAACTAGAGAAAGAAGCTCTCAGTGTTCACCACCTACACACCTAATTCCTTCCCCCAGTACTTGAAAAAGATAACAAAACCTGTGCCCCCCTCAACTCAACTGAGCCTACAAAAACACTCAAGATGGCGTTCATAACCAACTAAATCATTTTCTTTGCATGCCATTTGGGCTTGCCACCTAGTGGGATCCTTGATCTATGTTTCCCACTCAGCCGATTCTCTCTCCTTTCCCACTCCTCATGGGTTTACAAATATCGATGAGGTAGGAAAAGATAAGATAAGATAGTTATTTGCCATTGACAAGAGTTAAAAATATTGACCTCTAAAGAGGTCAACATATACCAAAAATATAAATAGCCTCGACTAAAGACATCGATTGATGAACTATGAACATATTCAAAATCATCATAGAGATGAAAGCAAAAGATATCACACTAAAATCTTAAGCAATTGGGGTCAAGTAATTCTCCCCCATCAACGATGGTAACTTTAGTCGATTGACTATAAAATAAAAAAATAATATCCCTATTTAAGAATAGGGTAAAGAGAGATCTCATCGACTCTTAACTCAACCATCATACGACTTGAGACATTGTTCCAAGAATGACGTCTAGTCATTAAAACATCGTCGAATAAATGACTCACAAGGATGGAATTACAAAGAAGGAAGACATGACTCATGGTAACTTATATGGGATTTGGAAAGACATAGAAACTGATACTCAGATGACTAATCAACCTTTTTTTCTTGACATCTAACCATTCCTCCAAGATGATACCCTCTTTCCTTCTTCGAAGGTTGTTAACTTTTCCTACTCACACTTAGGACCACAAAATCATGATCAATGCATCATAATTATATCTCATAATATAAAGTAATTAATGTTCAAAACTAATTAACATCAATCATTAACATCATTAACAATGATCGATTGAGATATTTCTGCAATATCAAATCATTTAACTATGACTAATCCTCTCGATTGTCATCAAAAGTTAATGATTAAGTCTAATTACAAGTTGGGGATGTAACAATTATAGATTGATGCAAAAGAGTTGACCAAACTATGCAAATGATGATATCTAGTGATAAAATTGGGTTACAGAGTAGGGTACAATAATAGAGATAAAAAAATAGGAACAAAACAGTGCAAAGCAGACAAAGAGGAACCTATCACCAAAAGTAAGTTGTTAGGGAAGGACATAGACATTGGACACCCTAGTCCTAGGGTTTATGGGTAGAATCAATTATGTACAGAGGTCTCAATCTCTTAACATTTATCTATCCTTCAACCATCAATATCTGAAAATTTCCTTCGCTCTTGACATGCACACGCAAGGAGGAGAAAAGAAATTGGGTTCTGTATAGAGACTTGCCTCAGTCAAACCTCCATGTAAGTGTTCCCACTTCCACAACAAGAGAGATAAGTGTGATAGAGAGTATGTGCCCTAGGTAGGCAGAGGTAAATAACTGATAAAATAACAATGATCAAATATAAATGGAACAAGCTCACCATAAAACCCTAATTAGACTTGATGTCACAACACTAGTCACAAATTAGGAGATCTTGGAGAGAGAAGGAAGCTTCTTCAGATACGTGCAAGGGTTAGTATGATAGTAGTAATAATAATCTACAGATAGAGAGCTTTAGATTTCCTACATAAGGCATATACCAAGTATTCAAATAATCATTTTTTTATCCTCTCAAATGAGAGGGAGAGAGATACATATATATGAATCCCAATTACATTGGATAGAGTTCACGTTAGGCTGACACAAAGTGTACCACCAGATGTAGCAAGGCCAACACATGAAATTCAAACTTTATCCAATGTAAAAAGGTTGGACTTGGGCTTTGGGCACCCTAGTTCAAGCTATTTTGGACCTAAAAAACATAGCATTTAAGTCTTTTAATATTATTTCTTAATCATGTTTCGAAACATGCATTTCATGAACAAAGATACACAAATACATAGAATATAGACAAATACATAGAAGGGAGTGCTAAACCAAGTGTGAAATTATGGGAGGTCACAATTTTCAACAATACATTTAGCCCCCACTTTAGTAAGGGTATGAGTTTGTTACAAGTATGTGCAGTTGGTGTTTTCATTGATATCAACATGTTAGCCTAGTGTTGTCATTAGTGTCAACTGGTTGAGCAGAGATGAGGTTGTTACAATGGTATGAGCTATTTGGTTGAGTTTCTTTGTTGAAGATGATTTGGTTTTTTAAAGAGATTTTGAAGATGTTGAGAATATGTTTTTGTTGGTTGGTTTCCAAGTGCTTTTGAGAAAATTTGATTATTAAAGGAAACAGTGTGTTGAAGAGGCTTTTTGGTTTACAGAGTAGTGTTTTGGTTTTGCTCCGCATTTCTTCTATGTTGAATATCTATTTTTGTGGTTTAAATATGTTGTTCAAAGATATTCAGAGATGGTATATTTTAAATTTGGTGTTCTAGTTCATTGTGCAGAGGAAGTTGTGTTCACCAGTGTGTGGACTATGTTTCTAAGTCTTGCAGAGGTGTCTGTGAGAAACTATTTTTCTCCGCATTTCTCTACAAATTTGTTTCTGACATTGCAGTTCTGGATTTGTGCTTATAAGGCTTATATATTTCTTCAGTTCAAGTTGTTCACGGTTTAGTGCTCCGCAAGTTAATTTCTTGAGTTGCAGTGTATGGCAGAGTTGTTTGATTGCTCAAGTGTGAACCTTTGACAAGTTGAAGATGTTGTGAAAGGATTTGTTAGTTTTTAGGTGCTTTTGGATGTCTCTAGATCATGTTCAAGCTTAGCGTGTGGTCTACAAGTTGTCTTTTAGTCTCTGAGGAAGTGTGTACTTAAAAGTTCATAGTGTTAACACAAGTTTGGCCAACTTGGTTGTTTGCACTATTTATGGTTGTGCTTCGGTGACTGTGGAAGCATGGAGTAACATTTAAGAGTGGATTTAGGTCCAAGCTATGGTGTGGTGTGGTTTGTACTCATTCCTTTCCATCATGGGAATGTTTTGGTCTAGACCTAATTTGAATTTTCTGGGTTAAGGTGTTTTACCGACCTTGGAGAATATTTTCAAGGTTAAAGATAGTATAAATGAGTGTTGAAGGATGATAAGATAGACAAGAGATGGATGCATGATGTGAATTGATAAATCATAGAGTGTAAATTTGTGTAGTGCAATGTAAGCTTTCATGTGTTAGACTACTGGATGCAATGAGTAGAAGGTGTCTACAACTTCTTTGTGAGACTATAGAGGTGTTGATAGTTTTGTGGTGGAATTCTCAGTTGCACTGAGATAGTTTTATCTTTGTAACAATCTTCTCTATCTTCTTTATTCTGGTAGTGAGCCTTATTTCTTTTGGGCAATGAGCCCTCTGGCAGTGAGTCTATTTTCAAGACACTGAACCCTCCAGCGGTGAGCCTATTGTATTTTGGTGTTGATACTACTTAATATTGTGAGCTAATCCTCAACGTCATTTTTCCCTTCTTGGGTTTTCCACATAAATCTAGTGTTCTCTTGTGTTTGATGTTGTTTCAATTTAGTTTCTATTATTTACTTTCATACTTGATCATCTTAACATATTGAGGAATTAATTGAATCAATGTGGATCTAAATATGTGAGGGTTTTGAAATTTTAAGTTACAATTGATACATCCATTTTCTTAGTTGTGTGATAGTTGCTGGAAACAGAATAGATGGAAATGTCTATTAGCTCAAAGGTGGTGATGGTTATTGTCTCATGACCCAGATTAATGAGAGTTGGCTATGACATAGAAGATTGTGTCACATCAATTTTAATAGGCTAGTGAGAATAAGTTCGGTTCAAGTTGTGAGAGATGTGCCAAGGCTTACAAAACATAACAATGTTGTTTGTAAGGAATGTCAAGTTGGAAAGCAAGCAAGAAGAAGTTTCAAAATCAAAGATCAATCTTCTATCGAACTACTGGAATTAGTGCACACAAATTTGTGTGGTCTTACAAAAGTAAGGAGTTTTCATGGTGACATGTATTTCATGCTACTTATTGATGATTATTCTAGAATGACATGGGTTACTTTTCTCAAAGAAAAATATAAAGCCCTAGATAGGTTTAAAGCTTTTAAAATCATGGTTTAGAATGAAATAGATATGAGAATCAAATGTTTGAGGTCTGACAGAGGTAGAGAGTTCACCTACAATGAGTTTAACATGTTTTGTGAGAATCATGGAATAAAAAGACATTTATCTACTCCTAGAACTCCTTAGCAGAATGGAGTGGTTGAAAGGAAGAATAGGACTATTCAAGAAGCTGCAAGGACAATGATAAAAGAAGCCAATCTTTTGGAATTATACTAGAGAGAAACAATTCATATTGGTATCTACATATTGAACAGAGTATAGGCAAGAGCAAATAGTACAAAGACTCCTTATGAGTTATGGTATGGAAGGATTCCTATTGTCAAATACTTTAGAGTGTTTGGAAGCAAATGCTATATCAGAAGGGATGAAGAAAACTTAGGAAAGTTTGATGCAATGTTTGATGAAGGCATCTTCCTTGGGTATTCTACTAAAAGAAAATCTTACCGGTGCTACAACAAGAGGCTAAGAAAGATAGTTGAGAGTGCAAATGTCAAAATTGATGAAGACCTATAGAAGAATACTTTAAGTAAATGGATATGAATCAGATGATTCTTCTTGCAGAGAAGAAGAAAAGGTCAGAGAAAATGAAGTACAGATTGAAGAAGAAGAAGAAGCTCTGGAAAAGACTCCTAAAACTCCCAAGTATGTGCAGAGGCATCATTCTGAAGATCAGATCATTGGTGATAAGAGGAAAGGTGTGATGACAAGAAGGAAAGTTGTTGAAGAATAGGTAAATCTATGTTTACTTTCTAAAGTTGAACCTAAAATAGTGATTGAAGCATGCAAGGATGAGTATTGGATCAAGGCTATGGAAGAAGAACTAATGCAAATTGAAAAGAATCAGACTTGGGAACTTGTCCCAAGACCAACAAACAAGAATATGATTGGAACTAAGTGGGTATTCTGGAACAAACTGAATGAGGATAGAGAATTAGTGAGAAACAAGGCAAGGCTTGTGTGTAAAGGTTACTCACAAGTAGAAGGAATAGACTATGAGCAAACATGTTTGCTTCGGTGGCAAGAATGGAGGCCACTAGAATGGTTTTGGATTTTGTAGTACATAAAGATTTCAAAGTATATCAAATGGATGTGAAGTCTTCTTTCTTGAATGGTCAACTAGAAGAAGTATACATAGAACAACCGGATGGATTTTAGTTATCAGATAAACTGAATATGCTCTGCAGATTGAAGAAGGTACTATATGGATTGAAGCAAGCCCCTAGAGCTTGGTATGCAAGGTTAGATAAGTACTTATTACAACAAGGATTCAATAAAGGTACCACAGATAGCAATTTGTATATCAAAGTAGAAGAAGATTAAATTTTGATTGTGGAAGTGTATGTGGATGATATAATATTTGGTGGAAATGAAGGTATGTGTAAGAGTTTTGTAGATGAAATGCAAAAGGAATTTGAAATGTCAATGTGTGAGGAAATGAACTCCTTCCTTGGGTTACAGATCAATCAGATAGATAAATGTATTTTTCATTTCACAATCAATGTATGTCAAGGAAATGCAAAAGAAGTTTGGGATGAAAGATTCTTTAAACCAGTTTGTACCCTTATGGTTACTGGTTGTAAGATGAGCAAGAATGATGAATCTCCCAAGGTTGATAAGAGAAAGTATAGATCAATGATTGGAGGATTGCTATATCTAATTGCTACTAGACCTAATATCATGCATGCAGTTTGTCTTGTGGCTAGATTTCAAGAAGATCCTAGAGAGTCATATGTTGAAACAATGAAGAGGATATTTAGATACTTAAAGAGTGCTCTAGATCATGGCTTATGGTATCCAAAAGATACTAACTTTACTCTAAGTGCTTATATAGATGCAGATTGGGTTGGTTGTGTGGATGATAGGAAAAGTACAAATGGTGCTGCATTTTTCCTTGGATGCAGATTGGTGTCATGGCTAAGTAAGAAACAAGATTTAGTGTCATTGTTAATTGTAGAGGCAGAATACATTGTAGCAGCATCTTGCTGCACACAGGTGCTATGGATGAATCAAACCTTGAAGGACATCAGACTTGTGTATGACGAACCAATTCCTATCTTCTATCTAAATAATCATTCATATATATATATATCAGCTCCATGTATACATCTGAGTCAACTATCCCTCAAAACAAAATGGGATGTTGTAGTGCCTAAAGTCTATACATCACATAGCTGAGCCTTGATTGCTAGTACCCTCAGGCCCTCATGGTGTGTGAGTGACAGAAGCCTAAACATGTGTGGCTACAGATCACGAATGACTCCTAGAGACGCTTTGTGATTGTAACCCCTTGATCTTGCCTCTCATCTCTATCATCTGCTCATGTGCCTCCTGGTACATCCTCTAGTATTGGTCTTTCTTGGCTTGAGCCTTGTCTTTGTTAGCTCTAGTCTGCTCGACCTCCAGCAGTAAGAACTCATTGACAGTTGGCCCACCCTCCAATGTAGGAAACGCTACCATCGGCTCTCACTATGCCCTGAGTTCTACCTCAGCGTGCTCAACTTGCTGTTGAAACTCCTCTCTCTCATGCAGACTTCTCTAGCACGGCCTCTGTTGCAGTCCTATATCTGACGATAGGCATAAATATCTCAGCACACCACCTAGCAGATGATCATGGTGAATAACCTGCCTGCACTCGCTACTCTGAGGCATCTGTCAGTACTATGTCTCTGATGACGTGACTTACGAAGTCTCACCATGCATCAGTCCCAACTACAAAATAGAGGATGAGATAGATGTTAGACTCCCATATACATATCACAAATAATAAACTATACAAAACATAAACTAGTAAATCAAACCCAACCTAGATCTCCATCTCGCCATGATGGATCTTGGATCACCGATGGTGTGATAAGCTCTGCAGTCTAATCTGCAACTGGGGGCATAGACCTACTACTCTCCCCCCGCTCTATCTGGCTAGGCCTCGCATCGTTAGCAGGAGTAGGACCACGAGCCTTAAACCGCAGTCTCGACTCGGTCTCCTCATCAGTGTCTACCTCTTGCTGGCTCTTTCATGATCTTGTTCTAAAGACGTAGTCTGATGGGACCTCCTCGGACTCATCCTCGTCCTCGTCCTCATCCTCCTCAAGATCCTAGTATCCTGTGAAATCACTGACATCGTCCTCCACCCTTGTGTCACTTGCGTGATTGGCCCAAGGTCAGGCATGTCCTATGGGATGCCTGAGTGGAAAGATAGGTGCAGGCTGTGATGTGTACTACCAGGTCCGATATGCTCGGGCACACCTGACATCGTCTGTGTCTGACACCACCTCTACATCCTCAGGACCCTCGTCGTCACTAAGTGGTACATTTTCTAGTATTGGTCGTCAGATGGTATTAGCTTTGACTGCACTCTGAGCTACACGTGCATACCTCAGACGAATTGCAGGAACATCCTATACCTATCTGAATTGTCGTGTCACCCTGTCAAAGTAGAACCAAGACATAGTATGATCGAGGTGACTGACCATTAGTTGATCCCTCTGCATCTAACCTAACTACCTCTACTCACCAAGCCATCTGATGTAGCTGTGATACGGTCTCCAGATGATGTCACCAGGCTGTAATCTGTCAAATACTACTCTTCAGTATAGGAGATTGCTGTGCCTCCAACACCTGACTAGTGGATAGGCATAGAAATGTAGATGGGTAAATGATGCCTCTATAGGAAAACCCATCGGTCATGTGCACCTAATGTACTCAAAGGCCCAAACCTGTAATAATGTATAGACCATCAGACTCTACATCTCGTAGTGGAAATATCACCCTAAGTTGTGATATAGGTGTACAAGCATACTACACCCCCATGCATAGATAGTCTGATGCTCCTCCATCACTCTGATAGTATGAATGAGACCCCTGTGAAGGTGTGTGCCTCGTCCATCTGGTGCGATGGCTAGTGTGACCATGACAATCATGATCCTCCATAGTAAGGGAATGTCTTTGCATCCATGCTCTAGTAAATGGAGCTAAATGTGTCCTCGCTCTGCCTATGAAACAGTGCGACCCAAGCAATATAGCTGACTCTCGCAAGTACACTCTGTTGAGTGATGTCCAACAACCCTCACTGTGTCTCCTCAGATTGGCAATCGAAGGATCATGAATACATCCTCCAATGTGATGGTAATCTCGCCAGTCGGTAAATGGAATGTGGACGTATCTGCCTCCCATCTCTCCATCAGTGCCATAAGCATCGCGCAGTGGAATCTAATTGTGGGTATCTCAAACACCCACCATAGGCCCACCATCTGTAAATCCTCTCTCTCTGCGGTAGTCAAAGCGCTAGCATGCTCTCATAGAAGTTCCATCAGACGACTGCCTGTGTGCTCGCGCATCTTAGGGACATCCTACATATCAGAAAGAAAGCAAGAGTATTAGAAACCAAAATAAGAAATTAAGAACTAAACAGAATGCCTGTGCCTAGGGCTTGTGTCCTCTATGGACCAGGGTGCCCCAGGAAGACTAGGGTGCCCCAGAGGGACACTGGCGCCCCTGTGGGACTAGGGCACCCCAGAGGGACTCTGGTGCCCTAGGTGGACCTGAGCGCCCCTGTCTGGAAACCCTGTCCACCTTCCCCTCTTGGCATAGACATTGATAAATGTGAAAGAAAAAGTACAATGAAAGGTTACAGAAGCATGGAACCGGGACCCTACCTTGGCCTCAAAGTGTCTCTTCGCCACTCTGGCTCGGAGCATCTCTAGTCGTGGTGGATGATATGGATGTTGGCTCGGCATGGTCATTCTCCTATTCTCCTTCTCTCTCTCTTTTACCTTTTCTGCAATGATAAGAAACAAGAATGAGTTAGTGATAAGTGACAACTCTCTTTTACATAAAGTAAGTGAGTGAAAATTCCTATCCCTAACTAGGTGCAAAAGTGTGCTCTTTCACTCTTGAGCCCTTTTCCTGAGCTGTCGAACTCTAATTTTAGTGTCATTTGTTGCATTGGAAATTGGGTTCCGCTCTCTCTCTTCCCCAATGTGCTACGTTTGAGCGTTGTTTCTTCAAATGACCCTCATAACACACTTCCATTGAAAATGACACGCGCGGATATCTCCTTGATTCTACTCTTGGACTAAGCAAGCAAAAACAAGGGGGGGCATATATCTCCCTCGATTTCCTCCCTTCCTCATCATTCAACCCCCTTAGCATTTTTTTTATACTAACTCATTGGTGGTGGTTGCAGGATGATTTGATTTTGATTTCTCTAACAAATGTTTCTTTGTAGGTTGCGGTTCCTAACCTTGTGGTCTTGTAGGATTACAGACTTGGGGGCTCTTTTCTTCTTAGTGACAACACTTTGGCTTCCTCTATAGTGTCCTTTTGGGTATCCTTTTCATGATTGATGTATTTACTTTCTGTTAGTTGCGTATGCACGTAGTGTTATATGGCCACTAAAGTGGGGGCTGAATGTAACATCATAAATTGTCCTCCTTTATGGAATGGTACAATTTCCCTCGGTTTAGCTCCTCACTCTTGGCGACCTCTCAACCTTTTCTTTTCTGGCCTTCCTGAAACCTTGATTGACTAAGTCTAGGAGCAGTTTATTCACCTTTTGAGGCAACTTATTGATAGAACCCAGAAAGAGATTTGACCCCAAAAAATGTAGATCTAAGCTAAAATTAGGGGCTAGGACTTCGGCGCCCACGCCCTAGTCCTCCCCTGTTTCATGGGATTTTCAAATTCTTAATTTTTCACGTGATATTGAGACGTTATTTCAAAATTTTAATTCCCTAAAGCTAGATATAAAAAGACATTTGCAAATCATTTTAACACACACAATTCTTATGCAAGCTTGATACAAAAACTCTGCTGTAATTGCTATTCAAAATTAGTGACTTGTTGAAGCTCTTGGAAGTATTCTTTATTTGCTATCTTGGAGACAATGGATGAAGATTAGGAATCAAGATCTTGAGTCTATCTTGCTCTTCCTAGGGTCTGTACACCCTTTCCATGATCAGAAGAAGGGTTGAAGCCTCCAACAACAAGCTTGGAGATCCTTCGTGGATATTGCTGATTTGCCTTCTTGTCCATGCAAGTCTTCATTTATCTCATCTCCTTCAGGTGAAGTTGTATGTGTTTATTAATGCAAAGCAATTTGTTGATCTTCCCTTGATTGAGACATCTAGGGTTTGATTTTATGCATACACACATTGTTAGGTTTGCACACACTTCTAAAAATCTTTATCTCTGGCTATTGTTGAGGTAGAAATACCGAAGACAGGGCTTGACTGAGGCAAGCTCCTATATAGCTGCAACAATTTCCTTCTTTTGTAGGTGCAGATCATGTTTCACAGGTTCTGGCGGAAAGAAGCTACATGAAGAAGGATATTGCAGGTACAGTCATGATAGACTTTTTGATATTTGGATTCTGAGACTTATAGGGCATTAGAGTGGGTGCCCTTGTCCAACCAAGGGTTTATTCCAGGATCTGGAAGCCTTTTAGTAGTCTCAGACACCCTGTGTAGAGGATTTTCCTGTTCAAAAACTTTCAGGACACTATAGCGGGTGTCCTAGTCCATGCAGCCCTCAAAATTTAGGTACACTGTCTCTGGAACTCTATCTCTGCACTTCTATGATCAATTTTTTTAGTTGCTTCATCAGTTTCTGTATATTTTTGATTTAAGGCATAATTAGGGTTTTACTTGGTTGAAAGAAAAACACTTGATAAAATCTTGATTAGGGCCTTAGGTTTCATAACCACGCGAGCGTAAGGGACAGACAAAGTGATTAGAATCTTGTTTAAAATTTTGGTCTTTGTCCTCCCAATGCTTAGCTGTGAGATTGTGGTACTTAACCTAGACTAAACAAGGTATCCAGCTTCACACTAAATAGAAGATAGCACTAGTTCCTACTCTAGTTGTGCACATATAGATTGACAAGGAGAAGGCTTCAATGATTATTCATTCTTCTGGTAGTACACCATTACTTTTTGGAACATCGAGTGCTATCTCTTTAACCCATTTCTTTTACCTTTTCTTTGATAAATAGTAGAGTAGATTTTATTACAATTTATTCATGCATGTGTTGATATGTATGAGCTCATTAAATGTACAAGTTACTAGGAAATGTTAAAAAGTGATGGGGCTCATGCCTTGTGAAATATTTACAATTCAAATTTTAATCCTTAAGCATGGGTGACCATAGTCCCGACATTTACTTTGTTCTATTATCTAATGAAGATTGATGCTATGCATGGCTTGTTTACATCATTTGAACAAGATTTCTCCCATGTTCATGTAGAATCATATCCCAAGACAATCTCAGCCTACCTTCATAGTGAATATCAAATACACTCATGAGTTGTAGTTTGTGGTGCTTAGGATTTTACACTTGTCATTATTGGAAGTAAACTCGATTAGAATGGATTGTTATAAATATAAGTTCTATAAAGAACATATCTTTGACCAATTTTTAGACTTGTATGTTGTATTTGTGCCTGGGGCAAAATTTGTATAGGTGTTTTGTCTAGTTCAACACATTCTTGGGTGTTAAATGATGTATGTTTGGTCTTGGTTTTGTGTGTTTCATTCATTGTAAATATACAGAATTTGTAGTTGAATAAGATCCTCTCCATAGTTAAGTGTATTATTATTTAATTGAGATGTTTTAAAAGATTGTATAAACCTCTAAGATCAATACATGTTAACTTGTTTTCCTTGTGGTTAATAAATTATATAATTAACAACTATAAACAAATCTTAATCTTCAGAAAATCTTTTCACAATAACATATAAGGTATACTTTTCCCATTTGTATTCGCCGCAAATAAAATCTTTGCACAGCCATAGGAAACTAGCATAATATCAATTAAATGTCTCACGAAACCATAGAATATTAAATCAACTCACGATCCATTCCAAACATTGTGCAGGGCATGGGAGTTAGAGTGAGGGTCAAAAGTTTTCTATTTTGTCACGTCGTCGTCTCTCATGTTTTGTGCATGTTCTGTCTTGAGAAAGTAACAAGTTTGGCATGTTCTTTATATTTTAAGTGCAACTCATAGAATGATATAAAAGGCAAGTGCGCAGGTGAGCATTTGTGGTTTAACAGCTCTGAGGAGCCCTAAAATTGAGTGATTTTGTAGTATGATCAACAAGATTTAACAATACTAGATTTTTCATAGGTGAGCAATTGAGGTTTAATAGCTCAGTAGAGCCCTAAAATTGAGTGATTTTGTAGTGTGGTCAACAACATGGCAGTGATCTATTGAGGAAAATCTAGTATTTTTGAGTCTTGTATTTTGAAAAGTTATAGAGGTCATGCCTTGTGAAATAAACAATTAAAATTTTAATCCTTAAGCATGGGTGACCATAATACCAACATTTAATTTGTTCCATTATCTAATGAAGATCGATGTTATGCATGGCTTGTTTACATCATTTGAACAAGATTCCCCCCATGTTCATGTAGAATCATATCCCAAGACAATCTCAACCTACCTTCACAGTGAAAATCAAATACACATGTGAGTTATAGTTTGTTGTGCTTAGGATTTTACACTTGTCATTATTTGAAGTGATCTTGAGTAGAATGAATTGTTATAAATACGTGTTCTCTAAAGAACATATCTTTGACCAATTTTTAGACTTGTATGTTGTATTTGTGCCTGGGGCAAAATTTGTATAGGTGTTTTGTCTAGTTCAACATATTCTTGAGTGTCAAAGGATGTATGTTTGGTCTTGATTTTGTGTCTTTCATTCATTATAAATCTAGAGAATTTGTAGTCCAATAAGATTCTCTCCATAATTAGATGTATCATTATTTAATTGAGATGTTTTAAGGGATTGTATAAACCTCTAAGATCAACACTTGTTAGAACTATAAAAAATTCTTAAAATCTTGAGAAAATCTTTTCACAATAACATATGGGGTATACTTTTCCCTTTGTATTCGCCACAAATAAAATCTTTGCACAGCCATAGAAAACTAGGCATAATACCAATTAGATGTCTGACGAAGCCATATAATATTAAATTAGCTCAGCATCCGTAACAAACATTGTGCAGGGCATGGGAGATGCTTGGGTAGGAGTCTAAAAATACCATAATAAGGTTATATCGATTCTAGCTGTGTAAAAGCACACCATGAAATCATAAAAAGCCAGCAATACAGGCGATTGCGGAAGCTTCTTAACAATAGCGCAACTCTTATAACTATAATACATTAAAAGAATCTTTGCACAACCATGTAAGGACAGTGTGCTCGTCAACCATATAAAGATAGTGCCCCCATGCAATTCCAATGAAACATTCACACAGAATGGCACACCGTTGACATTCTCCACAGAAATATTAAAACAGCTCGCTATACACTTTCCAGCTCATACAAAGGACGCCCATGGAACTCACGTTTCAGCTTCTGAATATTGTAAAGATGTCTGTTTTGATGTAAAAACAGAACATGCTCGAAGCATGCCAAACTTGTTAATAGTGGACGGTATACAATCAGTCCAAGCTCTATGGAATGAATATAGACATTATGTTGCCGATCCCCATAACAACTAAATGAAAAACGCATTGAATGGCTTGGCCAAATACATGGAACACACCAAACTCATTACTTGTCAAGAGAGAACATACATGAGGTGTGATAGGCCATTTTGAGTTATAAAAAAGAGACGAAACTTTCTAGTTTGATAATGTTGATCACAGCGACACTAAGAATCATTTATGAGGCATGTAAAATTTTACAGGTTTTCATATAAAAGAATAGGTCGCGTGGACGGCATTTAAATTTAAAGGTGAGACATTTAAAGGAATAATTGTCGCTTGAATACATTTGAATTTAAAGGGAAGAAAGATATAGATTTAAACAAATATATTGCATGGGATTCATTTAGATAATATATTTCTTTAAATTTAAAGGGAAGAAAGATATAGATTTAAATAAATTTATTGCATCGATTCAGGAATAGGTGGTACTGAAAAAAGAATGGAAAATTTGGATAAGCAAAGTGTAGCAGACGCTCCATCTTCTACCTGACAAATCAAAACACCACGCTTCTTCTTCTACACGGACCTCGAGGTTTGAATGAGGAAGAGAGTGCTGTTAGGGGTGACACCGTTGCTTATTCTTTGTCACATACATGATAGATTTTTTTGCTTGCTTGTGGTTGGTACGACTGTGGCGACTTTCTCCGAAACATCTCTGCGGTGTCATTCGTTGTGTGCTGGGCTTACATTTGACAGTTGTATAGCTGTATTTAGACATTTTAGCTGTAAAATACAACCAAATTTTTGAAAAGACTGTATCATATGAAAGGAGAGATTTTGGACAAACTGTCAAAAATTTATATAGGATTATGATGATATATATATTTGGTTTTTATATAATTTACTTATACTAAAGTATGTCATAGTATTTTAAAGGCACTATTGAATAGATAACTATCATAAAAGAATTGCTTGACTGTCAAGGTTCACTGTCAAATTTAAGCCCTGGTTGTGTGGTGGCGCATTCGGCATTGGTTGTGACCATACTTGAAGCTATTGTGGTGTTATTCGTTGTGACATTCCATTCGGCAACATATGTGGTGGTGCTCCCCAACCTTAAGTGAGTGTGTTGTGTTTTGGTGGTGAGGTTTTACTTTAATTGTGGCAGCATATGTGGTGGTGCTCCCCAACCTTAAGTGGACTTAGTGCAGTTATATAACATTTGCTTTCCACTATGTTCTACCAAGTTTCTGGACCATTGGGATGACTTTTAAAGGGGATAATTTTCCAAAGGACAACATGGATGGTAATAGGGCTTAAATTTGATGGTCGACCCTCCCTGTCAAGCAATTTAAATTTTATATGGTGATTATCCATTTAAACTTCCCTTTAGTATAAATAAAATTATATATATATATATATATATATATATATATATATATATATATATATATATATATATATATATATATAAAATTGTGACAGTCTATCTAAAATCTTTCCTTTCATATGATACAATCTTTTAAAAACTTTGATCATATTTTATGATAAAAATGCCTAAATATTGTCATGCAGCCATCAAATTTACGCCTTAGATGGCAACTTAAAGAAAAAGAAAATATAAACAAAATTAAATATTCATATAATAAGGTAGTTATAATATATTATACAACCTTATTACATAATATTAGAGTTATAATCAATTTTCACACGAAAATCAACATACAAACTAATAAGATTTCATTATATATATATAGGTAGTAACAACACCCAAAGATTGTTATCAAATGGGCTATGAGGATAAATATTTATATACAATGTTTGACCAAAATGACTATAAATGGGTGGTAGAATAAATGTCCATCTCACTTAAATATTTATATATAGTGTTTGACAAAAATGGCTATAAATGGATGGTTGAATAAATGTCTATCTCACTTTTTAGCTTCAATGGGTCAAGCAAATCTTCTTCTTATTTTTTGTTCTTTTAATTATAGAAAGTAAATCTTAAAGAATTTGTAGATAATATATTTTAATCATTTGTGATATTTTCTAAGCAAATTCTATTTATAATTTTGTTAATATATAATTTAATTCATGTTTTTAAACATTTGTTAATAAAGTGTTTTATTTGGGGACAAATGATAACTTTTGAGACATTTCTAACTTAGAGGATCCCTTGTCTTAAATAGAAAATAGAATAGTTGCATTCCTCATTGATTCAACAAATAAAGGTTACAATTTATAGAGATTACAAACTCATAACAAAGTCCTACAAAAGTCGATCTACACTTGATACCTAACTCAACTAATTGACAACACACTAACAACTATTGACACAACTACAACATCTCATTGCTCTTACACCTACATCTAATAAATTGTTAACAACACATATAGGCAAGTTGTCTACATGCACAATAGCTCACTATTACAATTATTAATGTTAGAGCATATATTCTAACACCGCCTCTTAATGCTACAACACTAAACTAACTAACAACATCAAAACCAGAAAATAAATTGTTCAAACACTGGCCTTTGAAAATAGTTCTTGGACCAATAATAGTTCTTCAAGCTGCTACCTATTCCAGGTATAGTCTCCCAACTACAATCCAAGTTCCCAACATCATTGATGCCATTTGCACATGAAGTGTCTCATTACCCTCATAAACTTATGATGCTAAACTTTGAAATTTTGGATCTCCCCTAAACTATTGGACATCAATCCTCCCGTGCATGTCTCATAACCACAACGAGGTATAGTTTCTCTGACCCACAATCATCTTCGACTTTTGAACATCTATCTATCCTCTACTGCATCCTTCCCTATAAAAGATTTTTAAAAATCGAGGCATCTACACACCACTCATAGCCCTCTCATTTACTTGGGCATTCCTATGAAGGAGCCATGCCCAGTCTAGCTCTGATACCAAAATAGAAAATAGAACATCTGCATTCCTCATTGATTCAACAAATAAAAGTTACAATTTATAGAGATTACAAACTCATAACAAAGTCCTACAAAAGTGGATCTATTCTTGACACCTAACTCAACTAATTGACAACACACTAACAACTATTAACACGATTATAGCATCTATTTGCTCATACACCTACATCTAACAAATTGTTAACATCACATATAGGCAAGATGTCTACCTGCACAAATCACTATTACATTTATTAATGTTGGAGCATATATTCTAACACTCTTCATCTCTATCCTCCATACTCTACTTCATATTGGTCATCATTTTCTAAAATCCACACAATGTATCTATGTTGAACATGACCTCAACTACAAAGGCAATGCCACTTTATTTATATGCATCCCTTTCCATTTAACATAAAATTTATAATAAGAATCATTTTGTTTTAGACTACCCAATCAATAAATAATTCTATGTCTCTCTTGTTATTTTGTTGGCATTTCTTCTAATTCTATTCTAGGAGTTAAAAATTAAAATTGTACAGAATGACAATAAAGTAATTAAAAATAAAAAATAAAATGAACAAATCAACCTATTTGTAGGACACTTATTTTTCACTATTTAGAAATTAAAAAAATCATTTGATAGTGTGTTTGCTCAAAAGTCTGAACACCTCAAAAAATGGTATTGGATAGTTACACAACCAAATATAAAAAAATTAAACATTTTCCATTGCAAGCACCCAAAATTGCATGTGTTGACATGGAAGCCTTCCTAGTGCATTAGCACCCTCCTTTGTTTGTTCTTCACCCTTGTTAGCTACCCTCTTGGCTTGTCTTGTCTTCTCACCTTCCATATCTTTTATCACATGCCTTGAGTTGTAGAGGCACTTGAGACACCTTAGGGTCCCTTGAGAAACCCATTTTAAATTCTAGGGTTTCTCATATAACTTTCCCTAGTAAGAGAGGTGAAACACCATCTAACACATATGACCCTATCATATGTTGGCAAGCATATGAGTCTCTCTAATTTGTCTATTTTTTCTCTAATTTTCCTTCTAATCAATAGTTTTTGAGTTGTGGATGGGCCATATTTTCTTTCTATCTTTCATTCTTATCCTTAGCTAGACATTTTTCGTCTTGATTTTCTCTTCTCTTTTCTTATTTAAACCATCATTCCCTCATTCATAAGGGAGGAGAATTTTTAAATATAAAATCTTTGAGCAATTTTGAAGAAGATATTTTCATTTTTAATAGAATAGGAGGATTTCGGCTACCTTTGCAAGTCTTTTCTAGAAGTTATGCATCCCTTCCTCTACAAATGAGACCACCTTTAGAAGATTGTAATCTTCTTTGTAAATCTCAAATCTAAAATCCCCATAGTTAAGCTCTAGCCTCACCCATGCAGTACTAAAGTCTTCTAAAGTTTTTCTTCCTTCAAAATAACTCCCAATTTATATCTTCCCTTTCCATCAAGTAGAGTACTCCAAGGTTGTAATAGGAGAAGACACTACTGATTAATCTGGATTCTTTGATGACTTCAATCCTAGTGGTTAGAAAGAAGCTTCAAATCTTCATCACATTCTTTAGTTTTAAAAGCATCTTCACTCAAAGTTTCATTTATTTTATTAATTAGATCACTTAAATTTTTCAAAGGATTATAACAATTCATTGTTGTTTCTTAGTTAGTCTAAAATTTACTTCCTTGGGTAGAGTTATATTTAAATTTCTTTTCAAATCTTACAAATAGATTAGAATTTATTTGAAATATTTTCTCAAAATTGAAATCTCTGAAAACATAATATATGTTGCATGCAAATTCATATATAAGTAATTAGTTGCACATAGTTAATTAGTTCACACTTTGGTTTCATAGAATATAAAAAAGAAAGAAGTAGAATAAGTTATTTTATGCATGCATTTAGATTAATACATTTAGTTAAAATCTCTCAAAATTCAAAAAATGTAAAGAAAAAAAGAAAGAAACCCTCGATATCATCATGAGGTATTCAAAAAATGTTAAACCAACCATCAAGCAAAGCAAGCAATCATGTAAACACATTGAAATTATTGTATTAAGTTTCCAAATGTGTGTAAGGATCAAAGACGACTAGATTAAGGTAGTTTTGCATGAAATTTAGGAGAAGCAACTTGTTCTTAGGAATATTTGAGAAGATAACAAACAAAGGTAGGAAAATTTGAGAAGATAATGAACAAAGGTATAGATAAGAGAAGAGTCCTACACAAGAGAGTGTTTTGTTGATGGACTCATTGAACTTATTGATGAACCATTATCTGTGAGACTATTTCTATGTGAGGAGAATGATATATCAAATTCTCCATTGCTTAGTTGGTTTTCCTTAGAGGAGTAGGAGTGATTTGATCCATTACATTAGCAAGGGTGTAGTGCATGTGTCATTCTAGGTCCACCTTATTCACTATAGTGGCGAGTAGATCTAGAATATCACATAATTTTATGAACTTGATGTGAAGAGAAAATATTTCTAAGAAAGCTCTTTCATTTCCATCTTTCATTTCATTATTTTTAGTTTCCTTCCTTTTCATCCCATTTTATTCTATGATACCCATGATACCCTTCAATATGTTAGTATTGATAACACAATAGGGATAGGGTTCCCTACATGAAACTAGTCCTCTATCATTTAGTTGATATGTCCCTATTAGTCCCATGGCACCTATTTCAAATAGGTATGATTATGAGGACATTAAATGGGATGGTGGGTGATAGAAGAAACATGAATTTATCACTTCCAAAGAACTAGTCTAAATCTAAGATACTATGCTCTAACAAAACCTAGATCAAGGTAGAACGTACTAAGTGCATGTTTGATTAGCATTTCACTAAGTCCATGTCCCATAATGGTGCACTCATGATCGGAGGGTCCACAAAGTGAACTGTCCAGGCCGTGCAGCAAGAGTAAACACAACGGAAGCAACTCCAATATAGAATACAAAGAATGATTCAAATGCTCAATATATCAAAGATTTAAAATGCAAACATGCTGACAACATGCGGGCTTACAGAATTGGGCTCACATGCCTGATTATAGAATAGAAAGATATGGCAATGAAGTGCCTCTTAGAAAAGAATCCAAACTATTTATCTCATGAACTATACTAACTATGTTTACCGCCTTCCTATGCATCAAATACATGATTATATATCATCTTCAAGCTCCTAGATTCCTCTGCATTTGCCAAGGATGAAGTTACATTCTCCAATGAAGGTGTAACATGTGAAAATAGATAGGTTGGTCTTAAGCAACTGGTACTCCTCCGCAGATGAATGAAACAATGTGTGGATTTCAAGGAAGGACAGCCATGCCTCAAAAAACCTTGAATGATGTTTCATTTATCTCCACAGGTCATAGAAGTACTCTAGAAACCTTCTCCTTCCTTTGACTGTTCTGAATGCTTTGTTTTGTGAAACCAAGCAATCTACTGATAGTGGTATCTCTCTGATGACTAATCCAAATGAGCTGAATTTTGGATATATTGTGCATGATGATGTCTAGATGCTAAGTCCTAATCTGCAAGAGATGATATGATAATGCAACAAAATGTGGTAGAAAATGTTGAAGCTACTTCTGACTATCTGCACTGAAATGAACTAGAAAATCAAATAAAACAAAAGGAATGCAAATATTTTTGGTTGATGCAAGATTGCTCTGCAACCTGGGATGCACCTACATCACATAACAAAAAATAGACATGACAACCACCTGAATTGACAACAAGTTCACTAATATAGATTTTCAAAATAAACAAACTATAGCACAATAAGGGCTACTAAAAAACTGTCTTAAAGAAAGAACCAATGGGGATACTCAACCCTTACATGTTGGAAAAAACCCACCTCCTAGTTAAAAAATAAAAAACAAACAAGAAGCCACCCTTGAAGTGCTTATAGCCACCCTGGTCTAACAAATCATGACTCTTGAAGTTGGAAGTACTAGGAAACAAACACAGTCTACTTAAGCAATTTAAAGACCAAGGTCTTGGAGGTACTATCCTTGCACCAACCCCTCAACTATATATAAAATTGAATAACAATAAGGGGTATGCGAACTCCCCCCATGTTAACTTCTACAAATGTAATATGATTAACAAGGTATTCATTCCTCCTTGCCCTCGTCATTCAATATGGAAATTTTTAATCAATCAGGTGGGAAACTTGTCATATTAAATCAATCTCAAATTATCCATCCTAGTTTTTCAAACCTAAATATAATATTACCTAACCATCTAACATTCTCAGAGTACCAACAACTCCCATTACACATAACCATTTTTTGAGGAAGTACCTTGAGCATCTTAAGAAACCTCTGTATCTCAATATTTTCAACATCATGCTATCCCATTCCCTCCTTGAGTTTTCCAAATTCAAAAAAGTGGGAGATCCCAAATCACACATCAAGATTTACTCTACATTAGTGTTGGAATTCCCTCCTTTAGATGGGATGGTAGAAATATATTTTAAAAAAATCTTGAAAGATATTGCTCTAGATTGGTATTGTTATCTCCCAAATGCATCAATTTGCTCCTTTCAACAACCCATTGCTTAGTTCATTGTCACATTTTATATGAACAAATTAGTCAAAGTACAAACTCAAGAATTCATATTAGTTAAGTATGAGGCTAATGAATCAATTGTACACTTTATCATGTAATGGAGGCAAGACCTCTATGTTGGTAATATGTGCTCTCATTGATGTCAACAATTAGAGAGAGATGCCAACACTTAGAGTGAGGTCAACACTTAGTTTGTGATGATGATATACCAAGTGAGATACAATGATGCAGTAAGATACAATTGTAATACTAATATTCATGGTTGCTCATATTCAATGATGTTCTTGATGTTCATAGTGGGTTACTGATGTTCATGGTTGGATGTCATGTCCTGATCAATGTCAAGACAAGTTGTCTTGAGCATACTTATAGTTTGCAAAGTAGTGAGATGCATTGATGTTCATGGTTGGATGTCATTCCCTTGACTCTGGTCAGTATGGTTATGGTCAACAAAGATGATTTAATGATGAAATATTAAGAAAGGAATAAGAAGCACTAAGATGAATGATGTAATATTAAGATGAGAATTAGAAGCACTAAGATGAATGATAAGATGAGAATTATAAGCACTAAGATGAATGATAAGATAGGAATTAGAAGCACTAAGATAAATTATGATGCATTAAGCTATGCTAAGGATGAGATGATGTTGTTGAGGACTTGTGCCATGTTGTATGATTCTTAATGTTGTTTCCAAGGATGCATGTGCTATTACATGAAGGTTTTGGCCTCTAGAAGTTGGTGAAGTTTTTTGCCACAAAGAGTTGCATGAAAGACTGTTTGGTAAATTCTCCACATTCCTCGACATTTGAACCTATGGTTATGTAATTCAAAAAATAAGTTAAATATGATGTAAAGGTGCTAAATCCAAAATTTTAGATCATTTACTCCTCCACAGTGGAACCTACAAGTGAGAAAGTTTCAGACTTTGCTCTAGCAACATAGTGTGATGATGAAGGATGAATGAAATGCTCTGCATTCCTTTGCAATGATAGATATAACCATATGTGGTTCAAAAGATAAGTTTATCTTGTTGTGAAGATGGTATATTCAAAGTTTTAGATCATCTAACCTTCAGTAGTAAAATTTATAAGCAACAACATTTTAGTTTGTGTTCTGGCTTGATGTAACACTCCGCATTCCTTCAGATGTAAATGTTTGATCATGTAGTTTGGTAGACATGTTTAGGGATGTCCATTGTAAGTCTCTTTGAAATATCATATGTTTTAGAGGTCCAAAAGATTAGTTTTCAAATGATAATTGTGTTACACATAGTTTAGGATGCCTAATTACTCTTAGGATAAATGCTTGAGTACTTGCACCTATTGACAACTACACTGATAAGATATATATGTTGTTGTAGACATTTTACATGTCTCAAAATGTTTCAAGTTTGAAGATCATGAAGATACATCTTGTTTCTAGTACCACAAAATGATTTCAAGTTAGACTGTGAAGAGTTGTTATTGAAGTCATCTTGGATATGTTGATGATGTGCACTAGATTGTTATGGTATGAAATGATACATATAATAATAGTAGATGGTCTTGAAATTCTTACATTGTTGTCTCTTGTTGCTCTACAAGGTAGTTCTGTACTCTCTCTAGAGAATTGGTTGTGGTCTGGAATGATGATATTGTCAGGATATGCTTCTACCTGGCAAGCTAAAGATTGTTGAAGGTATGCACCACAAAGTTTTTGTTGTGCAGAGATCAAGGAAGGTTTGGAGATGTTGTATAGGTCCTGCCAACTTATTTGGAAAAAGAACAAGCAATGTTTAATCGTTCATGATAATGCCAAGATTGTGAAGGCTAATATGCTACATATTTCATGGATTCTTGCTTAAATGTGACCTAATTCAAATTTGTGTAATGTGCAGGTGTTATTTAGGACTAGACTGAATTGGGAACCACAAGACTATGTTTCCTTCTATAGTTGCATGTAGTTCATGATAGGGCTTGTCTTATGCATATTTCATAGTGTATGGTCTTGGGCCAACCTGTAAAATGTAATATCATTATTGTATTGGTTGACCTAAAATGACATCAATGTAATGTCATGTATATATTGTAAACCTAGTTGGTCTAGGTGAGGTATGGTTGCAAAAAATGAGAAACAAAAGGATGTGAAGAGCATAGAATGAATGTTATATGCATTGTGATGTGCGACTGAAGGAGAAAGAGTAGAAGTTGTAGAAGATATCTTGATTTATCTTGAAGAAATTTTTGTGACAAGAGTAAAGTAAAGAGTGTACCTAATTGATCCTGATGCAGGAGTGTCTGGGAGCATTCCAATCAATTGGGGTAGTTAATGATGATTTGCAGAGTTCGAGGGAGAGTGACATTGGAGAGTACCATATTTTACCATATTTGCATATCAAAAGTTGTGGAGTAGGACTTAACATCTACATATCATCATCTTCATCATATCCAAAATTCAAATCATTTGGGTTCATTTTCAGAGAGATATCGCTATTAGAAGATTACCAATTTTCGTAGAGCAGAGTAGTCAGTGTTTAGTTGGAGCCTAAAGGACTTGCAGAGCAATTTCATGACTTGTGGAGCCTAAAGGAACATCATTCAGGGTAATGTAGGACTTGGCTGACCTTCACGACGATCCACACCGAGTTTCATACATTTGTGGAGCAATACCTTATGTTTAGGTCTGAGCTATATGTGTCTACACATTTCATACTAGCCATTGCAATTAGGCTGACTTGATAATGTTATGAAGGCTTGTGGAGGATATAAATGACAAAAAAAAGGATTGTTTCAAGGGGGTGATCAATTGTGTGAAGATATGAAGCAAGAAGATAAGTTTTTTTGATCCGAAGGAATAGTAGAACAAAAAGTAGAGCAAAGAGCAGAAGAAGGTACAAAGCAGAGAATGGAAAAGAAGGAGAAGAAATAAGACATGAAGATGTGATGTATGAATCATTTGTAAACCTTGGGTTGTAGCCTAGCATCTAAAAATCCCTAGAGGCATATTTAATGGCATTTGAGATTATAATATAATGAAAAATAATCTTTGAATGCTCAGTTTTCATAAGATATATCTTGTGTCATGTGTTCTTGAATATCTCTTTCATTCTATTGTTAGTTGTATGTTTCCATTGCGTCTCTATTATGACCATGTTGTTAGTTGTTTAAGGCCGCAAGGTTGTACAATCCTTCATTGGACCCTCCTACCTTGACTGCATCAAGTGGTATCAGAGTTGGTTGTGAATCTGCTAGGAAAGTTGTGAATCTGTTAGTTGGTTGTGAATTTGCTGGGAAGGTGTCGAATCTGTTGGGAAGATGAAAGTGTTGGAAGAAAGTGAGAAACCCTAAAGTGTAACAAGTATCATGACAGAAGAAAGATCAAGGAAAGAAAGATCCAAGTACGATTTTCATACTAAGTTGTTTATCTGATTTGTTTCAATGGGAAAGATTGGGAAAAGGATAAAGAAAGAAAATGAAAACCTAATATGCAAAAGGGATATTCTAGAAGAAGAATTGTGTGAAATTAAAAAGTGTAATTCAGAGTTGATGGAGAGGATAAGAGAACTAGGAGAAGACAAATATGATGCTCTTTAAGAAGAATTAGAAAATGTAAAGAGGAGGAATGAAGAATTAGAAGAAGAGCTAAACTTGATTGAGTATGTCAAAAAGAGTTTTGAAGAATTGGAAAAAGGATTCAAGTTGTTTTCGAAGGTGGAAAAGAGGAATAGAATGTAATGCCCCGCCATGCAACCCTAGAGATAAGTCAATTAAAGCAATAAAAGGCAGATTTTATTTTTTAAAAAATAGAAATAATGGTAATAAATATAACTTAGTCAAATTCAATAAGTTAACTAACATCTCTAGGGAGAACATGACTGCATTATTGTAATTAAGCAATATTCAATAACATACATAACACATTCAAATTATGTTTAACTACATGTCCACATTACTAATTACTAACATGATCAATTAACAGCCATGGGTTGTACTGAATATACACATGCACAATTAGTAATACCTACCAAGAAAATAACACTAATGAACTCTTCAGGATGATATGATATCAATTTACAAATTTATCTTAGTAAACCATAAGTCAATAATCAGAGCATATCAATGTTCATCAAACATGAAATGTAAGATACAAATATTTTAATAAGTTTATGTACATTTATACACCTTTACCAATACTACCAGATAGCCAACTATTCACCAAGTGGAAAGGTGCCTCCTTAGCTCCAAAAGCCTGCATGACTATAGATCTCAACTACACATCTAATGAAGCATTAGTCCTTAATAATTGCATAGTTCAAATATCAACTACATCAATGACAAGCCGAAGGCCCTAAGGGGTCGACCTAATGTCTCGGGGGCTCATGATGGCCTTGCCTACATACACGCAGTGCAGAGACATCATAGTTTAGGAACATGAACTTGCAACCACAAGAAGGTTTCATACAAATTAAAACTTCTAATATGTTATTCATATAACATCAACATTTCTTAATCTTAGATACACAATCACATTTCAATCCATACTTGAGGACCATAGGAGAATAAGGTTTACATATACCACAACATTCTCATGAAATTTTCACAAACAAACATGATACAAAACCTTATCAATAGTAGTGTATGCACAAAAGATAAATTATTCATGTTTGGCATGGTTACATTTTCTTCTGTCCTCCATGTACATAATCATTGAAAAGGTTCAACCTCATACCATAAAATGAAATAATTAATATCTTAAATAGCATGTTCTTAGCATAACCACTTAAAAGATTCAAACTGATCACCAAAATTTGAGTGTCTCAATCAACGTTAAAATACTATGAAGATGTAATCATATAATTTATACCATCAGTTTCATCTATGAACATATTTCCTATACCTAAGATTAATTAAACCTAAAATGATGATAACTAACTGTAATAAATCCTAATAACTTAATCCTCTTTCTAGGATAAGGAACCATGCATAAGCAAGTACAAAATAGTAACAAAATCACTAAATTAACCATAAGCTACCCATATTATAAATAAAACATTTATGTTCCATTCTACTTTTAACCTTAAATTTCATAATAATCTCCATATCTAACCAAGACATAAACATAACCTAGATATTAAGTATTTACCCTACTTAATTGATAACAATGATATAATTAAGATCACCAAGCATGCTAAACAATATATATTTATGAACTCCATTATCAATGCTAAACCATATGTGACAATTTACCAAGGTCTATAATTACTTATAGAAATGAGTTAACACCTTTCCCCAAACATTAATTCATTATTCAAACCTAAAACCAATTGTATACTAAATCATATCATTAATTAAATATTCTAGACAATTTTCTAAATACCAAATAAGGTTTTCTACTACTTTCCAAAGTAATTCAGATCTAGTCTTTACACGTTTACTAACTTAGTATATTTACCCAAAGCTAATTTAACATTCTAAGATATTGTTTCCTTTCTATAGAAGAGTTTGCAAATATTACCACTTTAGAATAATAAAAATAATGCAACATTAAATCTAATTAAATCTAATTTGATTCATAAAATCACTGATCTAGCTATCATATTTAGAACCTTCTTTTTTCTAAAATCCAACTATGTTATTAAAAACATGATAGAACTTTTTTTTTTCTCAATATTACTAAATTAGTTTCTATGCATAAAAACATAAGGTAGATTTTTCCTACTGCAATTAAAATATAGACTTCTTTAATAAAAAAGATGCCCATTTAAAATATAACTTCTTTAATAAAAAAGATGCCCAATTAAAATATAACTTCTTTAATAAAAAAGATGCCCAATTAAAATATAGACTTCTTTAATTAAAAAAAATGCCCTTAAAGGAAGCATACAAGGATGATACAATTCTAAATAAAGAGATTTCATAAAAATTAAGAGAATTCATGGAGGATGTAAAATGGTTTCTAAAATTAGTTTAAACCATACTTTTAAAATAAATTAAGGCAGCTAGAATACTCTCTAAGTCATACTTCATATTTTTGATAAAATAGCTCTCTGAAGAATAGTCTTAAGCCTATTACATATGTGATCTAAAATTTGTGGAAAAGAAATCAAGACCTATTAAATATACTCTCTAATTTATTGAGATTGAAAGATATGCACAAAATGGTTTAATGAGAACAGTGAATCGTTTTCATCATCAAATCAAGGACAAAGATATTGTGGAGATTATAGACGATGCTAAAACAATTGTAGAACAAAGAAATAACATGCCATTAATGACATATATACTCTTGAGCTATTGCCAATTTTTTTTTGGTGGCCAGTAAAATCATAAATACAAATGCATGCATTACGCCAATATTTGGCTGGTAAAGAAAATTGAATGCCAAAAGCTTAAAATGGTAACTGATCTAATATCAATAAGATTTACTAAGATACGCCAGTGTATGGCAGACTTAACGTGGAATTCATAACGCCAGTTTTAGCAAGCTTATCAGTATATGCTTCAATCACATTGTTAACCCTCGTTGTATTACACCTAAAGTTAATTATTATGCGTGCATGGTTGAACTCCTTGCCTGCGCTGCTATAATGAAGACAATCTAAACTTATTCAATGAAATACCGGTTAAATCTATGTTGAGTATATCAATGTGCTTCCAATAGTAAGGAAAATTGGTGAAAGATAGAGGAATTAAAAGGATTCCTAGATCTATTTGGATTATCGGCCATTAAATAACACATGCATATTGTGCAGGAGACGTAGCGATAGAGAAGATCTTTACTAGACTGGAGAAATCAGCTCAGAAGGCAAAGGCAGCAAGATGTTTTCTAGATTCAAGACATTTACTTAATGAAGTGAAAATCCGAGCATAGTCTATGGCATGTTGAAAGGCCGATACAATCCAAAAGAATATAATTTCCTCGGAAAAGAGGATCCAACAGAGAGAGATTTCTACTAATTCAAACTTTTTTATAGAGATCTTAATAAGCACGGTATGGATTTGAAAAGGATCAATCACCCATGAAGATTTTTGTGAACAAAATGATGATTTACCAATCAATAAGAGAAAATATAAGAAACATACAGATCCATTGCAATTATCCCGAAACAAATTTTGTACAGACTAGGAAGTTCCCAATCAGATAATTACTATATACTCACAATCGTGATTAAATTCCAAGATTGAGTAAATAAAATACTCTTTCCTATCATACCAATTTGTGCAAACGTTGTACCTCTTTTCTTGGTCATACAAATGCAACAAAATCCAGATGAAGATTGTAACCTCCTGCTTGTTAGAGTTCTCCATGCCTCGAAGTGATAGACTATACACAAATAGGTATTCGTCTTGGTAGAATCCCCTTTTTACAAATATTTGAAATTTCATTAACTCCCTTGCCTTCCCCCTCCCTATGCTCCCGGATGCATTTCCTTTTTCTCCCCCAAAATCTCCCACTCCTCCAATAACTCCCACTAACTTAATTTATTTTAGTATTTGCTAAAAATAGATTTTACGACAACACATAAATCTACCTATTGATTTGCCACTCAACACAACACTTAATATTAATAATAATATATTTATTTATTAATTTAACTACTAATATATATATTCAATAATCTAAATTTACATAGAGGCATTTGTATTTATTTAATTATCAAAAATGTCTTTATGATTAATAATATTATTTTAATGCCATGATTAATCAAAGTATCAAATAAACAATCCAAACCAACTAACCAAATGCCAAACATACCTGACACATCCAAAGTGAAAACGGAGGGGTACTACATCCTCCCCCCTAAAACTCGACTTACTCCTGGAAGTCGCACTAGGGTGGAAACATAACACGTTAGTACCAATATTAAAGCTGATTCATTTCATAAAATTAATATACACTAGTTTGCCTATGGAAAAAAAAGATTTATCTCACAAATATATAAAATTATATACTCCACTTGAAACATACTCTACCCTTCTAAATTTCCAATGTCATAATAGTAACACAATCAAGACTTGTATCAAAATAATTCCACAAAACATAAACCATTCAAAATCCTTCCATGATAGCGTTGACACCCATCAATTTATTTCAAGATAAGGAAAACATTGCACTCTTTTTAATCCTAACTAGTAGAAATTCTCATATCAAAAACATATAAAGTATTCAATTTCCCAATACACCATCATTGCAATTCTTCTTCTGATTTGCTGTTAAGAAATCAATAGGTGAAAATACTACATATCAACATATTTTTACATGTAACACACACATTTTCCCTTAAATATCCATCATTTAAAACAAGACATTTCACTTTAATTATCTTACAACACTAAATTTCATAATGCAATTTATCATTTCATTACTACAATTTTCATAATTTAACATACATTCTTCACGTACACACAAATTCACATCACCAGGAATCACATCACAAGGCTATACAAGGGTCCATCTGGATACCAGAAAGCAACATACTAATCCATAATACATAATCCATGAGCCAAGAGCCATAATCCGTCTCACAAATTCCATACCTCACACTCAATGACTTGTTCGTGTTAGGCTACACTCACATGGTGAGACCATCCAAATAATCCATCATGACCTCTCTCTTGTTGTGTAAGGTGGTTAACCTCCAAGAGATGGTCATCGTACATAGGTGGGTAGTGGGTTCTAGCTGTATAACAGCTTCACATACCCCCATCCTCAAGGTTCCCTACGTCTGCTTCCTCATATACACTCACCAAGTCTGCCTCATACGTCCTTGGAAAGAAATCACAATACAACAAATGGACGACATCAAAACAATAAGGATAAACTAGTTGAGCCACCAAAGTCAAAGAAATATTTAATAAAAATTTAATTTCAACAATAAAGCAAGAAATGTGCACAATTTCAACACTAAATCAAATGTAACCACGAGGGTTACTTGAAAATAAGATCACAAAGTGTGGCTAAACCATCACAATAAAATAGAAACAAAGTGCCAGTTTTCACAATCAATAGAAAATCATCAGTAACCATAAGAAAATCCACAATCTTTGAAATTACACTGTACAACACTATGTGACTAGATACTAGCCACCAAATGAGGAAGGAGGGAACAACGCCAGGCTATAGCAGTAGCCCTCATGTGGTACAGAGTGAGCACAGCTTCCACACAGCTCAGAGTGTACTCCTTGGCTACACCCTGCATCACGTTGTCATGCGGCATGGACTAGTCAAGTGGTTCGTACACTCCTTGGCTGTCTGCATGGAACATGCACCTTGGCCACATCCTGCATCGCATCTCAGCGTGACATGGTCATACGCCAGCCGAAGAAGGCACGTGCTAGCCATATGCAGTATGGTAGTGTGTCTTTGGCTCCATGGAAGTAAGTACGCGCAGAACACACCCTGCATAGCGACACCTCATAGAAAAGGCACACACAGGTATGCTAACCGACCCAACACTATTGAAAGTAAACATGAGTATCCCTCTACAAGTGTGTGAGGCCCCATTACGCTCATCACACAAGTAGGCTATAACACAATCTCATAGTGCACTTTCACGTGTCAAAGCACGTGGCATCGTGTCCTTGAGCCCAGCTCGCTACCATTAGCAACACGGCATCATCACTAGCACTGTGTCAAAACATCAGTGGGGTGTGGCATCATACCTATTGCATCATGTCAGAACATATGTAGATACGAAATCTATCTCAACATGTGTAACAAATCTCCCTCCACATGTTGGACCTCAAAATATACATGGGGCACATGGTCTCACTTGGGTTATCCATGTAGGTCCTAGACCCAGCCCCCAAGTGACAACTCATGTCATCACATAGTTCCAGTTGGGTTGTCCATGCAGGTCCTAGACCCTGGCCCCCAACTGACAACTTATGTGGCATTCATACCTTTCGTGAAGATAAGGTAAATGATCATCCAAGGAATACCATCCAGATGCTCAAAAACTATGGGGATTAGGCTAACACATATGGATAAGTACCCTGATCCATCATAAGGAGAAGTAGTGAGTACGTTTCCTTAGGTTCGGTTCAGCGAGGGACCTCTCTGCGCCATCATAAGTGTACGCTGCACATTCCACCCAAGGAACTTTGTGGATGCTACTACCCTTTCACAGACTGGGGGACTAGAGCACCAAAGAATAGAATCTATGAATCTAACTTTTGGCTACTCTTTTATATCTATATTTTCAACCACACAAGGGTTGGCCCTCAATCAGGTAACAGACATGCAAACACACATAATGGTATGGTTGATCCCACACCTCCAATACACATTTTCCCCATAGATGGGTACCCAGTATCACCATCTTAAGGGAACACAAAGCAAGTACGTGGTATTCACAACCTTCAACTAATGCACAACTACTAGTTTCTCACTTTTACAGGGGAAGATTACTTTTATAGACACAATTCCATTACTACCAATATGATTCCTATTTGCAAACTTATAACATTACCTGTTATCCACTTCCCTATTCCAGTTTCCTTTCACTCTACTTTTTCTACATTTCACATGATGCTAAAAATCAATATCATGATCAGCTATCCAATACATCAAACTAGGTGTTTAGGTCAAAGCATGGTATCCTCCACAAGAGTTTCCTACCACATCCATAAGAAGTATTACTATAACTAAACATGGGTGACAACATTAACTAGAGATCCTAGTGCTGCAACTTGGCTTTGTTACCAAATTTAATGCCTCGCCATGCAACCCTAGAGATAAGTCAACTAAAGTAATAAAAAGGCAGAATTATTATTTTTTAAATAGAAATAATGGTAATAAAATATAACTTAGTTAGATTCAATAAGTTAACTAACATCTCTAGGGAGAACATGACTGCATTATTGTAATTAAGCAATATTCAATAACATACATAACACATTCAAATTATGTTTATCTACATGACCACATTACTAATTACTAACATGATCAATTAACGGTCATGGGTTGTACTGAATACACACATGAACAATTAGTAATACCTACCAAGAAAATAACACTAATGAACTCTTCAGGATGATAAGATATCAATTTACAAATTTATCTTAGTAAACCTCCAGTCAATAATCAGAGCATATCAATGTTCATCAAACATGAAATGTAAGCTACAAATATTTCAATAAGTTTATGTACATTTATACACCTTTGCCAATATTGCTAGATAGCCAACTATTCGCCAAGTGGAAAGGTGCATCCTTAGCTCCAGAATCCTGCATGACTATAGACCTCAACTACACATCTAATGAAGCATTAGTCCTTAATAATTGCATGATTCAAATATCAACTACATCAATGACAAGCCTAAGGCCCTAAGGGGCCGACCTAATGTCTCGGGGCCTCATGATGGCCTTGCCTACGTACGCGCATCACAGAGACATCGTAGTTCGGGAACATGAACTTGCAACCACAAGAAGGTTTCATACAAATCAACCTTCTAAGATGTTATTAATATGACATCAACATTTCTTAATCTTAGATACACAATCACATTTCAATCCATTCTTGAGGACCATAGGAGAATAAGGTTTACATATACCACAACATTCTCATGAAATTTTCACAAACAAACATGATACGAAACCTTATCAATAGTAGTGTATGCACAAAAGACAAATTATTCATGTTTGGCATGGTTACATTTTCTTCTGTCCTCCATGTACATAATCATTGAGAAGGTTCAACCTCATACCATAAAATGAAATAATTGATATCTTAAATAACATGCTCTTAGCATAACCACTTAAAAGATTCAAACCGATCACCAAAATTTGAGTGTCTCAATCAACGTTAAAATACTATGAAGATGTAATCATATAATTTCTACCATTAGTTGCATCTATGAACATATTTCCTATACCTAAGATTAATTAAACCTAAAATGACGATAACTAACCCTAATAAATCCTAATAACTTAATCCTCTTTATAGGATAAGGAACCATGCATAAGCAAGTATGAAATAGTAACAAAATCACTAAATTAACCATAAGCTACCCATATTATAAATAAAACATTTATGTTCCACTCTATTTTTAAACTTAAATATCATAATAATCTCCATATCTAACCAAGACATAAACATAACCTAGATATTAAGTATTTACCCTGCTTAATTAAAAACAATGATATAATTAAGATCACCAAGCATGCTAAACAATATATATTTATGAACTCCATTATCAATGCTAAACCATATGTGACAATTTACCAAGGTCTATAATTACTCATAGAAAAGAGTTAACACCTTTCCCCAAACATTAATTCATTATTCAAACCTAAAACAAATTGTATACTAAATCTTACATATCATTAATTCAATATTTTAGACAATTTTCTAAATACGAAATAAGGTTTTCTACTACTTTCCAAAGTAATTCAGATCTAGTCTTTATACGTTTACTAACTTAGTATATTTACCCAAAGCTAATTTAACATTCTAAGATATTGTTTCCTTTCTACAGAAGAGTTTGCAAATATTGCCACTTTAGAATAATAAAAATAATGTAACATTAAATCTAATTAAATCTAATTTGATTCATAAAATCACTGATCTAGCTATCATATTTAGAATCTTCTTTTTTCTAAAATCCAACTATGTTATTAAAAACATGATAGAACTTTTTTTTTTTCTTAATATTACTAAATTAGTTTCTATGCATAAAAACATAAGGCATATTTTTCCTACTCAATTAAAATATAGACTTCGTTAATAAAAAAGATGCCCAATTAAAATGTAACTTCTTTAATCAAAAAGATGCCCAATTAAAATATAACTTCTTTAATAAAAAAAGATGCCCAATTAAAATATAGACTTCTTTAATTAAGAAAAAAAATGCCCTTAGAGGAAGCATACAAGGCTGATATAATTCTAAATAAAGAGATTTCATAAAAATTAAGAGAATTTGTGGCGGATGTAAAATGGTTTTTAAAATTAGTTTAAACCATACTTTTAAAATAAATTAAGGCAGCTAGAATACTCTCTAAGTCATACTTCATATTTTTGATATAATAGCTCTCTGAAGAATAGTCCTAAGCCTATTACATATGTGATCTAAAATTCATGGAAAAGAAATCAAGACCTATTAAATATACTCTCTAATTTATTGAGATTGAAAGATATGTGCAAAATGGTTTAATGAGAATAGTGAATCATTTCCATCATCAAATCAAGGACAAAGATATTGTGGAGATTATAGACGACGCTAAAACAATTGTAGAACCAAGAAATAACATGCCATTAATGACATATATACTCTTTTGAGCTATTGCCAAATTTTTTTTTTGGTGGCCGGTAAAATCATAAATACAAATGCATGCATTACGCCAATATTTGGCTGGTAAAGAAAATTGAATGCCAAGCGCTTAAAATGGTAACTGATCTAATATCAATAAGATTTACTAAGATACACCAGTGTATGGCAGACTTAACGTGGAATTCATAACGCCAATTTTAACAAGCTTATCAGTATATGCTTCAATCACATTGTTAACCCTCGTTGTATTACACCTAAAGTTAATTATTATGCGTACATGGTTGAACTCCTTGCCTGCGCTGCTATAATGAAGACAATCTAAACTTATTCATTGAAATACTGGTTAAATCTGTGTTGAGTATATCGATGTGCTTCCAATAGTAAGGAAAATTGGTTAAAGATAGAGGAATTAAAAGGATTCCTATATCTATTTGGATTATCGGCCATTAAATGGCACATGCATATTGTGCAGGAGACGCAGGGACAGAGAAGATCTTTACCGGACTGGAGGAATCGGCTAAGAAGGCGAAGACAACAAGATGTTTTCTAGATTCAAGACATTTACTTAATGAAGTGAAAATCCAGGCATAGTTTATGGCAAGTTGAAAGGCCAATCCAATCCAAAAGAATATTATTTCCTTGGAAAAGAGGATCCAACACAGAGAGATTTCTACTAATTCAAACTTTTTTATAGAGATCTTAATAAGCACGTGATGGATTTGAAAAGGATCAATCATCCATGAAGATTTTTGTGAACAAAATGATGATTTACCAATCAATAAGAGAAAAGATAAGAAACATACAGATCCATTGCAATTATCCCGAAACAAATTTTACACAGACTAGGAAGTTCCCAATTAGATAATTACTAAATACTCACAATCGTGATTAAATTCCAAGATTGAGTAAATAAAATACTCTTTCCTATCATACCAGTTTGTGCAAAAGTTGTACCTCTTTTCTTGGTCATACAAATGCAACAAAATCTAGATGAAGATTGTAACCTCCTGCTTGTTAGAGTTCTCCATGCCTCGAAATGATAGACTATACACAAATAGGTATTCTTCTTGGTAGAATCCCCTTTTTACAAATATTTGAAATTTCATTAACTCCCTTGCCTCCCCCTCCCTATGCTCCTGGATGCATTTCCTTTTTCTCCCCCAAAATCTCCCACTCCTCCAATAACTCCCACTAACTTAATTTATTTTAGTATTCGCTAAAAATAGATTTTATGACAACATATAAATGCTACCTATTGATTTGCCACTCAACACAACACTTAATAATAATAATAATAATATATTTATTTATTAACTTAACTATATATATATATATATATATATATATATATATATATATATTCAATAAACTAAATATATATATATTCAATAAACTAAATTTACATAAAGGCATTTGTATTTATTTAATTATCAAAAATGCCTTTATGATTAATAATATTATTTTAATGCCATGATTAATCAAAGTATCAAATAAACAATCCAAACCAACTAACCAAATACCAAATATACCTGACATGTCCAAAGTAAATATGGAGGGGCACTACAGGAGGAATGAATAATTAGAAGAAGAGCTAAACTTGTTTGAGTATGTCGAAAAGAGTTTTGAAGAATTGGAAGAAGGATTCAAGTTGTTTTGGAAGGTGGAAAAGAGGAATAGAGATCTGGAGGAAAATTTGGAAGAGTTGAAAAGAGAGAACAGTCTACAAATGAGTGAAATATCTAGATTGAAAGAATAGGTTAATCAGTTAGAGTAGTCACTTGTAGCATGCAAGGAAGAGAATGATAGTTTGAGATCTAAGCCTAAATATTATGATATTTCTTGTGATACTAATGATTTGTGTGATGTTGCAGAAGCTTCCTTAGAAAGTGAGATTAAAGATAACAGTGTAACTAAACCTACAATTGTTAGTGATAGTATTGGTTTCAAAATCATGCAAAGAATGGGATATGAAGGAAAAGGATTGGGAAAGTGTCAGCAAGGAATTGTAGAACTTATTGAACTGGTAATTAGATCAAGAAATGTAGGCCTTGGATATATAAGAGGTAAAGATGTTGTTACAAGTTCAAACAAACTAAATCAAGGAAGAAAAGGTATGTATTGTTCTTATTGTAATAGACATGGACATGAAAAGGAACTGTGTTGGGATCTATACCTTGTAGGTTCTATGGATTAAAGAATCATGCTAAAAAGATGTGTTGGGACAAAATGTGGAGGAGAAATCCTATGACAGGTTGTATATAGAAGGATTATGGATGGATTGATGGACTGGAATGGAGATGTGTTACTTGTATAGTAAGAAGGTTGTAAATATTGAAGTATTCATGTGTTGGAGGAAAAGAAGGATATGGAATAGGATGTAGAGAGACAAGACTGTATGTGGAGTAGAACAAGAATAGTAATTCAAACTACAGAGGGAGAAATGAGAGGAGTCATCATTCTTATCACAATGAACGATACCAGAGGAATGAAAGAGGATTTGCTAGAAGATGAACCTGTTTTCAAGTTTAGAGGTGAAAAGAATCAAGTAGTGAATGTCGTCAAGAGGATATTACCGAAGAATCTAATGAAGGAGAAGCAACAAATATTGTAGAAGCAGTTTATGTAGAAGAGGGAGAAGAACCTATTGAGTCATCATGTTCAACAGAGAGACCTAAAGATGGAGAGACTTTGATCTTAAGGAGAATTTTGTTGTAGACTAATCATCTGAGAAACTAATGCAAGAGAACGTTTGTGTGAACAGGCATGAAGCATAATAGGAAAAGGAAGTTCATATTGTAGAGAAAAGAGGAATGACAAGATATTCTACCAGAAGAGAAAGTTTGTGTACCAGAGTAAAGGAAATATGGATAAAGAAATAGAGAGAAGTATAGGAGCAGTATCTATAGAGAAGAAACTATGAAATTTTGATGTATGTGGAGGAAATTGTATATGAAACTAGAGATTAGAAGGTGTTGTAGAGAGAATTCAAGCATGTATGGACTAAATCAAGGAAGTAACATGATTGTTCTAGAGGATGCATGTATGTATTGATCAAATCTTAATTGATTGAAGTAGATATTGGTATTGAGGTAACCTACAAGTATTTGACAACAGACCACCAAAATGAGAGGTAGTTGCAACATTGTAGATAGACTGCCAAACCAAGACCACCAAGTGAAGAACTTGAGGTAGTTTGTAGAGATGACTTGCTCAAATCATCGATAATTGAGGTAGTGCAAGTCTTGCAAGTAAACCACTGAACCTAAACCATCGGAACATGAAGACATTGAGGCATCTTGTGGAGAAGACTTGCTCAAATCACCATTCATTGAGGCAGTTCAAGGCTTGAAAGTAGACCGCTGAACCTAGGCCATCAAAACATGAAGAAATTGAGGTAGCTTCGGAAGAAGACTTGCTTAGATCGCGAATCATTGAGGAAATGCAAGGCTTGCAAGTAGACCGCCAAACCTAGACCACCAAAACATGAATAAATTGAGGCAGCTTGTAGAGAAGATTTGCTCAGATCACCGATCATTGAGTTAGTACAAGGCTTCTAAGTAGACCACTGAACCTAGACCACTAGAACATGATGAACTTGAGGTAGCTCGTGGAGAAGACTTGTTCAGACCACTGATCATTGAGGCAGTGCAAGGCTTGCAAGTAGACTGTCAAGATTATTGTAAGGGATCACATGGATTTTGGTATAATACAAACCAAAGTGAAGAGGCTCACTTTTTAATTAACCTTGAGAGTTTGATGGATGATCATTTGAAAGCACTCAAATCAATTGGGACAATTAATGATGAGTTGGAGAGTACCAGGTAGGGTGACATTGGAGAGTACCACAATTTACCACATTTATATATTAGAAGCTACATAGTAGCACATAACATCTACATATCATCATCTTCATCATATCCAAAATTTAGATCATTTGGGTTCATTTATGGAGAGATATCACTATCAGAAGATTACCTCTTTTCACAGAGCATAGCAGTCAGTGTTTAGTCGGAGCCTAAAGGACTTGGAGAGCAATTCCGTGACTTGTGGAGCCTAAAGTAACATCATTCAAGGTAATTTAGGACCTATTTGACCTTCATGGAGATCCATAATGAGTTTGATGCATTTGTGGAGCAATACCTTATGTTTAGCTCCGACCTATCTGTGTCTACACGTTTCATACTAGCCGTTGCAATTAGGCTGACTTGATAATGTTACGAAGGCTTGTGGAGGATGATTAAGTGTGTGAAGATATGAAGAAACATGATAAGTTGTTTTGATCCTAAGGAATAGTAGAACAGAAAGTAGAGTAGAGAGTAGAAGAAGGTACAAAGTAGAAAATGGAGAAGGAGAAGAAAGAAGACATGAAGATGTGATGTATGAATCATTTTTAAACCTTGGGCTATGGCCTAGCATCTGAAAATCCCTAGAGGCATATGTAATGGTGTTTGAGATTATAATATTGTTACTAATTTTTTGTTCACACTTAAAATTAGTTTGACCTAAGTGTAATTATTCAGAAGGTATAAAAGAAAACTTCAAGTTATGCATCTTTTGAATAGGTTGATATCTTGACAAGAACAAAGAAAGAGATTCAGTTAACAGGATAGCCCATCAGTCTAATCAAGACTGATGAGTTATCATGACAAGAGAATAGAATTGTAAAGGTATCAGTCGTTCAAGAAATACAGTTGGTTTGCATCATGTTATCTTTCAGGAGTTATAAGTTAGATTGATTATTCATTTAATCAGTTTTGGATAAAAGAAAGAAAGATATTTGTATTGAATTGTAAGTTCATGTCATGTTTTGAACATACATTCAAGTATCTATTACTTTATCTCATGCATTGATTGAAAAAGAAATACATATACATCATATGCATAAGAGAAATTAACTGATCATGCTTAAAAGAAGTGTTCAAATGTGTCCCACATAAGCCATGGGAGTAACTCAACTAAGCAATTGCAGACATGCAAGCTATATATCAATTTGATAAAAGAAAAGAAATGAACACATGATAAAATGAACACATCCATCATTGCTTGAGCAAGAAGGTTGTTTTTCGATGCCGATTTTCAGTCTTCAGTCTTTATTTTCAGCTCCATCATTAGTTGAACCTACAAAATTTTAGGGACAACCCTGTTAGTGCTCTGAATGTTTTAAGTTATCACATGCTTTTATCAAATAGATACATCTACTTATCACATCATGCATTCATGAGGGATCAAATTAGATATATGAAACAAATCAGGAAGAAATCATGAAGAAGATCAATCAATACTATCAGGTACATTTTTATGCTAACTTATTTGTTCACCATGCAAGTATAGGACAAGTATATTAAATGTGGCTCCCACAAGGGTTTGAGCCCAACATGTTTTCTTTTCATTCGAAAAGAGTATCAAAAAAGATAGGATGCATCATTCCAAGCTACATTATGCATCATCTAATCAACTTGCAGAAAAGTTATGTCATCATGACATTATTACAACTGATTGGAGCAAATTAGATTAACATGACTGAGTCAGGTTGACAAAGTGCAGAAATCAGGTTATAGTCACAGAAGGTAATCTTATCTTTTCCATATCATTATCAAAATACCATTTTTTTATCATGTTTTAGGTCACGTTTGCAAAATTAGACTTAAGAAATGATAGAAGAATGAATAGATATAAGTATAGCCATCAACAAATGCATAGGATAGTCATATTTCAATAAACATTCATCATGCATAGAGGAGTAGTCATGTGTTTGTAACCAGGATAGCTGTCTCAAACAAATACATTATCCAGGCAGCTACAGGATGATCAATATCATGAAACAATATATGTGGAATAGCTATTTCATAGCATTCAAGATGAAACAGCCAAGTCAAAATTCCATATGATTAGGTCATCAATAGAGAGCCTATACTCCTAGGTAGCTTCCACAGTCCCAATATAATCAAATGTTCAACATTCAGATAGTCAAGTGACACATGGAAGTCATGGCACGATCACAATCTCATCACTGTATTAGAGAAACAAGCCTTATCACATGCCTTGGAATAGTGAAAAGACATCATGCTATAGTCAGAAAATGCCACAAAGAGAGATACCTTGCAAAAGGTTAAACAAGTGCAATCACATTTACTATGAATAGTCATGACAGTGATCATGAAGTGGCTTGTGCAAGCAATTACAGTCAGAAATAGATCACGACTTCCATGTCCATCAACAGGAGTAGAACAATGTTGAAAGTGAATACCACATCAATGATGGAGGAGAAACAGTAGAAAGACATGATATGCTAAATGCCACAGTGATGATGTTGACAGAGGCACAAGACAAGTAGTCATTATTTCATATGCCATTGTTTCTAAATGAAACAGTTATGACAAACATTTGCCATGATAAAGGATTGAAAGAGGAGATCAAAGATATGATATGTATGCTACAAGAGGAGCAGTGAGCATGCACAAACACAATCAAGAGTAGTATCTAAAGAATGCCACAGTGAAATGCTAATGAAGAGAACAGTGATCCCACAGTGACACATGAGGCAGCAATCATTCAACTCTAAACATCATTAACTTCAACAGTTTAAAGCCTAGTCTAGGCCAATGAAAATAGGACAAATATTTACCACTCTCTATTGTAAATTAAATGTAAAACTACTCATGAGGTGTTTTCACCATTGAAGTGGATGATATCCAAACATATCATGATTTAAAATCTAGAAGTATTTTCATAATGACTGTGCAAGATGAGATCAAAAAGCCATGAATGACTAATTGTTAAAGAAATATAGTGTGGAAAAATACTATTACAATGCCATGTATCAAAAAAGAAGATACAGATAAGGCAACCTCAACATTCAGAAAGCAATTGATAAAAGAAATCTATATGCTACAAGATATTCAACTTGATGCCACATTGTTCAAATATTCATACTTTGTAATGAGGAAGGATTGAGGCAGTTCCATATAAATAGGTAATCATGATACAATCAAGCATCAAAAGGAAGCTACTTGTATCCATATGCAACATTTTTTATGGAGCTGGGAGGAAGGTTTCCCATCATACGCACAACACTTAAAGGATGACAGCCAACAAGAAGAAATTCGGTGTGTACAAAATAGAATATTCAAAGTTTAGTACATGCAAAAGGGTATAAACTTTTTCCATCATAGAAAGGAGTCTAAAGATTTCTTTCACACAGTGAAATATGGATATCTCACTTGTGCAGTAATGGGTAACTTCTTTCTATACCCAGTTTAAAAAAATGAAAGTTCCTACAGTCTTTCATCAAGAAGTGAAAACCTCATAAAAAGAATGAAACCTTTGTCTCAAAATTTTTGAAACCCTTATCCCATTTTTCCATCATATAATGAAATAAATGCTATGGAGATGGATATACTACCATGGTCGTGACAGGAGAGTTACTGTGTAGAAAGAATGAAATCATTATGTCAAAAATCTTGAAACCCTTATTTCATTTTTGGCTTCTAGTGAAATGAGCACTACAGAAAGCAAAGTAAATGCATGGCCATAGCCAGGAGGGCTTATAATGCACCAAAATTACAAAACCCTCATTATCTTCTTCAAGATAGAGTGATGAAAGAGCCTGAAGAAAGTAAGAAGAGTTAGTAGTTTACCTCAAGATTGCAGAGGAAGAAGGATGGCATACCCGGAGCCTCCTTTTTGAGGTCTTTCTTATCTTTTTCTCACATTTGCAAGGGTTTCAAGATAAACACACAAAAAGAAACAATGCATATTATCAAGGAACCTGTAGAAGGAAATAAATGTATGGCCGCAGCCATAGAGCCAAGAATACTTCAGGAAAATGAAGAAATACCAGCATAAAACAAAACACACAGCACTCACCAGTCACCATCATATCTTCTCACTCAAAGAAGTGCAAAGAAGTCATAAAGTTCAAACACAGAGATCCCAAGGAGATGGAGAAAATGTAGAGAGTAATCAAACCCTAAAGAGCAATGGAGTTGTAGAGCGGCGGCCGGTATGATTTCTGAAGTTATATTGTGAGCCAAATTGCATATTATTATCCAACTTAGGTGTATCACCGAATTTTACAATTTTTATTTCATATAGTTTCTTTCTTCCTTTTTCCAAAATAGAATACATACATTCCAATAGAACATTTGAGGGGAACCAGCCCACAATCTGGAGGTCTAATTTCATTATAGGGCACCCACAACCTAAAATTAGTCCCATGTTACACGGAATTGCAGAGCTTTTCTGGCCTTGCATACGAGTGCAATTCCTAGTGATAACAAATATATTGAAGAATGAGCTTTGAATGTTGGGTTTTCCCTTTTAGGGTTTTCCCAAGATATATCTTGTGTCATGTGTTCCTAAATATCTCCTTCATTCTATTATTAGTTGTATGTTTCCATTGCATCTGTATTATGATCATGTTAGATTTTTAAGGGTAGAAGGTTGGATAGTCCTTCATTGGACCCTCCTACCTTGACTGTATTAGATCCAATCATCTAAGGAAGCAAAATTAAAATCATCAAAGGTGTGAGCTTCAATGACAATTTTTATACAATAGAAGGACTATCATACTGTGATCTTCTCTAAGTTCATTCTCAGTTCAGGGAGTAGTTTCTTCCTTGGGTTGTAGCCTTGAAATAAAGTATGCAGGGAGTTGTAGCTTGCTTGGGAGTGACCCTAAAACCATTCATTAGGGAGTAGTAGCTTCCTTGGGTTGTAGCCCTAAATCAAAGTCAACAGAGAGTAGTTGCTTCCTTGGGTTGTAGCCTTGAAACAAAGTTGTATTTTGAGCTTCATATATTGTGAGTTAATCCTCATCATGGTTTTTCCATTTTTGGGTTTCCACATATATTTGGTGTTATGTGTTGATGTGCATTGTGTTGAGCTTCATATATTGTGAGTTAATCCTCATCATGGTTTTTCCCTTTTTGGGTTTCCGCATATATTTGGTGTTATGTGTTGATGTGCATTGTGTTGATCATTCATGTTTATGTTGATGCTGTGATGTTTAAGTTTTAATCTACTCTAAAGGATTTGATGTTTGTTTAGATACTGATTAACCCCCCTCTCAGTATCTTGGTCTATTCAACACTCTAGTCCTTAATCAGTCTACCAAACATGGATCATAGAGAACTATGTGAACTTTGTTGGTGCTCAAACATGCAATTCTACCAATCCTAAAGACTCAACACCATAACCTAAGGGTAGGGATATGAGATTCTTAGGCAATGAGTACGACTTATGAATAGATAGTGGCATGAATGGACCAATTGTTGTGAGCGGGTAAACTCACCTTCATCAAGTCTATATTTACAAGGCCAAGGGGGGTGCTCCCAATTTTTTGACAACATAAACAATTTGAATATTAAGTTGTTCAGAATATATACCCAATTTGCTATGAACCCCTATGACTATCACTAAGCTCATTTCAGAACTAGCTATACATATAGACCTATCAAACCTTTGATAAACAAAAGAAAATCCTCTCTTATCTTGTACCAAAGATGACAACTATACTATGCTTCCCTAGTAGATGAATCCATTTAACATTGCATACATAGAGATAAGAGGGAAGAACACACATGCATGATTCTCTAACAATATTCAGTCTCTAAATTGCATAAAATATTGTTGAGTTTACAATACTGAATCATGCAAGCATAATAGAACCTAAATCTACTCCTACAACTAACCAAGGAGAGATTTAAATAATTTTAAAAAGTTGGCCTTTCACCAATCAAACTAATGTCTACTCCATTGAGCAATAGATTCATGGATTTGTAAAGAGGAAATAGATGCATAAATGAAAACATAAATAGAATCTATTGTGCATCATCATACAATGCATATATCTCATCTCATTGATGTAGAGCTGCCAACGGAAATGTGTGAAATGGTTGTCAATCACTCGCTAACATACATTTACCTTTGTATGTTTACCCATCGGCGAGATCAAATTCATCAACCAACCAAACTCCTTTCACATTGAAACCCTAATTCACATCAATGTGTCCCCGACACTATTATCGCCAAGACTTCTCCCATTAGCGTAGTTCAAAATCCTTCCACCGATCACATACTTCATACTGATTAATACACTTTGCATTTGCTACCTATCGGTAACACATATGCTGTCGGTCTCCTAAATATATTTCACCCTGATGCTTACAGTCACCCCGATATATTTGGCTTTGTACATACAACCTCTGATTTGCCGTGCCGGTTCCTCCTACCGCTTCTCAGCATCTGTATCAAAAACTATGTATCTGCAGAATGTATATTATCGACATACATTCAAAAAGATGCATTCAGAACATGCATACAATCCGACCATTGACCGGCCACTGACCCCCTTGTTCCTAACACAATGTACATTCACACATACAACCCGAACATGCATTCAAATTATGCACTCACCGAAGTCAACTCGTTGACTTCTTTGTATACCAGCTGGAATCTTTAACTTTCTCTCTCCTTTGTATGTTGATGAACTTGTACATTTAGAATGTACATTTGTCACATACAACCACTTCATACAACTGCGATATACTCATAACATTCAACTGCAGGATACACAAAAAAGTAACCCGATACACCTTTGCGATATACACATAGACTGTATATTCACTGTGTATGTTCACTTCCTTGTATCTTCACAATGTATGTTTAATACATACAAACGAGACATACAAACTGCCAGAGGGACCCGATATACTTTGCGATATGCAAGCTTCAATAAACAATAGCGGTATACTCACAGAATGTATATCCGAAATACAATTGCTCTATATACACAAAATGTTTCTCTAATGAAACCACGTGAATCTTCGCAGCTTGAACACTGTAAACCCTATGATTGCTCAGATCTTTTTTCTCTATCAAATTAACATAGATTTTAGCCTTTCTCAACCTAGCACATGAAGATGCTAGGATTCAACAAAGCATGTTGTCGAACGATCCTGCGAACAAGAGAACAAAACAAAAACATAAACAAATAGACAGAGCCATTCCACCGATTACGAAGTAATCACCCTGTGGAATGGGCTAAAACCCCATTTCAACTGTAAATCAGGAAAATCGATTACACAATGGGATCTAATGCAAGGAAGAAACAAACATAGGATCTCTTTATTATGCTTTTAGAGATGAATACAAATGTCTGATATCATAGTTGCACTCCTCAATACAATTCAATCTGTCTACCGAACATCTATCTTCACCATGTCATGAAATCAACCTGATCTAAGGTATTTAACTCCTTGCTATCAGTAGTACTAATCATGATTCCCAGTGGCTGGGAGATAGTTCCAAGCAGTTGGGAGATAATCTAAACTAACAAACTCTAACAACCTAATAACCTATCACTACAGATCGACAGGTGTCCCATGAGACTTACAAACAGAAACAACTGAATTACAAACTACTATGATATTTGGTCAAACAGACCTTATTACATTAAAATGCATAAAACATATCAACCTAGTAAGACCTTAATTGACTTGTTGAAGGGGTGCCCTTGCACCATACTCCCCGAGAGAAGAAATCTCAAGTCCACTTGAGATGAGAGTTTGAAGGTCTGCACCATGTGTTCTGATCTATTCCTCAGTCATCCAAACTGCCTCTGAATCAGGTTTCCCTTGCCAAGCCACCAAGTATTCCATATACTCTTTGTTCTGTGGCTTCTTTGCCACTCTTGAGTCTAAAATCTTTTGTAATTGTGGTGGATCATGTTTAGGAATATCATCAGCTGTTGTACCCTGAAATGGTTCCTAGTCTACATCTAGATTATGCTTGTATGGAGTTAAATCGCATACATTAAAAATAGGTGATAATCCAAGATCAAAAGAAAGTTGGATCTCATAAGCATTTTGTCCACACTTCTTCAAAATCTGACATGGTCCAATCTTCCTCTACATGAGTTTGGTATATTTACCTTTTGGGAGCCTCTCCTTCTTCAAATGGACCCACACCAAATCTCCAACATCAAACTGTACATCTCGCTTCTTCTTATCAGCATCACACATAGTCTTTAAGGAATCAATGCCAACACTCTCCAATTGAATCTGATTTATCGTTAGAGACCTCCTGCTCAAAGCATCTGCTACCTTGTTCTTCACTCCTTTCTTGTGCTTGAGTGTGAAAGTGAAAGCTTGTAAAGTCTCCACCCACTTCATGTGCCTATGGTTTAGCTTCTCTTGACTGTTTATGAAACTAAGGACCTGATTATCTGTAAATACTATGAATTCTTTTGGCATCATGTAATGCCTCCACTTTTTGAGTGACTGGACTAGAGCATACATCTCTAAATCATAGGATGAGTATCTCTTCTTAGGATCATTTAGTTTCTCACTGAAAAATGCAATAGGCCTACCTTCTTGACTGAGTACTACTCCAATTGCCATGTGACTGGCATCACATTCTACTTGAAAAATCTTGTTGAAGTCAGGAAGTGCAAGGACTGGCTGCTGTGCCACCTTCTTCTTCAATGTTTCAAATGAATCATCTACTTCCTTTGTCCAAGTGAATCTACACTTCTGTCCTCCTTTTATAGTGTCAAGCATGGGTGCACATACATGACTAAACCCTTTTATAAACTTCCTATAGAAGGTTGCTAACCCATGGAAACTTCTGACATCATTCATGGTTCTAGGAGTTGGCCAAGACAATATGGCACTTACCTTCTCTTGATCCATTTTCAGTTTGCCATGTGAGATGACAAAACCCAAGTAGATGATCTCCTCCTGCATGAACAAACACTTCTCCAAATTGATCATTAGCTGCTCTTCATGTAACCTCTTGAGAACTAGGTCTATATGTTTGAGGTGTTCTTCCCTTGTATTACTGAAAATTAGAATGTCATCTAGATATACTATGACAAATTTGCCTATAAATTCTCTCAAGGCCTCATTCATCAGCCTCATAAAGGTACTAGGGGCGTTGGACAACCCAAAAGGCATGACCTTCCACTCATATAATCCCTCATTGGTTTTAAATGTAGTCTTCCATTCATCTCCTGGCCTAATCCTGATCTGATGATAGCCACTTTTTAAATCTATTTTTGTGAAATATTTGGCACCTCCCAAACAATCAAGCAAATCTTCTATCCTTGGGATTGGGAACCTATACGTGATTGTTATTTTGTTGATAGCCCTTGAATCAGTACAAAGTCTCCAAGTGCCTTCCTTCTTTGGTGCTAGTATAGCTGGTACTGCACATGGGCTTAAACTCTTGCCAATTAGACCTATCTCCAACAATTCCTCAATTTGCCTTGCTACCTCTGCATTCTGCTCTGGTGTAAGCTTGTATGCTGCCTTGTTTGGAAGTGTAGATCCTAGGATTAGATCTATGTAATGACTGATGTCCCTTATAGGTGGTAGGGACCTTGGCATTCCATCAGAGATGATGCCTTTGTCTCTTCTCTCCCTTGACTTCTTGTTGCTGCTCCTTGTTCACTTTTAGGCATTGGATTAGAGCATATGCAACTGCACCCTCTTCTACTATCTCTTTCATGAACTGTTTACCTTCTACCATCATTATCTTGACTTCTTTCCCTTTTTGTTCTACCTCCTTCTCCATCAATGGTAGTAACTCTATCACCTTACCATCCTTGGTGATTGAATATGTATTTCTAACTCCATCATGTTGTGCTCTCAAGTCATATTGCCATGGTCTTCCAAATAGGAGATGGCAAGCATCCATCTGAGCTATGTCAAGCAATAATATGTCCTTATATGTTCCAATTTGAAACTCCACCCAAGCCTACTCTTCTACAATTGTTTACTGACCTTGAGTGAGCCATGAGATCTTATATGGGCAAGGATGTGGCAGCCTCCTAAGCTTAATCTTTTCTACCATTTCAACAAACACAAAGTTTTTAGTAGAACCAGAGTCAATCAAAACTTTACATACCTTTCCTCTTGCCTTGTAAGTAGTTTTGAAAAGAGATTTTCTTTGTGGGGGTTCTCTATCAGGTACCTTCATGGTGGTCATTGCTCTCCTAATCATCAAAGATTCTCCCTGCTCAGGATATCTATAACTGTCAGGAGCATTCACACTTGGATAAGTGTTGGAGCTTGTCACACTTTGATAGTTAGATTCTTGTATCAGATTTGTTCTTCTTTCTCCCATTAAACTTGTTTCTTTTTCTAGACATCTGCTAGCTATATGGCCTTTTTGATTGCAATTGTAACATCTGAGAGGTCCTCTGCCCTGAGATCTCCCTCTAAATGGTGGTCTTCTACCTCTAAAATTTCCTTTCTGATCAGAACTTCCTTTTTGAGTTTGACTGCTTTCTCCTTTGTTGTTTTCTTGATTGGATTCACCTTGGTGTCCAAATCCATTTCCTCTACCTCTGAAAGGACTTCTTCCCCCTTTTTGTTGTCTTCCTCTTCCTCTACTATTCTACTCTTGTCTTCTCTTTAATTTTTCTTCCACTTTGAGTGCCAATTGGTAGCACTTCTGAACTGTATCTGGATTATGCAGATTTAAATCTTCCTGGATGGCAAATCTCAATCCATTGAGATACCTTGCTACCCTCTCTTCCTCATTTTCTTTCACCTTTGTCTTGACACATAGTTTCATGAACTCTTCAGTGTATGAACTGACATCTAAATCTCTCTGTTTCAAATTTTGTCTCCTCTTGTGTAATTGGATGTTGTAATCCAATGGAACATAGGCATCCTTCACTAAAGCCATCATCTTCTTCCAAGTAGCAACTCTGTTCTTTCCTTCTTTCACACTGTCATCTTTGATGAAATTCCACCAAGTTAGTGTAGCCTCTTTCATTTTGGATTAGGCCATCTTTACGCTTTGATGTTCTGGTATTTCCTCTGTTTCAAAGAAATTATTCAAGTAGTCTATGCACTCCATCACTGAATCAGGATTCATCTTGCCTACAAACACTGGCAGGTCTATTTTCATATCCATGGTCCTTTGCTCCATGGATTTGAGGGCATTAAGTAAGGGTCTCTGGTCTGCAGGAACCTCTATCTCTTCCTGCCTAGGGATCTCCTCTTCATCCCTATCTTCCTCACCAGAATCTTTTCTTCCCTTTCCTTCTTTGTCCCTTAACTTCTCTAACTCATCTTTCAAAGCCTAATTCTGAGATTTCACTGTTTTGCTCTTTGCAATTTGCTTCTTTACTAGAACAACCAACTCAGTGTTGGTCATCCTTGCTGGGAACTCTTCTAACCCTTCTCCTTCTGACATCTTGTCTTTTTCTCCTTCCCAAAAGATACAACCTTTTCTCTGATACCACTATGATGCAGAGCTACCAACAGAAACGTGCGAAATGGTTGTCAATCACTCGCTAACATACATTTACCTTTGTATGTTTAGCCATCAGCGAGATTAAATTCATCGACCAACCAAACTCCTTTCACACCGAAACCCTAATTCACATCGATGTGTCCCCGACACTATTATCACCAAGACTCCTCCCATCGGCATAGCTCAAAATCCTTCCACCGATCACATACTTCATACTGATGAATACACTTTGCATTTGTTACCTATCGAAAACACATATTCTATCAGCCTCCTAAATAGATTTCACCTCGATGCTTACAGTCACACCTATATATTCGGCTTTGTACATACAACCTCTGAATTGCCATGCCGGTTCCTCCTACCGCTTCTACTGGTCAGCATCTGTATCAAAAACTATGTATCTGCGGAATGTATATTATCGACATACATTCAAAAAGATGCATTCAGAACATGCATACAATCCGACCATTGATCGGCCACTGACCCCCTTGTTCCTAACACAATGTACATTCACACATACAACTCGAACATGCATTCGAATTATGCACTCGCCGAAGTCAACCCATTGACTTCTTTGTATACTAGCTGGAATCTTCAACTTTCTCTCTCCTTTGTATGTTGATGAACTTGTACATTTAGAATGTACATTTGTCACATACAACCACTTCATACAACTGCGATATACTCATAACATTCAACTGCGGGATACACAAAAAAATAACCCGATACACCTTTGCGATATACACATAGACTGTATATTCGCAGTGTAGGTTCACTGCCTTGTATCTTCACAATGTATGTTTAATACATACAAACGAGACATACAAACTACCAGAGGGACCCACTATGCTTTGCAATATGCAAGCTTCAATAAACAATAGCGATATACTCACAGAATGTATATCCGACATACAATTGCTATATATACACAAAATGTTTCTCTAATGAAACCACGTGAATCTTCGCAGCTTGAACACTGCAAACCCTACGATTGCTCGGATCTATTTCTCTATCAAATTAACACAAATTTTAGCCTTTCTCAACCTAGCACATGAAGATGCTAGGATTCGACAAAGCATGTTGTCGATCGATCCTGCGAACAAGAGAACAAAACAAAAACATAAACTAATATACAGAGCCATTCCACTGATTACGAAGTAATCACCCAGTGGAATGGGCTAAAACCCCATTTCAACTGTAAATCAAGAAAATTGATTACACAATGGGATCTAATGTAAGGAAGAAACTAACACAAAATCTCTTTATTATGCTTTCAGAGATGAATGCAAATGTCTGATATCATAGTTGCACTCCTCAATACAATTCAATCTGTCTACCGAACATCTATCTTCACCATGTCATGAAATCAACCTAGTCTAAGGTATTTAACTCCTTGCTATTAGTAGTACTAATCATGATTCCCAGTGGCTAGGAGACAGTTCCAAGCGGCTGGGAGATAATGTGAACTAACAAACTCTAACAACCTAACAACCTATCATTACAGATCGATAGGTGTCCCATGAGACTTACAAATAGAAACAACCAAATTACAAACTACTATGATATTTGGTCAAACAAACCTTATTACATTAAAATGCATAAAACATATCAACCTAGTAAGACCTTAATTGACTTGTTGAAGGGGTACCCCTGCACCACTCATGCAATGTACATTCTTAATAATCCAACTATAACTGCAAAAACCCACATGGAATGGAAAGAAAAGCATCACAAATCCTTGTAATGAATTATAATACTATTAAATATTTCTCAAACCTTTGCTACATTCATACTAGAAAATGTGGTAAGAGAAAATGGGAAAATAGGTTCAAACACCCTCCTGAATAATTACAAACTACACTGGAGATAGACCATTACATGCATCTATCTTTGAATAACCCTCATATGCTTAACACAATGCACCTCATCACTTTACAAATCAGACTGCATCACTTGATGCCCTAGAACACTACCAAGACATTTACAATCTAGAAATTGGTTCAGTGACCAACCCTTTTACCCCTTAAGAACATGTATATATAGAATTACAAATCACTGTTGTATATTGGATGTGGATTTGGAGTTGTCAACATGTTTGTAGGGAAACCATGCTACTTGCATCATGATCACATGGGTTGTTATTGTTTTTGGTAGAGCATAACCAGATCAAACCATTTTCACCTTAGTATCAAAACATAAAAATAATGTATTCATTTCTGGATGATTTACAATGATGTCGAATGTGGTTTTATAAAGCCTTACAAATTCCCATGCAAGCAACTAAACAATCCTATGGGAATATAACTTCCCAAAACCAATTAACTCTTATAACTTATAAAGTAACAACTAACCTATTTATTTATTATTTATATTAAACTAACCTTTAAGTCACAAAGTGACTTTATTATAAATGTAAAATCTTAATATTCTAACACCCCCCTTAAGGGTTTACATCCAACATTCCCCTCTTATTACATCAATCTGAACAAAATTTAGAACATTGCAATAGTTGATCACAACAAACCTTATGGAAACTTTGATGGATTGAGAGTTACTCAGTTATCCACCAATTTTCCTCACTCACCCAAGAAACACCAAACTGAACTCACCAGTGGATCTCTTAACTATCAAACTTCTATAATACTTGTGAATTGAGACACAATCAACTATTCAAAATCAAATCACCAACCTTGACTGTGAATTGAGGCTCACTCAACTATTCATAGTATAAATCACCAACCTCGACTATGAATCGAGACTCACTCAACTACTCGAAGTACAAAATCTAACCAACTATAGACCGAGACTAACTCCAAAATCCATAGTAACACACCTTCATTTTTGGATTGATACCAACTCCAAAATCCACAACCAAATACTATCATGCACTATCAAAAATTGTCAAGCTCTATCAAGCACTGCCAAGCCCCCCTCGCTCCATGAAGGGACACAAATGGAAAAGGTGCTTCTCATGCAATGAATCACCCCTAAGAAAGAAGCTATCCTGTGATGATTAAAGACCTCCTTCCTCCATTACCCATTGCCTCTAATGTGTAATATTTATGCTCTATTAATTTGATGTCTCATTTTTCTCTCCAATAGCACAAGTATGTGAGTCCCAAAAATATTTTTCAAGCATAGCATGGATGGCTTGAAGAGAACAAGAATTGTTTGATGTAGCCATGATAAAATAAAATAAAATAACCAAGGTGTCAGATTCCACCGAAAGTGCACATTTTACAATATGATAAAAATATCCAAGGTATAACATCATATTTCTCTGAACTTCCTAATAACCCCTCTTTCATAAAACATGAATACATGTGCAAAAATAGTTTTTAACTTGAGATCTTCAAACTATTTTTCACAATTCCTCTACTATGCACGAGGACATGAAATTTTAACTACACATCATATATATTTATCCTTCATCTTTCAAAAAATCAATTGCTTATTCCTCCTTATGTGTTTCTTAAAATACTTCTCACCAATTGAAATAATTATCTCTTTATCAAAACAAAATTTCCATGAAGTGATTTCCTAATCTGATAAAATAGACAAAACCTAAAAACTAAATCTTTACTTACCAAAAACCATTTGAATTTTCCATGTTTGAACTCATATGACTTTCATGCCTTTTATCATGCCAAGAATATTTCAACATCTTTTAAAACTACTTCAGTGCCAAGAAAATATGTTGCAATGCTTATCAAATTTTATGTTGAAAGTTCTTAAGAACTACATCAATTCTTCCATACCAACAAATATATCCTTAGGAAGTAGATGAAATACTATTCATTGAATATATTAGCATTAACAAATCTCACACAGACTACATTATTACACCCAACAAAATAGGTTTAATGCCTTGCAATGTTTTTTTAATTTCGTCCTCAAGTGAATTCAACGCCCAAATCACCTTATTACAACTGCTCATGCTTTGCAAATTATTCTCTTATGTTGTTCTTGCATGCATGATTAAAACCAATAAAAAAAAATGGATGCCTCCTTACTCTGATGTCTTTAGCACTTTGATTTTACTCAACATGTATACCAGAAAATTATGTCTTCTTTGAAGACTTATTACAATAGTTGCATTTAACATTTGACGCCCTACAAGATTTAATTCATCCATAATAATTTTTGTATTGGCCAACATTAATAAAAATGTCCCACATTGGATATTATTCACCCATCAAATAGATACGACCTTCAAATCTATTTCCAATGGTGCTTCAAAACTGAATGTATCCATGCCCAAAAATGGCTCTCTCACACATGCCTCCTTTATACGTAGCAAACATCATCTTCAACCTCCATATTTTAACACACAAGCTCATGAATTAGATTTCTCTAATACCATATTGATTTTGGTAGAGCATAACTAGATCGAACCATTTTCACTATAGTATCAAACATAGAAATAATGTATTACTTTCTAGATGATTTACAATGATGTCCAATGTGGCTATATAAAGCCTTACAAATTCTCATGAAAGCAACTAAACAATCCTATGGGAATATAACTTCCCAAAACCAACTAACTCTTATAACTTATAAACTAACAACAAACCTATTTATTTATTATTTATATTAAGCTAACCTATAAGTCACAAAGTGAGTTTATTATAAATGTAAAACCTTAATATTGTAACAGTTGTGCTAGACAACCCTATAGATTTGGAGTGTTTACCCATGCCTTGGTACAAACATTCATTATCGAAGGGGCTCTAGTAACCCTAGGATGCAAAGAACCCACCTACCATGCCATTGAGCTTTGGAATGATCATTAATGATAGCCCTAGGAGTTGCTAGAGTGTCTTGTCATGTATAGAAATGCTAATTGACTAGGAAGGAAAATTTGCCAGGCCTCGATAAATCAGACCTTTGCCAAGTGTTCTTCTTCTTTATAATAGTAGAATACTTCCAATAAATTTGACAAGCACATAGGATGCACCATCTAGGAAGGCTAAGTTATCAGGCTTCGGTAAATTGTGCCACCACTGAATCACCTTCCACTTATTGAGTAGGAGAACAAGCACCTCCTCAAACTCCAAAGTCTGAAAAACACTATACAAGAAAAATACATCTTCACCACTTTAGTACATTAGACTTGGCCACTCCCTAATGGATATGAAACAAGTATCAACCTTTGGAGACTTTCAAGATTTTGAAGGAAGGCATGCCTTCACTTGGAACCCCAATGGAAGGTTAATTCCTCGGGCCACAACAAATTAGGCTTCCACCAAACTACCTTCCTTCTTGATTAGGAGTATGAAACTAGCTGCAACATTGATGAAATACAAATGCAAGTCCATTTCATCAAAATTCAAGAATCTGGCCCCACTAGTTATCTTTCCATTTTTGAATGGGAATGTAAGACTCCCCAAAGCATGAACATCAAATAAATACTAAGGGCACAATAATTGGAAGGCAAATTCATCGAGCCCTAATGAATTGAGTCACTACTAAACATCCTTCCATTTGATTATGAGAAACACTCACCTCTTAAAGCCATGATCCTTAAAGACTTAAGAAAATATTTAGCATCGAGGATCAGAGATTGGGATACCACATAACATATGCCCCAAAAAAAGCAAACCAAGAGTTCTTGACATTACGATCCCAAAAAACATAGAAGTTATGTAACATTAGGGATTGGGAATTAGGTCTTCCTTAAACACATGCCCAATAATCAAATTAAAATGAGAAATCCTAAACCTACAATCCCAAGAAACATAGATAATTTGAAACATCAGGGATCAAGGAGCAGGGCCATCACAAAACACATACTCGAAAGGTAAATAGAACCGTGGAAGGCCAACACCATAATCCTGAAAGACTTGGCTAAAATAATGAGCAACCAAAGTGAAGTTTTAGATCCCATAGAGATGGCATGCAAGTATGGATGACCTCAAAATATTGAAAAGCCAACAAAAGCACAAAAGTAGGGAAAAGGCTAGAAACATGCCAGACATGGGATTTTATGGATTCTCTTGGCATTTTGACACACTTAGGAACCCATTATAAATAATGGGTCAAAGTAGGACAATGCAACAAAGAGACACAAACATGGGACTTTTGCAAATTTTTGAGCCATGTGCCAACAAATTCTTCCTACATTCACTTAGTAAGGACACATGAGAAGAGGTCTAAAAACATCCTTACAAATCATATGAAGAGACTCAATCAAGACTGCTCTAATAATCAGGCTACTATTGATAGTGAAAGAAATGAGTATGATCCCAATGGAACGTTCATGGACCATGACAACACTAATTGAAATCCCTTTGTGCCTAAAATATTAATGAATAACAAATCTAATGCAATCATTTATGGAGTTACAAAAATCTGACCACCAAAGAATAATAATAATTATAACTATAATAGCTATGGTAGGCAACAACTAGATGAATTTAAGGAACCAAAATTTCAATTCCCATATTTCTATTACTACATCCTCAAACCCAAATGCCTACCAAACTAATGTGTATGGTTGTCTTATATCAACAAATAGAAATGAATATCAATTGTGTGAGGCCTACTCTTATCACACCTTCTATTTTTCTTATGAGACTTGTTCTATGGACTATATGTTGACATGTGGACATTTTGGGGACTATTGATCCCATTATTTTAGACATTCATTAACTTTACCTTATGCTTTGATTAGATAGATGGATTACATTATGATGATGCTATATCTTTTCATGTTAGATTTCATTTTGATTCTATGATGTTAATGCAATATTATATTTAATGCAATTGAAATGGTTTAGTTAGATGATTGAACTAATGAAATACTATGTGATGACGAACCTGATTGTATTATGTGAAATGTGAATAATTGGAGAATCAAGTGAAGTTTTATCTTGTGATATATCTAAAATTGTATGTACTTATGTGACCTTGTGTGTGTGTGTGTAATTCAATTTTCTTTATCTATGATATACCTTGTGCCATTAATGTGTTTGTGTAGTGTGTAGGTATTTTAACATGGCCCATGGAAATTGGAGGTCAAACAAAAAACCCTGAGGATTAGCCATGTAAAAGCAACCTACTCCTTAAGGTGGACTAAGGTTATTTGTGTTTGAGCATGATGTATTTTTTTACCTTTGTTTTTTTATTTTTAATTTTGTGTCACCTAAGGTTGACTTAGGTTGAGTGGTTGGTGAGTTGTCATCTTGTGTCATTTTCATTCATAAAGTTTATGGGTATTTTAAATGGTGTTTTCTGATTCCTTTAAGTCAATTACATGTGTTTAAGGTGCCTAGGTCAAGTACCTATGAATTAGACACCTTTTAAGACTTAAATGATGAGTTCTAACTCACTATTGACCCCTCTTTTTAACCCTAGGAGTTAGGTGGCGAAATTTGAATCTTGGGTTAAGTATTGGGTGACATGTCTCATTCCATCCCATAATCCAAGGCCCTTGAGTGGGCTTGGGTGAATCCCAAGGCTCTCACATGTGTGAGCACACACATGTAATATCCTTTGGGAAGTGAACCCTAACAACTTCCCTCTTCCTCATGCCTCACACATGTGTGAGAGCACTTGTGGGAAGAAGTGCCTTGGAGAAGGAATGAGAGGTTGAAAAGTGTCACCTCTCTACTCCATAAATCACACATGTGTGAGAGAACTTGTGGGAAGTTGTGCATTGGAGAAGGAAGGAGAGGTTGACAAGTGTCACCTCTCTACTCCTCCATATCTCAAACATATGTGAGAGCACTTGTGGGAGATTGTGTATTTGAGAATGAATGGGAAAGTGACAAGTGTCACCTCCTCATTCATTGGGAAGGTGACATGTGTCACCTCGTCATCCTTTGGGAAGGGTTTTGAAACCCTATCTATATCCCTCTTTTTGAGAAGGGAAGGGTTCTTCTTTTGGTTTTTGATTCTTGACTTTGGGAAGAAGAGCTCGGGCTTGGAGTGGAGAAAATTCTTGCAAGGATCTTGGATTGAGGCTCTTGGAGCTCTTCACCAACTTCTTGCAAAACTTTGGGCTTGCGAGGTAAGATCTCAAGGCTTCAAGCCTTCATTGTTCTTGTTTTTGCTTTATATATGCATGTGAAATTATATGTGTTGTGTTCTTGAGTTTTCCTTTGGTGTTGTAAGGCTTTTGGGGTTGTTTTTTTGAGCTCTCCATACGAGAGAGCTCACCTTGTAATGAGTGAGAGAGGTGAGAACCTCCTCATGGATAACCCTCTTCATGTGGAGGTATTTTGATGGCATTGCACCTTATTTATGGAGTTTCTTTGGTATGGTTATGGAAAACGTGCCTTGGATTTATTTTGAGTGAAATAAGTTTATGATAGCAAGAGGCTATGAGATAGAGTATATTTTGAGTTTGAATTATTTGTAGTTTTCCCCTTGAGTAGAGATATGTCCACTCTCTCACCCCTAAAATCCATGTTGAATGAATCAGTTTGTGAGTCTCCATGGGTAGTTATGTTATGTTTTCTATGAGTGTTTTTGTGTGTTTGAAATCCCTTGTTTGGGTATGCAACTAGTTATTTTGTTGGTCTCCTAGCTCGGGGGTGGCTTTCTTACAAGCCTACGGTTGGGAGGTGAGCTCTCCATGGTCTTGGAAGAATTCCTTTGTGTTTGGAAGGTTTTTAGCTCTTGGAGGAAAGCTTGGGTTTTGGATTCATGAAGAGAAAATTGCATTAAGTTTTGAGTTGTAAAACTGAGGCAATGTGTATGCCTTGGCCTTTTGTGCCTTGTAAAAGTTTTGTGTATTCAAGAGAGTAAAGCTCTCGGTGCAAGCATTTTGTGTATTTGATCTCTATGTATAAATATTTGTTCATTTCAATATATTGATGGTTGAAGTTTTACTATATTCCTCATTTTGAAATAATGAAAATAGTGTGATTTTAGTCTATCTCTCTTTCTCTCTCTCTCTCTCTCTCTGTGTCTCTCTCTCTTTGTCTCTCTCTGTCTCTCTCTCTTGATGTTTCATATTAAATGCATAAGTATGTGTTTGCAAGTAAAATGAATGATGTCTTACCTTTAGTAAGTAAATGAGTTTGGGAGAGAAATTAAATGATCCTTTTGTTTTAGCAAAGTATATATATATATATATATAATGTTATTTTTATAGCTTACTGTTTTAAATCTTTAGTTAACTATTTAAAAAAAAATAGAGTGATTGATTTTATTGCTTGGATTTTTGTTGGATATTTGATTTTTTGTATGTTTGGGAATATTCGATTTTTTGTGTTTTTGAAATGTTTTAATTGTTTCATATTTTGAAATGTTTTGATTTTTTTGGATTTTGAAATGTTTTGATTTTTTTGTGTTTTTGAATGTTTTGATTTTTTGGATTTTTGAAATGTTTTGGGATGGAATTGGATAACAATTTTGATAGCCTTTGTTCTAAATACCAATGACAAGGGGGAACCAAGTCTAGGTACAAGTATGGGTGATAGGATGGATAAATGGATAAAAGGATAGGCTATGAAATGGAAAGCTCATGATAAATGGATGGATAGAAATATAAGATATGGTGGAATGGATGTAGGAATCATAAAGGAGTTAGGATGTGATCTCCAAAGACTATGTCACATAGGAATAACATGCCCCATTCTAGGTACAACACTTAGGGTTTTACATGAAAAAGCTTATGACAATAGGAATGATAAGATGGATTGGTTTGGAAAGGATGAGGTATGTCAAGAGATACCCAAAACATTTGTCAACATGTTGCCCCCATATCTTTATCAAGATCAAATGAAGGAAGGGAGGATGAATGGACTCAATAGGATAGGTATGTGTATGTAATGATTAAGGATGGTAGGATAAGATAGTATGGCAATGGTAGGATGGAAAATGATAGGTTGGATAACACAATGTGCCCCCAAGTGTAAGTGACATAGAAGATCAACCTACACATGACACTTGTTTACCAGGTTTTTATCATGGTACTTATCCAAGGCGCCACCAAGGGTGGTTTTCACCATTGGAAGAATAGATTTCTCTTTTTTTTTAATTTTTGAAATGGGATAGGTGGATATGGCCAGGAGGGACTCAAGTGTCTAGTGCCATGAAAGGTGACAGTCCCATTAGAGATGGATGTCGTTGCATGGACCATGTCAAATGTTATTATGCTCATAGATGTTGGTAAGGGATTGTGTGAGTGGGAGATGGATTAGGTAGATAGTGGATTATGATATGGATTATGGAGGGAAAGATAGTGGATTATGATGTGGATTATGTAGGACTTATGTAAAATGATGGATGAAAGGATTATCAAAAAGCATGGACCATAGGAAGGTGATGGGTGAAATATGTAGGATAATGGATGAAAGATGGGGATATGGAGGTATGTAGAATTGTTGTGGAATGGAGGGGAATTATGACCAATGGTTGCACACACCATGATAAACATTGAAGCTTTTGATTTGGAGGTGTAGGAAGCAATGGAGATGTTTTTGTAGGATATTATTGATTTAGTGATTTAGGAACCCACATGAACTTAAGATTTTTATGACTTTTATTTTTCTTATGGGTTGAAGGAATTTGAGACTTTTGAATGGAATGGGATTTTTGGAAATTTTGGATGGAAGAGGGTTTTGGGGATTTTTGTGATGTGGATGCTTCATTTGACTTGATTGCTTTTTGCTTAGGTATCTAAACCATTTTAGTTTTGACCTTTTCTTGTGAAAGTATGAGCTTGGATAGATTTTTGGATGGATTTGACGTTGATTCTTTATATTTGTACCCTAAGGCCTAAGGATCCTTAGGATTTTTGGATTTATGAGTAGAGGCATCCAAATTTTTACTTTTGAATCCCATGGACATGGTGGAGGCTTCATGTTTAGACAATGTGTGCATTTATTGGTCATGATTAAGAATTTTGGAGTACTTATTTATGGATAGATGAGGGGATTTGATGATACAGATCTTAGGTGTTGGAAGAAGTGGAGGTAAAGTGGATGGATGGATATTAGGAGTTGGAAGAAGTGAAGATAAATTGTGTGAGGACCACCCTTTTTACTTATGTTCTTGCGACTATTCACACTACTGTTATTGTTACTTTTTATATTTGTGGGATAGCAGTTCCTGGATTTGTCAAACTATTAAACTTTATTATGATTACGGAAAAACTAATTGGGTGATGTTTGGATAAGTTTACATTTCAGAAAAGTTAATTAGGTGATGATGGAAAATTGTAATATGATTTTATTTATGCTAATTAGAACTATGTCATGATAATGCATGTTTTTAAGTTGCTTCGGCTATGATGATTATATGTGGATACTGATCTTGTAATTTAGTGTGCAGGATTTACTAATCGAACCACAGATTTCAGAGATCATTCCGCACCTTGTTATTGTTATTCCCTGTTAAGCCGATCTGGTTCCACGAGGAACCAAGATCTTTCTGTGTTTGATGTGATGTTGTAATGTGGTCTTTCGTATGGACGAGTGGGTTAGGTTACCCTCTTGTAACAATATTTTATGATTTGTGTTGTAAAAAGATTGAATTTGAATTTCTTTATTTTATTTAAATCTTTGAGGCCTTTTCATGTGCTTTACCTTGACCATGGGTGTCCTGAATGGGTTAAAGTTGACCCTGGGTTATACCCCATGGGTCCAAGGGCCCATTTGACATGGGTAACCCTTGAGTAACCTCCATCTAGTCATCTTAACTTCCCCCTGAAGTTAAGTGGCGAAAATTAGAGGTATGGGGGGGACATGATGGGTTGTACCAACACCCAACCCATCCCTCTTCAATCCCCAAGGTAAGAGATGACTACAAACCCATCCATTATTGAGGGATTGACTTGAAGTCACCCTCACCATTAGTGAGATTCCCCCATGTGTTGTGGGGTCATCCATGTGAAGGAAGGAAGAAGAGGCATGGGTCACCTGTCTTTTCTTCCTTTAACTCCTTTTATTTCTCCCATGCGTAAGAGAAATGACATGAGGAGAGGAATAAGGAGTACTCTAGGGATGGGTGAGTGACATAAGCCACCACTCATCCTTTGGGACATAATAGTGGTTTTGGGAAGGGTGAGGAGGTGACAAGTGTCACCTCCCCATTCCTCTAAACTGAAAAGGATTTGGGTTATTTGTTTCCAATTTTGGGATGGGAGGGAGTTAGTTGAATTTTGGGAGAGTTTTATTATTATTGCCAAAAAAAAAAGGAAAGTTAGCTTGGAGGAGAGGAAAGGAAGAGGGAGTTGGGGCTAAGGTTGGAAGAGATCTCAGTGGAGCTTTGCAACAATTTCATTCCAGAAGGGCTTTGTAAGGTTGGTTTGGTTTTACCTTTCTTTTGTATATCTGAATGTTGTATGAAAAATGTTTGAAAGATGTTATATGTTTGTGTTTTAGATTTGTTTCTGTGGGATCTGTTGTCGGGTTGTTGACAGAGATTCTCCCACTTGGGAGAAATGCTCATCAAGTTTGGGGTAGGGGAGGAGTGATCCTCCTCGGGTGCATACCTGGTTTCTTCTTTTGGGATGTTGAAAGCCTTGAGGGCATGTATTTGTGACTGTATCTTTGACTTGAGAGTCAAATACAGATTTCTTGAAAATTTGTGATCAAACTTGGTTTGAGGCCAAGAGAAATTGTGTTGGTTAAATTATCTATAAGGGTGACACCCTGGAGTCGAGTGTGTCCACTCTCCTACCCCTTATGAAACTCACTGTAGTTGAGTTTTCGTGTTGTGTAATTTACCCACGGGTGTTTGTGTGCTTTGGGTTTGTTGTTGTTCCCTATTGTGAAGTGGAGTGCTTGAGTTACCCAGGTGTGAGTATGGTCTCCCTAGCTCGGGGGTGACCCTCTTGCGGGTCTACGGAAGGGAGGAGAGCTAGATGAGTGGTGTTTTCTTCTTTGTTTGTCTTTGATACGCAGGTTTCCTCTTGGAGCTTATGGTTGGATTTGGAGAAGTTATATTTATGAAGAAACAATTATTCTTCTTTGTCATGAGAATTAGTTCATGATCTTTTGTAAAGAGTGTAAAAGGGAGCACCTCTCTTAATATTGTTGTAATTTATTGTCACCCTGGGAGTGAAGGAAATAACCTCCCTGATCTTGTTATTGGGTGTGACTGTTACCTAGTTGTTACATAACTTCTTTTGTATGTTGGTTGGGAGAAGGAAATCCTTATCTTTCATCTTGTTAAGGGTAGTGAAAGAGTTAATCTTCCTGTATTGTGTATGATGTAATTATTTACCTTGAATTTCATATGGAAAGTTTGAAGTTAAAAAAAAAAAGTTTTACTGTATTAAATCTGATTTTGTTTATGTAATTAAAAGGATAAATATGCATGTCTAGTTGAAAAGACAGATTTAAAGTTCATTGTTACAATGGAAAATACAGTTTAAATGATTAAGTTGAAAAGTTGAGAGGTAGTAAAATATAAATTCTTACTTCTGAAATTTTATAAATAGGAAAAAAGGAAATTTATTCTTGACAAATTACAGAATTAGATTAAGTTTAAGCCACTTCTTATTTCATTGGTTTAGTGGTTACATTTTTATAATAAAAAGATTAGGATGGAAGAAATTGTAATTATGAAATATTGTAATTTTATGAATTTTGCTTCTACTTGGTAAAATTATTCATTTATTTTATCTTTATTGAGAAAGTTTTGTTCTCTGTTAAAAAAAAAAAAAGAGAAAGGAGAGATAAAAGTATATATATATATATATATATATATATATATATATTCTTTATTAAAGTTCTTAATTGTTCACTTTAAAAGAACTTGAGAAACTGAATAAATTGCTGTATTTGTGAACCTTGAAGTATATATATATATATATATTTGATTTGTTATATATACTTAATCATTTTTTTTGGTTTAAAACAAAATTTGAGACACTATAAATATTATTGAGCGATATCATGCAAATGTTATATATATATATATATATATATATATAATGATAACTGGAAATTGTATTAAAATGACAGAGATTATATTTTATAAAAAAAGAAATGAAATAAAATTGAATCACTGTGTTTACCGCTGTGTACTACACAGCATACAATTAAAAGGAATGTGAAGTGGTGGTGGGAAGGGTTTAACCTCCCACCACCCCCGTCGGTACTCTTTGGGTGTGGGGAGGGGCGGAGCCCCCACCCACACCCCACGTAGTGGGATGTGGGTGGGGGCTCCGCTCCTCCCCACACCCCCTATATTTATCCACAGTCCGCGGTGGAGTCCGCGGACTCCACTCCAAACCTCCGCCCGTGAGTGCCTTCGCCGCTCCATTAGCGGCCCGCATACCCTGCTTCCCACCTCCTGTCAGCATTCTACCTCCCGCCACTCGCCATGGGCAAAACACCCTCTATGCCTGTCACTCCATGCTCACTGTCCGCCGCGCCTGTGCATCCATTGCTGTGCTCCGCCGACCCTCCATTAACGCCGCCGCTGTCATGACTACAACTGCAACACCAAAAACAAAAGGAAACAATAAAAAAAAAGGGGGTTAGGGTTTGCCTTATGGAAAATGATTTAACCAAATGAAATAAGACATATTTTAATGGGTTGGCTTTTAATTTATAAAGAGGAGAGCCTCTTTTATGCAATAACAATTGTATATAGTTGCTTATATATATATATTATTGATTATATAAAAAGAATAGAAGAGTAACAGTTGAAATAATAAAAATAGTAATAATATTTAAATAATTTAATAAAATAAACAAACAATTGTAATAATAGTATTAGTACTAATTAATAGTAATAATAACAACAGTAATTATAACGATAAGAGAAATATAATTGTATATATATGTTTATATATATATATAAATGTATCGATACATACATATATTAGTTAATTGATAAGTTTATCGAAGAGGCCATTTGTTTTCTCTTTACAATATAAGAGAAAATAAAATTATAATTAAAAGAGAGCGTAAAGGAATGTACTGTAATACTCCGGAAAGAGTTTCTCGGAAGTTTCAACTAACAACGCGATTCAATAACCGGGAAAAGGAAGAGGAAAATTACACGTCACCTTGCTTAAAAGATCACTGGAAATAAACTTAAGAAGCCATCACAGACATTCCATGTGAGGCCATTTTAATCTCAACTGTAGTAAACGTCCAGATAAGTAAACCTGTAAGAGAGTAAAAAGAAGAAAAACTAACATTGGAAAACACAGAGGAGAAAATGCGCGGCATTTCCCACATGGGATAAGAGAACTAAGTTGATGGACCCTTCCGCAAAATTTGCTTAGGAACAAGTTTAATTAATACAAATGTAGAGGAGAAACCTAGAACGGAGAAAACTAGGAGACTGAGTCCAGCGAAGTTGTATACCAGCCTATGTGACCTGGACCATCCGGAAGTTAGGATTAATGTCAATAATAGATACAGTGATAACCCTGATTGATGTAAAATATGAAGAAAGGTCCGGATAAACATAAAGAAAGCATAGAAACCGAAAGAGAGAGAGACCGAAATATAAACAAACTAAATTTTCAGAGAAATAGTTAAGGTGAGCGCGATAGAAATACAATCAAAATTAAGACCCAGAGAAAAGGGAAGAGAGAGCAAACGAACCGCCTTGTTGAGAATGCTAAGTCGAAGGAGGAGTATATTTCAGGAAGCAAGAGAGGAGACAGACAACCGTGCCTTGCTGAAAAATGACTCAATAGAGAGATCACGAGTCGGTTTAGTTAGAACAAGGCGTCGTGGGAAGTTGTTAATCTATCAGTGAACCACGTGCGTAATATAGTGTTGAGTAATTCCCACTTACGCCGTAAGGCGTTATGCTATCGGAATTTGCCGAGATTTAGATTTAGGAACCTTGATAATATAAACCTTGTAGTGATGTTAACGGCGTCGTAGAGACCCCCTTGTTGGTCTGCTTGCGTCTGGTTGTACGCAATTGTACTTGTACCCCGCCGACAACTGTGGTGTTTTCACCTTGAGCGAACACCACCGAGCATGCTTACACATGCGAGGGGGTTTTTAGGGAAGCGTGAGAAATTTTTTGATATTTCGTGTCATAACCACATCACAGATGTGGCTATGACACGTGTGATGTGTGTTGTGACCACATGGAAAATGTGGGCATGACAAATTGGATGGTGGAAGGTGTATGGTCACATGCTTTTGACACTTGTATGATAATAGAGGAGGGATGACAACATATGTTTTGGGAGTATGATAAGATTTGTGATGAGAAGAGGTGGACTTAGGATGCATGGAGGAAGTACCATCTTTAGATTATTTACCTTGGGGTGTATATCCAAGGTCATATGAGCATGGAGGGGTCTTGGCATGGATTGGCTCCAAAATACCTTGTTCATGAAGGCCTAAGCCTTTACTTTGGTAGTTCATGTTTTCAAGCATGTGATGGAAAATGGCACTATGTGTGGTTTGGACACTAGACTTTAGTTTATTATTGGATGGAGAGGGTGAAGTGGTAGTTAGTGGTTGTTGTTGTTGTCTTAAGGAAGAACATTCATGGATGAAGGTTGATAGATCAATGGGATATGATGGCTTTGAAATGGAGTTGATGATGGATGTGGAAGGATCATTAGGACCCTGATTATTATTATGTTCATTAAGATCGAAGGTATTGAGTTGATCTTCTATGTTAACTAAAGATGGCTTAATTAACTTTATTTGGTTTAGGGTTTGGTGCCCTACCTAATTAGAGATGGCTTAATTAACTTTATTTGGTTTAGGGTGCTTAATCAAACCCATTTGGAGTGTGGGAGCCCTTTTTATATTTTGTGTTTGTGCAAATATTTAATTTATTTAGTTGTTTTATTTCTTTGTGTACATTTTAAGTCAGAACAAATTATCCTTTATATTGAATGAATTAAAATAAACCCTTTTTGCAAATTTACTTACATTATAGTTTATATTGGAAATAAAACTATAGTGGTAGTAATGTTTATTTATTTGGATTAAAATAATTGGGAAGGGTTTATAGTTAATGTTATGCATTTAATTTATTTAAATTTTGAAAGGGGTTAGGGTGTAGAATTTATTTTAATTTATTTTTGCACACCTCCTATAAATGATGAGATGGTGTTATGCTATCGGAATTTCTCTAGACTAGATGGGATTAATTGTTGAGTTTAGTTTGATTATTTCCCCTAATTGCATTAAATGCTTGATTAATTATTTTAGTCGAATCTTATTTTTTAGTATTAATTTTATGTTAATTTTATTAAGTTGATACTTGTCACTAGGTTAGATTTTGATTTATATCAAAATCATTCCACTTCATTTTAGTAACCCTATGGTTGGAGTTCGGTATGGAACCCAACCCTCTTAGCACTTATCCTCGTGGCGCACACCTCCTTAGTGGCTTTTGTTTCTTAGGGAATGTGAAGGGAATAAAACATTATTCCATTAAGATTGACTTTCCCCACCTTTGGGCGATGTGCCTAGAGTTAGTTGTAGAGATGACTATGTTACGTGCGTGTGTCACCGGGTGCACATGTTGCACGCAAGGGGGTTTTAGAGTTGGGTGGGAAATTTTTTGATATTTCATGTCATGACCACATGGCAAATGTGGACATGACATGTGATTATTGTGTCATAACCACATGGTGAATGTGGGCATGACATCCCATGCTTAGGATTATGCTCTCAACATACCTCTAAGTTTGATTAAATGGAAGTGGATGAATCTTGGATATGTTCTTGGTCAACAACATGAGAGGACAATGGATGTTGACTTGAACTCATAGGAGGATACTCTTCAATAGGATCAAAGTGTTGCGGACTATATGATGCGGTTGAAGAAGTGGACATGGCATTTAAAGGTTCTTTGGTAGGCTTAAATGAATGAGTGTTTAGCATGGGGATGGTCTATTTCGTGCTAGTAGCCATTGCATCACATCTTTCATTAGGGTATGGGTGAATGGACAATATAGTAGATGGATAATGAGGGTGGGAGTTGGATCATGATTAGATTAGGTGGATTAGATGGTTCCCATGGTGGAGGGATTAAAGTGGTGTTGGATGGTTTAGACTTAGGGCTTTGACTTTGGTTGGATGAAGGGTTGAATGGATTGGAAGGATTGGTAAATGGATTCCTTGTGCTAGATGGGAATGACACATGGGATTGGGATGATTGCATAGGTTTACTTTTGTAATGTTTGATCTTAGGACGTGGAGTTGACAAACGATTATATGATGGTGAGGGTAATCCAGGGTTTAATGGATTAGAAGGTGGAGGAACCAATGGATTAGGACTAGAACATGGTGGCTTTAAGATAAGCATTCGATGGGATGGTGGTAGAATATACTTATAAGTCTGACAAGCTAGAGTGGAGTTCGCCTTGTCAAAGGACACTTGATCTTGTTTCAAGGGGTGACTTAGGCTCACATGTTCTTTTTGTGGAATAAATTTATAGGTTGTTGTAGGATTGGCATGATAGGTGGATGGACTAGGTTGGCAATATGATGAGGATGACACTTAAGATTGATGTGGCATTTGTTGATATTGAGGTGGTGTTGGTTGGATTTGCGATTGGTGAATGGATATGAGTTGTTGGATTTTGGCTAGGAGTTGTTGTATTTGAGGTGATAGACTGTGTTGAAATGGTTGGATGATGTCTTGCAATTGTTGTATGGTTTGTTGATCTAGGGGTTGTTCTAGTTGGTGGAGTGTTTGGAGGATTTTGTGTAGGTACGATGCTAGAACCTTGTCCTCTTGTGTTGGCATGGAATGACACATGTCTTCACATCATTGTGTGTCATCTTGTTTCTCAAGGTATGCAACATGATTCTTTTCATCACTGGAATTAGGAAGAGGGGCCCATCAAAGAATGAGTTTAGGCCTTGGTTTATTCTCATCATCAGGACTAGAGGGATGACAACCTCAAAGTATAAGCTTGGGCTATGGTTTGTCTTCATGATTAGGAGGAGGGGCTCCTCAAAGTATGACCTTGGGTCTCGGATTGTCTTCATGATTAGTAGGAGGGGCTCCTCGAAGTATGACCGTGGGTCTAGGATTGTCTTAATTACTAGGATTAAAAGGAGGGCATCCTTGAAGGATAAGTTTGGGCTTTTTATTAGGATTTCTAAGGACTAAGACCATTTTGACAAGTGCTTGATTAGGATTAGGATGATGATTTGGAATGAGTAGGATATGTAGGATCAAATTGATTGATGATGTGATTAGGATATGATTAAGATGATTAGAATGAAATTCATTGGACTAGAATGAAGATGATAATGTGTAGTGATTAGGGGTGATTAGGGTTTGATTAGAATGACTTAGATTATGGTGATTAGATGAAAGAGATGATTAGGATGTTGAGAAATGACAAGATTGGATGACTTGGATATTATTAGGAAGAAAAATATTTTGGCTTAGAAGGGTGATTAGGATGATAAAGATATAATTAGGGTTTTGATTTCGATTAGATGACTTGGAATGAATATGGTAGTAGGATGACTTGTGTTAGAATGAATGAGTTGGCAAGAATGGTCAAGATGACTTGTTTATGTGTTTAATTTTTATAGCTTGATTTGGCAATGTTCAAATAAATGATCACACATGTACACACATGAATCACACATACAAGACACATAAGCAAATTTGAATATGAAAATTAAATGTTGTGATGACTAAGTAAGCACTTGAAGAAGACACATCAACAATCCTAGGATTACTCAAGTGGGGTGTGGCCAATTAGCTCATACTCTAGGATGCACGAGGTTGACTAAGGATGTCCCCAATACACTTGAGGTACGGGGGGCCCAATTCCATGAAATGAAAGCAAAATAGTGCCAAACGAACAGGAGAAAGGGGTAACCCACACTTCACCTTCACTTCCCAAAGGTATAATTTTTTTGGGGGCTTAGCCCAAATGGTAGGATTTCAACTTTCAAAGAGGGTGTCTTTTGATTAACACATCACTATTTATATTCTACTGGAACGCTAGAGTTGAGGTCATTCCTTGGAGTGGTGTCTCCAAGCAGGCCTCCTACGAAGGGTATGACAAAAGAAAACCAAGTGAGGTGCTTTTGATCTCTAAGATCACCTTGTAGTGTGACAAGAGAGCATAAACATGCACACTTGTTTCACACTTGCACTTGTTAATTTCCCTTAGAAAATTGAAATATGTGGTGTGAAATTTAATGGATGAGAGGTGTTTTTGATTCTCAAGGTTGTGTGAAGCACATGAGAAGAGCATACACACCTCTAATCACATGCAAAGTCACCAAACAGTTCAAGCACTTGTTTTTTTAAACCCAAGTCAAAATGTGTGATGGAAGACAATGGTTCATTTTAAGCTTGATTTTTCATGTGTGACAACAAGAAATGTTTGTTTTAAGATGCCCAAATCAAAATGTGAGGGCAAACAAATGTTCTTTTTAAGCCCCAAATTGAAGTGTGTTTGCAAACAATGATTATGATGAAATGAAAAGAGATGAAAGATGAATAGAGTGCACCTAATAAATTCATTATACAATTTGTTGTGTATGTAGGTGTTGATGTTGTTCCAGCTCTGTGAGATCACCTACAAGCCACCAAAATGAGAACGGATCAAGTAAACTTGCAAAGACATACGTTATGTGAAAAATAAATAATCTGATGAAATCAGATTAGGATGAATAGTTATAGTAGATTGAATAGCATGAACAGAAATTAGATGAAATTTCATGTAGTTTGAAAAAAAAAATCGTGAAAAATAGATAAAAAATGCAAGAGATATGCTCATTTGAAGTTGTAAATTAGTGTTCACTTTGATTGATAAAAATGAGTGAAAACAATATAGTCACCTAATGAATCCTATGCCACAACAAAGTTGGCAGATTCAGCTTTCCAACAAGTCCTTGTTCGCAAAATTTTGCCCCCATATGGCAAAGTTATGAGAAAGAGAAAAAAAAATGCCCTATTAGAGCATGCAGGAAACACAAGGGCAAGTGGCTATTTGTACAAACCACTAGCGGTTTAAGAAATTATGGTCACATGTGACTATTTTTTTAATTAATAGATTTGTCACTTTAACTTTATACTCTCTTGCCCCCACCAAATGACAACCTAACCAACAGTTGAGTCACTTGTAATGGTAGTTACGAGTGCTCTCTTCTTGTTTTACAAGGTGCAACTACCTTCGAATAATATGCAATGAATGAAAACAGAGTATGCTTTTCACTAGAAAGTAGAAAAGGCAAACTTACACCTACCCATAACCATGGAAATAGATGTAAAAGATTGATTTAGGATGAAGTGAATGCAATCAAAAGTGATGCAAAGCCCACTTATCACACACCCTTGAATGGTAATGAATGATAAAAAGATAGTTATATTTCCCTTAACACATATTAGACATAAGAAAGATATGAATCTAAAAATAGATGCAGCCATACATAGCAGAAACACATTGAAGATCGACTACAAATGAACATAGTAAAAATTGCAGTCGAAGAAGGCATATATAGACATAAAATTCTGGAAATAACTCTTCATTTCTCCAATAAAATAAAGCTCAAAGTCTTTGGAATGCTCCTTACATAGACTAAGTTAAGAAAAACCATAACTGATTACATACTTAACAGAAAATAAACTAGCTCCTCCTTCCTCTATTTCACGATGAGTTTTTAAACCTCCTTTCTGACCATTTTCTTTGAAAGTTAGTTATAATAAAAGAAAATTTGTTCCTCATAACTGATTCTAGGAAAGAAATAAGAATCCCTTGATTTCCTCCCTAACTAATTCTTTTAATTCACTTTTAATCTTCTTTACTTTTACATTTAAAGAAAATAACACAATGCTTGAAAATGACATTAATTTATTAAAATGACTCAATTTACCAATCCAAGAAGGAAAAATATTGACTTGATTTGTTATATCACCAACTCTTCAGACGTAGGGCACTGTGCTTTGAGATCCATTTCTTTCCTCAACATGCTCTTGATGGTTGAATACCAGTCTTGCAGTTAGAGCTAACCTAAAAATTGCTTCGAATAATTTGCATAGATCTTTTCTAGAACTCCTCTCTAAATATCTTCAAGCTTAGTTGGACTGCAGAGGAATTTGGTAATGTATATTATTGGTCTTCAAGCAAAGAAGCTGTCAACAAAGTTCTATCACTTGACATGTGAAGCTGTTTCTTTAATACCTGCCACAATCTCCTCATCTTTTCTTTAGACTTCGGGAAAACCTTCATGTTCTCTTCTTCAGAGAACTTGTAACAAATACTGAAGAACATTCAGCCACTAACTCTTTCTTCAATTCTACCACACCTCTTAGGTAAGCATTCAATAGACCTAATGTAGCTAATATAAGATCTAAGTAGGGCACTGATGGTTTGTCTGGTCATGACTTGAATTCTGTATGGAATTGAACTCTGACATAGAAATTATGATCGGGTATCTCCATTCTCTCCAGCTGCTTGCTATTGATGACACAACAGGTGTGCTTCCGGCCATGAAATCAAGTATTGCAGATGAAGTAATTGTACTTGCACAGATATTCTCATGCCTTATGAGTGCCTAATAAATGCTTAATCCTTTGAGGCCGCCTATCAAACAATTCCCCTACATTGGCTATGCTTGTACAATTTGCAAGAGTCTTTTATAGTGCATGCAGATCAATCTTCTAGGGAGTCGTAAGAAAATGTTTCCCACATATTATAAAGCTACCAATTACAATGATGTTTGAACCATCTAACCAATGGATTGGGACATTCAAGATATCAGCACAATACCACTAAGGCTAGAGTCTAATGACTTTGAAAGGCTAGGAGCGAGTGTCTTCTCAAATGGTAATTTTGATTTATGCACTTCATAGTCCTACACTGTTGGAAGTAATACACACCTGGATTGATGATGGGCTGGCCACAAGGGGCTAGTAGCTCAGTTGGTAGAGCACTCCAACAGCAAATGGAAGGTCCTAGGTTCAAGTCCTAGCTGGTCCATATGAGTTGTAGCTCAACAAATGGTATCAGATCCAGGCTAGGAGCCCCAAGCACCTGTAGTGTGGCTTAAGGGGGGGTGTTGGAAGTAAGCCACACCTAGACCGACGATGGGCTGGCCACAAGGGGCCAGTAGCTCAGTTGGTAGAGCACTCCAGCAGCAAATGGAAGGTCCTAGGTTCAAGTCCTAGCTGGTCCATATGAGCTGTAGCGAGCAACAAATACCTTGTTGACAACAGGGGAGAGTAGGGGAGGCAAACTGAAGTACCTAGATAAAACAAAAGCTACAGCTATGTATGGGTAGCATAAAACAAACACAAATAGAGAAGAGACAAGGCACAAGAGACAACAATATATTTATTATATATATATTCCTCTTTTCAAAGATTACAATAAGAACTTTGATACAAACTACAATGCAGAGCTGCTACTCTATTTTCCTAATATGCCCCAATCACTGGAGCTACAAACTGTTTGAATCTAGAGCTACCTGTGCATCATAGTTGCTGCTACAACATTCCTTTGTTCTATATTCTCTCTATTGTCCTCTGTTGTTCTCTCTTCATAATCCTTCTGCTGCTGCAGGTTACACTTGCTTCCATTCTATTCAGTCAACCTTTTTTCCCTGCTTTTGTCTCTTCTAATTCCATGCCCAGAAAATTAGTGCTCAAAACCAATTCAAATTCAAACTCACCTACCTCAATAAATTCTAGCAAGAGTATACGGTGTAGAGGCTGAATTGGGAGATCCCCAGGTCTGATGTAGGGGGGCAGGCAGGAATTAATGCACTGACGAAGATTAATAAATTCCAACACTCCCCATTAATCTGAAGTCAAATGTCATTCAACCAATTTTATTTCCGGAACTGATCTCCAGAGTTATACATTTGCCTTTGCCTTTCTGGAGCAGATCTCTGGAGCTATTTCTATCATTTTTGATGACCTCTGGAGCTCTTTTCTGCGTCTCCGGAGCACCTCCAGAGTAGATATCCTGCATACACCTTCCAGGGTTAAACCTCTGGAGCTCTCATGATGTCTTTCTGGATCTAAACCTCTGGAGCTGCCTTCTTTGTAGGACTGCACACCTCTGGAGCTATCCTCTTTCTGGGGCTGCACACCTCCGGAGCTGTCCACTATGCCAAGCCTATCTCTTAGGCATTCAAAGGAATCTTTTGGCAATGCCTTTATAAAAATGTCAGCGAGCTGCTGCTCATATCTGCAATATTGTAACACAATCTCTCCTCATTCTACCAACTCCCTTATGAAATGAAAATGAATCTCAATGTGCTTGCTTCGTCTGTGGAAGACTGGATTCTTTGTCAGGGCTATTGATGAAACATTGTCACAATGAATGGTTGTACCATCTTCTTGCTGCTCATTCAAGTCTTCAAGGATCCTTCTCAACCAAATAGCCTAACATGCTGCTGTATTTGCTGCAATATACTCAGCTTCTGCTGTAGAGAGAGAGACAATGGGCTGCTTCTTGGATGCCCATGATATCATGCCTAAACCCATGTGAAATACATAGTCGGATGTGCTCTTCCGGTCATCTACATTTCCTGCCCAATCACTATTCATGAAACTAGCCAACATAAACTCATTAGATACATCATACAAGATGCTATAACCTATTGTGCCATTCACATACCTTAGGATCCTCTTTTCTGCTTGCCAATGTGTGTCTTTAGGCTTCTCCATTAACCTAGATATGAAGCTTACAGGATACATCAAATTAGGCCTAGTGGCTGTCAAGTACATGAGGCTTCCAACCATACTCTTGTAGAGGGTTGGGTTTACTTCCTTGTGCTGTCCTCTTTACTCAATTTCAGACCTGTGGCTATTGGTGTAGGGGCAGGTTTACTGTTCTCTATTTTAAATCTCTTCACAATCTATTTGGCATAGTTAGTTTGCGAAATAAATATGCCATCCTCTGTTTGCTTGAACTTAATGCCAAGAAAATACTTTAGCAGACCTAAGTCTGTCATCTCAAACTCATTCTTCATTGCCTCTTTGAAATTAGCAATGAAAAGATCACTATTGCTAGTAAAAATGAGATCATCTACATACAAAACAACAATCAAAATATTACCTTCAGCTACTTTGATGTAAAGAGTGGGCTCACCACTGCTTTTGCTAAAGCCATTACTCAAAAGAAATGAGTCTATTCTACTATACCAAGCCCTAGGTGCTTGTTTCAACCCATAGAGGGCTTTTTGGAGCCTATATACTTTGTCCTCTTGCCCTGGGACTTCATAGCTAGGTGGCTGCTCCACATACACTTCCTCTTTCAACACTGCATTCAAGAAGGCTAACTTTACATCCATTTGAAACACCTTCCACTTGTGTTGGGTTGCTATTACTATGGCTGTCCGAACTGTTTCCAGCCTTGCAACTGGTGCATATGTCTCATTATAATCTCTTCCAGGTTGTTGTTTGTACCCTTTGACAACAAGCCTTGCCTTATGTCTTTCAATCTTTCCTTCAGCAATAGACTTGGTCTTATAGACCCACTTAACTCTAATCACTTGTTTAACCTTGGGTAAATTAGTTAGCTACCATGTGTTATTCCTCTCTATGGCATCCAATTCTTCATCCATGGCCTTACACCATTTCTCTTCTTTCACAGCTTCCTTAAAGTGGATTGGATCACTACAGGAAAATAATGCAAAATCCAAATTTTCATCATCATCAGCATACCTTGTGCTGTCATAAATCTCCTTCACACTCCTTGTCCTCTGTGGAATCAATGATGCGAGTGTGGGGTCTGACTTACCTCCAGAGCTACTACTGTTGTGACCTCTGGAGCTACTGCTGTGACCTCCGGAGCTACAGTTCTGATGACCTTCGGAGTTGCTGCACTGAGCTCCGGAGTTGCTATTCTATCGACCTCTGGAGCTGCTGATCTATGGAGTTGCAGATCTCTGGAGCTATTGATCTCCAGAGATGCAGTGTTGTTCTCCACCTCCGGAGCTGCATTGTTGAACACCTTTGGAGCTACTGTTTTCTAATGCTCTACGGTAGTTTCTCCCCAAGCTACTACTCTCCGTAGTTCCTCCGGAGTTGCAGTCCTCCGGAGCTTCTTCATCTTCAAAGGGTATTGTGACTGAAATACCCATGGTGCTATCCACCGTTGCATCCCATGCTTCATTTTCAATGAACTTAATGTCTCTGCTAATCACATCCTTTTTGGTGATGGGATTGTACAGCCTATAGGCTTTTGACTCTTCACTATAGCCTGTGAAGATACATTTTTCACCTCTATCATCAAATTTTTGCCTCTTCTCTTTAGGCACGAATACATATGCCACACACCCGAAGATTCTTAGGTGCTCAACACTCCATTTGTTGTTTGTCCACGCCTCTTGTGGAATCCTATCACGAATGGCCTTTGTAGGACACCTATTCAATAGGTAGACTGTTGTTGCTACAGCTTCACCCCAATAATCATTTAACAGTCCCTTTGCCTTCAACATGCTTGCTACCATCTCTGCGATGGTTCTGTTTTTCCTTTCAGCAACTCCATTTTGCTGTGGAGTATACCTTGTTGTGAACTATTTATGAATGCCTTCATTTATGTAGAAATTTAGAAATTGTTTGGAGATATACTCTCCCCCTATATCTATTCTTAAGGCCTTGATATAGTGGCCACTTTTCTTTTAAACCAATGCCTTAAACTCCTTAAACTTCTCAAAGGCTTCTGATTTGTTCTTCAAAAAATAAATCCATATTTTTCTGCTGTAATCATCAATGCAAGTCATAAAATATACATTCCCACCTAATGTGGGAGTCTTCATGGGGCCACATAAATCTGAATGCACCAACTCCAATGGTGCTCTTGCCCTCCTAGAATACCTTGATTGAAAGGGTTGTCTATGTTGCTTTCCTAGAATGTAGGCTTCACATTTTCCATCGGGCTCTACAATGTTTGGTAGCCCTCTAACCATGCCTTTCTTGGACAATAAACTTAAGCCAGAAAAACTTAAGTGCCCATACCTTAAGTGCCATAGTTTAGATGGGTCTTTGATGACTGTCCTAAAGGTTGTTTGCTGTCCCACTGCTGTGAGCGCCGGAGATTGTGCTGGAAACTACGCCAGATAGAGCACCGGAGATGGCACCGAAGATAGTGACAAAGGAAACATTCTATTTCTTGTCATCTGCACTGCTGTAATGACTTTCTTACTACCTCCTTTATCAAATATTGTGCACTCTCTATTTTCCATCAGGATTCTATAACCATTTTTGACCATTTGTCTAATGCTCAATAGGTTATGTTTTATGCCAGGGGCATAGTATACATCCTGGATCTGCATTTTCTCACCTTTCTTGATAAGGACTATGATGATGCCTCTTCCTATGACAGGAACCTTTTGACTATTCCCCATCATGATCTCAGACTTGACATTTCTATCAATGAAGGCAAACAAGTTTTCATTACTACTCATGTGGTTGCTACACCTGCTTTCCAAATACTAGACTTCAAGGCTGCTCTTCTCAGCAAGGTTGCACACAATAAACACCTTAGACTGATTTTCATTTTTAGCCTTGTACTCATTTGCTACATTAGCATTTTGGCCTCCATGATCACGTTGTTTCTTTCTACACTCACCAGCATAATGACCAAACTTATGATAGTAATAGCATTGAACATTGCTTTTGTCATACCTCTGATTAGAACTGTTGTTCTTCTTCCTTTCTTGATAGCTTGGCTGTGGGTTGCTTACCTCTTCTTAGCTATTTGAAACTCCTCTTCCGGAGCTGCTTCTTCCTCTACCTCTTTGACCTCTACCTCTGCTATTTCTTTCTCTTCCCCTACCTCTTGCATTGGTTTGAGCCTTGAAGGCTTGCTCAAGGGAAGGAGCGGATCTCTTCAACCACTGCTCATGGCTTTGTAGAGAGCCCATCAACTCATCCACTATCATCTTGGATAGGTCCTTTGTTTCCTCAATGGTTATAACAATAGGGTCAAATCTAGAAGGTAGACTCCTTAGGATTTTCTCAACAATCCTTCGATCATCCATGGTTTCTCCATTTATCCTTAACTAATTTAGCATGGTAGAGACTCTAGTGTGAAAGTCTGAAATAGACTCACTCTCCTTCATCTATAGGGTCTCAAAATCTCTTCTAAACAGCTGGAGCTTAACTGATCTCACCTTGTCAGTTCCCTTATAGCTATTCTACAATATTTCCCATGCCTGTTTTGAGTAGTTTGTTGTTGCAATGCGGGGGAAATAGCCTCTATCAAGGTTGCCTCTATTAGACTGAGGGCTTTTGCATCCTTCATTCTTGTTTCCTTCAACTAGTTTCTTTGAGCATTCGTTAGGGCTGCATAGGCTGCTGGGTCTGTGATGTCTGTGAACCCATTGGTGACCAAATCCCATAGGTCATTTGCAACTAGAATAGTCTTCATTTTCTTGGCCCAAATATCATAGTTCTTCCCATCAAATGTAGGTGGCTGTTGCCATCCTTTGCTGTCCCCACCTGCCATGCTTCTCAAATCTAAGAAGGCTAATAATGCCTAGACAAACTAGGGCGTATATAATACCCACAAAAAATCTAACTTCCCAGAAGAAACAGGGCTCTGATACCACTTGTTGATAGTAGGGGAGAGCAGGGGAGGTAGACTGAAGTACCCAGATAAAACAAAAGCTACAGCTATGTATGGGCAGCATAAAACAAACACAAACAGAGAAGAGACAAGGCACAAGAGCAGCAATATATTATATATATATATATTCCTCTTTTCAAAGATTACAATCAGAACTTTGATACAAACTACAATGCAGAGCTACTGCTCTATTTTCCTAATATGCCCCAATCACTGGAGCTACAAACTATTTGAATCTGGAGCTGCCTGTGCATCACAGTTGCTACTGCAACATTCCTTTGTTCTATATTCTCTTTGCTGTCCTCTCTTGTTCTCTCTTCATAATCCTTCTACTGCTGCAGGTTACACTTGCTTCCATTCTATTTAGTCAACTATTTTTCCATCCTTTTGTCTCTTCTAATTCCATACCTAGAAAATTGGTGCTCAAAACTAATTCAAATTCAAACTCACCTACCTCAATAAATTCTAGCAGGAGAAAATGGTGCAGGGGCTGAATTGGGAGATCCCCAAGTCTGACGCAGGGGGGCAAGCAGGAATTAATGCACTGACAAAGATTAATAAATTCCAACATACACCTCTTATTTGTTTCATAACAACTATATTGTCATATCTATGCAACACAAACTTCACATCTCTGTAATCAAACATTCCACTATGCACTCTAAATCATAGCTGACTTAGAAGAATATATGATATGAGATGTATTTCAAACATTTTGTCCAAAACTTCAGTCATGAAGTGAACCTGGTACCCTAACCAATTGGACCGTGACATCTGAATGATCCTAGGAGCCTTCTGCTTCGATGAATGTCCATAGGTGATCCAAAATCCTTTGCTGACATGGAAGAATGTTGGCAGACGTTGAGGAGTCTGGTTTTATATTCACCAGTTGCATTTGTTTGTAAGTTTCTGGAACCTTTTCAACATATCCATGCTATGTATATCCTGTGACCATTGTAGTCCATTTAGGCACCAAATCCTTCATGTTTTGCATACATGTGTACTAGAGCATATTATTACTATTTCATTATGCTTTGATGGATGTTCATAACTCGTTCAAAAGCTCTCCCATTGGGTATGGGCTCAGAGGGCGCTGATAATGATCATGGAATCTGGTCTTACACCTGCTAGTTGCATTTTCTTAAAAGTCTCTGAAGCCTTTTCAACAAATCCATTTTGTATACTATCATTCCTATGCCCATTAGATAGAATGGGTTCCCTTCTCATTTTCAGGTGGTGATCACTATTGCATATCATTGCCTTCATCTAATATCTGTGGAATTTTCATTTTACCTCTGCCAAATTGCTTTTGCTTTAAAGTCTCTAAGGCCATTTCAATGAATCTATTTTATGCATATCTTCAGGTAGGCTAAATGTATCAGGGTTCATGCGCTTCACATATCCCTTCTTACTGAGGGCCAAAAACACTTCCTCATTTGGAATCACATCTATATCTTCTAGTTCTCTGCTTGTCATAGCTTCTAGTGGCCAACATTCTGTATTCAATGGTGAACATTAAGCTTTTGTTTGGAATTTGTAGAAAGAAGAAATTCTTTTAAAGCTTGGATTTATACATCAAATCTTCTTCACGATAGGTTCTTCATTTACATTCTTACTTTCACATAAAACAATGGCTTTGATGTGAAACTCCTTGGCAATTGTTCATTGCTTTTGTATACATTGTCGAGAGGAACAAAAATTTATGAACCTTCATAATTCCCCACAAGTTCAAGCACCATCAAAAGCTCTGACAGCAAAGGAAGTTAGACAGACGGTAATGTTGTGAACTTTAGAACCTTAAGTTAAGAGTTTGGGAGTTTGAAAAACTCCTGACTCCTTGACTTGGTGACATACAAGATCGTAAGCCCCTTTAAGTTTTCATATGAAATAACGTGAGTTTAATAAAGTCCCTTAGACTTTACAAAAATTAAATCTTCTAACTCTTCAAATGAGGGGGATAACTTTATGAGTTCCTCCAGATATATAATAACTTCCATAATTTAAAGAAATTTGTCCCTTATATCATTTCAATACCACCTGAAACTAATTAAATGATGCGGAATAGTTCCCAATAATAATGCCTCCATTTATTTTTCCTAAAAAATATGGTTTGGCCTTAAAGATGAAAAACTTCATAACTTTCACACAACAAAACTATTTTGTACAAAATTTAGATAGTAGGATGACCAAGCATCACAGAGTAAAACCCAGAAATCCTTTAAGCTCCAGCACTCTGAAACTTGAATTTTGGCCTCATTTGCAGCTTGGCAGGGGAAAATGTAAGGTTTAAAATTTTGCAATTGGTAAAGTTATTTTGGCATGAAAACTGGCCAGATTGGGAAATATGAGGTTAGGAACAAACCCACTAAAGGATTTTGTACCAGATTGTATTTATTTTTAGATTTAATCATTTTTTGTGATTCAGCAAGTTTCAGGACATATAGCGGAATGCACTAAATTTTGAAAATTTTCAAGTTCAAATTTTGGGGTAACTTGTTTACAAGCTGGCAGTTATTATTTTTGGTTAGGTTTTAGATTAACCCCTAGTTGTCCATATGACCAAGAGTGAATGAAAAGAATAAAAAGAAAGGTGGGTTAGTGGAGCTAGTCCCCTAGTCACCCCGGGCACTGGGGCTTAGAACCTAACTATGAGCCCGACTATGACCCAGGCGCTGGGGCTTAGAGCCCAACTATGATCCAAGCAGACATGGATTTAGAAGCTAACAAGAGTTTAGAAACCCACCAACGGTGGAGGCTGTCAGCTTTCAAACTTTGAGAGGAGCCAATGGTTAGGGCTTGAAGTTCTAAAGAAGGTGACAGGCTTCATGTGAGGTGTTGATGGGAGTTTTGAACCAGTTGATGAGATATGGGGGTAGAGGTTGATAAATATAGAGGTGGTTGCAACGAGGATGGGAGTTGGATGATAGAAGTGGTGGCAAATAAATTTGGTGGCAACCTGGGTTTCTAAGGAGTGGTGGATTGGCTTAACCGCAGAGGCCTAGGGTTACTATTGAAAGGGTGGAAGTGTTTTTAGAGAGAGCAGCGTCACCCAAGATACAGAGAAGGGTGCAGACCAGGGAAGAGAGGTGGTATCATGTGTTGAATAATGGTGATGACATAGGAGAGTCTGTAGGAGCGGTGAGGATTGGTGGCTAAGGTTAGGGTTTAGGAGACCAGTGACCTAGGTGTTTTTCAATAGTCAATCTATAATAACCATAAAACCTACAAAAATGAATCATTAAACCTGCAACTAAGATCTTAGATCACAGCCAATACACACTACAGAGACCAGTAAACCCATCCATACAATATAGATCCGTACATGTCTGTACTATACAGACTGGTAAATTAAAAAAAATCAAAAATTTGCAAAAATGTTTTGTGAGTGAAATAGGGCAAATTTTATATCATTTTTCACCCGTGAGGCCTCTTGGATGCAATGACGATGTCTGTTTTAGGCCAGGAGGTTACCTATAAAAATAAATTTTTAGAAATTGACAAAAACGTTAGATTTACAAACTTCACGTCAGGTTCACCAAATGCAGCTAGGGTAAAAATCAGAGTTGAATAACAAACAAAAAACTATCAAACCCTAAAAAGCACAATAGATCACAAGATAGTATGAAAATCAAAACACAAAACAAATGCAAACCAAATCTCCATGTTATGCTAAAATTATCTCCACTGCTCTTCTCAATCTCACATAGACATGCAATGTTTCAAAGGTTGAATGAGGGAGGAATGTTGGTTTCTCATTCCAGTAGCATAACAGTACTTGGAACTAGTTGCATACAAATGTCTTGTGTGAGGGTTAATTTATAGAAAAGGTTGATTTGAATGAATGGTTGTGATTGCAAGTTGTTTTGAAAGATATGGACGGTTAGGAGCAATCAGGTTTTCCCACTCCATGAGGAGTTATAGTCATGTAACATGTGTAGGGTAGACCTAATTTAAATAAAAGATTATTTAATTTAGTTGTGCATGTGAAGTGTTGTAGTCATGTGACATGTGTTTGAATGTGGTGAAAGGTGAGGGATTAATTCAAATATTTTATTTGAATTAGTTGGGACATGTGAGAGGGGAATTAATTAAATAAATATAATTTATTTAATTAATTGGTTAAGTTATTAGGATGGGATTAGGAGTGGGATTATGTAAGAACCTAGGGAAAAATGTTGTAAGATGTTTTACAAGGTGATGCTGCAAGACATGGACCAATTTGGGTGTCTACAACTATTACTAATTTGTATATGTATATGGACTTGTCATTATTCATCCCCAAGATATAGGCAACCATGCTACATACACTGGCAATGGCATCCCTAAATAATTCAATTGAATTAGATATTGTAGGGGAGTCTTAAGAAGCTGCTTGAGGTAGAGACCCTTCAAGAAATTGAATTTATCTAGGACTTTGTTCCACATGTTTTAAAGGCCATCTAAGGTGGCATGGATAGAGCCAAGAGGAATACCAACATTTTTCTTATGTACTTGACTGAGATTTGGCACTTAAAGAGATTTTTTCCCTTTCCATTAATAGTCTAGGAGGATGCATCATGGTGTTGTGCATAGGTAGCTATGATTTATGAACTAGTATGGATAGTGGGGACAAGGTATCTTAGTAAGAGTGAGGTCCAAATTCTATCTATAAAGATATCTTTGGCTTTGAGGGGGATTTTCTCAAAATTCACTCTCCTAGGGTGAAATGCATGTTCTCTAAGGGAAGTGTTAGTTGTAGAGAGCATGGGGTCATAGATTTATTTCATCATTTATAGTGTCACTTCTTCTTACATGACAGAAGGGGATAGGTTATCTATTTTAGGCACTACCTCATTGGGATACATGACTAAGAATGATGCATAGGGTAGGTCTAGCTTTATTTTTGTATTGTTCAAAGTTTGGGCTCCTTACTAGTGGTTTGAGTTGTTTGAAAATGATTCATATGTATGTGTTGAACAAATATCACAATTTTCACTTACATTGGTCTCCTTTCTTACTCCAAAAAAGATTAAGTGTTAATCTTTCCAAATGGAGAAATGACTAAGGTTCCATATATTTATAGATGCATGAAAAATGGTAATGAATCCCTTTTGATTAGACCTGCATTTACTAAGCTATTGTGGTGGTTGGATTGTGTGAAATTTTGAATTTTAAATTATCTTTGCATTATTGGTTGTAGATGATGACATGGCATGGAAACAAGAGGTCCATCACTAGTTCTTGGAGACTTCCAATAGATTTCCATGGTGTTGACATTTTACTATTTGATCCGATAAGCCATTCTCTTGTTATTTGAGAGAGTATTCTTTGTTTTCTAGAATGGATAGTGGAGATTGACTATCAAGGTTGTATTCAATAGTTCCTAGGACTTTTGGGTTTGTTATCTCTTTGAAACCTTTTGAAATAATAAGTCATTAGATTAAGCTAATGTGGCATGATAGACAACTCATGTCCCAACTTAGGACTTTGCTTGGAATGGATGGCCTCACTTTATACTCAATGGTCTGAATCAAAATATTTGATAGATCAAATGATTCATAGATATTTTATTCTAATATTCACTTGAAAGCTTTTGATGTAATGGGAGTTGTTAGATCATAACCAAGTTGGCAAGATCAATGGTTGGAATTTAATTCTAGATTAATGGTTGGCATTGAATTCTAGCCCTTTGTTAGAGAGATGGCTTTGTTTTTTATTGACTATCCTAATTCATTTGATAGATCGTGGGTTTTCAACTCTAACTTTTGATGTGACTGGCAAGGGTTAGCGGGAACCATCAAATCAAGCTTACGTGGAAAGATCATTGGGTTGAATTATCTTTTACATCTTTCTTTGAGGAGAGTGACCCACTTTATAATAAATGGTTAAGATTAAAGCATCTTAGGCTATCAATGGTTCATAGATATTTTGATTTTGATAACCTCTTGGGCCCTTTTAGAGTAGCAGAAGTCATTAGATCATGCCAATGTCGCTTGATCGATAGTTCATGTTATATATTAGACTTAATTAGGATCAATGGCTCAAATTAAATTATTTAAGCCATAAAACAATTGGTAGAGGTTTTTGATTTGAAAATATATATGATTTCCTTTGACTAGCATGAATTGTTGGATTAAGATGAGTTGGCATCATCATATTGTTGTCAGGTCTTTACACATTGCCAACTATAGCAATGTATGAGTATTAGTGGGAACAATCAGATCAAGCCACTGTGGCATGATCAATATCTCACATGCATTCTTGGCATATAATGAGATATAAGTCTTTTCTCAAGAGGAATAATATAATTTAGCATAGGAATCCTTCATGCAAGACATACAAAGTCGATTAAAGGTTCATAAGGGAATCCACCATATATATGGCCTAGATTTGCAATTGGGATGAATTTATTTTCATGAATGGATATATTAAATGTCAACAAAAAATATACAAGAATATATAGATATATATTTAACATGACAAGAATTATATATAGAAAGAAGAATGAATGTACAAGGGAAACATGGGATTTAAATGTATGGCTTCAAATGGATCCCATTGAATGCACTGGAAATATAGTCCTGCTAATGTTGAGAACTCAAATGAATTGGCATGTTTACAATTTATGATGATGTATAGGCCACTCCATTTAAGGAATCACATTTGTTGTGTCGACCCAACTTTGCTCTATCCTCACCCCACTTCTACATGTGTTTACCAACCTTGAAGTGTTGCAATATTTCTCTCTTGTCAAACCATCAATTAATGATATCCTAGTGTTTACTCATCTAATAATGGGTAAAATTTCTCTACCCTTCTAATTATAGTAGTTTACGAAATCTTATTACCATTGCCTCCTCATCAGTTTCTAGTTTTTAGCTAATTTTGAGAGTTGGTAGGTCTATAGAACTAGGTAATCTTTCCTCTTTGCCATAAACTAGAGAAAAAAGGGAAGTCCCTTAAACTTTTTAAAGCATAATTCTATGTACCTATAAGGCTCTTCTTAGGTGCAAATGCCATTATCTTTTGGGCTATGATCCAATTCTCTTGATAATTCTTAATAAATTCTTATTGGTCAACTCGACAAGTCCATTTCCTTATGGATAATAGTTTGACGAGGCTTTCAAGTAAATTAGATATTTTAAATCAAAGTCAGTGATGCATGCTCCAACAAATGTTTTTGTATTGTTAATAATGATGGTCTAAGGAATACCAAACTTGGTTATTATTCCTTCAAGGAAGTCAATAATTGTTGCTTTAGTAGATTCCTTAAGAGGAATTGCCTCAACTCATCTAGAGTGAAGTAATCAATGCTTGTAATATGAATTTATGACCTACACTTAATATAGGATTAAGCCTTCTGATGAAGTCCAATCACATAGAGCAAAAGGTTGATTTCTTAAAATGGTCTTCAAGGGGAGTAGTGCTTTCTTCTTCTTTCTAGTGTAGAATTGGTAGTTTAAAAATCTTTTTTTATTTATGGGCATTATCAAAAATCTAGGGCCAATAGTATCCAACCCTCATAATCTTGGTATCTATGTTTTGAGATGAATAGTTTTCACCTATTAGAGCTTGGTGGAACTCTTTGAGAAGTGTTAGGGTCCTTTCTTTCTATACACATCTTAACAATATCCCATCAAAGTTCATTTTGAAAAGGAAACCCTCAATTAGTCTATATGGAGGTACTTGTGGCATGTATGCTCTTCTTTTGATCAGATTCATATTACTATAGAATTGTCTTATTTCTAGAAATTTAATTCTATCTTGTATCCATCCCGCTTCTTCTTGTATTTGAATAGTTAGGCAAGTTTCTTCCAATTGTTCTTGTATCTCTTCTAATTCCTTAAGGGGAAGCACATATTCTCTTGAGGTGTTAACAAAGATATACTCTTTCATTCACTAGCTTTGCAATCTTTATATCTATGTAATACTCAAGAATCTTAGTTATCCAACTTGCTATGTTTTCACTGATATATCTATTAAATATGTATTCTCTTATACCTAGTTGAATGACCATGGAAACAATCTTACTAGATGAAACCATTTTTGTCTAAACTTCTTTAGACCCTTTACTAAGGCATATGTTTTCTTCTCCATGAAAGTATATTTTTCCTCAATATCCTTCAATATTTGACTAAAAATGTAACAGAATGCTCATTGGTACTATTTTCTTCCTTTTGGGTAAGCATTGCAACAACACTAGTTTTCCCACCACACACATATATGAGAGAATCTTTGGAGAAATTAGGGTTAATATTGGGGCCCTAGAGATAGATTCTTTGATTTTCTCAAATTCCATTTTACCTTCCATCTATTTGAATTGTTGATCCTTGTTTAACATGAGAGTAATGTGGTGCACTATATCAACAAAACCTAATATGAATTTTCACACAAAGTTGATCTTTCCTAGGAAATATTGTAGGCTCCTTTTGTATCGAGAAGTGAGAGTTTGAGGATGTCCTGAACCCTTTTAGGATCAATAGATATGCCTTCTTTAGAAACAATGTGCCCTAAAAATTTCCCTTGTGGGATACCAAATACACACTTTTTGATATTGAGAGATATTCCAAATTGTTGGCATCTTTAAATATTTTCTCTAGGTGGTCAAGCTAATCCTCTTCATTTTTTGAAAATAGTATCAAATCATCAAGATAGATAATGTGACCTATTGATAAGATCCTTAAAAGAAACATCCATGTATCTTTAGAAAGTGGCTACAACATTTGACATACCAGATGTAGTGAATGTTGTTTTATGTTGATCCTCTTCTTTGACTAGTATTTAGTTAAAACCAAAGAAACTATCCAACATTGAGAAACTATTTGACCCTCTAATCATTTTCAAGACTTGATCCATTGATGGTAGAGGATAACGATATTTAAGAGAGACTTTATTAAAATCTCTAAAATCTACATAGAGCTGGATCTCTCCATTATTTTTCTTGACTGGGACTAGATTAAATATCCAAATTGAATGTTTGATAGGATATATAATCTTTGAATACATAACTCTTATTTTGTAATTGGCTCTATTTTTGGGTTAACTAGTCTCTATATTTGTCTAACTAGTTTAATTTTAGGCTAGATCTCAATTGTATGCTACATGATACTTTTGTTATATCCTTTCAACCCCTCATAGTCATAAGTCATGACCTAGTCATATGTCATGCATAGATTTACAAGAAACTTCTTTTTCTAGCATATACATATATTAGCTAGTTTTAGTACCTTGCCTAAGGTTATTTCAACATCATTTTAATCCTTTTTCTTGGCCTCTATTTTTATTTTGTCTCCACAGGAGTCATCTGGGATGAACATATCTTCCAAGGTGATCATTCCTCTTAGCAACTTATTTTCTTTTAGCTAGATGATCTGACCTCCATATGCTTCTTTAATATTTAGGGATACTTTCTCTATAAACTCATAAGTTGTTGAATAAAATGATCAATTTGTACATCATTTTGAAAAACCATCCAATGATAATTGGTTGTTAGGAACAAAGAGTTTGATCATGAGGTTGACAACATCTTTGTTAGGTAGCAATTCAATCACCAAATCAAAGTTGGAACCTATTAAGGCCATTCTATCTACATGTGTATTCATTTATTCGGGAATTGCCTGAAAGTTCAATGCATCAAAGGATTCCAATAGATCCCACACATAGTACTTGTATGCCTTCATTAATGATTTATTCACATACACTATGATCTTTCTTAATTATTAGTTCAAATTTTCCATAAATTTGAAGAAATTGCATACCTTTTTTTAATTATAGAGCAATCCATGCATTGATGGTTCATATTTGACAATATTTCTGGTGCAATTAAATTGGAATTGATATGATTGTTGGTACTTTTCTCCCTAAGATGGGATAAGAGATATGTTACTATTGTCCATAATCTTACAATTGGCACCATCAAAATATAGCTTCCATTTCTTGGCATTGTTCTATACTTCTTTAGATATATGTGGAATGACCAAGGTATCTTCATGAATGATAAATGTTTATAAATTCATTTCCCTAAATACTTGATAGTTCTCAATAGCTTCATTTTCCTCTATCCACCATTTGTCATGTTCTTCAATTGAAATTTTCCTAGCAATATGAATCTATTCATCAATTTTGGGGGAAGAGGGTGTTACACATATGGTTCCTAAGGTTGTCATTGATGTCAACACTATCATGGATGTGTGATGGTGTTCATTGTTGGATGTCATGTTCCTAAAGAAGATACATTAGAATTAGAAGTTCATGGTTGAATGTCATGTCCTATCCAGCAAAGAAGATATAGTTCATGGTTGGATGTGATGTCTTAATCAATGCAAAGTTGAGTGTGAAGTTATATTAAGATGCGAATCAGAAGCATCAAGAAGACATATTAAGATGGAAATTAGAAGCATCAGGAAGACATATTAAGTTGTGAATTAAAAGCATCAAGAAGATACATTAATATAGGAATTAGAAGCACCAAGATGATCAGATTACCGGAAGGGTGTTTTGCAGTTGACAGTGAGAAGACAATGTTGTTTTTGTGAAGGTATTCTTAGTAGGGTAATGGAATGCTCCGCATTCCTCCATATTTGGAGTTATGGCTAGCGATTCTAGAACTATGCTTTGGGTCTTGTGAAGATGATCATTCCAAAGTTTTAGATCATTTGTCCTTCCACTGTGAAAGTATCAGCATGTGCTCCGATAGAGTAAGGTGGTGTTGATGGCCAGTTTGAATGTTTTGCATTCCTTCGAATGTGAATGTTTGCCTTTGTAGTTTTGTGGACATGTTTATGGATGTGTATTACATTCTTCCTTGCAATTTCAAGTTTCTTGGTGGTCTGCAGGCTCAATTTTTTAATGACAGTATGTTGCAAAGTGTTTCGAATGACTTGTTCTCAGATTTCACGGTTCAAGATGTGTAGCAAAAAATCTTTGATGTGCAAAGGTAAAGGAGTGTTTAGAGATGTTGTATGAGTCCTTTAGACTCATATGGAAGAGTTTCATGAAGATATTTCTTGTTTCTAGTACCACACAAGTTTTTCAAGTTGTTGTGGCCATTATGCTTCAAGTTTCATATGTATTTGCTTAAGGTTGTCCTATTTTCAAATTCTTTGGACCTAGTTAAGCGTTGATGTCCACAGAGCATAGTTCTTATTCTGGTATAGCATGTCATCTTGTTTAGGACTTGTCCTCTACACATTTCATGTTTTATGTTGTCTGGCCAACTTGTAAATGTATTTTTGATGTTGTCTTTAGCTGACAATCAATGTAATCAATGGAATATCATGTATAAATTGTAAACCAAATTGAGTTAGGTGAATTGTGGTTGTAATGTGATTGATAAGGTTCACAAGTAAGATAAGGATCAGAATAATGCATTATGATGTGCAACTGAAGGAGAAAGAGTAGAATTTTTAGATGTTATTAGGTGATTTATCTTGAAGACATATCTATGATAGTGATCAAGTGTAGAGTGTACCTAATTTATCCAATCATTAGAAGGAAGTGTGAAGGGGTAGAATTTCAATCATCAAATGTGTGAACTTCCTTGTCAGCTTTTTAGGCAATAGAGAGACTGTCATACTGTAATATGTTCTAATTTTGTTCTCAGTTTAGAGAGTAGTCACTTCCTTGGGAGTGACCCTAAATCAAAGTTTTCAAGGAGTAGTAGCTTCCTTGGGTTGTAGCCATAATTTTTTTTGTTATTTTGAGCTTCATATATTGTGAGTTAATCCTCACCATGGTTTTTCTCTTCTAGGGTTTTTCATGTATATTTGGTGCTATGTGTTGATGTGCATTGTGTTGATCTCTCATGTTTATGTTATAATGCTTAGGTTTTAATCTGCTCCAGAGAATTTGAAGTTTGTTTAGATATGGATTCATCCCCCTCTTAATTTCATTGTGTTTAACAATTGTATTAGAGCCAAGTTCCTTTGAAGGAAGCATAACCACTTGAGGAAGGTCTGGTACAGAACTTAATTGATCCAACAAGATACCTAGGTTTGATGGAACAAATTATGCATTTTGGAAGCTAAGGATGGAAGCCTATGTCAATTCTCTAGGGTGTAGTGTTTGGGAATCTATCAAGACTAGTTACACTATCCCTACTACTATTCCTACATGATCAAGTGAAGTTAAGGAGTATGATATCAATGGCAAGGCAAAGTTTGCTATCATGAGTGGGTTATCTGATTCAAAACTTTCAAAGGTAATAAGATACATTTCTGCTAAAGAAGTCTAGGTTAAACTTGAAACCATTTATGAAGGAGATAAGAAAGTAAAGTAAACAAAGATGCAAATCTTCAAAAGCAAATTTGAGACCCTAAAGATGATAGAGGATGAAGACATTATTGGATATATGCTTCGGGTGAATGAAGTGGTCAATGGCATGAAAGTTCTTGGTGGCAAAGTGGAAGAGGATGAAATTGTGAAGAAGGTTTTGAGATCTCTTCCCAAATCTTACATTCATAAGGTATCTTCTATTGAGGAGAATGCAAACTTGGATACATACACTAATGATGAGATAGCTTCTCTTGTTGAGCTTTGCCTTTGTTCCACTTTCTTCACTTTTTAATATGTGGTTTATGAGCAATCTGATGGAGTTGCCATGGGCTCTCCCTTATCCCCCATTGTTACCAACCTTTACATGGAGCACTTTGAGGAGTTAGCCCTTAACTCCTTCCCCCTCAAGCCTAGATGGTGGAATTATTACGTTGATGACACCAATGCATGTTGGCCTCATGGCCTTGATAGCTTAGAGATTTTCCAATCTCACCTCAATAATCTAGTGAATTGTATTCAATTCACTAAAGAGATCAAAAATGACAAAAAACTTCCTTTCTTGGATGTCCTGATCATGAGGAAGAATGATGGTTCCCTTCCTCGTAGTGTCTATAGAAAGTCTACCCACACCAACCCTTAGCTCCATGCGTCTTCCCACCACCGTCCCACTCAAAAGGCTGGTGTCCTAAAGACACTGGCCACTTAGACTTATCACATCTGTGATAGTGAGCACATTGAGCAAGAACTCTCCCACCTATCCCAGGTGTTTAAACTGAATGGGTCTCGCAATAAATGTATATCTTGAGCCTTTAATCTTGCCAAAAGTCAAGTCCATCCCAAACCCAAACCAGATGTCCGTAATGATACCTGGGTTGCCACCCTCCCATACATAGAGGGTCTATCAAATAAAATCTCTAAAATCCTTCACAAGAAGGGCCTCCTATGTACTTTCAAACCTGTCTCCACCCTTAGAAATCTTATTCCCTCTACCAAAGATCCTTGGAGTAATCTAATCAACTCTGGGGTCTACAAGATTGCCTGCTCTTGTGGGACCCCATACATTGGTGAAACGGGTCGATCCATTAGTATCAGGATCAAAGAACATAGTCCAGACATCAGACATGATCATATTATCAAATCTACTCTTGCCAAACACTCCTACAATACCAAGCACCACATTTATCTTGAGCACACCCAAGTCTTAGTAAAGGAAGATTTTTTCTTCAAGAGGAAACTCCAAGAATCCATCTTCATTAGAAGCCACCTCTCCAATCTCAATTGTGATGAAGGTTGGAAGATCAGCATGACCTAGCAACCTTTACTGAACTCGCTCCAGTCACACCTAGCCCTTATTGATTCCTCTAGCCCTGACACACACACACACACACACACACACTTTTATTTATCTTTCTTGTCTTATTCCTTGTCTTTTCATTTCTCATTCTTTAGCCTTCTTGCCTTTTAGATAGTTTTGATATTTAATTCTTTTATATCATACTTCCACTCACACACATTTATTTATCTTTCTTGTTTTACTCCTTGTCTTTTCATTTTTCTTACTTTTAGTCTTCTTCTTGTCTTTTAGATTGTTTTGATATGGCATTAATTAATTTTCCTTACTTGTCTTACTCATTTAGTTCTCTCATTTATTTTTCATTTTTATGATACTATTGACATATATTTATATATCATGTATAAGATATATTAATGACATATATTTATATATCATCTATATATAATTATCTTTTGCATATATACGTGTTGGTATGTTCATTTGTATTTTCTTATGTGCTTCAATAGATTTATTTTTTTTTGTATGGACATGTGTAGGTATTTACATATATTTGTTTACACATCATTTATGTCTTATACTAATGATGTGTATTTATATATCATTTATATGGTATATTAGTGATATATATTTATATATCATTTATACACATTTGTTTTTTGGCTATATATATATATATATATTTGTGTGCATCTGTATTTACATACTTTTATTTTAGGCTTATCTTATTGCTAGGTTTGCTTGTATTTCTGACCTACTATTATACATAGAGTCTTGTCTATGTATATGCATGTTTCTCGAGTTTTACTTATAGCTCTTCCTTGCATTTTTTGTGCCTGTTTTTATGTGATTATAGGCTTTATTTGTTTATATGGCTGTTTTTTAGCTTTCGTACCTTTCATTTTTAACCTTTACTTCTTACCTTTGGTTGAGTTTGTACATTTTTGTGGGCTTCTATAGATGTGTTTGTTTTTTGTGTATACCTTTATATGTATTTATATGTACATATGTTCTCTTTTGTATATCATATTATATGATATTACAATGATGTGTATTTATATATCATTTATATGATAGATAAATATATATATAGTGTATTTATATATCATTTATATGATATATATATATATATATATATATATATATATATATATATATATATATATATATATAGATATAGATATAGATAGAGATAGAGATAGAGATAGAGATAGAGATAGAGATAGAGATAGAGATAGAGATAGAGATAGAGATAGAGATAGAGATAGAGATAGATATAGATATAGATATAGATATAGATATATATATATATATATATATATATATATATATATATATATATATATATATATATATATATATAATTTTCTTTTATTTCTCATTTATTTGATATACTAATGTTATGTTTTTACATGTCATTTTTTGACATATTTATGGCACATATTTATATATCATTTATATATATTTATACTTCATTTTTTTGATACGTAATCAGAGATTATATTATATTGTATGAAAAAAGTTACAATCCTCAGCCCTTTCATGGCTAGCAGGAGGTTTAGACCTTTATCCCTTTCCAAACTATAAGCTTATACCAGATGACCACACAGGGTCAGGGCTATAGACACCCATATTATACTATAGACATGTTTTAACTAGGCATACTAAAGGCTTCTAATATGCAAAAGGAAGCCAAGGAGACACTATAAAACTTAACTAGCAAAATGTGCAAGCTTCTTCCTGAAGTCATCTACCCACTGGAAGCCATCGACCTCCACCAAGCCCAGCATCCTTCTGATGAAGTCCACCGCAGTCAAAGCCTGTTCCTTCAGAAAGATCAGGTCGAAGCCCTTGACATCCAAGATGAATGGGTATAATTTAATCACTGACCCAGGATCCACAAGAAGGCTCCAATCCTTAGGGCGAGGGATGCCGATACCCGGGCTGGCAACCTGCAGGGTTTTCCCCAAATCACCTAGATGCTCAGGACAGAAAATGCCTCACATGATTGAATCCACCTCTACCTTCGCCATTTCCAGTTCCATCAACATTGCAAGGACCCTCAAGGAGATGTCCATGTTTATGTGGTATCTCTCATCATTCTCCATGAAGGCCTTACCTAGAATCATTTTCACCGCCCCAACCAAAATCCCATCTGACTTGCACAGCATCCTCTGCAATCGAAGGTCAGTAATACTTCCCATGAAGGCCATTTGCCTCTTGGTGTTGACCAACTGGATGGGGGTGTCCATCCCTCCACAATGAATAGAATCAACTAAGATGATTGCAATGAAATGAGACGGCATTGGCAATGGACTGAGAAAGAAACTACAAAACAATGAATACCGCCTTCGCTGATAACCTTCACATAACCTATCTCTGAAGGTTCTCAAAGGCACTCCTTATTATGATTGCCCAACAAAGCTGAATCTAGACACTTAAGAGCATTAAAATCAATCTCCCTTCGGCTCGTGCCATCTTGGATCTACTTCAAGTCATGAGTGCCTCAACCTTGCCACCCATGATGGTGTGGCAAGGCTCCCTCCCAACCACCCACACAAGCCTTACTCACACTAAAGGAGGTCCTTCCATAGAAAGGATTTCTCTGACCGAGATCCCATCTGCCCCAATATTGGACAACCTATCTACTTCTTGGTTTCCTTCTCTCAAAATATGATTGAATGTGACCCTATCAAAATGTTCTAACAGGACCAGAGCTTGATCCAAAATAGCTTGCAATCTCTAGTTTACTAATCTCTTACTCCTCAGACCATTGATGACTATCATTGAATCCCATATTTATACTTCATTTTTATGATATCCTTCTTTTATTTATATATCATCTATATATCATTGATATGATATACTATTGATAGACTTTTATTTGTCATTTACTATTGATGGGCTTTTATTTGTCATTTATATGATATATTAATGACATATATATATATATATATATATGTTTGATATATATTTATATATCATTTTTATGTCACTTATATATATTTATATATAGGATAACAAGGTATGTTTGCATTTTTGGGTTCATTTTGACATATAGTTATACATAGGGTTTTGTCTATGATTAGTTGCATGTGCTTATACCTCTTCTTTGCATTTTTTGTGCTTGTTTATTTATATTTTTAGACTTTATTTGTTCATATGGTTATATTTCAACTTTCCTTCCTTTCCTTTTTTAACCTTTACCTCTTTCCTATTTTTGAGTTTGTATTTTTTTGTGGGCTTCTATTGATATATTTGTTTTGTAGATACATATGTAGGTATGACATATATTTTTATTGGCACACATATTTTTAGATATATAGTATAGTTAGACATGTATATAGATTTTGATTCTATTTCTTTATCATCTTTTTTACCTTGTTTTGATTACTTAGTATTATTTACAATATATTTCCTTCTTTCTCATTACTCCTTATTGATTATTAGGTAATTTCTTTTACATTAGATTGTGATTTATTCATGTCTTTACCTTTCAACTCATTGTTTGTTATCTTTTAATTTTCAATTATTTGTTTTGTCCACCTCACCAACTCTGACCCCACCTGCTCTTCCTTTTTAAAGGGTAAGTTTGCAATCCAACTCATAATCATCCTCTTCCTGATGATGGATCACTGAGTGTGATCCAAAACATTGAAGCAAAAACATACACAGTTTAATCCAGAAGAACTCTCAAAAATTATTTCATGGACTATGGAAAACTCGTGCCTGCTATTACATACACTATAGATAAATTGTTGGTACCCTTACTACTTTTCAAATGAGAGAGTTTGGCAGTGATGCTTCAAAGAAAGAAGTTTCTTTCAAAGTTGATATGAAGACAAAGGATGAAATTGCTGATGAAGATGAGAGATCTGATGAAGTTGAAGTAAATTTTAAGAGAAGACTGAGAGATCTGATGAAGTTTAAATGTTTTAATTGTGGAAAGGTTGGTCACTTTGCTTCTAAATGTCCTTTTAAAGAGTCAAGGGGTAGTAACAAGAGAGACAAGTTTAAAAGAAGTTTGTATCCCATAGAGAATAGTTGTTCTTCACAAGATGAGGATCATGATGATTCAAATGATTAAACACTTTTCATGGCCTTGAGTGTTGGTGACAAAAAGGATGATGTTGGAAAATGTGAGAATACTAATGCCTTACAAATAGACCAAAATAATGATAGATCAATGGTTGTATGGACTTCTTTTCATGTAAGAGAAGAAGCCAAGGCTTGGGTGATTGATATTGGTTTATCAAATCATATGACTAGTGACAAGGAGAAGTTTATTAATCTTGAGTGGTGGGATGGTGGAGATGTCAAGTTTGGTGGTGATGAGTCAACACAAATATGCAGAAAGGGTACTATAACTATTGATGGGAAGAATAGAACTGAGGATGTCCTCTATTTCAAAGGGCTAAAGCACAATCTTCTCAGTATCAGTCAGATGTGCAACAAAGGTTACAATCTCACCTTTCATGCCAAAGGTTGTGAAATTAGGAAGGCAGGGTCCAAAAGACTAGTGGAAAAAGGTATCAAGTCATATGGTGATATATATCATCTGAAGGAGGTAAATGGAAGAACATGTTTGTTGGCTCAATCTAGTGAGTATCAATTGTAGCACAAAAGTATGGGACACAACAATTTTGATAATATGGTAAGGATCATCTGTACTCATGCAGTGAGAGACATGCCCAATATAATAAAGCCTGCAAACATAGTATGCAAGGAATGTCAAATGGGAAAGCAGACAAAGACAAATTTTAAAAGCAAGGAATATTCTTGTTCAATGCCATTGGAGTTGATTCAAATTGATCTATGTGGCTCTACAAGAGTAAAGAGTCAACAAGGTGAGAGTTATTTTATGTTGCTTATTGATGTCTATTCTAGAATGACTTAGGTTACTTTCTTAAGAGAAAAATCTGATGCCCTTGATAAATTTAAGGTGTTCAAAGCTATGGCTGAAAATGAAATGGATGTTAAGATAAAATGTTTAAGGTCTGATAGAGGAGGTGAGTTTACTTTAAATGAATTTGAAAGGTTTTGTGAAGATCATGGTATTAGGAGACATTTGTCAGCTTCTAGGACCCCTTAGCAAAATGGGGTGGTTATAAGGAAGAATAGGGCCCTAGCCTCCCCCCCCTTCTATCTATATGGGGAGAATCCTATATATAGAAATATAGGGAGATAGGGAGTATTGTGTGCAAGAGATGTCTAGGGCAATGTTGAAAGATGTAGATTTTCTTGATATGTACTGGAAGGAAGTAGTTCACACCGTTTTCTATCTAATTAATAGAGTGCAACTAAGGGTCAACAACACTAATACCCCTTATGAGCTATGGTATGAAAGAGCTCCCACTGTCAAATACTTTAGGATCTTTACCAGTAAATGCTATATCAGAAGAGATGAAGAAGACTAGGAGGAAAGTTTGATTCAAGAAGTATGAAGGGATCTTTCTTGCTTACTTAACTAGAAGCAAGGCCTATAGATACTACAACAATAGGTTGGGAAAGATGATTCAAAGCACAAATGTTAAAGTAGATGAAGACTTTTATCAGATCTCACAAGAATTAGAGGATTTCAGATCTGATATCTTTCCATGCAGTGAAGATGAAGAAGAAGAAGTGAAAGAAGAAAAGGAACAAGAACCAGAGCAAATGCCCAAGACTCTAGCAAAGTATGTTTAGAAAAACCACTCAGTAGATCAGATCATCGAGGTAAGAATGAAGGTGTGCAGACAAGGAGAAGGTTTGCTAAGACACATGAGAAAGTAAAAGTGTGTTTGTTATCAAAAGTGGAACCCAAAACTTTTGGTGATGCTAGAAAAGATGATGGATGGATAAATGAAATGGAAGAAGAATTGGATCAGATTGAGAAGAATCAAACATGGGAATTGGTTCCTAGACCAGCCAACAAGAATGTCATAGGAACAAGCTGCGTGTTCAACAACAAGCTGAATAAAGAAAGCGAGGTTGTAAGGAATAAAACAAGGTTTGCATGTAAGGGATACTCTCAAGTTGAAGGCATTGACTTTAAGGAGAATTTTTCTCTGGTAGCCAAGATGGAGGCAATCGGAATGTTTCTTACCCTTGCTGCTCATAAGAACTTCAAAGTATACTAGATGGATGTTAAGTCATCATTTTTGAATGGTGATCTAGAAGAAGAGGTTTACATTGAGCGGCCAGATGGTTTCCAGATACCATAAGATCTGGATATGGTGTGTAGACTTAAGAAGGCCTTGTATGGTCTTAAAAAAGCACCTAGAGCTTGGTATGCTAGGTTGGATAAGTACTTACTCTAGAAAGGCTTCAAGAAAGGTACTACATATAGCAATCTTTACATCAAGGAAGAAGGAGACATGATATTGATAGTTGTAGTATATGTTGATGACATCATCTTTGATGGAGAGTATGATATATGAGTTTTGCAGAGGAGATGTAAAAAGAGTTTGAGATGTCTATGATTGCTGAGATGTCTTTCTTCCTTGGACTTCAAATTACTTAGATGATGGTATCTTTATTTCTTAGTCTAAGTATGTCAAAGAGTTGTTGAAGAAGTTTGGTATGGAGGATTCAAAACAAGTGAGTACTCCCATGGTCACTAGATGTCAATTGAGCAAGGATGACGAGTCTCAAGAGGTGGATCAGACTTCCTATAGATCTATGATTGGAGGATGGTTGTACCTAACTGCCTCTAGACCTAATATTATGCATGCAATATGTGTGGTTGCTAGATATCAAGCCAATCCCAAGAAAACACATGAGAAGGTAGTAAAAAGAATATTCAGATACTTGAAAAGAACTCCAGATTATAGCTTATGGTATTCAAGAGGTAATAACTTTGATTTGAGTGCCTACATTAATGTTGATTGGGCTGGTTGTGTTGATGATAGAAGGAGTACAAGTGATGGTGCTTTCTTTTTAGAAAGTAGATTTGTTTCATGGAAGAGCAAGAAGCAAGATTCAATGTCCTTATCAATTGTAGAGGTAGAGTATATTGAGCAGCATCCTGCTATACACAAGTGTTGTGCATGAAGCAAACCTTGAAGGACATCAAGGTATTGTATGATGAGCCTATTCCTATTTTGTGTGATAATACAATTGCTATCAATATTTTGAAGAATACGATAATGCATTCTAGAACTAAGAATATAGAAATCAGGTATTACTTTTTTAGAGAGAAGGTTGCAGATAAGGAAGTACCCAAGAATGCAAGTGACTGAGAGAAAGGAAAATAGAAATCAGATATGAGCCAAATAAACTATATTTAACTCAAGAGAATGCAAAGAAATACATTAGAATGTGGTTTCTCATATGAGAGCAAGAGGTGGATATATATAGGATATTCCACCCAAGAGACTCAAAATACAACCAATGTGGGATATAGTGAAAAAATTCCCTAAGTAAACTTAACCTAGTGTGAAGAGAGCTAAAGCGGAGAACATGCTTTAAGAAATAACTAGATAACAAAGTAACCCTATTCACACTAACACCCCCCATTAAGTGCAACTTAGGAGAGAAGATCATTATGCAAATATGCAAAAAGATGCAAAGATGGGTCCTAGCTACTAGGCTATGTTAGGTACCCATGTACAAATGCAAATGAAATCTCTCACAAATAGAGAAAAGGAGAAAACCTAGTGGGACAAAACTCCTCCCCTAAAGAGAGATAAAATACAACAATGATGTCAATCACAACTCCAATCAATCTCTATCCACACAAAGGATGATAAGAGAGATCATACAACCCCCCATAATGAGATAACCTACTGCAACAAAAAGCACTAGAAGCACACTTGTGGAGTAACACTGGAATCCTCAATCTGGCAAGCAAAAAACCATATTAGAGTCACTCAAGGACTCATGTCTAATCATGAAAAAGAAATAGCAGACCTGATGCCAAGGACCACTAAAAAACTTGCAACTGGCACAACTCTGGAATCTATGATGCAACAGTTCATTTAGAAATGATCTGGAACTGAAATGAAGTGTAGAGAAAATGCAAACCTAATGCATGCAAGAAAGGAAATAGTGGATGCACTGATGAATGTTCACATTAGCCTCCATGAATAAAAATTGCCTTAGATATGTGTGTTTACAATGCTAGAGTAGAGTTTTCCAGAGTTTTACAATGTCCAAAATGGACCCAAATACTGAAAGTACAAAATATCTCATAATCAAAACATCAAAATAGCACCATTGTGTAGTTCTTGGAAAAATATCAACTTTTAAAAAATGAATGACCTCGATCTGAGATCATATGTGAAATTTATTGCCGTTTGAAGTTCTAAAAACTGAAACTACCTGTCAGATCTAATAAGAAAACATAATTTTTAGAAAATTCATGCACCAAAATTAGAAATCACCTAAACCAGCATGTAGAGCACAAAAGATTAGCTAAAATCAAAAAAAGAATCTCAGAAATTGGAGGTCGGGAGCCCAAGTTATGGCCTTCAAAGGTTGAACTGCAATTTCCAAAATGCTAACGGAGAGGTGGTCTATTGTATCTTTTTGATGTCATTTCTACAAAATATATAAGTTGCATGAAAAAACTAATAGATACCCAGATGGTTTTTTGATGCTACAAACAAAACCCAAAAGGCATTTTTCTTTGTGATATACAGAAGATGTGACTCTAATGTAAAAAGAATGCTTTTAGCACCAAAAAATGACCCCAGCAACCAAAAAATAGCATGTAAAGATTGAATTAGCTACCTAAGACAAACAAAGGCATGATGTAACCTGCAAGATTGATCAAAATAAATAAAATGCAAGCCGATTGTTAGATTTGAGCTCAAAGAGTCAAGGAAGCTCTGAAAAAACCTGCAACTGGTAAGTCAAAATATGAACCCCCCTAGAAACTAGAGTTTTCTCCACACTTTTCTATTTCTAAAAAAAATGCTAACCCACAACTCACAACCTCTTTGATACCATGTTAGATTTCTACCCAAGAATGCAAGTGATTGAGAGAAAACAAAATAGAAATTAAATATGAGCAAAATAAATTGTATTCAACTCAAGAGAATGCAAAGAAATACAATAGAATGGGGTTTCTCATATGAGAGCAAGAGGTGGATATACATAGGATATTCCACCCAAGAGACTCAAAACACAACCAATGTGGGATAAAGTGAAAAAAGTCCCTAAGTAAACTTAACCTAGTGTGAAGAGAGCTAAAGTGGAGAACATGCTTTAAGAAATAACTAGATAGCAAAGTAACCCTATTCACACTAACATATAGCAATTAGGTATTACTTTTTGAGAGAGAAGGTTGCAGATAAGGAAGTGAAGTTGGAATATGTTCCAACAAAAGACCAGATTGCAGATATATTCACAAATGCTCTTGCAAAAGACACTTTCGAGGATCTCTGATAGAGGTTAGGGGTAATTCCACCTCCTTCTTCTTGCTAGATGCATAGTCATGCATCTGTCCAGGGGAGTTCATGTTATATCTTTTCCCTAGACTGATGGTGGCTACCTCTCGGGGGGAGAAAGTAGTGGTTGCTGATGATAGGGGGAGTTTGTTGTTGCAAGAATAAGTTATGCCCTAAGAGAGAAGTTTCCCTTTGTCCTTGATGTCAAAGGGGGAGAAATGTGTAGGGTGTTTCCATCAATGCCAAAGGGGGAGAAATGTGTAGGGTGTTTCCATCAATGCCAAAGGGGGAGATTGTTACACATATAGTTCCTAAGGTTGTCATTGATGTCAACACTGTCACAAGGTTGTCATTGATGTCAACATTGTCGTGTATGTGTGATGGTGTTCATGATTGGATGTCATGTTCCTATAGAAGATACATGGCAATTAGAATTTCATGGTTGAATGGCATGTCCTATCCAACAAAGAAGATATAGTTCATGGTTGGATGTCATGTTCAATATAATGTTGTTACTGAAGTTCATGGTTGGATGTCATGCCTTGATCAATGCAGAGTTGAGTATGAAGTCATATTAACATGGGAATTAGAAGCATCAAGAAGACAAATTAAGATGGGAATTAGAAGCATCAGGAAGACATATTTAGATGGAAATTAGAAGCATCAAGAAGATACATTAATATGGGAATTAGAAGCACTAAGATGATCAGATTACTGAAAGGGTGTTTTATAGTTGATAGTATGAAGACAATGTTGTTTCTATGAAGGTGTTCTTAGTAGGGTAATGGAATGATCCACATTCAATCACATTTATAGTTATGGCTATACAATTCTAGAACTGTACTTAGGGTGCTATGAAGATGATCATTCTAATGTTTTAGATCATTTGTCCTTCCACTATGAAAGTTATGTACGATAGAGTACCGACATGTGCTCTAGCAGAGTAAGGTGGTGTTGCTGGCTTGTTGGAATGTTTTGCATTCCTCCGGATGTGAATGTTTGCCTTTGTAGTTTTTTGGACATATTTATGGATGTGCATTACACACTTCCTTGCAGTTTCAAGTTTCTCGGTGGTCTACAAGCTCAGTTTTTCAATGATAGTATGTTGCAGTGTGTTCCAGATGACTTGTTGTTCTTTGAGTTCATGGTTCAAGATGTATGGCATAAAATCTTTGATGTGCAAAGGTAAAGGAGTGTTTGGAGATGTTGTATGAGTCTTGTAGACTCATCTGGAAGACTTTCATCAAGATATTTCTTGTTTCTAGTACCGCACAAGGTTTTTAAGTTGTGGCTATTATGCTTCAAGTTTCATATATCTTTTCTTAAGGTTGTCCTATTTTCAAATGAGTGGAGTGTGTGGATGCAATTCCTTAATGTTTGATGCTATGAAGGATGCTTTGAACCTAGTTAAGAAATTGTTGATGTCCATAAAGCATAGGTCTTATGCTGGTATAGCATGTAGTCTTGTTTAGGACTTGTCCTCTACACGTTTCATGTTGTATGTTGTCTAGCTGACTTGTAAATGTATTTTGATGTTGTCTCTAGCCGACAAGCAATGTAATCAATGTAATATCATGTATAAATTGTAAATCAAACTGAATTAGGTGAAGTGTGGTTGCAATGTGATTGATAAGGTTCGCAAGTAAGATAAAGAGCAAAATGAATGCATTATGATGTGCAACTGAAGGAGAAAGAGCAGAAGTTGTAGATGCTATCTGTTGATGGGTGTTTTTGCACTCAACAACACAGGTGTGATTGCTGGTTTTACACTTCTCTTGAAAAAGGTATCCTATCCAAGATAGGACTACCCCAAGGATAATACAGCTAGGTCTTATCTTGGTTGGAATGACTCGATGGTATGTCTAGCTATGCCAACAAGGGGTCTACATAAAACGTAGGGTTTATGAAAAGATGGCAGCAATGCAAGTGCATGAACCCTAGGATACTTTCAGCAGATTTGTAATGTAGATGTTCCTTATAACCTAACCTAACAAACTTTATGTAAAGAAAATGCAAAAGGAAAAGGGAGAGATAGAAGGGATAAAAGATCCTATAGACAATTGCAAAAATGATCAATAATCAGATAGATAGATTCCAAACAATAAACAAATCTCTGCTTAACTAGGCAACCCACAATGCCACAAAGAATGTGCAATCTTGTAGGGAGATGTAATTATTTTCAAATTGTAGAGGGTTCATCAAACACACAATCCTTGGCGTAGCTCAATGAAATCATACAATCGAACTTATCTCATCAACTATGCCCAGACTAACCATGCACAATAACATACAATCAACAAGCCATTAATGGTATGGACATGAAATCCATCAAATATCTAAATAATTAATCACAAGTGCAACTGGATATCAACTAATTTCAGATTGACATGAACCATGAAGACCAAAATAAGACAACACATAATCATAAATTCCCAGCAACCTATAAAACTTGTTTTGTATTGACTGTATTTTGGCAAAGTCTTAGCAATTCATTATCAAATTTTACTTACAAATGAGAGAAAAGGATGGCCCTTTTATAGACAAGGCACCATACCGAGTTTTTCAATGGATGGTGGAGATTAACTCAACACCAACAGTCCAGATTACATGGCATTTAATTTGGTCGGTGGGTAGTTACAATCCTAGATTTGTCTTTGTCTTGTAGAAAAAAGACAAAATACAACTTGCAAATACATTGAATCTAGACAAAATGGATACCCATTTGGTTGCACATGATGATAAGTCAATTTTCAAAGCCTACTAAAGCCAAAATAGAGTCACATGACACTTGAAAACTTGAGTTGATGTGGGTTCACGGGATTCCAAGTGTTGAATGGACCAAGAGGAGTATGTGGCACATTATTATTGAAGATATATCCAACTAGATGCTTGCTGGACTGATTCTTGATGACTGGACTGCTAGAACAACTGTATGCATGTCTTGGTGATCGAGTCCATGGTCATTTGAGTGGTATTTTTGAGAAAATATCACAAAAATAATTTTTGGTATTTTCTACATCATAGTAAATTGCATTTTCGGAGGGCTTCGGAGCGGAATGGGGGCTTGAAACTTCTGGGTAGCTCAAACTAGATAATTAGATTATCTCTCTAATGAGTCCAAGACGTTTAAATTCTGATAAAATTGATAGGAGTTATGACCCCCAGACTAGATCACTTGGACATTGGACTAGATCTATAGGAACAACAATGAAGTAGACTCGATCTTTTATATCTTTAGCTCCTGTAGCTCATCTCCATCATCTTGGACATCATATTGACTTCCTTTTGCATGTGCAGCAGCAATTTGGTTGATAAAATGTCAATTCTGCATTTCTGGTCAGCACTACATATTTGTGTGTGCATCCTTCCAAGACGGCTTCAACAATCTCCTATGCTCTCCAAGACCTGTAATTCACAATGCAAAGCATCAATTTCATCTTAACGAGTCATTTTCATCAATTTGAACCAAAATATGTCCATTTGCAGCAATGGATTCATTAGAAACAACATACTGTCAATGTTGCTTCCTTATAAACAACTTCATAAATCTAGTTATTTTTGCATGATTTTCTGAGCTTTTTACCATTTTCAAGTACCCATTTTGCCAATATGATGATTAAGGAAATTTTTTGGGGTCAATAGAATCCATTTGCAGACTTTTATTTCATTTTTTTCTAGCCTTTTCTATAAAAAACAAGATTTTTGGGGGTCACAGACTTTTCATGTGCAGTGGCATTACTTATCGTAAAATGTGCCAAAAATCCACACAAACTTGGAAAAATACTCATCATGATGTAACAAATAGATGTGCAGATCAAATTCACTACGAAAATCCAAGTCGCACCTTGAAAAACTCAGTTTTTAGACGAAAATGTCAAAAAGCTTAGGTTTTGGATGTCACGGACTAAAAGTCGGTGGAGGTCAAATTTACATAGGTCCGTGAGGTGCAATTCTAGCGCAAAATGGTTTTAGCGCTGATTTGGGGTCCAACTGACCTTAGCACGGATTTTAGGTCCGACCGACTAAAGTTAGTGAAGGCAGTTTTAAGCGCAGGTCAGTTGAAGCCTGTTTTAGCGCTCTTTGAAATTGTCTCGGCGGGGATTTTTGTCTGACTGACTTAGTGGTAGTTTAGAGAGAGGTCGGTTGGAGGTGAATTTAGTGCAAAGGTCGGTAGGAGGCATTTTAAGCGCAAAGGTCGGTAAGAGGCAATTTTGGGTCCAGATTTTGAATTGGCCAAGGTGAAAGTATATTTAAAAATATATTTAAGTATAAGTTTAAACCTGAATTTCTTATACTTTAAATATTTTTAAATATACTTTCAGGATGTTTGAGATAGGTTTCAGATCCATAGGATTTCATATGCAGATTCTAGAATTTTGAGGTTCCACCAGATTTCAAACTTAGCCATTTTTCAGGGTTTTCAGGGTTTCAGACTTAGCCAAATCAGGGCTTTAGGAGCATGCGACATGATGAAAGTATATGAACGCTTTAGTGAAATCTTGGGGAATTTGACATGATTTTGTAACTCTAAGACCTGAAAACTAGGAATTTCAACATGACACATCCTGTAGAAGCAATTTCAAGGGCAATATCCAGTGACATAGGATTTTGGAGCAAAATGCAGTAGCACCCAATTTTAGCGCAAAAGGCAACAAATGGCTATCTTTCAAGCACAAGACCACTTAATACACTTCCAAATCAATCATGAAAGACACCAAATGACTCCAAACATCTAAAATATTGAAATTTGAAGCAAATCCTGTATTCTAAGCACATATTCACTTTCTCATCATCATAAGTAACAAAGGTTGAGACTCCAAGCCAAATCAAAAGAGGGGGTCCCGTTTTGGCAAAAAATGGGGCATGTGTGTAAGGCATAACACTATCCTAATTTATCTTGAAGACATATATGTGACATTGATCAAGTGTAGAGTGTGCCTAACTAATCTGATCATTAGAAGGAAGTGATAAGAGGTAGAATTTCAATCATCAAAGGTGTGAGCTTCATTGTCTATTTTTTAGGCAATAGAGAGATAGTCATACTGTAATTTGTTCTAAGTTTGTTCTCAATTCAAGGAGTAGTAGCTTCCTTGGGTTGTAGCCCTAGAGAAAATTTGTTATTTTGAGCTTCATATATTGTAAGTTAATCCTCATCACATGGTTTTTCCTTCTAGGGTTTTCCACATTTATTTGGTGTTGTGTGTTGATGTGTATTGTGTTGATCTCTCATGTTTATGTTTATGCTATAATGCTTAAGTTTTAATCCACTTCAGAGAATATGAAGTTTGTTTAGATATTGATTCACCCCCCCTCTTAGTATATTGGTCTATTTAATAGAGGGTTCATTCTCAGTTACATCTAGGACTAGTTAGGCTAACGGGGAATCAAAGTCTTAGTCTATATATAATACATATTGAGGGGTTCAAAAGAGATTTACTTCCTTTCTTTGTACCTAGTTTTTAAGAACATATGGATGTAGTCCAATGACAAGTAACCTCCCATTTTGCAATGAAATCTCTGGATAGGAATATGCTAGAGGTAATAGGGAACTCAATTATGGATATATCTTGATGGATTTCAATGTTGGGGCAAGCATAGGGAGATAAAAAGAAATTTCTTACTATTCCTATTGCATGAACAAAGATTCCATCTTAGAACTAGATTATTCCTCTATGAATAGGTTCACAAGTTATTCCTAATGCATTGATAAACTTCTTTGACATTACATAAGTAATTAAACCAAAATATACCATATATCTATGAATCAATTTATCCTTGTATATTAAAGTAAGGTAGAATGGTTTAAGTTTGATTTTGTTTACCTCATTTCCTACAATTTGAAGAATAGTGGGTTTTTTTAGAGATACAACTTGTGTATTTGTGGCTTTATTCGTCACGCATACTTGTTCTCTTCTAACTTTTTAGGGATTCCTCCAATAATTTCATTTGTTCTAGGATGAAAAGAACCTCCTAGAGAGGCATGCTAACGATGGATTTCTTGAATTGAAGAACAATCTTGAAAGAATCAACCAATTCTACAAGTTGCTTTGTATTAGAAGCCCAACTCACTTTTGGCTTCTCAATTAAGAGACATAACACTTTATTTTTATTAGGAGGGATCTTAGGTTACCTTCTTATACCAATATTATTCAATTTGAACTAACTAAATAGGAGGGTTGGAAGAAGATGAAATTGGCTAGTTTAATATCCCAAAAAGGGGAACCACTTCCTCCCTTTGAGTATCTATCATTAGATTTTTTCTTGAGTCTACTATTATGCTACCCTTTTTTTGGCTCTGTTGAGATAATTAGAATGGAACTATGGTCTTACAAATGTTGAATTTGGCTTGTTAAGTGTATAGGCTATTAGAAATGAAGGCCACAACTACCCAAATGGAAATCTGATTACACTATGTTTATGATCTTAAAGTAGTGTAATAATAATAGATATTGCATATAGAAATGAAATTACAACATAGGAACAAACACCATAGAAGAATAAACCATATCAAAACCAGATATAACATGGAGTAAACCCTTCCAGGTAAAAAACTCCACCAAGAAAAGAGGCTCAACTTGTATTATCTTCAAAATCTGAAATACATAATACATGCACTTCCTTTTGTTAGGGTTAGCCGGTAGAAGATATCAATTAAATGCAAATAAAGATTAAACAAAGAAATAGAAATACACAGAATTAATAACAGTGAGAGACAAGTTTTAACGTGTTTCACCCAAACTCGGGCTACATCCACCAAACAAAGAGTCCAATATTATTATCCAGTAAATCAAACCGATTACAATCAGCAATCCCTGCAACTCAATATCGTTGCAAAATGCTACAATACAATATATATCAAAACCCTAACCCTTAGCTGCTTTTATCAAGTTTTTTGTTGGTTACAAAAAATAGGGTTTTCTTATGTCGGTCAATGAAAAATAACTCCTGGTACCTTTATAAAATAATAAAAAACTATGTGAGGTTTCGGGGGTGCTGCCCCGAGCCACCGCGAGGGCGCTGCCCCTCGACCCCACCCTGTATCGCAAAAGGGAACGCGTCAGGGGCGTTGCCCCTGGACCCCGCAAGGGGCACTGCCCCTGGACCCTATCTTGGGGGCGCTGCCCCCAAACCCCCACAAGGGGCGCTGCCCCTTGACCCTGTAGAAATTTGGGGGGAAACTGCACCGATAAAAGTGGGGAAAATGTAACCTCCGAGTCTGATTAGGCTCCATATAACAACAATCTCCCACTTGGAGACTAATCAGACTCCACACCATATCATCTCCCACTTGGAGACTGATCATAACACCACTGATCCTGTAGCTCCCACTGGAAATAAGCACCCTGGACTCTGTTGTTCTATTTTTATTGTTTTCAGTTGAGAAGACCAACCGAAGCTGAAGAGGAGCTCAGCTTCTCCCTTGTCACTACCTTTGTAAACATATCCGCTGGATTATCATCTGTATGTATCTTTTCCAACTGTAATTGTCCATCATCCAACACTGACCGAATAAAGTGATACCTCAACTATATGTGTTTGGTCTTTGAATGCAAGGCATAATTCTTTACAAGATGTATGGGACTCTGGCTGTCTGTATACAAATAACGATTAACCTGTTGTTTACCTAATTCTTCCATGAAAGATTGCAGCCATATCATCTCCTTGCTTGCCTCTGTGGTGGATAAAGCAACCACCTTTTGCAACCTAGAAATTCAACTCACCATTGTTCCACCTACAATAAATACATAACCTACAGTACTCCGCCTGGTATTAATATCTCCTGCCAAATCTGAGTCGACATAACCTGCTAAATCAGCATTAGAGCCCCCAAAATATAAATGTTTATTGGATGTACCTCTCAAATATCTAAGAATCCATTTTACCGCATTCCAATGCTTCAATCCGGGATGACTCATATACCTGCTGACGACTCCTACAGCATGTGCAATATCCGGTCTCATGCATACCATGGCATACATTAAACTTCCTACAGCTGAAGCATATGGTACCTTGGACATTTTCTCTTCCTCCTCTTGTGTCTTAGGACACATCTCCTTAGTCAATTTCAAATGACTAGGCAAAGGTGTGTTGACAGCTTTTACATTCTCCATATGGAATCTCTGCAACACCTTTTCAACATAAGCTGCCTGAGATAGAGTCAATTTTTTGTTCTTCCTATCTCTACAAATTTTCATACCAGGGATTTGTTTTGCTGCCCCCAAATCCTTCATATCAAATGACTGTGCTAACTGCTATTTTTAACTCTCTTATGTGATCCATGTTAGACCCAGCTACAAGCATGTCATCAACATATAAACATAAAATAATGTAGCTGTCATTATCCAACCTCTTAAAATAAACACAATGGTCAGAATTACACCTGCTGTAGCCTTGCTCAGCCATAAAACTATCAAATTTCAAATACCATTGCCGAGGTGCTTGTTTTAGGCCATACAAACTCTTCTTCAATCTGTACACCTATTTCTCCTTACCTTTGACCTCAAATTCGTGGGGCTATTCCATGTATATCTCCTCCTCCAAATTACCATGGAGAAAGGCAGTTTTCACATCTAGCTGTTCCAAAAACAAATCTTCAGCAGCCACAATACTTAAAACAGTACGAATAGAAGTCATCTTGACAACCGGAGAAAATATCTTATCAAAATCAATGCCCTTTTTCTGTGCAAATCCTTTTACAACTAACCTAGCCTTAAATATTTTCTTACCTCCATCTTCCTCTTTCAGTTAGTATACCCATTTGTTTGGTAAAGACTTTTTACCTGTAGGTAACTTACATAATTCCCAAGTCTAATTTTTTAGCAAGGAGTCCATTTCTTCTTTCATAGCAAGCTCCCACTGAACCTGTGTATCCACCTGCATAGCTTCATCATACCCTTCGGGTTCACCAGCATCTGTTAACAAAATAGAATACAAAGAGGGAGAAAACCTTTCAAGAGGTCTACTTAGCCTTGTTGACTGTCTAACATTCACTAGATTTTGTGGTATTTCTGGTTGTTGTTGCGGAGCATGAGGAACCACTAGAACATCACTATTTGGAGCATCATCCAGCACCACATAATCTTTTGCTTTCTTCTCATGTTGCTGCAACTGATCTTTGTACAACACCTTCTCATTGAATATGACATCCCTGCTTCTCACAATTTTCTAATTTTCAAAATCTCAAAGCCTATAACCAAATTCATCAATGCCATATCCAACAAAGGTACACTTTTTTGATTTTGCATCCAGCTTGGTTCTATTTTCAGAATCTACATGTGCAAATGCTTCACATCCAAAAGTTTTGAGAAAAGAATAACTCACCTTCTTACTTGTCCATGCTTCCTCTGGAATACTACAGCCCAAAGGAACTGAAGGGCCTCTATTAATTAAATATACAGCAGTGTTGATAGCCTCTACCCACATGTTTAAAGGTAGCCCAGCATGCAATCTCATGGTCCTTGCATGCTCCATTATTGTCCTATTCATGCGTTCAGCCACTCCATTTTCCTGTGGAGTCCCTAGAACCATTTTCTGCCTATGAATTCCATTAAAGGAACAATAATCCTCAAATTCTTTGCTGCAATATTCACCACCGTTATCAAATCTGAGACATTTTAATCTTTTACCTGTCTCATTCTCAACCAAGCTTCTCCATTTCTTAAATGTTTCGAATACATCAGATTTCTATCTAAAGAAATAAATCTAGACCTTCCTAGTTGCATCATCTATGAATGTAACATAATACCGAGAGACACCGAGAGAAGATACCTGAGTTGGTCCCCATACATCTATATGCACAAGCTCCAACTTTTCATTTTTCTTTTTCTTCCCATCTCTGAGAAAACTAACTCTCTTTTATTTTCCATACACACAATTTTCACAGAAATCCATATTAATATATTTCAGACCTGGTAAAACTTTCTTAGGATGAAGTACCTTCATACCTTTTTCACTCATATGCCCAAGTCTGTTATGCCACAGCATTGTCTCAGAACCTGCAGCAACTGTTTCAGTCTCTTCCTGCGAACCTACAGTAACTGTTCCTGAACCTGTTTGTTTTTTCTCTGCAACAGCTAAAGTAGAAGGAACAGTATGACCTGTACAAAGATATAAGGTGCCTACTTTCACACCATTTGCTACTACTAAGGCACCTTTTGAAACCTTCCAATTTTTATTAGTAAATGTAACAATGCAACCTTGTTCAGCTAGCTGTCCTGCTGAAATTAAATTCCTTCTGAGCCTTGGAACGTGTCTTACCTCTTGTAGTAGCCAATGATTCCCATTCTACAACTTAATCTTGATTCTTCCCTTTCCAACAATCTGATAGGGTTCGTTATCTCCCAAATAAACCAGCCCAAAATCCCCTTGGACATAATCAAGAAAATAACTTCTATGGGGCGTAGCATGAAATGAGGCCCCTGAATCTAAAACCCATGAATCATTAGCATTATCTAGGGAAAGAATCAAAGCGTCATCTTCAGATTTATTACTTACCACATTTGCTTCCTTATTGCCTTCTTATTTGTCTCCTTTATTTTTCTGAGACCAGCAATCTTTCTTCAGATGACCTGGTTTCCCACAGTACCAGCAATCCTTCTGTCCTCTGAGTTGGGATTTTTTGTCCTTTAATTTTCCTCGTGACTTCCCATGACCTCCAGAACCTTTTCCTCTCTCCTTTGATCTGCCCCTACTTTCTGCATTCAAAACACTGCCTGATGTGGATCCACCTGAGCTTTTCTTACGAATTTCCTCACTCAGAATAACACCAACAACATCATCAAATTTTAGGGTATTTGAACCAGAAACAGAGTTACTAACCGCCATTACCAAACTATCCCAACTTTCAGGCAATGAACATAATATCAAGAGAGCTCTAACTTCTTCATCAAATTTTACATTTAAAGAAGTCAATTGACTGACAATCGTATTAAATTTATTTAAATGACCTGTCACAGATCCACCTTCAACCATTTTCAAATTAAACAAACGCTTCATGAGAAATACCTTATCTGAGGCTGAGGGTTTTTCATACAATTTAGCCAAAGCTTTCATTAGACCATCTATTGTCTTTACTTCCGTTATATTGAATGCCACCGATGGTGCCAGGCACAACCAAATGGTTCCCAGTGCCTTTCTGTCAAGAAGATTCTAATCCTCATCAGACATTGTTGCCAGTTTCTTGGATACTCCTTCCAGCGGCATCCATAAATCCTTTTGATAGAGGTAATCCTCTATCTGCATCTTCCATAATTGATAGTTCTGCCCATTGAATTTATCAACCTTTAATTTACCCTCATCTGCCATTGCTCCCACTTAATCGTGAGACTTTCCTATAGACGATAATCGAATACAACCTACTCTGATACCACTTGTTAGGGTTAGCCGGCAGAAGATATCAATTAAATGCAAATAAAGATTAAACAGAGAAATGGAAATACACAGAATTAATAATAGCGAGAGACAAGTTTTAACGTGGTTCACCCAAACTCTGGCTACATCCACCAAATAGAGAGTCCAATATTATTATCCAGTAAATCAAACCAATTATAATCAGCAATCCCTGTAACTCAATACCGCTGCAAAATGCTACAATACAATATATATCAAAACCCTAACCCTTAGCCGCTTTTATCAAGCTTTTTGTCAGTTACAAAAAATAGGATTTTCTTATGTCGGTCAATAAAAAATAACTCCCGGTGCCTTTATAAAATAATAAAAAATTGTGTGAGGTTTTGGGGGCGCTGCCCCAAGCCCCCGCGAGGGCGCTGCCCCTCGACCCTACCCTGTATTGTGACAGGGAACGCGCCAAGGGTGCTGCCCCTGGACCCTACAAGGGGCGCTGCCCCTTGACCCCATCTTGGGGGCGTTGCCCCCAAACCCCTGCAAGGGGCACTGCCCCTTGACCCTGAAGGAATTTGGGGGGAAACCACGCTGATAAAAGTGGGGAAAATGTAACCTCTGAGTCTGATTAGGCTCTATATAACAACAATCTCCCACTTGGAGACTGATCAGACTCCACACCATATCACCTTTATCTCTCCAACCATTAATCCAATAGAACTTGTGTAAAAAAAACTATGATATACAACACATACAAGGCAGTGTACATATAGAAGTATTTGACTCCCAAAACTAGGCATCCACTTTCTCTCTCCTTGGATACTCCAACATGCAACATTAAATGTCTCTTACAAGCTCATGACAATTGTCAATAGTCAACCATGCAAACTTGGGTGTCCATGGACAAGAATAGGGACTTACTGGATAATCAATTATTTCATAACAATCATAGATGTTGTCATAACACCCCCAAAATAGCATCTTCCCAATATGGGTGCCTAGAGCCAAGAATATCAACTTACAACTCATAAATATCCATCATAAGTTGTCATATTGTCATAGAATCTTATGACAACTCATAGCTATCATAGATTCTCTTACAACCACTTACCAACTTTATGACATGTGTCATACATTCCAAAAATAGTTGATTCCTCCAAGGTGGTGCCTACCCTCAATTTCTCTTGATATTTATAGTTATCATCCGTAAATGTTACTACATAACTATTCTCTATAACTCTAGAAGTTACCAATGTAGTAATTTTGTAATTACTGTCCCCAATAATTAATTTTTACCATTGTCAGTGAAACTTATACATCCCTTATGGGTGATTCACAAATAATATTAGGAATAATAATTCAAGGACTTACCAGGTTAATGGCACCTAAATCCCAACATTCTTCAACTTGACATAATATCAATAGAAAAACATAAAAAAAACTATGTACAAGAAACAAGGCCCATGGCCTCCCTGCACCAAGTAAACTTATCTGTGCTCATAGGTTTGGTCAAAACATCTACAACATTATCCTAAGTTTCTACCTTCTTTAGTTTAGTCTCTCCACTTGCAATCGTTTCTTGAACAAAGTGATATTGTACATCAACATGCTTAGTCCGAGCATGATACATAGGATCCTTGGCCAAACAAATAGCACTCTGGCTATCACAACCAATTTGAATGACTTTACAATCAAAACCAATACCTATACACAATTTCTTCAACCAAACTACCTCCTTAGAGACATGGGTAGCAACCATATACTCTACTTCAGTGGTGGACAGATTAACCATGGGTTGTCTTTTGTTATCCAACTCACTGCTCCTCCAAATAAAGTAAACACATAGCCACTAGTGGACCTCCGACTATCCAAGTCACCTACCCAATCTAAATAAACAAAACGATTTATGTCTAATGTCTTTTCCACACTATTAGTACCAGAATAAACCAAACATTAATAATAAGTACTAGCTAAATATCTAAATACCCTCTTTAGATAATTCCAATGCTATCTACCAGGATTAGACATAAACTTGCTAAAAACTCCCACTGATTGGGCAATATCTGACCTAGTAGAAACCATTGCATACATTAAATTCCCTACAATAGTAGCATATGGCACATTAGTCATATCCTCAAAATCATCCTCATTCTTCATACTCATGTCTAATGAAATCTTAGTACCAATGGGCAAGGGAATTCTAATTGAGTTACAGTCCTCCATACTAAATCTCTGCAAAATGGTATTCACATACTTACTCTGAGACAACTAAATATTTTTGTTACATCTGTCCCTCCTAATCTCCATACCCAGAATATACCTAGTTTCTCCTAGATCCTTCATATCAAATGCACTTAAAGGTTGGGCTTTCAATTCACTAATCATAACGTTAGTATTGTTGAAAAATAACATGTCATCAACATGCAATGCAATGATCAATATAGAATCATCAATATAATGATTGTACACACAATTATCCTCCTCAAGTGCTTCTAACAAAACCCAATTTCAAAATAAATGAATCAAACTTCTGGTACCACATTTTCGGGGACTATTTCAAACCATAAAGAGACCTCTTTAATCTGCAAATTCAATGTTCTTTCCCTTTTACCTCAAATCTTGTAGGTTGTTCTATGTAAATTTCTTCCTCAAGATATCCATACAACAACATAGTCTTAGCATCCATTCACTCTATTTCCCAATCAAAAGTTGCATCAATGGATAATAGAAATGTAATGGAAGTTAATTTAGCAATAGGAGAGAATATTTAACTAAAATTAACTCCCTCTCTAGGAGTAGCCCTTAGCTACTAGTCTAGCCTTGTACTTGTTCAAAAAACCATCTACTCCAAACTTTTTATTGAAGACCCACTTGCAACCTATGGCTTTTCTTCCTTTGGGCAAACAAATAAGATCCCAGGTGTTGCAAGAGTCTAAAGCCATCATCTCCTCTTGCATGGATGACTGCCAAGACTCACTACCATTTGCATGAATATCTTCCCTATAGGATATAGGCTCATCGTTAGTACTTAATAAAGAAAACACAAAACAAAAATCTAGTGGGCTATACTTGGCAATTAGGCTCTGTTGTCTTGTGGATCTTCTCAGTGGTAGAGTAAGATGTTATTATATGGTAATTGATCTGGCTGCGAGTATCCACAGCAACGTAAAATGTAAATACTAGTAACTTTGTCAGTAGTGGACCCCAAAGTATTTACTAGGGGAGTCACCTATTATTTAATAAAGGTGTTGGTAGTTAATTTATTTTTTAACTGACATGTAAAAACCCTACTTTGTATAACCGCCATAAGGCTTGATAAAATACATCTAGAGAAGCTGAAAAGACAAGAGTCATGGTTGAGTTTGTAATGCATATTGCAGTGGTATTGAGCTATGTAGATTGCTGGTTGTAATTAGTTTTGCTAGATAATAAGATTGGATGGTTGTGTTTGTGGATGTAGCCCACATTGGGTGAACCATGTTAAATCTTTGTGTTCATTTGTGTTATTCTTCATTATTTAATTCCATGTTATTTAAATGATCATATAATTATTAATGTGTTATTGCTCCGGTCTGCCATTAAAACTATAACAACTAGTATCAAAGACGTGATTTTTAGTGGATTGGCAGGGAATTTTAAAGTTGAGTGAGAGCAATGGAAGAAGGTAAATTCAAGGTCAAGAAGTTCAATGGATAGAATTATCAATTATGGAAGATGCAGATGGAAGATTATTTGTATTAGAAAGATTTGTAGCAGCCATTACAAGGAAAAGAAAAGAAGCCAACTACGATGTCTGATGAAGAATGGGAGATACTAGACAGAAAGGAACTAGGAGCCATTCAGTTGTGCCTGTCACCATCCATGGCATTTAATATTTCAAAAGCATTGAATACTGATGGATTGATGACAATGTTGGAGCAATTGTATGATAAACCCTTAGCCTTAAATAAGGTATTTCTTACGAAGCATATGTTTAATAAGAAAATGACTAAAGGAGGGTCAGTTACAAACAATTTAAATTAATTTAATATAGTCACTAGCCAATTAAATTCTGTAAAGGTGAATTTTGATGAAGAGGTGAGGGCTCTCTTAATTTTATGTTCTTTGCCAAAAAGATAGAATAGCTTGGTCATGGTTGTAAGTAACTCTATCTTTGGTTCAAATACATTAAAGTTTGATGATGTTGTTGGTGTTATCCTTAGCAAGGAAATGCGATAGAAAAGCACAGGTGAGACTTTAATATCGGGTAATGTTTTCAATGTAGAGAACATGGGAAGATTAAAGGTGAGAGGAAAAAGCCCTACAAATCATGGGAAGTCATAAGGGAAGAAGGGCAGATCTCAATCTAGAGGAAAGAAGAATTGTTGACACTGTAGAAAGCTAGGACACCTGAAAAAGGATTGTTGGTATCAGAAAAACAAACAAGGAGACACACAACAAGATGATAGAAAGGAAGCTAATGTTGCAAGTATAAATTACAAGATGCTTTAATTTTGTGTTTAGATAATGCAAATGATTCTTGGGTAATAGATTTAGGGGCTTCATTTCATGCCACACCCCATAGGAAATATTTCCTAGATTATGTTCAAGGTGATTTTGGATAGGTATATTTGGGTGATGATGAACCCTATCAGATTGTTGGAAAATGAAAGATAAAAATCAAATTGTAGAATGGAAATCAATGATTACTGCAAGAGGTAAGGCATGCTCCAAATTTGAGAAGGAATGTAATCTCTATAGGACAATTGGGCAATGAAGGCTGCATAGTTACTCTTTCAGACAAACTCTGGAAGGTCACTAAAGGTGTAATAGTAGTAGCTAAAGGTGATAAGGTAGGCACATTGTATTTGTGTACTAGTAATACTTATTCTACCCTTGCTTCTATAGAAGAAGTCATTGCAGGAACAACTACAAAAAAAGTTGATGTAGGGACAGCTACAACAATTGCTGCAAGAACAACAGGGATAGCTACAACAGTGGATGCCTGCAACAGAAACACTTACAACAGTTGCTACAGGAACAAATATAGAACTGTGACATCACAAACTTGGGCACATGAGTGAGAAAGGGATGAAGATCCTTCACTCCAGAAAATTACTGCCAGGACTGAAATAGATTGACTTGAAATTCTATGAAATTGTGTCTATGGGAAACAAAAGAGAGTCAGATTTCTCAAGGTTGGGAAAGAGAAGAAGAGTAAGAAGTTAGAGCTTGTGCATTTAGATGTATGGGGACCAGCTCAGATATCATCTATTAGTGACTCTTGTTATTATGTTACTTTTATTGATGATGCAAGTAGGAAAACATGGGTGTATTTCCTACAAAGAAAATTAGATGTGTTTTAAACTTTTAAGAAATGAAAGGCTTTGATTGAGAATGAGACAGGGAAAATGTGAAATGTCTCAGATCTGATAATGGAGGTGAGTATTGTAGTAGAGAGTTTGAGAACTATTGTTTATGCAATGGAATCCCTAGGCAGAAAATAGTTCTAAGAACTCCACAAGAAAATGGTGTGTCTGAGAGGATGAATATGACAATCATGGAGCATGCAAGGAGCATGAGGTTGCATGCTGGCCTACCTTTACATTTCTGGGAAGATGTTGTACATACTAGTATTTATGTAAAAAAATAGAGCACCTTCAAATCCTTTGGATGGTGGTATTCCAAAGGAATCACGGACATGTAAGAAGGTTAATTATTCTTTTCTATAAACTTTTGTCTATGAAGCTTTTGTCCATGTTGACATTGAAAATAGAACCAAGATTGAAGCTAAATCTTTGAAATGTACCTTAATTGGATATGGGATAGATGACTTTGGTTATCGGTTATGGGATTATAAAAAATAGAAAATTATTTGGAGTTGAGATGTTATATTCAATGAGGTCATGTATAGAGATCCGCTGCAAGAAAAGAAGCATAAACATGCCAGAAAGGAATATGTGGTGTTGGATGAGATTCCAAAAAATAAAATGCCATTGGTACTTGATGCTCATCAACAACAAGATATCCCACAAACTCCTACAAGTGTTAGACATTCTACAAGGTTAAGTAGACCTCAAAAGATTTTCTCCTTCATTCTATTCTATTTTATTAACTAATTTTGGTGAACTTGAAGGTTATGAAGAATCAATGCAGGTAGATGCCAAACAATAGTGGGAGAGCTACACATGAAAGAGGAAATAGATTCCTTGTTGCAAAATCAGACTTGGGACTTAGTCCATTTACCTGCAGGTAAAAGATCTTTGCCAAACAAATGGTTTTACAAGTTGAAGGAAGGGGAAGGAGACAAGAAAAGATATAAGGCTAGACTCATGGTAAAGGGTTTTGCATAGAAAAAAGGTGTAGATTTTGATGAAATATTTTCTCCATTTGTAAAAATAACTTCTATTAGGATTGTTCTAAGTCTTGTGGCTTCCAAAGACTTGCATTTTAAACAGCTAGATGTGAAAATGGATTTTCTCCATGGGGATTTGGAGGAGGAGATATATAGGGAACAACCACAAGGTTTTGAGGTCAAAGGTAGGGAGGACTTAGTATGTAGGTTAAAGAAGAGTTTGTATGGCCTAAAGTAAGCACCCCAGTAATGGTATTTAAAATTTTGATAAGTTTATGGTTGAACAAGGTTACAATAGATGTCATTCTAATTATTGTGTTTACTTTAAGAGATTAGATAATAGCAGTTATATTATCCTGTTACTTTATGTTGATGAAATGCTTGTTGCTGGGTCTAATATGCAACCTATTAGTGAGCTTAAGAAGAAATTAGCAAATTTATTTGATATGAAGGATTTGGGTGCAGCAAAATAAATCCTTGGTATGAGGATCACAAGGGATAGGAAAAACAAAAAATTATTTTTGTCACAAAGTGAGTATATAGAGAAGGTGTTGAAAAGGTTTAACATGTTGAATGCAAAAGCATTTAGTAGACCTTTGCCTAGTCATTTTAAATTGACTAAGGAGATGTGTCCCAAGACACAAGAGGAAGACAAAATGTCTAAGATACCATATGCATTAGTGGATGCCAACTTAATGGATGCAATGGTATGGACAACCCCAGATATTGCACATGTTGTTGGAGTTGTGAGTAGGTATATGAACAATCAAAGAATGGAACATTGGACTGCAGTAAAATGGATTCTCAGATATTTGAGAGGTACTACTACAAAATAACTATGTTTTGGAGGAACGAACACTACTCTTAAAGGATATGTTGATTATGATTTGGTGAGTGATATAGACAGTAGGAGGAGCATTATAGGGTATGTTTTTACTGAAGGAGGTATAACAATTAGTTGGATTTATAGACTGCAAAAGGTTGTTGCACCTTCAACCATTGAAGTTGAGTATGTAGCTACTACAGAAGATAGCAAGGAGATGATTTAGATACAACATTTTATGGAGGAATTGGGCTAGCAACAAGAAGATAGCCCATTGTTTACTGATAGCCAAAGTACTATTGATCTTGCAAAGAATTCAACTCTTTATTCAAAGACTAAGCACATTCATCTCATGTACCACTTCATCCGGTCAATTTTGGAGGATGCGTAGTTGAAGCTTGAGAAGATTCACACAAGTGAAAATCCTACAGATATGTTCACGAAGGTTGTGACATGGGAGAAACTTATTTCATCAGTTTTTGTTGGCCTTCTTGACTAATAAAGGTGGAAATGAGGAACTAGCTAATCCAAATATAAAATCTAGTGGGAGTTACAGGTGTAGCGGTGATGCTCCAAGTGGGAGGTTATTTAGTGTAAAGCCTGATCAGTTCCCAAGTGGGAGATTGTTATTATATGGTGACATAAAATACTAGTGACTTTGTTAGTCACTGACCCCAAAGTATTTAATAGGGGAGTTGCCTATTATTTAATAAAGGTGTTCGTAGTTAATTTATTTTTTTCTTGACATATAAAAACCCTACTTTGTGTAACCGCCATAAGGCTTGATAAAAGACAACTGGAGAAAGTGAAAATCCAAGAGTCATGTTTGAGTTTATAATGCATATTGCAACAATACCTTGTTGTGTAGATTGCTAGTTGTAATCAATTTTGTTGGATAATAAGCTTGGATGGATGTGTTTGTGAATGTAGCCCACATTGGGTGAACCATGTTAAATCTTTGTGTTCATTTGTGTTATTTCCATGTTATTTAAATCTTCATATAATTGTCAATATGTTATTGTTTCAGTCTGCCATTAAAACCCTAACATAAGAGACTCTTCAGGTTCTTTTGTATGCTCATCTATACCAAATTCTTTTGTTACAATAGATTCTTCCTCATCAAAACTTTCACTCGTGTCTTATTCTGCTTCTTCACCCTCCAATCCATCATTTTATTCTTCCTGAGGTGCATCTTCATGCTCTAATTCAAAATGCACTCTCTTCACCTTTTCTTATTTATCCTTTGGTTGTTCAGGTTCTGAAATAACACTAAGTTCCATGAAAATAACATCTCTAGAATATATAATTTTTTGGGTTAGTGGATTACAAAGCTTATAACCTTTTAGATTATCATCATATCTAATGAAAGTACACTTTTTAGATTTTGGATCCAACTTAGTTCATTTTTCTTTAGGCACATGAACATAATCCTCACAACTAAATACCCTTAAATCTGAGACAAAAGGTTTCTTACCCATCCACATTTCATAAGGATTTGAAACAAGAGTCTTACATGAAGATCTATTAACCAAGTAGCTTGTAGTACACACAACTTCTGCCCAAAAGCATTTATTCAACTGTGATTCACTCAACATACTTCTATCTCTTTCAATTATTATCTAATGTAGAGAAGGGTGGAGGTTAACATCACAATCTCAAATGAACAAACTTTGCAACTTTGGGACCCTAACTTGGGTTTTCTCACAAACTCTTCAACTTCCCTAGTAGTACTGCAAACAAGTGTTTTCCACAATAACTTTCAGAGAAGGCCTCAAACATAGAAACCAAACACCATTATAGATACCCTTTATGCCATTTAGAAACATATCAAAATTTTGGATAGGTTTGTTTTGGAACAAAACCCTCTAAAATTGACTGTTACAGTTCAACATTAGGCCAATTAAGACATCAAAAGGGGTATTTTTGACATAATGTGAGGCCTACCTTTTTCATTCCCTTATATTTGACTACTTATTTTACTGTTGGTGATACATTTAGACTTATGGGACTGTTGACACCGATTTGCAGGACCTTTAGACTTTATGTTTTGTGGATTTATTATGTTAGCATGTTTATGATGTGATTAGACCTTGACATTGATTCACTGATGTTGTTAGATATATGATTTATATTATGCTCTTAATGGGATATTATTCACGTGATGTTAAAAAATTATTATGTGATTCTATCTTGGGGTGAATTTTTGAAAAGCAAATTTACAATTCGATTATGATCTGACTCACTGATGCTTATATGATTATGTGATGATGTAAGTGTATATAATTGTTGTTTTATCTATGTGGGGTCGAATGAAAATTATCACATTTTATTTCCTTAAAAAAAAGAATTTAGTTGTTGCTATATAATTGAAGTATATAATTAAATGCATTTGCTTTTTACAAAAAATATAATGAATAAATTCTTGAAGAAATGATTATGTGGATATATATTTTTTTACAAAAAAGATATGTTCTTTTGCTCTATATAAATCTAATATAGAAAAATGTATCTTTTGCTATTTGTTTTTAAAAAGAAATTCTGAGTTTTAGGATGGCAAATATAATTGAAATTTCAGTTATTTCAAGCATATATATATATTTGAGTGTATATATTTAATATATTTAAATTTAGATTATTTTTAATATACTGTTAAAATAGAAAAAAAAAGAGACTATAGTATATACAGTAGTATATATATATATATATTTCTTGTTTTCCTGTGTTTATATATAATTAAAAAAACATTAAAAAGAATAATAAACGCTGCTGAAAAGAGACTATGTTTTTTTTTAGAGTTCGCAATTTTTTTTAAAGAAAAAATAATGTTTTTGGTGGGGGGGTTCGAACAACCCACCACCGCTGCTTCATGTATGGGTGTGGGGAGGGGGCGGAGCCCCTACCCACACCCACTGTGTGGGATGTGGGTGGGGGCTCTACCTGCTCCCCACACTCCCCCCTTCCGTCACCTGTGGACCCCCGCAGTCCTCTCCTCCTGTCCGCTAGTCACTCCACCTCACACCAGTCCCCTTACTGGGGTGTGGGTGGGGGCTCTGCCTGCTCCCCACACTCCCCCCTTTCGTCACCTGCAGACCCCCGCAGTCCTCTCCTCCCATCCGCCAATCACTCCACCTCACACCAGTCCCCTTACCTTGTGACCTCCCTACGGCCCATCCCCTCCGCCGTTCACAAACCCCACACCTCCACTAACTGCCCTCATCGCCCCAGCAGCACCACCTCCACAATGCCGCTCCTCTCTCTTGCCTTCCATGAAACCCTTGGGGTTTTTAACAATTAAAAAAAATATATTTATATTAATAAATTCACTGCTATATATATATATATCAAAACAAAAAAATGTAAAAAGGGTATATCAAATAGGTATACCACTTATTTCGAACTCCATTCATGGCTGCCTCACTTCTCCAAACCTACAACAAAAACAAAACAAAGAAAGAGAGAAGATGGAGAATTTGTAAGATGGTGGAAGAAGAGAATGTGGAGGCAAAGTAGGGTTAGGGCTTTTTGCCCTTAAGGAAATTATTTTTTTTAATTGAGTAAATTTTAGGGCTTTGCATTTAAAAGTGCCCTTATTTTTTTATTCCCACTCTTTTTATTATTTCTCTTTCTTTTGTTTTAAAATTTATTTTTAGAATGGAATTTTTAGATAACTATAAAATGGGTAATCTTTAATTCATTTGGGAATGTTCTAGTTAATTGTTAGTGGCATGGTAATATATAGACTAGTTTATTATTAGAGGGATTTTATATTTTATTGATTTTTAATTTGATTATTACAAGGGGTTTTATTTTTTTGATTAGTTTTTACACCTATCTAATTATTGAGATGTATTTATTTTAACAATTGGGTTAATCCTTGCTTTCAAACCTAATTCGACGAGGACAATTTAAACTACATCGTTATTAATTTAATTTTAATATTCTTTTAATCATTTTAGAGCAAATTATTTAGGAAAATTAAATTAGCCATTTTTAATCGAACTTGGAAACCTAGTAAACTATCCAAATGAAGTCAGTATAACATGCTTCCGTAATCTGGTCTACCAAGAAATTAGGAATAATGTAAAGGAAGCAGTGATAGCTCTGATTGATAGAAAACGTGAAGGAGAACAAATTGATCAAGCTTTGTTGAAAAATGTTTTAATTAACCTATTTAACTATTCTACCAATTTAATTGTTGTAATGTAGGTAATTTAAAACCAACCTAGTAAACTTTCGATCAAACTTAGTTTTGTTATAATATACCCTAATCACTCCCGTGAGGTGTTATGCTGCCGAATTTTTTTCAGAATTTAGGGTTATCTAGGTTAGTGAAATTTAACCGTTCTTAGGATTAAGTTATTATTTTTGCCGGTTACCGACATTAGGTTTTAACATTAATTTATATTTACTCATGCACTAGAGTTTGGCATTTGATTTTGACTTATGTCAAAATCCCATTATTCACGTAGGTTGACCTAGGGTTTTGATCGTTGATCCTAACCCTATTGGCGACGTTAACCATGTCGCATCGACCCCCTAGTTGGCCTTCATTGCGAATGGTATGCGCAAGTGAACGCAGTACCCCGCCTTCAACTGTCATGTTTACACCTTATGCGTAATGCCACCGAGCACCCGTACACGTGCGAGGGGGTTTTGAGGGAAGCATGGTAAAATTTTTGATATTTCATGTCATGACCACATGACAAATGTGGACATGACATGTGTGATGTGTGTCGTGACCGCATGTGGACATGACATTTGGTATCAGAGCCTAAGTTTAAACACTGGGCTTATTTGGGCATGTTACTTATTCTGCAACTTCAATTAATTAGTGATTACCTCATTTTGTAGGATGCCTCCCCAACAAGCTCGGTGAGTGCATTCACGTCACACTGCATCCATCGAGGTGCACAATGATTCTTCAGCTGAGGGTCAGGCACCACAGGCACCACCGGCACCACAGGTCATACCTATACCAGACATTGGACCACAGATACTTTAGGCACTACAGGTAGTATTAGATAGGCTACCACCGGGCGAGGATGCGCTGCACATAGAGCCACGTGCTGAGCCCCGCGTTGATCCGCGAGAGGAGCCACATGTGGAGCCACAAGTAGAGTCACGTATAGAGCCACGTGTGGAGCCCCACATCGAGCCGCAAGAGGCACCACGTGTGGAACCATTTGTGGAGATACCATATACGACTATAGAGGAGGTTGGATCAGCCTACAGGGCCCGTAGCAGGAGCCCTCCACGTCATGATAGGCATGAGGAGACAGTGCGAGTGGAGTAGATCATTCATAGGCCATATGATTATTATGCAGATGAGCCCATTAGAGGGCATAGAGATCGAGGAGACCCCATTAGAGACGTGTTGAGGTTGAATCCTCCTACTTTTGCTGGGACTATAGAGGGAGCTGAAGCCAAGGCTTGGCTCATTAGTCTAGAAAGATGCTTCACGTTGCATCCTTACGAGGGCAACATGAAGGCTCGTGTAGTAGTCCACCTATTGTGAGATGCAGCAGCTACTTGGTGGCGCACTGAGGAGTGCAAGCGCCATCTTTCATTGGACACACTCACTTGAGAGACCATTGAGTGCTTCAACGCGCGGTATTTATCAGATCACTACAGACAGCGTCGCATAGACGAGTTTCATGATCTTTAGCAGAGAGGGCTTACTGTTGCTCAGTACGAGGGTAGATTCACTGAGTTGTCTCGATATGTAGAGTATCTCCATGATGAGAAACTCTTAGTTCATAAGTTCATCAGAGGATTGAACCATAGCATAACAGGGCCTATACGCATGGCAGACCCCTAGATATTGAGTGATGCTGTCAAGAAGGCATACATAGCTGAGGAGATACAGGGACGAGGACAGGGATCACACCCCCAGTTTCAGGATCGTGGGCAGCAGCAGTACCAGCAGATTTATCGCAGACCGCCACTACCACACAGAAAGGAGGATTTAGTTCTCTATCATTAACTCCTAGACGTCCATAGTAGCAATAGAATCAACAGAGGTCTAGACCCCAACAAAGGGCATAGGGAGGGCAGAATCAAGGATGGAAGCAACAGGGCCCGCATAGAGACCATAGGCAGCAGAGACCACCTACGGGCCCCGCGAGGTCTCAGCAGTCATATAGGGGTTCACAGGGTTGCACAGGTAGGTCTAGACAATAGCAGTCAGGTAGGACTCAGACGGGGCAGATATAGACTCGGGACCCATGCTATGTGTGTAGTGGAGTAGGACATCTAGCTAGAGAGTACCCACAAGGCTTTATGGTAGGGGGATAGCCCCATTTAGGAGGGTCAGAGCAGACTGTAGGGGATGTGGGCAAGTCCCACCGCATGTTTGTAGCAGTTGATAACCGCCAGGTTGACTATCAAGCATCCGTGATTGAGACCCATCTCTATGCTTTTTGACTCCAGAGCTACTGATTCTTTTCTATCGACATCATTAGTAGAATGTTACAGGCTGGTGGCTTCTAGGCAGGACATTAGGTGGGAGGTTGAGTTGGCCTCTAGGGCCAGGATGTCAGTAGATACCTTGGTTTGGGATTGTGAGATTTCTTTGGGGTCCTTCACTACATCTTGTGACCTTAGAGTTATGCCATTAGGATCCTACGGTGTGGTTTAAGGTATGGACTGGCTTGCTGCTCATAGGGCTAAGCTAGATTGTCACCAAAGGGTGATTAGTTGCTTAGATGATCATGGTGCACCAGTTGAGATAGTGGGCATTCAAAAGCCCATGATAGTTCATATGATTTCTGCTCAGCAGCTTAAGCACTACGTACGGAAGGGATGTCAAATGTTTGCTATCACAGTTAGTGACAGATCAGAGGACGAGCCTGAGGCATCGCTAGATGATCACCCCATCTTGAGAGAGTTTGCTAATGTGTTTCTGCCAGAGTTACCAGGGATGCCACCCCATCGTGAGGTAGAGTTTCATATCGATTTAGTGTTAGGTGCCAAGCTAGTGTCCCATACACCCTATAGGATGACCACTCATGAGCTTACATAGCTCAAGCTGTAGTTAAAGGAGTTGTTCGAGAAGGGGCACATCCAACCGAGCGTTTCACCTTGGGGCACCCCGGTTATCTTCGTGAAGAAGAAGGATGGGTATCTTCACTTGTGCATGGACTATAGGCAGTTGAATAAGGTGACGGTGAAGAACCGTTACCCTCTGCCTAGGATTGATGACCTTTTTGACCAAATGCAGCGAGCCAGAGTGTTCTTAAAAATTGATCTAAAATCTAGGTATCACCAGTTGCACATCATAGAGGCAGATATTCATAAGACTAATTTCTGAACTAGATATGGCCACTACGAGTTCACAGTGGTACCCTTCGGTTTGACGAATGCCCCTGCAGTGTTCATGAGTTTCATGAACAGGGTGTTCCACACTTACTTGGATCGGTTCGTGATCATTTTTCTTGATGATATTTTGATCTATTCGCGGACCAAGGAGGAGCATGTGGATCATTTGCCTCAGGTTTTGCAGTGCTTGCGAGAGCAATAGTTTTATGGCAAACTGGTGAAGTGTGCCTTCTTGAGGATAGAGGTATAGTACTTGGGGCACATCCTATCAAGTGATAGCATCTCTGTAGATCCATTGAAGATCAGGGCTATCAAAGATTGGCTAGCACCCACCAGTGTGATAGAAGTCAGGAGTTTCATGGGATTAGCCGGTTACTACTGCAGATTCATAGAGGGCTTTTCTAGGATAGCGCACCCCATCACTTCCCTTTAGCGGAAAGGGAAGAGTTTCACTTGGACCAAGCAGTGCAAGAGGGCCTTTGGGGTCCTCAAAGAGCGTCTTATCAGTTCTCCCATCTTAGCGGTTCCAGATCATGCAGAGGATTTTGTAGTTTGTACAGATGCATAACTTGAGGGCTTGGGAGCCGCGCTCATGTAGGGTGGTAGGGCGATTGCATATGAGTCATGTAAGCTGAAGACACATGAGCTGAACTACCCTACTCATGATTTAGAGCTCGTAGCAGTGGTGCATGCTCTTGTTTGTTGGAGACACTTTCTTTTGGGTCATCGCTTTGAGCTCCATTCGGATCACCATAGCTTGCAGTACATTTTCACACAACCTAATTTGAATGCCCGCCAGCGGCGTTGGATGGAGTTTTTATGCGAGTATGACTTTGATGTCCACTACATCAAAGGGAAGGAGAACGTAGTCACTGATGCTTTGAGTCAAAAGCACCATGAGATCCTGACCTTGACCTTGAGTGTGGACTTGAGAGAGCGCATCATTCAACATTTGCCTGAGGATGAGTGGTTTCTTGAGGTGCAGTAGGAGATCCAGTCATAGAGGGCCCTTAAGGGAAAATTTGTAGGATATTCCCTCGAGTCAGATGGGTTTCTTAGACATTGACAGTGCATCTATGTACCCCATGTGGGTGACCTTCGTGCAGTAGTTCTTTCAGAGGCTCATAGAGCACCTTATGCAGCACATCGAGGGGTGAAGAAGATGCATGCCGACTAGTGACAATTATACCATTTGGCAGGTATGACATAGGATATTACAGAATATGTTGCTCATTGCCTTGAGTGCCAGAGGGTCAAGACCGAGCATCAGTATCTAGCGGGTCTTTTATACCCTCATGAGATACCTGAGTGGAAATGGGACACCATTTCCATGGACTTCATTGTTGGTCTTCCTATATCATCATGCTGCCATGATACCATCATGGTGACGGTTGACAAGTTGACCAAGGTGGCACATTTCTCATCTGTACACATGACGTACAATGCAACATCTATGGCGAGAGTATTCTTGGATCAGATTGTTAGATTACATGGGGTACCTCACCATATCATTTTTGACAGGGATTCAGTGTTCACTTCAGCCTTTTGGAGAGCCTTGCAGCAGGTGTTGGGCACACAGCTCAACTTCAGCTCTACTTATCATCTTGAGATAGATGGACAGACAGAGAGGGTTAATCAGGTTCTTAAGGATATGCTCCGTATGTATGTCATGGATCACCAAAGTAGATGGGAGGAGTATCTGTATCTAGTTGAGTTTGCCTACAATAATGGGCATCACAACTCGTTGGGTATGCCTCCTTTTCAGGCCTTGTATAGCAGACCTTGGAGGACACCTTTGAGTTGGGACCATATTGAGGATAGGGTTGCGATAGGGCCAGAGTTGGTGTAGGATATGGAGTAGTAGGTGACTTTGATTAGGCAGAGACTTTAGGAGGCTGAAGATCGACAGAAGAAGTATACCGATGCTAAGAGGGTAAATCAGAGCTTCTCAGTTAGGGACAGAGTGTTCTTGAGTGTGTGACCACACAAGAGTCCAATCCGTTATGGAAAGGGGCTCTAAGCTCGCACCTTGTTTTGTTGGATCTTTTGAGATCTTGGAGCGGATAGGACCCGTAGACTATCGTCTAGCCTTGCCACCTAGCCTGTTGCGTATCCACGATATTTTTTATGTTTCAGTTTTACGATGTTACATATTTGATTTATCTCATGTATTAGATTGGAGTGCTCTTTAGGTAGAGGTGGATGGACAGCTAGCTTTGGAGCCAATTCACATATTGCTTCATCGGATGCTGGGCCTTCGAGGTCAAGAGCTGGACCAGGTTAGGGTCTAGTGGGACATGTACGATGAGGTCGTGACGACATGCGAGGATGTAGCGAGATTGAGGGCCCTTTATCCTCACCTCTTTGATGACTTCCAGGAGGAAGTACAATCTTAGGGTGGGAGAATGTGAGGCCTACCTTTTTCATTCCCTTATATTTGACTACTTATTTACTGTTGGTGATACATTTAGACTTATGGGACTGTTGACCTCGATTTACAGGACCTTTAGACTTTATGTTTATGTGGATTTATTATGTTAGCATGTTTATGATGTGATTAGACCTTAACATTGATTCACTGATGTTGTTAGATCTATGATTTATATTATGTTGTTAATAGGATATTATTCATGTGATGTTAGTTAGAAAATTATTATGTGATTCTATCTTGGGGTGGATTTTTGAAAAGAAAATTTATAATTTGATTATGATGTGACTCACTGATGCTTATATGATTATGTGATGATGTAAGTGTATGTTTCACATTGCTTCGGCTATCATATACATGTCAGATTAACATTTCATTTGAGTGCGTAGGTGTTTCTAACAAAGCCACAGAAATTCAAAGATCATCCCACACATTGTGGTGTTTTCCCATGTGAAGCCGATCTAGTTCCAAGAGGAACCAAGATCAACTATGTTTGCATGATGAAATTTTTTAATGTTGTTGCATGGTGTTAGTTGGGCTAGGTCTACCCTTCTTTTATTTGATTTCTAATTGGTGTTGTAAGTTGCAATGTCATTTGAATTTCATTTTTGAGTTATAATTTTGAAACCCCTTTTCATGTGTTTTTACTCAACCCTTAGTGCTCAAAATGAGTTAAACTTGACCCTGGGTTGTACCCCTAGGGTCTATGGATCATTTGGGCTTGTGTAACCTTGGGTAAACTCTCATTTGGTCACTTTAACTTCACCCTAAAGTAAAGTGACGAAAATGGAAGCTTGGGAGGGAGAGGATGAGTGGGTCAAACACTCAACCTCTTCCTTTCCTCTTCCCTAGGTTGGGGGAGTCTTCAAGACCCCTTAATTCTGGAGGACTTTACTCCAAGTCTCTCCCACAATTGGTGAGGGTACCTTGGGGTTGAGTGGTCTTTCTTAGGAGGAGAGGGTTGGGGCACATGTGGCACCCACTCCTTCTTTGGCTCCACCTTTCTCTCCCACATAATCAAGAGAGGACAAGTGGGTGGGTGAAAGTCTTGGTGGGGTGGGTGAATGACATGTGTCACCACCCCATTCCAAGAGTCTTGCTAGTAGTTGGGAGGAGGAGTGAGGAGGTGACATGTGTCACCTCCCCATTCCTCAAGACTCATGAGAAGAGCCTATTTTAATCCCTCTAGGAGAGGGAGATGGGGTTGTTGAATTTTTGGGCAATTTATTTGATTTTAATTATTTTGGGGAAAGTTAGAGGGAAATTGGTGGCTCAACTTGGAGAAGGAGTTAGAGGAGCTCTTCTCAACTATCTTCCATTTGGGCTTTTTAAGGTAGGATTCAAGGCATAAGCCTTTCCTTATGCATTTCTTTACTTGCATGTTATGTGTGTGTGAGTTCATGTTGACATTTTTATTTTGTTGTTGTGGGAGATTTGGGTATGAGAGTTGTAAGAGCCTCTCCTACTTGGGAGAAGATGCTCAACATGTGTGGGGTGGGGGAGGAGTGAACCTCCTCAGGGTCATTTCCTTGTTTTTATGGAGTTTTAGCCTTGAAGGCAAAATTGTGAATTTGAGTAATATGTGTATAAGAGAAAATTTTGATATGGCTTGAGAGCCAAGAAAAGGTTGTGAAATCATGTGTATAACTGTGGGCTTGAGGCCTTAAGAGATTTATGTATTTTTTGAAGTCTTAGGAGTGGCACTCTTGAGTTGAGTGATGTCCACTCCCCTACCCCTTTGAACTCATATTGAGTGAGTTTTTGTGTTGTGATAGCCATGGGAGTAATTTGTTTTTGGGTGTTGAATGCAATATTGTGTTGTGGTTTGAGTTTCCTGGTGTAAGGATGACCTCCTAGCTCAGGGTTGACTCATGAGTGAGTCAATGGTAGGGAGGAGAGCATATTGTTGTGGCTTATTTCCCCTTTTTGTGTTATTGCAGGATATTGGGAGCTATGTGAAGTTGAGGAAATTATCATTGTTCTTAAGAGTTGTTATCTTTTTTTTAGCTCTTGAGAGAGCATGGCCAATTTAGGCTTTTGTATCATTTTTAAATTTCAAAAGAAGAGAACCTTGTTCTCTCTCTCATGTTGTAAAAGTATGATTTTACTTGTGTGTATGATACTATTTGCATTGCAATGGAAATTTTAATTTGTTGATTTCAATGCTTGTGATTCAACCAAAAAAAAATAAAGTAATTAAAGAAAATTATGGTCTTATTGCTATTTTTTTTTAAATAAAGAAATAGGATAGTTGTTGTTTTATCTATGTGGGGTAGAATGAAAATTATCACATTTTATTTCCTTTAAAAAAAAGAATTTAGTTGTTGCTATATAATTGAAGTATATAATTAAATGCATTTGCTTTTAAAAAAAAATATAATGAATAAATTCTTGAAGAAATGATTATGTGGATATATATTTTTTTACAAAAAGATATGTTCTTTTACTCTATATAAATCTGATATAGAAAAATGTATATTTTTTTATTTGTTTTTAAAAAGAAATTCTGTGAGTTTTAGAATGGCAAATATAATTGAAATTTCAGTTATTTCAAGCATATATATATTTGAGTGTATATATTTAAATTTAGATTCTTTTTAATGTACTGTTAAAATAGAAAAAAAAAGACTATTGTATATACAGCAGTATATATATGTATATAATTAAAAAAACATTAAAAAAATATTAATAATAATAAATGCTATTGAAAAGAGACTGTGTTTTTTTTAGAGCTCGCAATTTTCTTTTAAAGAAAAAAAAAGTATTTTTGGTTTGGGGGTTTGAACCCCCCACCGCCGTTGCTTCATGTATGGGTGTGGGGAGGGGGCGGAGACCCCACCAACACCCCACTGTGTGGGATGTGGGTGGGGGCTCCACCCCCTCCCCACACTCCCCCCTTCCATCGCCCGCGGACCCCCGCAGTCCTCTCCTCCTGTTCGTCGGTCACTCCACCTCATGCCAGTCCCCTTACCCTGCGGCCTCCCTACGACCCATCCCCTCCACCATTCACAAACCCCACGCCTCCGCCAACCGCCACTGCTGCCCCAGCAGCACCACCTCCACAGCGCCGCTCCTCTCTCTTGCTTGCCATGAAACCCTGGGGGTTTTTAACAATAAAAAAAAATATATTTATATTAATAAATTCACTGTTATATATATATATATATCAAAACAAAAAATTAAAAAGGGTATATCAAATGGGTATACCACTTATTTAGAACTCCATTCATGGCTACCTCACTTCTCCAAACCTGCAACAAAAACAAAACAAAGAAAGAGAGAAGGTGGAGAATTTGTGAGATGGTGGAAGAAGAGAATGTGGAGGCAAAGTAGGGTTAGGGCTTTTTGCCCTTAAGGAAATTGTTTTTTGTAATTGAGTGGATTTTATGGCTTTGCATTTAAAAGTACCCTTATTTTTTTATTCCCACTCTTTTTATTATTTCTCTTTCTTTTGTTTTAAAATTTATTTTTAGAATGGAATTTTTAGATAATTATAAAATGGGTAATCTTTAATTCATTTGGGAATGTTCTATTTAATTGTTAGTGGCATGGTAATATATAGACTAGTTTATTATTAGAGGGATTTTATATTTTATTGATTTTTAATTTGATTATTACAAGGGATTTTATTGTTTTAATTAATTTTTACACCTATTTAATTATTGAGATGTATTTATTTTAACAATTAGGTTAATCCTTGCTTTCAAACCTAATTCGACGAGGACAATTTAAACTACATCATTATTAATTTAATTTTAATATTCTTTTAATCATTTTAGAGCAAATTATTTAGCGAAATTAAATTAGCCATTTTTAATCCAACTTGGAAACCTAGTAAACTATCCAAATGAAGTTAGTATACCATGCTTCCATAATCTGGTCTACCAAGAAATTAGGAATAATGTAAAGGAAGCAGTGATAGCTCTGATTGATAGAAAATGTGAAGGAGAACAATTGATCGAGCTTTGTTGAAAAATGTTTTAATTAACCTATTTAACTGTTCTACCAATTTAATTGTTGTAATGTAGGTAATTTAAAACCAACCCAGTAAACTTTCGATCAAACTTAGTTTTGTTTAATATACCCTAATCACGCACATGAGGTGTTATGCTGCCGGATTTTTTTTAGAATTTAGGGTTAGCTAGGTTAGTGAAATTTAACCGTGCATAGGATTAAATTATTGTTTTTGCCGGTTATCGACATTAGGTTTTGACATTAATTTATATTTACTCATGCACTATAGTTTGGCATTTGATTTTGACTTATGTCAAAATCCTATCATTCACTTAGGTTAACTTAGGGTTTCAATCATTGATCCTAACCCTATTGGTGACGTTAACCGCGTCGCATCAATCCCCTAGTTGGCCTTCATTGCGAATGGTATGCGCAAGTGAATGCATTACCCCGCCTTCAACTGTCGTGTTTACGCCTTATGCGTAATGCCACCAAGCACATGTATGCGTGCGAGGGGGTTTCTAGGGAAGCATGGTAAAATTTTTGATATTTCCTGTCATGACCACATGACAAATGTGGACATTACACGTGATGCATGTCATGACCGCATGGGAAATGTGGGCATGACACATAATTTGAAGGGACCAACTCTAACCCATGAACTAAAAATATTTTTGGATACCCATTATCCTCTTACACAACATACTTCAAGTGCACGTGGGGGTGTTTTGTAACACAAGGGTCAAAATAGGACTGTTATGCTGTAATTTAGGCCTAATTATGCTTGTTTGAATGGCTCACAACTAGGTTTTCAAAACCCCAACCTCAAACCTCCATGAAAATAGCTCAGACATGTCACAAATAGTTTACCTAAGCATTTCCAATCCCTTCAAAACATTTCCCAAGAGCTTTTCTACAAATCCTAACACTTATGCATCTCCTATGCCAAAACAAGAGGTTTTCTGCCCAGTTTTAGAAAAATGGCTACCAAATGCTCAAATCTTAATGAAAAATGATAAGACTAGATGAAAATGAAAAAAGATTCAATGCTTAATCAATCAAAATCCTTAAATGATCATTTACATGTCGTACCAGGCTGTACTATTCTCTGTAACAGTAATAAAACACTTGAAAATGCAAGAAAAAAAAAATATATCTATTGTTTAGCACCAAATTTCATACCATTTATCTTCTCTCTACCTCAACAAGTCTTATTTAAGCATATATAAATCAAAACTAACCATTCCTAACTAAATTTTGAAATACCAACCATTTAAATGCCTTCCTAACCACTGATGAATCTTCATATTCCCATTTTGCACTTGTTTTTGCATTATGACTTAATAAACCACCTAACAACCTAATATTCACTCAAAAACATATAAAGTGGTCTTAATTGACTTTATTACATCAAAGACACAATATTAAAGCACAATTTAACAAAATTGCTTCATGGAGGCATGAAATCCCAAGGTGCTCCTGCACCTTACTCCCCGGGCAAAATTGACTCAAGTCCCCTTGAGTGAGGATCAACAACAATGTATTCCTACATGTCAAAGTAACCCTTAGCTTCTTTATAAGGCATGCCCTTCCATTTAGTCAAGTACTAGAAGTAGGCTTTCTCACTTGAGTCTTTGAGTGCCTTCATGTCCAAGACACACTCTAACCTTAGTGGAAACTCTTGTATCCTTCCAATATCTGCAAATACTTGAGAATTTGCACCATGACCTACAAACACAAATACTTGTAAAGAGTATACATCAAAAGGTAAATCTGTAACCTTGAAATCAATGACTCCTTTGTTCATATCTACCCCTTGATTGCACTCAACATGCAACTGATCCCATTGTGTTTGATGGATTACATACACTTGCACAACACCTTGCTCTCCTCCAATAACCTACTTCATCCTGAACTTAGGTCTATCCCTCCTCAAGATTGCAATCTCAGCAAGAGATTTGTGAATTCCCTCTTTGCTTTTACTTGCCATGTCATCCAACCAAGTTTCTTAATCAGCATTATTTCCTTCTACCAAAAGAGATAACTCATACTCAACCTCCAATGTCTCATTGTGTAACACTTGTAAAACAAAACATGGAACCCCTTGCTTGAAATTTGGCCCTTCAACTTCATCTTGTGTGGGAGGGTCTTCACCAATCTGCCCAAGTAATGCAAAAATACAGTGGGCGTGCATGCACCCTCATACTCCAACTGCAAATGTGGAGTGTCTTCAACCACCTTAAAAGTTTTGTCTTCCCATTCTAGAAACCTTGCATGAGAACTAACAGCTTTCCTTGAAATGTCATCTATTACCAAATCAACATACCCTTGCAACAAGTGTTGAACTTCTAATGGCAATTGATCAATCCTAATTGTTGTTATGACAGTCATATTTTTTCTCACCACTTTATTATCTGCCTCTTCCTCTTTTATTAGATTTTTCTCTTCCTTCAAAGATTCCTTAATGTATGGTTCTATTGTCCCCTCATGCCTTCTCCTCTGAATGATCTTCTTAATAGGCCATGTAATCTTCTTCTTTATTGGTAAATACCAACCTTGTTCTCTGAAGTAGCTACATCTCAAATTCCAATTTTTCCCTCTCTTTTCTTATGTGTTCCAAGGCTTATTTCAATTCTTCTATCTCTTGCTCATCATCCATTTGCCTTACCTTCTCATCCTTCTTCTTTGTCTCACCTTTCTCTTTTGTCATCTTTCTGCGTACCTCCTTACTCTGCAAGTCTCCATGGACTATTCTCCTCAACACTTCCATTCTTTTCCTCAAGCAAGTATCTTTCACCTTTTTTCTTCTTGTCTTTGTGATACCTCACGTAGATCTCTTTCCTTTTCCTCACTACCTAGTGTTTTGGCATCTAGGTTCTTCTCTTCAACCTGCAAAAAGACAACACACAAACTCCAAAAAAACTTATCTTGCCTTGATCGTTGAGGTCTGATACTAATTGATGTAGAGTAGGGTGGAGGTTAACAACACAATCTCAAATGAACAAACTTTGCAACTTTGGAAACTTAACTTGGTGGGTTTTCTCACAAACTCTTCAACTTCCCTAGTAGTACTCCAAACAAGGTTTTTCCACAATAACTTTCAGAGAAGGCCTCAAACCCAGAAACCAAAAACCACTCTAGTTAACCTTTATGCCATTTAGAAACATATCAAGATTTTGTATAGGGTTGTTTTGGAACAAAATCCTCTAAAATTGATTGTTACAATTCAACATTAGGCCAATTAGGCCAACAAATGGGGTATTTTTGAGATAATTTGAAAGGAATAACTCCAACCCATGAACTAAAAATAGTTTTGGATATCCATTGCCCTCTTACACAACATACTTCAAGTGGAGGTGGTGGTTTTTTGTAACACAAGGGTCAAAATAGGACTGTTATGCTGTAATTTAGGCCTAATTAGGCTTGTTTAAATGGCTCACAACTAGGTTTTCAAAACCCCAACCTCAAATCTCCATGAAAATAGCTCAGACATGTCACAAATAGTCTAACTAAACATTTCCAATCCCTTCAAAACATTTCCCAAGAGCTTTTCTACAAATCCTAACACCTATGCTTCTCCTATGCCAAAATAAGGGGTTTTCTGCCCAGTTTTAGAAAAATGGCTACCAAATGCTCAAATATTAATGAAAAATGATGAGACCAAATGAAAATAAAATAATATTCAATTATTCATCAATCCAAATTCTTAAATGATCACTTACAGGCTGTACCAAGCTGTACTATTCTCTGTAACAACAAGAAAACACTTGAAAATATAGGAAAAAAAATATTTCTATTGTTCAACATGATATTTCATACCATCTATCTTCTCTCCACCTCAACAAGGCTTATTTAAGCATATATAAACCAAAACTAACCATTCCTAACTGACTTTTGAAATAGCAACCATTTAAATGCCTTCCTAACCACTGATGACTCTTCATATTCCTATTTTGCACTTATTTTTGCATTATGACTTCATAAACCACCTAACAACCTAATATTAACTCAAACACATATAAAGTTGTCTTAATTGACCTTATTACATCAAAGACACAATATTAAAGCATAATTTAACAAAATTGCATCATGGAGCCATGAAATCCCAAGGTGCTCCTGCACCATTATCTGATTCATCATTTTTGCTATTCATTCTATTGTGGAATATATGGAGTAGTCTTCTTTCTAAAAATACCTGCATGCTTATAGAATTCATCAAATTCCTTAGAACAGTATTCCCCTCCATTTTCAAGTCTCAAAACCTTTATCTTATGATCTGATTGTTTCTCAACTAAAGCTTTAACTTCCTTAATCTTAGTGAAAACTTCATATTTGTGATGCATTAAATAAATTCAGGTAAACCTTGATACATCATCAATGAAGGAAACAAAATATATAGATTTTCCAATTGATTCAACATCCACTAGACCAAACACATCTGAATGGATAAGTTCCAATTTATCATTAGATTTATTACTACCAAAAAGGAAAAGGAGATCTATTCTGCTTTCCAAACACACAATGCTCACAAAATTTAAAACTCTCATTAGAATAGGATAAACCAAATAAAAATTGTTTATTTAAAATATTTTTTAAACTAGATTGACTTAAGTGGCTCAATCTATGCTGCCACAACATACATGTATTTTTAGTATTAGCCTCAGATGCATAAGGGGCATTACAAACAATAGTGGCTTCTAGCTTAAACAGAGTTCCCAATCTTTTCCCCTTCACTACCACCAAGTTTCCTCTCATCAATTTGTAGCCATGTTTATCAAATGTCAGATGCATTCCTAAATCATTCAACTTTGGAATAGAAATCACATTTCTATCCAATCTAGGAACATGCAAAACACTAGGGAGGGTCTTAATTCTCCATCACTAAAACACAAAATTACCTTGCCTTTTCCAACTATTGGATATGTAGAGTTGTCCCTGAGGTACACATTACCTTCATCATACTCTTCGTATGTGGAAACCATTCTTTATGCAGGGTCATGTGGTATGAGCATCTTGAGTCAACCAACCAATGATAATGAGAAATAGAGCATGTGGGTCTGATTCACAGATTGCACATGTCTTTTGTCCATTATTTAGTTCCATAAAACATGTTTGCATTATAGCATGAGCACATTTTGTTATTGTGGAAATTTTTAAATGTTGTCTAAATTCTAAAATGATAACTATGACAAGATTTTCACTGTCCCTAAATTACTAAATACCCTATAACCAATACCCTCAACCCTCAACCCTATCTCTCAACCATATGCCTTAAAGCCTATATGTTAGACCCTCAACCCTATACACTCACCCATAGAGAGAGGGGGTGGCGGGTAGAGAGGGGAGGGGAGGTAGAGAGGTGAGAAAGAGAGGGTAGGAGGGAGAGAGAGAGAGAGAGAGAGAGAGAGAGAGAGAGAGAGAGAGAGAGAGAGAGAGAGAGAGAGAGAGAGAGAGAGAGAGAGAGAGAGAGAGAGAGAGAGAGATGATTTTCCTTCACAATAATGTGAGCACATTATAACGTGCTTGTATTATGTGAATGCATTTGTGATCGATTGTTTGAAACAACTGTAGAAACCTAATAAGATACCACAATTACTTTAAATTCCTACTCAAATTCAAATAACCAATGAAACTAGGAAAAATATAGAAAACATGAATTATACCTTGTAAACTATGATTTATCCATCATGTTCAATTATCTCCTATCTTCTCAAGATCTTGTTGATTATGATGGTGCTCTCAGAATCGCACTTCTTTATTTTTCAAGATGACTATGAGATGAATGCAATTATGGATTTAAATGCAATGTAAACAATCCTACAATGCTCAACTATGATGGAGATGAGATATTAAAGCTAATGAAATACTATTGATAAGGATGAGATGAAGCTTAGAATGCAATACTATTGATAAGGATGAGATAAGTATAATGACACTATGAAGATAAATGCTATGTAGCTAAATGGTAATGCAACAATGGAGATGTAAAGGGTGGAATTTGGATGTTAGGTTTTTGATAGTTTTGGTGTATATCCTCATTTTACCCTTACATTCAAGGACCTAGGGTCAAGTTGCAATGTACTATCATACCCTAGGTCACCATTGAGATGTAGGGAAACTTAGATTTTTATGATTTGATTGACAATTTCCTTCTCTTATGCTCAATTCTACCTTAAAACCCTAATTATGCAAATACGACAGTAAACACATGAATTACGGAAAATGCTTCTACATAAAGATGTAAAATAAGAAATAACTATGCACCTGTTTTTGGGGCATGGAGGCAAAAAAGTTAGGGACTAAATAGCTGGTACCCAAGTCCAAGGCCCTAATTTTTGTCGAGATTTGGAAACAAGGTCTGCAACCTGTATCTATTGTACTAGAGATTTTCCCATTGTGGAACTTCAAGGACAAATGAGTAGGCACCCAAGTCTAGGGAGTTGTTTTCTTCTCTGATCTGTAATTCTGACACTCTTTTGTAGCCTCTTGCAACTTAACTTTATCTGCAACTCCAACCTGTAACCTGCAATCATGAAAACTTTGGGAGGGGGTTGTGGTGTTTAGACTTGCCTCAGTCAAGCCCTAGAGAGACACTAAAGTTTTTTGAACACCATTGTCAAATAGAGAGTGCATGGCTTGGGAGGCAAAGGCAAAAATGAAATGATAAATGCTCAATAATCATAATAGATGTCACCTTGTAGTAAAGATCTCATGGGAGGAAGAAGCTCTTCATTCCATGAGGAGATGGATTCTCAAATCTACAAACACAAACACATAGACAACACAAATCTGCTCTTGCAACACAATGAAAGCCTTGAATCACCTTTAAGATGCAAAAAGTTCACAATAAGAATCTAGTTTACAAATGAATGTCTAAACATACTTTTATATGCAACTACAAACTCTCCCACCAAGATTTTGTATATTCAAACTTACCATGATGGCCTAGACACCAAATAACGGTTATAATTCGACACTAGAAATTGGGGCCTGACCCAAATAGGGCAGGACTAGGGCATAGGCACCTAAGTCCTCCCCCCTATTTTGGGTAGGGTTAAGTTCAAGGGGTTCCCCCTAGGCTCCATTTGTCATGATACCCAGGGTTCTTTCCATTGGGATGTTGAATTATGATGTAAGATGTCCTAAATGAACACTAAAGACCCGGGAGCTAAACCTTTTGAGGGAAAAGCCCCCAAGGGGACATTTTCTGACATTACATTTACCCCCACTTTAATGTATGTATAAATGCGAGGCCAATACATGCATTAAAGTATAGTCAACAAGCACAACAAACACAACAATCATGAAGAAGACATGCCAAGCACATTGAAGACAATGATAGACACACAAAACACAGAGAAGACAATTACAGTCACGCAAAAATGGAGAATACAGTAAATGCATAGAAGGCACATTAATGCATGGAAGATAGAGATGATTTCTTTTCTTTTCTTTTGCTCATATATATGAAATGCAAATGCAAGTATAGGGAAATAAAAAACCTCCCATAATGAAGGATGTACTGCATATATGAGGCAACACACACGCAAGACATGCAAAACCTCCTAAAATGCAGTATGCACTCATCGCGTAGGTCTTTAGACTACATATGGGGCAACAAACACACCAAACAAAGAAAGAATGCCAAACACACACACTTTGAAGATACAGAGAAAACACGGCAGATAAGCGATGCAGTGTCCCTATTTCTAGGTTCAGCACCATCTTAGGCACATTATAGGCACACACTAATGATTGGGCTTCACCACAACAATCGCCAAAGACACGCTTAAGGGCTAACTTAGTCACAGAACCGCTCCCTACCTCTACAGATAAATTTTGAAAATGCAACCCCACTTGCATCACAGAGACACCTTATAGTGAAAGGAAGCATGGCATACAACACCAACCGCATCACGGAGATGCCTTAGGGTGAAAATGAGGTACATGAAATAGATTTCAAGATTGTTCAAACACACTTTACTAGAATATAGAATAGATAACTTACCTTATATATGCCCCCACCTTAAGGTGGTTGATATCATGCATCGATATCAAGCACGTTAAGGTAGGAAGAAAACATGCAAGGGAACATAGACTTTCACAAAACCCATGCTCCCTAGAGGTGACATGTACTTTACGATTGCCAAATGTTCCCATAAACACATCCCTACAAGAAACATGTTAGTGTCCACATAAAAACAACAACATCAATGCATATGGAATCTGAGGTATGCAAGATTCAAGGTAGACAAAGTGCACGGAGCAGCAGTATTGTTATGATTTGTAAATGAGATAAAACACCATCAAAATTAGTATGCAGAAAGAATGAGTGCTTCCACTAGCCAAGAGTCGGATAAAATATACAACCCAATTGTCATATTAGGAACTAAGTCCAATTTTTTATTTTTCATGAAAGGGATGCTAGGTCTGCATTAGCCGCATCAGTATAAATATTTTTCGTCATCCGTCCGCTAGATAGAAACACTAGAGGAAGGGAAACAATAAATAGCAGAGGAGAAACAAGTGTCTTAGGGACAGTCATGTAGGAGGGTGCCCTAGGTCACCAATCACAACGTTATGTCAGTAAATCACAACACACAACAATGAAATGCAAGAGAAGCAATGTAGAAGATTGATGATACAAATAGAAGGTCACAACAAAGGCAGTCTCCTAGTATCCCGGACCTTACGAGAGAATCAAGGGTCATCCCAGGAGGCCTAAACAACACATAACACATCACGGGGGAAGCACATCATGAGAGAGATAAAGGGTTAGAGATACTTACCTATAGAGTTTTTTGTGCTAAGTCTCATTATCAAATAAATCATCGCCATCCTCCCACTCCCAAATGCTAGAGGAAAGTGGGACATAAGGTACCATAGCCCAATTCATGTTCTTATCTTTGGATTGTTTATTGTTAGGATCATCTTTGTTTGGTTCAATGTTTGGATCAATGTTTTCTTGTTGAGAGGCAAGGTTTATGGCATAAGCTTGTCTTCTTTGTCTTTCTTTTCTATTTCTCTTTCTTTTACCACTTATCTCTTGTAAGATAGGGCTTTTCTCTTTCATAAGTTTTGGCAATTTAGAAGAGGAAGCACCGGGATCAAATCTCATTTGTCTTGGTGGCATATTTTGTTGTTGACTACTACCTCCTAGTCCTTGTAAGGATGATGGGGGAGGAACCTTAGCATAGGGACCTTGTCCTTTCAGTCTATGGTTCTCTTCAAATGCAAGTTGCTTGTCTTTTGTCATTTATTGCATGGAGGATCTGACTATTGGATGAAATAGTTTTTCTTTGTAGTTTCTATAGCCCAAGAAGTTAAAGTTTGTTCATGGTTCAGGTTTCTCTTTTCTTTTATACCAAAAGTAATCCATTGTGTAATGTTTTCTTTCAACCAAAAGTTTATATTTATTCGAAGAGATGGTAATCACATGTCCCTCAAAAGTAAATTTTAGACAATTATGAATTGTTGAAGGGACAACTTTCATTTCCTTTAACTAAGGGTGTCCCAATTTTATGCAAAAGTGGTCAGAAATGGTGACAACATCAAACCATTGTTCTACATGTTTTTCAAATATAGTTACCAACAATGATATCTTACCCAAAGGTTTTATAAAGGTTCCCTTATGTGTTTTAATTATCATGTCTGAAGGGTCATAAGATGCTTGCATGAAATTATGTAAATAGAGGAACTCTTCTATGGCAACATTAGTCATGCAATTAGGATCAATAAATGTTCCATCCATGGGGTTTCCCATTATTTTCTAGAGAGGTCCGTCAGTATCTCTGATTGTTATATAATGAGGTGTAAACACAATTTCAAGTTCAAGGACCTTTCTCTTCATGTAAGGTCTAGGAGGGAACGTATTATTGTTGTTGTAATTAGAGGCCATGTTTATATTCTAAAATCAATGGAAAATAATATTTTAACAATTTTCCAAAAGTATGCAAAGGACAAGTGTAAAAGTTTGTGCGAAAGTAACCTTAAATGCTTGATTTTTTATACTTTTTCAATGCAGATAAGTGAAAGAAAAGGTGTTGTAAGGATTTTGATCAGGGAAAGCAAATTATATGTCTAATATCAGTCCAATACAGAAATAATATCCTTCACAACACACTCTTGATGCAAATCTAAGATGACGACAAGTCCAAATATAGTGAAAATACACTAAAACATGCGGTTTTTCACCAAATCTCAATGCAAAAGAGCATGACAAAGGGTGTTGTGAGGAAAATGATGATGGAAAGAAAATTATATCAATAATAACAGTCACTTAGTGTCAAAATATCTGTCACAACACACTTATAGTGCCACTCAACATAAACCCTAGTGAAAATATAGCAAAAATAGGCAATTTTTCATGATTTTTCAATTCCAAGACCTAGAAAAAGGGGTGTTATAAAGAATTTTAGGAGGTGTAGAAAATATTATTGATGATATCAGTCACCTGAATCCATAAAATTTGTCACAGCACACTTGGAGTGCGAACTAGGCCAAACCCTAGGGCAAAAATAGCAAAAATGTGTAGTTTTTCACCAAATTTTCACTACAAGAGCCCAATAGAAAGGTGTTGTGAATATTTTTAGGAGGGGTAGAAAATTATTACCCTGATGAAAACAAATTAGTGCAAAAATATCCTTCACAACACACCTATGGTGCAAATTTACAGAGTCGATAAGGCCAAATCTAGTGAAAATCAATGTTTTTGAAGCCCTAGGTTTGAGATCTTGACACAAAATGCTATATGAATGTTTTTCAAGCTAATATATAATGAAAATTATATGATTTAAGATATTAAAATGATTTCCATTCTCTAGCATGCAAAATACAAGTGCAATTCTAATGAAAAATCAATGAAAATGCTAGTTTTTGTTGACTTATTCTATGCAAAAATGCAAATTTTTAAAATCTAAATGCAAATTTGTTCTAAAGTACAAGACTACAACCAAATACAAATTTGAATGAATCTCTAAAATTAGTAGAAAAATATGAAACAATATTTTACCTACAAACTCTAGATTTTGGAATTACTAGGTTATATGCAAAATTTACAATTTTCAACAAAACCCTAGCAATTTTATGATGAAAATGTAATGCAAATTAATGATTTTTTGTAATTTTCTATAATTTAAATCAGATCTAATGCAAAAATTAGAAATTTGATGAAACTAAATTTAATTAATGCAACATGCAAAACTCTAACATGCAAATTTTTTGAATTTTTCTAAATTTTCAATTTTTTTGTAAATTTTCTAATGCAATAAGATGATTGATGAAATGAATGAATGAAATAAATGAAAATATAAATTACAAGATTGAGATTAGTGCAAATAAGTCCAATAACATGGGTTCACCAAAATGTAAAGGGTGGAATTTGGATGTTAGGTTTTTGATAGTTTTGGTGTATATCCTGCTTTCACCCTTACATTCAAGGACCTAGTGTCAAGTTACAATGTACTATCATACCCTAGGTCACTATTCAGAGGTAGAAAAACTTGGATTTTTATGATTTGATTGACAATTTCCTTCTCTTATGCTCAATTCTACCTTAAAACCCTAATTATTCAAATATGACAATAAATGGATGAATTATGGAAAATGCTTCTATAGATAGATGTAAAATAAAAAATAACTGTGCACCTATTTTCGGGGCCTAGAGGCAGAAAAGTGAGGGACTAAAGAGCAGGCGCCCAAGTCCAAGGCCCTACTTTTTTTCAAGATCTGGAAACAAGGTCTACAACCTATATTTGTAGTACCAGATATTTTCCCATTGTAGAACTTCAAGGACTAATGAGCGGGCACCAAATCTAGGGAGCTATTTTCTTCTCTGATCTACAATTCTAATACTCTGTTGTACCCTCCTGCAACTTCATTTTGTCTGGAACTCCAATCTGTAACTTGTAATCATGAAAACTTTGGGAGGGGGTTGTAGTGTTTAGAGGCTTGCCTCAATCAATCCTTGAGAGACATTCAAATTTTCTAAACACCATTGTCAGATAGAGAGTGCATGCCTTGGGAGGTAGAGGCAAAAACCAAATGATAAATGTTCAATAGTCATAATAGATCTCACCTTGTTGTGAAGATCTCATGGGAGGAAGAAGCTCTTCATTCCATGAGGAGATGGATACTCAAATCTGCAAACACAAACACATAGACAACACAAATCTACTCTTGCAACACAATGAAAGCCTTGAATCACCTTTAGGATGCATAATGTTCATGATAACAATCTAGTTTACAAATGAATGCCTAAACATGTTTTTATATGCAACTACAAACACTCCCGCCAAGATCTCGTAAATTCAAACTTACCGTGTCAGCCTAGGGACCAAATAACGGTCGTAAATTGACACTAGAAATTTGGACATGACCCAAAATAGGGTAGGACTAGGTTATGGGCACCCAAGTCCTCCCCCCTATTTTGGGCAGGGTTAGGTTCAAGGGGTCCTCCTAGGCCCCATTTGTCATGATACCCAGGGTTCATTCCATTGGGATATTGAATTATGATGTAAGATGTCCTAAATGCACACTAAAGACCTGGGAGCTAAACCTTTTGAGGGGAAAGCCCCCAAGGGGACATTTTCTAACATTACAGGAGATAATGATAATGATATGCAAATGAGGGGCCAAAGGCACGCTTGAATACTTGGTACAATTTTTGTAGCATGTAAGTACGACTACTCTTGTTATGCAAAATGAAGGTGACAAGATTCCTTTTATAGGCAAAGGAGGGCCTAAATCCAAGGGGCACAAGATCAATGGTTGAGTAATTTGCCTTTTGACATGTACATGGTCAAGATCAAATTGGTTAGATGAGGGGAGATAAAGATGGAAGATGTTCCAACTACGATGACAAGGTGGAGGAATATGAGGGACAAGGAGCCACATGGTGTGATGCTCACAAAGACCAATGAGATAAAGATGGAAGACCATGAGAGAAACATGGAGGAAGGAGTCTTTGTTTGTTGGAATGTGAGAGGGAATATAGGATTCATTAGACAAGTGTCTCATAGTCAACATTGACCATGGTGATGTGGAGAAAACAATTTCTACAAAGTAGGGATGGTTGAGAGGAAATAGGGCATGTGTTGAGAGGATAAATACCTAATTAAATATTAATAATATTCAATTTATGGTACAACATGGTGAGGTGTCCACTAACATGGAGGGTGACATGGATGAATGATGTGGATTTTAGACATAGGACTTTATCTTAGAAGAATAACTAAATAATGATAATTATTTAATTAGAGATGACTTAAAGGGAATTTAAGATATTTAATTTTTGGAAGAATATGGTGAACATGAACCAAATAAATAAATTAGTATGTCTATTTATTGATAGAGGAATAAGAATAAAATAAATATAAAATATTTATTGAAATAATCTCAAGCCATTTTTAGGTGTATACATTTTGCCCCTCTTTGAGACAATGTGTTTTATCACGTTGTTTCAAAGAATAAAATTTTTAGGAGTATGATACATGCTGCAATTTGCCCCTAGTATGAGTTTGGTGTTGGTAGGATACACCCTTGGGAGATTGGTCGAGATGAATTTTTTGTAAGAAAGATGGATGATCTCATGATGAACAAGAACAAATGAAATGATCTACATGTGAAAACAAATTCAGGTGATGGAGAATGAGAAATGGATGAAAAACATAGCATGTATGTGGAAGGTCAAAACACTTCCAATTAGTGTTGATTTGGCTACAAATAAGGATGAGGGTCCATTTCTTAGTCATTTGCAGACTTGGCATTAGAAGAGAGATTATAGGGAGCCCTAGAGCATAACAGAGCATAGTAGTCTAGCAAAAATGTAGCAGATTTTGATAGCTAACCATGGGTTTGAGAGGATCGGTTGATTTGGGTGCCTAGCAGAGTACGAACCCTCAGTATGTATGCCTTGAATTTTGTTTTATGCGCATTTATTAGGGTCAAAAACTAAGGTCAAAGTCAACTCTTTTGCATGCACAACAAGATTTTTCCTGCGCATATGATCATTTTTACTACGCATCTACCCCAAAGTTGCATATATAAGCACCAAAACTACACATATGCATAATTTTTGCAATTGATTAGGGTTCCTGCACATACATCTAAAAGTTGTGCATACGATTATGATTTTTGTGTATGTGTTATGAATTTGCGCATACGTTATGAAACTACACTTTTGATTGATAAAGTTGCGCATCTGATTTAAAAAGGTCATTTACTTAGTGAGTTGATTGAGTTCAGCATCATGATCGATGTTGGCCAACTGATAGGTGATCTTCAAGATTGATAGAATCTCATAAAAGATTGATAAGATAAATAAGTAACTATTTTTTTAGATTTGATAGATATGCAGCTTAGTTGGTTTCTTGATTAACATGCTTGTTTTATTGATTGCAGGATGAGCTAGATGTGATGATGTCTCGGGAGAGATTTCCCCTGACACAGTTGCTATGAACCTACTTGTCAAAGACTAATCACTTGGTGTTAGGGTCTACTAGATTACGGTTTGTGACCTTTATGCCCGAGATTTGGGTGAACCTTGGTACGTTGACTACTCTGGATGAGAGATGGCACAGTGAGAACTATACATTTCACTTACCTATTGGAGAGATGATGGTGATGCTGGAGGATGTGCACTGGATCTTGAGGATTCTAATATATGGAGAGATGGTAGAGTATGATCAGCATGAAGGAGAGGGATTGGAGGAGTGCCACCAATTTTTTGATGATGAGGACATTCCAAGGATGAAGATCAGTTGGGCCGATATGGGTGACTATTACGAGCCCTTGCCGTCGATACTAGTAGGATTGGTTAGAGGCATGATCTATCCTGATAGGACATCACATGGATTTGTGATTAGATGGGGAAGGACCTTAGAGAGGATGGTATCTGAGGGGACATGCTTTGCCTATGGTGTCTGCTTACTATCTAGCTTATATCATGAATTACATATGTTTGTATATGATGGTGCCGCTAGTTTATCTGCTAGGGTCTCATTGCTATAGATATGGGCATGGGGCCATATAGCAGTTACACGACCTATAGGCATGGGAGTGAGAGGTAGGGATCAACCTTATTCTTACATGTATTAGGACAGCCTTTCCTAGCCCAAGCTGGGAAAGCTTGAGTACTGGAGACATGCACTAGACAATGTGGATTTAGTGGACTAGTGGCCCTACTTAGACTGTGAGGCATGGAATGATGATGTGACTGAGTTACCTTATTACTTTTAGAAATGATGGTTGATAGGGCAGACACCCTATATTCTTGAGCATCATATTATTTCTTGTGTGTACTGACAATTCGCTAGGGTCTAGGGGATGCCCTAGGGTATTGTTGTATTTGCTCAGACGCACTAGGAGCATCCATGGTGGGGTCCAATTGCATCATATGAGCAGGCTTGAGCTGACTATTAGGATTGGGATTTGAGATGTGATATTGTAGACACTAGGATGACAACATATTATTTAGTACACTTTACGATTCATCCCTTTTCGAGGTACTCTAGACCTGGAGAGTCAGCTCCTCAATTGGAGGATGGGGATGAGAAGGATGAGGCACCATAGAGGAGGAGACAACAACAAGTTGGAAGAGGTGGTAGAGGCGGAGGAGATAATGCAGGTGGCCAAGGAGACGAAGGAGATGATGGGGATGATGGAGGTGGAGGGAGATAGAGAAGGGTCTGACAGAGAGTGCAGAGGGTACCACAGATACAACCTCAGCCTTAGGTGCAGGATCAGCCATAGGATCAGGCACATGATCAGGCACAAGAGTAGGGTGAGGATAATGTGGAGGTGGCAGTATTTCTTACCCAAGTGGCTCAGCTACAGGGATAGGTTGGCCAGATGCAAGGCTAGATTAGGTAGCTATAGGCTGGATTACACAGTTGCATGGAGAGGTGAGGGTTGTGACATTAGAGAAGGATACCACTATACAGAGATACACTAGGGTAGAGGTGCTACTTTAGTAGGGATAGTAGACTGCAGTACAGGGTCCTATTGGATAGATCATTGCAAAGATGGTGCCTATAGGATAGGAGATTTTCTACTGACGATGTATGTATGAGCAGGTTATGCCCCCAGAGCAGAGAGCAGGTAGCTTTTATCTGAGTTCACGCAACAAATCTAGGTAGACATAGTATAAGAGTGGAGGGGTTATGGGGCCACCACCTCCTTGAGGGAAACTAGGGAAAGGACCTTCAGGTCCTCAGCCTCCTTAGCCAGCATTTTTGGGACATGTACTATTTTGTATCATATATTTATACATTATTTTTTATAGCTCGAGATACATATTCATGATATCATTGTATACTTGGACATTTATTTTTAATGATGATGTATATATGAGTTTCAATGGACTATATGCATGTGCACTATGGATGGATGCCATCTATATGATTAATGTTATGATTATGTTTCTATTTGATGATTCTGACTTGTTGATTCTATGATGCACATGATATTTATGATATGATGTTTCTATGATTCACATGATGACTCATATCTATGTGTAATGTTATGAGTAATGATCTTATATGTTTATAATGTATGATGGCCTAATGCATATTATGACGATTCCTACATGCAATACATGATGTGTTGAATTTTCAATGTATGATGATCTAATGTATAAATGCTATGACAATGGTATATATGTTTTTGATTTTTGATGATAAATGTTATGCATGAGACCTATGTGAATATATGACATCAGTATATGGAATTGCTTTTTGAACAAATCATGATCTAAATGCTTATTTAACTAATGCGCTTAAATGATATGAACTTATGATTGGACAATGCCTATGATATGGACAATGATAATGATTTATTTTTGTTATGCCAAGTATACTCAGCCATGAATAAAAGATCACTTAGAAGAATTAGAGGAATGATAAATAGATGACTTTTAAAAATGAAATAACTTGGATGAATGAAAGAAATTGATTTGGATAAATGGACAACATGGATGAAATGAAATAAAGGACTTGGATCTTAAGCTAGTTGGAAAATGTTAATTATGGAATGCATATAAATGAAATGAAATGCAACCCTAATAAGTACAAATGAAGTCTAGTCATCTTGTATACAAATATTTAAAGTGCTTGTTTTCATCATTAAGCTTTTAAAATGTTTGCAAGGAAATACAAGCATCTAGGTATAATTAAACCGAGATGACCCAAGTATCTCTTACATGGATTTTGATTTAGCAAGTTAATACAAGCATCTAAGTATAATTGAACCAAGATGACCTAAGTATTGGTTGCATGCATCAACAGACAAGGATTGTACTCTTTCATGCTTAGACTTATAGTGTCCTTGATGATCTTTTGTTGATCATGTCATTAGATAAGTCTTCACATTACTAAATATTAATCCACAAACATTAAACAAATGAAAATAATCATGCCCCATCATACCCCCTCTAGTCTTGGACATCCTCGAGTAGCATAGGAAACATGATAATGAAAATCAAGACATATGACACACTTATAATAGCCATTAAATCTTCTCACCATAGATATGTTTTCTTGTCATAATAGATATAACTATCTTGATATTTTAGGCAAGTTGTTGTCTCATATCGGTTAATGTATTGTGTCAAGATTTTGTTTAAAAGATTATTGTTAGGTTGTTTGTTGTTTGAAGATCGTATCGTGATCCAGATAGTTATTCTCTAGATTGTGGAACTTAAGAATCCAATTCTATAACTAGGTCAAGGATTTTGCCCCCAGTCAAGTAAAGGACATACTTATTATGGATGAAAATATATGAATGAACTGATAAAAGACTTGATGGGATGGGTTCTAAGGGATTGACCTAGTGCCTCGGGGGCTCATCGATGATGGCCTTGCCTATGTGAAAGTAGAGAGGCAAAGTAGTTAGACCATGTAGACTCTATGTGACTTAAGACCTAGGGGGTGGGAAGCCTCAGGGGCTCATTGATGATGGCCTTGCCTATGTTAAAGATCAAAGGCAATGTAGTTTGACCATGCAGACTCTGACACTAGTGATGGATGATTGGATGGAATGCAAAAGATTATGATAAGATGAGAGGTATGGATGAAATCCTCAGGGGCACATCAAAGATGGCCTTGCCTATGTGAAAGATTAGAGGTGATGTAGTTCAACCATAACACTAACATTGGCTATGGAGTTATGATATACAACTGGATGAATGAACGATTGGATGAATAACTTTATTGGATAAGATGGATACAAGTTATTTGGTAAGATGATAAAAGCGAACAAGTAACAAACCATGATAAGCATTTATGATGCGGTATAGGGATGCGAGACAAAAGATGGATGAAAACTAAAATCCTAAAAGATGGAGGAAGCGGTTTATCACAAATAGAACATGTTTCTAGGTTTTCACTATTTTCTTTTATTGCACCATTTTTTTAATTCCCTTGCATTTGGGTTAAACTAGGTATAAAACTTTTGAAGATGCATACTATTGATAGGATCATCTAATAGCTCACCTTCTGATGTTGCTAACTAGTATGCTCTTGATCCATAAGCAACAATGATTACATCAGGACCAAGCTGATTTGGTTCAAACTTGCCCTTCTTTTCTCTATCCTGTTGATTTTTGGGATTTTCCTTCAGAACTAGGTCACCAACCTAAAAAACTTTGGGCTTCACTCTATAATTGTAGCTTCTTGACATCCGTTTCTGATAGGTCTTAAGGTGATTAAAAGTATTTTTTCATCTTTCCTCCAACAACTCTAACTCTTGAAGTCTAGAAACTTGATACTCTTTATCATTTATTAAACCCTTTAATGATACTTGTAGAGAGGGTAATTCGACCTTGATAGGCAAGATTACTTCTGAGCCATAGACTAGGGCATAGGGTGTTACACCTATGGGTGTACAAATACTGGTACAATAGGCCCACAAGGTGGGATTTAGTTGTACATGAATCACGGCTGGCATCATTGACTATCTTTTTTAATATTTTCAAGATTGTTTTATTAGCTGCCTCTGCCTAACCATTTCCTTGGGGATAATATGGTGTGGAGAAATGGTGTTGGATATGGAACTTGTCGCAGAGCTTTTGGACATCCTAATTTTTGAAAGGTCTTCCATTATCAGTGATAATGCATAGAGGAATGCCATAACAACAAATGATATAGTTCAGGATAAATGAAGCAATTTTCTTACCTATGACATTGACTAATGGTACGACTTCAATCCATTTAGTGAAATACTCAGTGATGGTTATTATGAATTTGTGACCATTGGATGAAGAGGGATGGATCTTTCCCCACAAGGTCAAGTCCCCATTGGCAAAAAAGCTAAGTAGTTAATGGTTGTAGTTCTTGTGTTGGTGCATGTATGAGATTCCCATGGATCTGACATTTCTTGCACTTCTTCACAAAATGATAAGAATCAATTTCCATACTTGGCCAGTAGTATCCCATACGCATAAGTTTCTTAGCCAAGGTAGGACCACTAGAGTGTGTTCTACAAATACTTTCATGAACTTCCCTTAGACAGTTTGATATTCCTCACTTTCTAGACAACTAAGGAGAGTACCATCAAGACCTCATCCATAAAGGGTGTTGGCAATTATAGTATAACGAGCAGCTTGATGGATAAAAGTTCTTCATTGATTATTTGATAGGTCAATGGGTAATGTGTTATCTTTGAGGTAGGTATAGATGTTTCCATACAAAGGAGAATCAGATCCTACTATTTGACATATAATCATTGTTTTAGGGTCATCATATGTGGGATTAGACAATGGCTCCACTAAGAACTCATAATGCGATTGATTTTCAAGTATATCTAGGAGTGAGGCAATGGTTGCCATGGCATCTGTAGCTTTATTCTCTAGTCTAGGTATTTGTTCAAAAGAAATCACAATAAAATACACTTTGAAGTCATCTACCATATGCTTGTAAGGTATTAAGTCATCACCCTTGGTCTAATAATCATCATTTACCTGATTGATGACTAGTTATGAATCTTTGTAAACATGCAACTCTTAAACTTTCCACTCTACAGCCATCTTGAGACCAATGACCAATGCTTCATATTCTGCCATGTTGTTGGTGAAAGGGAATAATATTCTATATGATTTTGGTATAGTATCACCTTGTGGTGTCACCAACAAAAGGTCCGCTCCTGACCCATGCTATGTATATGATCCATCAAAATATAGCTTCCATGCTTGAGTTGTTATGTTGAAGATGGATTCATCTAGAAACTTGAAACTTAATATATTTTCATCATCTAGTGGTGCATCTTTGAGCTGATCCGCAATCACTTGACCTTTTATTGCCTTTCTATCCACATATTCAATGTCAAATTGACTGAGGATCATAACCCACTTTGCCAATATCCCTGTCAAAGCTGCCTTACTCAGTAAATATTTCAATGGATCTAGTTTGGCTACTAGCTTAATTGAATGGGTTAGCATATAATGTCTTAGCTTTTGAGATGCAAAGACTATGGAAATACATGCTTTCTCAAAAGGTGTATATTGTAATTCATAGCCTACTAAGGTCTGACAGATGTAATGTATAGCTCTTTCTTTTCCTTCATAATCCTATTGTGCTAGTAGAGCTCCTAGAGCGGTTGTTGTAGCTGAAATATAAAGCAATAATCATTTTCCTTGAATTGGTGGCATCAATATTGGTGGATTCATCAGATATTCTTTCAAGAGTTTAAAATCTTGTTCACACATCTCATCCCATTTGAAAGGAATGTTTATGTGAATTAGATGAGTGAAAGGATGAGTTTTGTCAGCTAACTATGAGATAAACCAACGGATGGACTACAACTTTCCTTGTAATGATCTCAATTGACTGATATTTTTAGGAGGTGGCATTTCCATGATAGCTTTCACTTTTGTAGGATCCACCTCAATTCCCTTTGCTGACACTATGTTTCTTAAAAGCTTGCCTGATGTGACTCCAAATACACACTTCTTTGGATTTAAATGAATATTGAATTGCTCTAGTCTCTGAAAGATCTTGTCTAATAAATGCAGATGTTCTTCCCATGTGAGTGATTTTCCTAGAACATCATCCACATAATCTTTCATAATAATGTGCATCATATCATGGAAAATGGTGGTCATTTCTCTCTGGTAAGTAGCTCCTGCATTTTTCAACCCAAATGATATGATATTCCAACAATATGTACCCCATGGACATGTGAAGGTAGTTTTGTGCTGGTCTTTTGGTGTAATTTTGATCTGATTATACCCAGAAAACCTATCCATTAGAGATAACATAGTGTGTCCTATTGTTAGATCGACAATTATGTCTATATTGGGAAAAGGAAAATCATCCTTGGGGCATTCTTTATTCAAATTTGTAAAATCTATGCAAGGTCCCATTTGTGCATATTAAGTTTGCATCCTCTTGTCTGGTTTAGAAATAGGAACAATGTTGGAAATCCATTTAGGATAATTAATTTATTTAATAAAACCTACATCCAACAACTTCTTCAACTCTTATTTGACTAAAAGTGCTATATACGGATGCATTTTTCTCAACTTTTGCTTCATTGGTTTAATGCCTGGAGCTACCAATAAATGATGCATGATGAGATATGGATCAAGGCCAGGCATATCCACATAGGACCAAGAAAAATTAATCTACCTCTCTTTAAAGAATTTGATTAATTCTTTCTTTTCTTTCTCTGATAAAGATTCTACCAAATGAATTATTTTCGGCCTATCATCTATACCAATATTCACTAGTTCTACTGGTTCTATTAAAACTAAAGACCTCTCCTGATGTGTATTGTTGGGGAGAGTGTAAAGCCTTTCATCCTTTGGCACCTTAGAGAGGTTTTCACCATCAGATGCGCCCTTTATTTTATTTTTTTATGATCTAATATTGCTGCAAAGTGGTTTTCTCCATTAGATCCATTTTTTATTCTTATATTTTTGGGATTGAAAGGCTTTGCACTTTGTCCAACATAAGCCACATTATTAAGTTCTATAGTGAAGCCAAATTCATGATCTCTTGAAGGTGGATGATCCCTAAGTTCTAGATAGTCAATAATAGCATCATCATTTTGAAAGGTATCTAGTTCGGGGGCCTCTTGTTGTTCCCAATCTATAAGTTCAGGATGTACTAGTGGAAGAGGATCATCTAGTTAGTTTGACTCAAGGGTAATAATGGTTAGGATGGAAGAGTTCTATGGTTTATGAGGATATCTACAAAGTCTAAAATATTACTCTCATCAGGATTATCTATCACTGAGATATCTGACCTTGCTCTTGGGACTCACTCTCAATATTTTGTGAATCGAATTCTAATGGTCTAGACCTCAAACTTTTTCCCTCATGGTATGTGTTGGTAGAGTTATGTGTTTAAACTACATCAATATGCTTATCTTCACAAGATAACTCAGAAAGACTTTCCCATTCCCCTTCGTTAGAATCTGTTTCACTTTCCTCTTGCAATTTGTGAATTTGCTCTACTAGATTGGTAGTAGCCTTTTTTATGGTCTTTCCTTTATACCCTAGACCTTTAGTTTCTTAGGCCGATACTAAAGAAGGTTATATGGGTTCAATAATTTCTTCTTTTCTCAAGCCTATGGGACTGTGACCATCATATCCAATTTTCTACAAAATTGTGAAACCCATGCCATATTGTTCTATTGGTAATTTTGGTTTTTGTTCTTGTGACTTGGATTCATTTTCTTTGTCTTGGTATAACCATTGGAGGATGTCTTTCTCTTCACTTTCCTCTGATAGATTTCCCCATTTTACAAAAGGACCTTCAAGGTGCTTCAATGATTATTGTTTGGATATGGATAGTTTGCCATGGGATTTGGGTAAAGGAGGTAATTGTACGATACAAGATTGTTCAATGGAATATTCTCCAATACTTTTGTCCTTGAGCTTGACTTTCACTTCAGCGGATTTGAATGTAGAAGCTAGTGAGCTTAGATCGACATGGGATGTGGAGTGTGAGGCTTCTATTGCAAGTATGTTCCTAATTAGTGTTATCATTGATGTCAACATATCTATGTTGTCATTGGTGTCAACTGTGCTCTTACTTTGTTGAAGATATTGAGAAAATTAGCCCCTCCGGTGATAACAATGTGTTGCAATAGAAACACTGCATTATAGGCAGAAGAATGGTCCAGAAGAATACTCCACATTTCTTGTAGAATAAATATGTTTGCCTGTGGATTGGAAGTTATTTAGAAGCTTGGCTGAAGATGTTAAATTCTGAGTTTGAGCCTCTAGTATGAAGAATTGAGTGAGTTATGTTCACCAGAGTGAAAATAGATTTTTCTATGTGTTGGATGGTGATAGGGAGAAAGTGTTTTTCTCTGCATTCCTCTGTATTGAAGTATTTTGGTCTGCGGTTCTAGAAGTAAGTATGTGATGATACTAAATGCCAAGTGTAATGGTTCGTGATTTGGTTGTCTGCAAGCTATCTTTTATTCATAATAATGGCTGGCAGTGTTGTTCTTGTGCTACAGTTTAAAGAATCTTGTTGATAGAGTTGTTAGAGATCATGAGGTTGTTCCTGGTGATTATAATGTGCTTGTGGATGTCTCTTGATCATACTCCTACATTTGGATTGGTCCGCAAGGTGTAATTTAGATTGTGCATGAAGCATGTTCTTGAGAATACTTGTGTTAACATCAGTCTTGGTCAACCTGGTTGAATTCATCACTTGCGAAGATGCATCAAAGATTGTGATAGCATGTTGTAGTGTGGAAGATTGTGTTTGAGTCCTAGCTAAGGCATGGCATGATTCACATACATTATTACATCTTTTCCTTAGCTAAATTTGTATTAGGTCCAGACCTATTTTATGTATGTTTGTTATGCCAACCTTAGAGATTATTCCAATGGTTCATGATTGTAATACCGACTTTGATGATCATTCTAAGGTTGATGTAATGTATAAATACTTGTAATTGAGTTGTGAAAATGTATCAAAGTGAGAAGATGGGAAGATAAAGTGAAGTAAAGTAGCAGAGCAGAGCAGAGGTGTTTGTACTTCAATGGGACTGAGCCTTGGCATGAAGTAGATGTTGTTATCTTAGTTCAACCCTTCAGTAGTGAGCCTTCTTTTGGCAGTGACCCACCCTTTGGTAGTGAGCCATCCATAGGCAGTGAGCCTTTCTTTACAATGAGAAATTTGGGAAGTGCACCCTATAGGTAGTGAGCCTCTAATTTTTGGTATTGATATAACATATATTTCTGTGGGCTAACACCCACCATAGTTCTTCCCTTTTAGTGTTTTCCACATAAAACATTTGATGTCTCTTGTGTTGATTATGCTTTTGTGTTGAGCTTCTCATTTTATGCTTTCATGGTTATACTAAATATAAGTGATTGATGAGTTGACGATTGAAATTGGTTAAAAGTTTTAGGACAAATGATTCACCCCCCCTCTCAGTTGTCCAGTGCAGTTCAACAATTCATATTAGAGCCAGGTTCCTCTAAAGAAAGTCTAATAGCTTGAGGAAGATTTGGGATGTCTTATAAGAAGGAAGCTCCACATTTTCATGGCACAAATTATGCTCTTTGGAAGGAATGAATGAAAAGCCATCTCCTTTGTCTTGGTTATAAAGTATGGAAAGCTATAGAAGAAAAATATACCATGCCTCCAAATGGTTTGATGACTAAACATGAAATCAAAGAATATGAGGTGAATGTCAAAGCAAATGATGCTCTACTAAGTTCCTTAAGTGATTTTGTGCTAACAAAAGTTGTGGACCTTGAAACTACAAATGAGGTATGGGATAAGCTAAAAAATCTGTATGAAGGAGATGATTCTGTAAAAGAAACCAAGCTACAAAGTCTGAAAGTGAAGTATGGGGGTTTAAAGATGAATGAATATGAAAACATAACAACTTTTATGCAAAGAGTTGATGAACTTGTCACTGGAATAAAAGGTATGGGAGGAACTTTCAGTGATAAGGAAGTTGTGATGAAAATTCTCAACTCTCTACCAAAGTCATATCGTCACAAGAAGGCTGCAATTGAGAAATTCATGACTATGAAAACTATTGATAGAGATTAGTTGCTTGGAAAGCTTACAGCCTTTGAGATGAGAGAATTTGGTGATGCCCTGCCTAAAGTTGAATCAACTTTTAAAGATAGTACTTTAGCAGAGATCTCCAAAGCTGAGAAATACAAGGTGGATGATGACTTTGATGAAATTGAAGCCAACTTTGTTGACAGGCTTCAAAGAGGTTTTGGTAAGTTCAAAGGTAAATTACCTTTCAAATGTTTCTCTTGTGGTAAAGTAGGTCCTTATGCCTCCAGATGTCCTGAAAGAATTGAAAGAAATAGAAAGAAACATGAGAGAAGGCCTAGAGTCCCAAAGAAATGCTACTATTTCAGAGATTTTGATGATGAAGGGGTGACTCATGATGAATCTAATGATGCTAACACTAGTGCAATTGAATGCATGTTTATTGCTATTAAAGAAGATCATGTGTCTACTAATTCTGCTAGCAATGTGAAGGATGAAAAATTAGTAGAAGAAAGTGCTTTGGCTATTCAGGTTGATAAAGATAAGGATGAATGGATTATTGATAGTGGATGCTCACATCACATGACTAGTGACAAGAGTAAGATTGTAAGTTTGGAAAAGTATGATGGAGGACTGGTTAGGTTTGGAGATAATGCAGCTGGTAAGATTTGTGGAGAGGATCTATTTCATTTGATTGAAAGCATGATACTGATAATGTTCTATATGTTAAGGGCTTGAAGCATAATCTTTTGAGTGTTGGTCAGATGTGTGACAAAGGATATGATCTGAGATTCAAACATAATAGGTGCAAGATCATGGAAATTTTTGGAACTGTGATTGTTACTGGTAAGAAAACAAAAGGTAATATCTATCAATTTAAAGGAACTAATGATTATTGTTTATTGGGTTAGGCAGATGAAAGTTGGTTATGACATAGAAGGATATGTCACATAAACTTTGATAATCTGATAAAGATAACCTTAGGTCAGATTGTGAGAGATTTACCAAAACTTGTAAAACCATCCAACACAATCTGCAAGGAATGTTAGTTAGGGAAGAAAACAAGAACAAGCTTCAAGAACAAAGAGAAATTCTCTGCCAATTTGCTAGATCTAGTGCATACATATCTCTATGGTCCTACATGGGTGAGAAGCCTACAAGGTGACAAGTACTTCATGTTGCTTATTGATGATTATTCTAGAATGACTTGGGTTACTTTTCTAAGAGACAAATTAGAAGCCCTAGAGAAATTCAAATCCTTCAAGGGAATGGTTGATAATGAAATAGATTTGAAGATCAAATGTTTGAGGTCTGATAGAGGAGGTGAGTTCACATCAAATGCATTCAACATTTTCTGTGAAGAGCATGGGATAAAGAGAGTTTCTACACCTAGAACTCCTGAGCCGAATGGAGTTATGGAAAGGAAAAATAGGATAGTTCAAGAGGCTGCTAGGACTATGATGAAGGAAGTAGATCTATCAGAAGTATTTTGGAAAGAGGCTATTCATACTGCTATCTACATCAAAAATAGAGTTCAAGTGAAAGTTAATGGTAATCAAACTCCTTATGAATTATGGTATGGAAAAATTCCTACAGTAAAATATGTCAAAGTCTTTGGAAGCAAATGCTATGTCAGGATAGATGAAGATCTAGGAAAGTTTGATACAAGATGTGATGAAGGAATCTTTCTTGGATACTCTACCAAGAGTAAGGCTTACTAGTGCTACAACAAAAGGCTCAAAAAGATTGTTGAAAGTGCAAATGTGAAGGTAGATGAAAGTAAAGAAAGAATATCATCTACCTGAGTTGTTATGAACCAGATGAACCTATGACTATATAGAAATTGATGGGAAAGATGAGCAAGAAGATAGTCAGGATGAAGAAGAGGCTCTAGAAAGTGTTGTTAAGACTCCCAGGGATGTAAGGATCAATCATTCTAAAGATCAGATTATAGGTAACAAGAACAAAGGTGTACTAACAAGAAAAAGAGTTGTAGAAGAACAAGTAAATTACTCTGTGCTTTCAAAGATTAAACCAAAAAGAGTGAATGAAGCTTGCAATGATAAAAAATGAGTAAAGGCAATGTCGGGAGAACTACTATAGATAGAGAAGAATGAAACTTGGGAATTAGTTCCTAGACCTGCTGACAAAAATGTTATTGGAACTAAATGGGTCTTCAGGAACAAGTTGAATGAAAATGGAGAAGTTGTAAGGAATAAAGCAAGACTTGTGTGCAAAGGATATTCTCAAATTGAAGAGATAGATTTTGTAGAAACCTTTTCCCCAGTAGCTTGGATAGAAGCAATCAGAATGTTCCTAGAATTTGCAGCCCACAAAGATTTTAAAGTATATGAAATGGCTGTGAAATCTACCTTCCTGAATGGTGAATTAGAAGAGGAAGTATACATTTAGAAACTAGAGGGATTTTAATTGTCAAATCAAGGTGATATGGTATGCAAGTTGATGAAAGCATTATATGGACTCAAACATGCTCCTAGATCATGGTATGCAAGGTTGGACATGTATTTATTGCAATTAGGATTCAGTACAGGTACTGCAGATAGCAATCTATACTTCAAAATCAATGATGATCAGATCTTGATTGTTGAGGTCTTTGTTGATGATATTATCTTTGGAGGAAATGAAGGTATGTACATAAGGAATAACGGTGAGATGAAGAGTGAATTTGAAATGTCCATGTTTGGTGAAATGAATTTCTTTCTAGGTCTGCAAATTAATCAATTAGATAAAGGAATCTTCATATATCAGTCTAAGTATGTGAAATAGCTATTGAAGAATTTTGGGATGGAAGACTCTAAGCCGGTACATGTACTCCCATGGTGACTAGTTGCAATTTGAGCAAAGCTGATGAATCATCTAAGGCTGATTAGAAAAAATATAGATCCATGATTGGAGGATTGCTTTATCTAACTCAAAACAGACCTGACAGTATGCATGCAGTTTATCTTGTTGCAAGGTTTCAAGCTAATTCAAGAGAATCTCATGTGATGGAAGTTAAGAGAATACTGAGATATTTGAAAGGTGCTCCAGATTATGGCTTAAGGTATTGTTATCACTGGGAATTGCACCCGTATGCAAGGCTAGAAACGCTCTACAATTCCATGTAACATAGGACTAATTTCAGGTTGTGGGTGCCCTATAATTAAATTAGACCTCTAGATTGTGGGCTGGTTCCCTTCAAATGTTCTATTGGAATGTATGTATTTTGTTTTAGAAAAAGGAAGAAAGAAACTATATGAAATAAAAATTGTAAAATTCAGTGATGCACCTAAGTTCGATAATAATATGCAATTTGGCTCACAATATAACTTCAAAAATCTTACTTTCACACAATCCAATCTTGGCATAAATATCACAAAAGTGATTCTAAGGAAGGCTTGAAAACAAGCTTTCTATAAAGGAAATGGTTTTTCACAACATAAAAGGACTACTTCTGGGTAACAAAACCTAAGACCTGTGATGATTATATGCTTAATGCTGCAAGAAAGAAAGTGAGACAATAATTTTAGAAGTTTAATGGTTAAACATGGCAAAATTTCATCAAATCACTTCAAATAATCTGCACTAAATGGAAAGCTAACTAATTGATCTCAAAAGAACAAATGAAATACTGCAAAAAGACAAAAATAGAACCTGTAACCTGCTGATCTCTGAATAAAACTATAAAAATGAGCTACAAGAATTCTCCAATCTGTCTGAATCAGAATGAGAATCAAGAACTAACTCCATAATAAATAAAGTTTCACAATATATAGAAAAGATAGGTCAAAAAAATGACCTATAGACAACTGGAATTTGAACCTCAGTTATCTCAAAATAGCACATGCATAAAATGATAACTGATTCCCGTGCAAGCCCTAAAATCATGCATAAAACACCTCCAAACTGATGGGAAAAAAGATATAGTGTCAAAACTGGTGTTGGTCCATGCACCAATGAAAAGGAGTGTTTGACTCAAGGTGAACTTCTCATATACCTCCTCAATCTACTCCTCAAACTGCTTCTAACTGAAAGCTCAAACTAATGACTTAATCCCCCTTATCACTCCATGCATAAGTCAAAAATAACTTATATCTTCACCAATCCATGCAATGCAATGACAAGAATAATATTCAATAAATGAATATTCCATCCAAGTCCTCTTGTGTGCTATAAATGACTTATACTTTTTTTTGAATAATTTATTTAAGGTATTATTAGAACCATTTGTGTAATTGTCCTAATAATATCTTTAATAAATTATAATATATTTTACTATTTATAACATAAGTCAAAAAACCTTACATCTCCCTTTGACTATACATCCTTACCATGCAATAAGTCAAAAATACCTTTATTACTCCATGCACAAATACATTCACCATGTAAAACAATGAACTCCATAATAGGCCCCTGCCACCTTGCATGCATATTTGTCTTCACACCCGTGTCTTCATATGATGATTCCTAAAAAGGCATAAGGAATATTCTCCTTTGGCCATACAAAGTCTAATGTTGACCTCAAGGTAATGAGCATCATGTTTGACTAAAATAGTTGACATTAGAAGGAAAGGGGTTTTGCATCATTAAAAAAAAACACAAGGCATTAAGGTATAAGTCTTACCCTTATTTCTACCAACCACCTTTGTCATCTCTTACACCCCTTCTGTCGGCCACTCCATTTAATAATCACTGGGAAACACATCCTTTGAAGTTTTAACCTTGGTCAACAAATAGATTTAGTAATGATGTTTGGCATTTTATGGGTCAAACATGAGAAATGAGAAAGAAGGTTTGAACAAAAAGAAAGAAACCGTAATGCTTAATCATTTTTCACTTGTCTTCATCATACCGTCCATTGCTCTGAAACTCCATTGCTCTTTAGGGTTTGATTACTCTGCATTTTCTCAATCTCCTTGGGCTCTCTGTGTTTGAACTTTATGACTTCTTTACACTTCTTTGAGTGAGAAGATATGATGGCGAATGGTGAGTGTTGCACATGTTTGGTTTTATGCTGGCATTTCTTCATTTTCCTAAAGCATTCTTGGCTCTATGGCCGCGGCCATACATTTATTTCTTTCTGCAGGTTCCTTGACAATATGCATTGTTTCTTTTTGTGTGTTTATCTTGAAACCCTTACAAATGTGAGAAAAAGATAAGAAAGACCTCAAAAAGGAGGCTGCGAGTATGCCATCCTTCTTCCTCTATAATCTGGAGGTAAACTACCGACTCTTCTTACTTTCTTCAAGCTCTTTCATCACTGTATCTTGAAAACGATAATGAGGGTTTTGTAATTTTGGTCCATTATGAGCCCTCCTGGCTATGGCCATACATTTACTTTTCTTTTAGTAGTGCTCATTTCACTAGAAGCCAAAAATGAAATAAGGGTTTCAAGATTTTTAACATAATGATTTCATTCTTTCTACACAGTAACTCTCTTGTTGTGGCCATGGTAGTATATCCATCTCTGTAGCATTTATTTCACTGTATGATGGAAAAATGGGATAAGGGTTTCAAAAAATTTGAGACAAGGGTTTCATTCTTTTTATGAGGTTTTCACTTCTTGATGAAATACTGTAGGAACTGTCACTTTTTAAAACTGGGTATAAAGTTACCCATTAATGCACAACTGAGATATACATATTTCACTGTGTGATAGAAATCTTTAGACTCCTTTCTATGATGGCAAAAATGTATACCCTTTTGCATGCACTAAACTTTGAATACTCTATTTTGTACACACTGAATTTCTTCTTGTTGGCTGTTATCCTTTGAGTGATGTGCGTATAATGAGAAACCTTCCTCCTAGCTCCATAAAAAATGTTGCATATGGATAGAAGTAGCTACCTTTTGATGCTTGATTGTATCATGATTACCAATTTATATGGAACTGCTTCAGTCCTTCCTCATTACAAAGTATGAATGTTTGAACAATGTGGCATCAAGTCTAAATATCATGTAGCATATAGATTTCTTTTATCAACTGCTTTCTGAATGTTGAGGCTGCCTTATCTGTATCTGCTTTCTTGATACATGGCTTTGTAATAGCATTTGTCCACACTGTATTTCTTTAACAATCAGTCATTCATGGCTTTTTGATCTCATCTTGCATAGTCATTATGAAAATACTTCTGGATTTCAAAGCATGATATGTTTGGATATCATCCACTTCAATGGTGAAAACACCTCATGAGCAGTTTTACATTTAATTTACAATAGAGTGGTAAATATTTGTCCTATTTTTATTGGCCTAGACTAGGTTTTAAACTATTGAAGTTGATGATGTTTAGAATTGAATGATTGCTGCCTCATGTGTGACTATGGGATCACTGTTGTCTTCATTAGCATTTGGCTGTGGCATTCATTAGATACTACTCTTGACTATCTTTGTCCATGCTTACTGCTCCTCCTATAGCATACATATCATGCCTTTGATCTCCTCTTTTAGTCCTTTATCATGGAAAAGATTTGTCATAACTGTGTCATTCAGAAACAATGGCATATGATATACTGACTGCTTGTCTTGTGCCTCTATCAACATCATCACTGTGGCATTTAGCTTATCATGCCTTTCTATTGTTTCTCCTCCTTCATTGATGTGGTATTCAATTTCAAGATTGTTCTACTCCTATTGATGGACATGGAAGTTGTGACCTATTTCTGACTGTAATTGCTTACACAAGCCACTTCATGATCAATGTCATGACTATTCATAGTAAATGTGACTGCACTTGTTTAACCTTTTGCAAGGTATCTCTCTTTGTGGCATTTGTTGACTGTAGCATGATGTCTTTTAACTATTCCAAGGCATGTAATAAGGCTTGTTTCTCTAATACATTGATGAGATTGTGATCGTGCCATGACTTCCATGTGTCACTTGACTATCTAAATGTTGAACATTTGATTATATTGGGACTGTGGCAGCTACTTGGGAATATAGGCTCTCTGTTGATGACCTAATCATATGGAATTTTGACTTGGCTGTTTCATCTTGAATGCTATGACATAGCTATTCCACATATATTGTTTCATGATATTGATCATCCTGTAGCTGCCTGAATAATGTATTTATTTGAGATAGCTGTCCTAGTTACAAACACATGACTACTCTATGCATGATGAATGTTTATTAAACAATGATTGTCCTATGCATTTGCTGATGGTTGTACTTATATCTATTCATTCTTCTCTCATTTCTTAAGTCTGATTTTGCAAGTGTGACCTAAAACATGACAAAAAAATGGTATTCTGATAATGATATGGAAAAGATAAAAATACCTTATGTGACTGTAACCTGATTTCTACACTTTGTCAACCTAACTCAGTCATGTTAATCTAATTTACTCCAATCAGCTGTAATAATGTCATGATGACATAACTTTTCTGCAAGTTGATTAGATGATGCATAATGTAGCTTGGAATAATGCATCCTGTCTTTTTTGATACTCTTTTCAAATGAAAAGAAAACATGTTGGGCTCAAACCCTTGTGGGAGCCATATTTAATCCACATGTTTATTTGTTATCAAATCAACAACAATACTTGTCCTATACTTGCACAGTGAACAAACAAGTTAGCATAAAAATATACCTAATAGTATTGATTGATCTTCTTCATGATTTCTTCCTGATTTGTGTCATATATCTAATCTGATCCCTCATATGAATGCATGATGTGATAAGTAGATGTATCTATTTGATAAAAGCATGTGATAACTTAAAACATCCAAAGCCCTAACAGGGCTATCCCCAAAATTTTATAGGTTCAACTAATGATGGAGCTGAAAATAAAGACTGAAGACTAAAGACCAACATCGACAAACAACCTTCTTGCTCAGGCAATGATGGATGTTTCATTTTATCATGTGTTCATTTCTTTTCTTATATCAAACAGATATATAGCTTGCATGTCTACAATTGCTCAGTCTAGTTACTCCCATGGCTTGTGTGGGACACATTTCAACACTTCTTTTAAGCACGATCAGTTAATTTCTCTGATGCATATGATGTATATGTATTTCTTTTTCAATCAATGCATGAGATAAAGTAATAGATACTTGAATGTATGTTCAAAACATGACATGAAATAATAGTTCAATACAAATATCTTTCTTTCTTTTATCCAAATTGATTAAATGAATAATCAATCTAACTTATAACTCCTAAAAGATAACATGATGCAAAACAACTATATTTTATGAATGACTGATACCTTGGCAATTCTATTCTTTTGTCATGATAACTCACTAGTCTTGATTAGACTGATGGGTTATCCTGTCAACTGATTCTCTTTCTTTACTCTTGTCAAGATATCAACCTGTTCAAAAGATGCTTAACTTTGAAGTTTTCTTTTATACCGTCTAAACAATTACACTTAGGTCAAACTAATTTTAAGTGTGAACAAAAAATTAGTAACATTTCTGGTGACCTCTCAGGGGTGTTTGCCTGCTAAACAACTTAGAACCAGTAGCCTTTGCAATTCCATTGGGCATACAGTCTTTTCTGTCTTAAACTTAGAGAATTTTTGCAACTCACACTAACTGAACACAACAACAGCAACTAACTGAAAATTGAAACTAAATTGATTTACATAAAACAAAATCAGCAACATGTGCAAAAGCACTTCTTGAAAACAAAACAACAATAAATGAAACTAAATATGCAAAAGCACTTATTTGCAGAATGAGGCTACGTTCCTAGTAGCATAACTTGAGGTGAATCCCATTAATTGGGATTGGAAACACCTCACCATCTAACTTAGCAAGCTAGAATGCATTGTGTTGTTTGCATTTTGTTATTATGTATGATCCATCCCACATTGCATCAAACTTTGTATGTTGTCCTGGTGTGCTCTTCAACTCATTCCATTTGAAAACTAGATCACCTTCTTTATGAACTCTTGGTACTACCCTTTTATCGAATGTCCTTTTCATTTGGGCCTGGTGTGATTCCAATGTTTTCAAGGCCTCCTTCTTGATTTCTTCAAATTTAATCAATTGTACAAGCTTGATTTCCATTGGCTGTTCTTCAAGTAACTCTAGCTCTTTTATGTAACTAAGTGTTGGTAGCTCCACAGTTATTGGTAACTTGGCTTCTTTTCCATATGTAAGCACATACGGTGAATTACCTGTTGATCTTTTAGGTGTAATCCTATCAGCCCATAATGCTAACTTTAACTTATCATGCCAAGACCTCTGATTTTCATCAACTATTTTCTTTATGATCTTAATCAGATTTTTACTAGTTGATTCAGCCTGTCCATTACCTTGAGGGCAATAATTTAATGAAGTATTCAGAAATATGTTGTTTTTGACAGACCAATCAAACATTCTTAATCCAATAAATGATAAAGCATTATCTGAAATAATAGAGTCAGGAGTTCCAAACTTGGACACTAGATCTTGATAAAAATTTAGGACTGATGTTTCGTTAGCATCTTTCAAAGCAACTGCTTTAGTCCATTTAGTGAAATAATCAATAGCAATCAAAATCCACTTGTGTCCTTGGCTTGAAGGTGCATTAATGGGGCCAATGAGGTCCAATCCCCACTTGCCAAATGGTTGTTCCACTTGAATTTGATGCAAAGGCATTGCTGCCAGTCTTTGTTTACTGGAAAATCTGAACACTTTAGACATTTCTTTACCCACTCATGAGCATCTTTGAACATGTCAGGCCAATAGTAACCATCTCTCATAACTTTTAGAGCTGTTGTTCTAGCTACAAAATGACCTCTAGAAGGTCCATCATGAAATTCCTCTAGAATCTTTTGAGTTTGATTTGGTTGTACACATCTCAGCAAAATGTTATTAAAGTCTCTTTTATAAAGAATCACATCAATTATAGCATAAGGAATTACCTGTAATGTGTAATATCTTCTTTTAGATCTATCTAGGCCTTGTGGACAATCGCCAGTGTGCAGATAATGGATCATATCATGCACCGAACTTGTAGGGGGGTCTGGGACAATAGCTGTTTCATTGTTTTGAAGCACCGTCTTAGCTTCTCCTTCAAGTTTTTTGTTGTATTTTTTATTTTCTGCAAGCTGTTCACACAGTCCTTTGCCTTGGACCAGCTTGGTGACCTTAATTTGTATGTCATATTCCATGACCTTGGTTATCCACCTTGCTCTTTTATCACTTAAATCCTTATTGAGCAAAAATTCTTTCACTATGGGGTGAGCAACCATTAACTGAATTCTATATTTGACACCATATGTTTGAACTTCTTTAGGCTTCTAATAACAACTAATACATGCTTTTCAACAAAATAATATCTTACCTCATAGTCATGTAGAACTTGGATGAAAAATGCCACAGGCTGTTCCATTCCTTCATTGTTCTACTGACAAAGCATAGCTGAAATAGTATCCACACTGACAAATGCATATAAAATGAAATCTTTATCAAAATTTGGATTTATAAGAGTGGGAGCAGAAAAAAGTGCCTCCTTTATTTCTTCAAAGATCTGCCTTCCTTCTTTGGTCCAACTAAAAGGAATATTCTTCTTCAGCATTGCTGTAAGAGGTTGTAAAAGTGCTGCTATGTTAGGAATAAACCTTCTTACAAAATTAATTCTTCCCAAAAAGCTCTGTAAGCCTTTCTTGTTAAAAACTAAATGGAGTTTCAAAAAAATAAATGTAATAGAGCCTATGATAGGCATACTCATATAGTGGAGATCAAAAATAGGTAGTTTCTTTTAGTGGTCTGTAGTCATAAAGTGTATGACAGTCTTAGAATAGAAAAAAATAGTCTATTTTTTAGTAAAAAAAATAGTTTTTAGGAAAAAATCAGAATTTATCTATTTTAAGCCTCTTCCCATGATGGGAATATGGAGATAAGGCTATAAACAAATGGAAAAGAATTGTAAAAGGCAGACTGGTCAAATTTTATGGTGAGTTGAAGAAGTTTAAATGAAAGAAAATGAAGGGAAAAGACTGTTTTGCTGTCCCTAACACAATTTTCTGTATTTTTGCTGTTCCTCTTCATTTTACTCAGGCCGTACAGTACTGTTTGGATTTCTATTGCATAGGATGTTGAAGTGGATTGATCTATCTTTGTTTTGGACTAGGTTGCAAGAATTTAAATGGAGATTGAAGCATGTTTAAACCATTTTCTTTGAAACTGCCCTGCTGTTTTTCCAGTTTTTTTACTGTTTTGTTGCTGTTCCTCATGCTTGTACCCAACTGTACAAGACTTTCAAGAGTGAAAATGAATATGTCTATGTAGAGGGTCGAGTTACCTTTCTTTTAATCCTAGTTGGAGGTATTTTCATCATCGTTGGTGCATGTTATAGCCATTTTGTCAAAACTACTCTAGTTTGCTAGCTTTTTAGGGGTTTAAGGAAACCGATGAGGATTTGGATGTTATCCACAGCTTAAAACCCCCAAATTGATTTTTTTGGCTTGGATTAGTCTATCAAATGTTGTTTGTTTGCATGCAGGTCCAGGAGAGCAGGTCCAAGGTGTTTTTGATGACTTTAAGCCTCAAAATCCTATGTTCTAAGCCACATAACATGACATGAGGAGTGATTTTGGAAGAAATAGAAGTGGAGAGACCTAAGAACCCAAGGGACAGCATATTCAGACCATTTACAACCTATATTAAACCTTAGAGAAGGAGGAAGAGTGTGGAAGGAGGTTTGGGCATAGTTGCCTTACAAATTCGGCCTAATTAGCCCTTCCTAAAAAGAGGACAGTCATTTTTTGAGGCACACGTTCCAAAGAAACCTATATTGCATGTTTGATATGTTGTGTAACTACATAATGGGTACTCAAAAAGGTGTTTCTTTAGTGGGTTTGTAATGTCTAGTGAAAGTTATGCCTTGAAAACCTTAGAAATAGGGCTACAAGGAAGTAAGTGGGTTTGTGAAGGAAGTGGTATAAGGAGGTACCCCCAGTACATTTTGTGAGTTTTGTGAGCTTGGAGCAGTCAAACCTAGTTGATCTAGGGTCCCTAGAAAGTTTGGGAAGGTTCCCATGTGTATGAACCTACAAATGGTGTCATTATGCTATGTTGAAGCAATGGAGAGTGAGTAGACAGTCTTGTCCTGTTTGATGTCAAGTGTTGCTGTTTGGTCCACTGAGGCCTAGAAGAGTTGTTTGCCCTACCATACCCTCTATCCTCTTCCTCCTGTGTTGTTAGTTTGATCCCTTTGTGGTTTGTGTTTAGTCACCTCTGCATCAAATTGGTATCAGAGCACAGTTAGTAGGTCTGTGAAGTGTTGTGTTGAAGAGGCCATTTATCAAGATGCCTCCAAGAGGGAGAACCATGGCTCAGGAGATGAATGAGCTAAAAGAGAAACATGCTAGAGAGTTGAGGGAGTTGAAAGAAATAATGGCTACCCTAGAACAAAATCAGAGAAGAGGAGTGGCTCTAGGTGAAGAGATTGAGTCTGAAGAAGAAGAAGAAGTTGAGTATGAAGATGTGGAAGAAGAGTTAGACCTTGAGGATTAGAGGATGGTAAAGTTGCTGAGGGCAGTAAAAGAAGACAAGAAAAAGATAAAGATAGATGTGCCAAAGTATGGAGGAAGCCTGAATGATGAAGAGTTGTTAGATTGGGTTGCAACATTAGACAACCACTTTGAGTGTGAAGAAGTTCCTAAGGATCAGAAAGTGAAGATTGCAAAGACCAAGCTGATAGGTCATGCTTTGTTATGGTGGGATTATCAGTAGATAGAGAGAAGAAAGCAAGGAAAGGCAAAGATTGTCTCATGGGACAAGATGGTAGCAAAAATCAAAGGTAAATTCTTGCCTAAAGATTATGAAGTTCAAATGTTTAAGAAGCTTCAAAGTTTAAGGCAAAAGGAAATGGATGTTAAGACATACACTGAATAGTTTTACAAGTTGAGTATAAGGTCTGGTCAAAATGAAACTGAAGTGCAAAAGGTTGCAAGGTATATTGGTGGTTTGTGATTTAACATGCAGGATGAACTAGTGTTGGCAAATCCAAGGAGTGTTGAAGACTATTACCAGATGGCAGTTAGAGTGGAAGAGAAGCTAAAAAGGAGACAAGATAAGTCAGCCAGAGGCAGAGGAAATACCTCTAGAGGTAGAGGATCTTTCAATACAAAGCAAGTTAATGAGAGTCAAGAAGACATGAACAAGGCACCAGGACAAGGTGCTGATTTCAAACAAGGACAGAGTGCAGATTTTAGAGATAGAGGTAGAGGAAGATTTGGTGGTGGAATGAGTACAAATACCTTTGTAGGTAAGTGTTATAATTGCCAAGAGTTTGGGCACCCAGCATATAAATGCCCTGAGAAACAAAATTTTTCAAGTGATGGTGAGAGGAAGAGTGAGAGAAGGACTCAATTAGTCCAAGAAGAAGAGTGTGGTAGTTCTAGTTACACAAGGTGTGATGCTGAAGCAGGAGAAGCATTGATGCTAAGAGAAAGAGCACTACTGAAGACCTCTAGAGAGAAGGAGTTGATTCAGAGGAGAGCATTGTTTGGAACAAATTGCAAAAGCAAGAACAAGGTAGGTAAAGTTATAGTGGATTCTGGTTGTACTGACAATATGGTGTCAAGTGACATGGTGGACAAACTGAAGTTAAAGAAAGTTCCTAGGGAAGTTCCCTATAAAATTTCTTGGGTGAGTGATCATCAGTCCATTTTAGTGACTGAGCAAGCATTAGTTGAGTTTAAGATTGGAGCATATGAGGATAGAGTACTTTGTGACATCCTACCAATCGATTGTTGTCATGTGATACTGGGAAGACCTTGGCAATTTGATAGGTTTGCAGTCTATGATGGAAGAGCTAATACCTTCACTATCAAGAAGGATGAGAAGAATTTTGTGCTACTACCATTAGGGGAGCAGTCAAGAACAACAAGTATGATTATGTTTGGCAAGAAGGAGTTAGTGATGTTTCAGGAGAGTGCAAACAGGGAGTGTGCAGCCTTTTCAAGGCATGAAGTTGTTGAGACAGGAAAGAGTAAGTATGGACCTGATTTGCAGCCAGTTATGAGGAGAAATATCCTCATGTGGAAGAAGGAGGAGAGTGAAAATGAGAAGTGTAAGAGTGTAGAGCCTGTGGTAAGGAAAGAAGTGAGTGAAGGAGTCTTAGTAGGGGCAATCATGTGCCCTGTAGTAAAGAAAAGACAGCCAAGAGAAGTTGGTGCAACAGTTGACAAGATAACAAGGACAGTGAACACACAAGTTGCAGGCCTGATAGAGGTTGAGAAAGATAATGATAGTGGAAAGAATAGTATGAGATGGTGGTGTGAACAAGGAGTTGAGAAGACAATAGAGAGAAGCATAGTTTCTGATGAAAGTAACAAGGTCAGAAGACCAAGAGTGGGACAGTCCACAAAGAGTGCATATGGTCAAACAACAAGAAATGCTGGCAAGCATGCCATGGATAGAAAAGATGGACCTGATGAAGACAAGCATGGAGCAATGAAGGACAATTTGCAAGAATATTTCCAAGGGACTTGGAAAAGTTTCAAGTTAGGCTGTATGGTGTAGTGCACCTAGGACATTTTATGTCTTTTATTTAAAATGTTAGTGTTAAAAACTAAATGGAGTTTCAAAAAAATAAATGTAATAGAGCCTATGATAGGCATACTCATATAGTGGAGATCAAAAATAGGTAGTTTCTTTTAGTGGTCTGTAGTCATAAAGTGTATGACATTCTTAGAATAGAAAAAAATAGTCTATTTTTTAGTAACAATAGTTTTTAGGAAAAAATCAGAATTTATCTATTTTAAGCCTCTTCCCACGATGGGAATATGGAGATAAGGCTATAAAAAAATGGAAAAGGATTGTAAAAGGTAGAGTGGTTGAATTTTATGGTGAGTTGAAGAAGTTTAAATGAAACAAAATGAAGGGAAAAGACTGTTTTACTGTCCCTAACACAAATTTTCTGTATTTTTGCTGTTCCTCTTCATTTTACTTAGGCCATACAGTACTGTTTGGATTTCACTTGCATAGGATGTTGAAGTGGATTGACCTATCTTTTTTTTGGACCAGGTTGCAAGAATTTAAATGGAGATTGAAGCATGTTTAAACCGTTTTCCTTGAAACTGCCCTACTGTTTTTCCAGTTTTTTTACTGTTTTGTTGTTGTTCCTCATACTTGTACCCAACCGTACAAGACTTTTGAGAGTGAAAATGAATATGGCTGTGTAGAGGGTCGAGTTACCTTTCTTTTAAGCCTAGTTGTAGGTGTTTTCATCATCGTTGGTGCATGTTATAGCCATTTTGTCAAAATTGCTCTAGTTTGCTAGCTTTTTAGGGGTTTAAGGAAATCGATGAGGATTTGGATGTTCTCCACAACTTAAAACCCCCAAATTAATTTTTTTGGCTTGCATTAGTCTATAAAATGTTGTTTGTTTGCATGCAGGTCCAGGAGAGCAGGTCCAAGGTGTTTTTGATGACTTTAAGCCTCAAAACCCTATGTTCTAAGCCACATAGCATGACATGAGGAGTGATTTTGGAAGAAACAGAAGTGGAGAGACCTAAGAACCCAACGGAAAACATATTTAGACCATTTACAACTTGTATTAAACCTTGGAGAAGGAGGGAAGAGTGTGGAAGGAGGTTTGGGCATAGTTGCTTTACAAATTAGGCCTAATTAGCCCTTGCCAAAAAGAGGACAGTCATTTTTTGAGGCACACGTTCCAAAGAAACCTATGTTACATGTTTGATATGTTGTGTAACGCCATAATGGGTACTCAAAAAGGTGTTTCTTTAGTGGGTTGGTAATGTCTAGTGAAAGTTATGCCTTGAAAACCTCAGAAATAGGGCTACAAGGAAGTGAGTGGGTTTGTGAAGGAAGTGGTATAAGGAGGTACCCCCAATACATTTTGTGAGTTTTGTGAGCTTGGGGTAGTCAAACCTAGTTGATCTAGGGTCCCTAGAAAGGTTGGGAAGGTTCCCATGTGTATGAACCTACAAATGGTGTCATTATGCTATGTTGAAGCAATGGAGAGTGAGCGGATAGTCTTGTCCTGTTTGATGTCAAGTGTTGCTGTTTGGTCCACTGAGGCCTAGAAGCGTTGTTTGCCCTACCATCACCTCTATCCTCTTCCTCCTGTGTTGTTAGTTTGATCCCTTTGTGGTCTGTGTTTAGTCACCTCTGCATCAATCCACACTGACAAATGCATATAAAATGAAATCTTTATCAAAATTTGGATTTATCAGAATGGGAACAGCAACAAGTGCCTCCTTTATTTCTTCAAAGCTTTGCTTTCCTTCTTTGGTCCAACTAAAAGGAATATTCTTCTTCAGCATTGCTGTAAGAGGTTGTAAAAGTGTTGCTATGTTAGGAATAAACCTTCTTACAAAATTTATTCTTCCCAAAAAGCTCTGTAAGCCTTTCTTATGTGTAGGAAGAGGTAATGCCAATATTGCAGTGATTCTTTCAGGAACAATTGATATTCCATCTTTAGACACTATGTGTCCTGAGAGTTTGCCTTCATAAACAAAGAAAATACTCTTCCTTGGGTTTAGTGATACCCCAAATTCTTTACATCTTTCAAAGATTAGTCTTAAATGATGAAAATGATCTTTAGCTTTTTTAGAAAAAATAGTCACATCATCTAAGTATACAAGCACAATTTTATTAATCAGACCTTGAAATGCCATGTCCATTGCTCTCTGAAATGTTGCACCTACATTTGATAAGCCAAATTGCATCTTTTTGTATGCTAGTGTGCCCCATTTTGTAGTAAAAGCTATCTTGTACTGATCTTCATTTTTTACAAGAATTTGGTTATAACCTGAATAACCATCCAATAAAGAGAATCTTTTTGATCCAGAAACAACCTACAATATCTGCTCCATAGATGGTAAAGGATAATGATCCTTTAAAGATGCTCTGTTTAAATCACAGAAATCAACACATAATCTGATTTCCCCATTCTTTTTTCTGATAGGAACCAAGTTGGAAACCCATGAAGTATGTTTGATAGGAAAAATGATATTACCTTCAATGAGTTTATTAAGTTTGATCTTCATAAGCACTTCCAACTTAGGATTTAGTGGCCTTTGCTTCTGTCTGATAGGTTTTGCTTTGGGTTCAAGCTCTATTTTGTGTTGACCAAACTCTGGGTTGAAACCTTTTAGATCTCCATATTCCCATTCAATATGTCACTAAACTCTTGACAAAGCTGGATGAATGCTTGCTACTCCTCTTTTGTACATATCTTTCCTAGCTTGAGTAACTTTCCTTTAAAGATCTCAATGGGCTCATAATGCTCTTGCTTTACTGATAAGCTGGCCTTGTCTTTTCTTACCTGATCATTAGTATTAAAGATAGATTCCAAGGTCACTAAGCCCTTGGGTAGCTTGTTTGATCTTAACCGAAGTATTTGACCATCATATTGCTATACAAATTTCTACTGATTACCTATAGAAAATTCAACCATTAAGAAATTTACAATCTGTTCATCACTATCAAACACTTGCCAACTGACATTATTATCTGGGACTGATGGTCTAACAACAACTTTGACATATAAAGGAGAGTGAATATTCTTCATTTCAACAGGAATATCATATTCAACTCCTATCGCAGCTAATTTGTCAGCTTTCTTGTTATTAGTTCTAGGTATAGATATCATATTAAATGCATCAAATTCTTCTATCATGTCCCAAACTCTATGCTTATATAATTTCAGCAAGTCATTTTTTGTAGCAGCAAGGTTTCTAACTTGTTTAACCACTAACTCACTATCCCCAAAAACTTTTAAACACTTGATTTTTCTTTTTCTTGCCCATTCTAGCCCATGAACTAAAGCCTCATATTCAACTGAGTTGTTAGAACAGCTAAAAGCAAATCTAAAGGATAAATAATATTTCTCACCTATAGGAGAAACTAAAACAGCCCCTCCCCCAGCTCCTACCTTGCTTCTAGAACCATCAAAATAAAGTTCCCAAACATTATTTTTAGATTTAATAGTTTGTTGTTTCTCTTCTTTAATCAAATTTGGAATAACTGTATTATTCTCTTGAATCATATACACACCAAGGCCCATCTCATCCATTTTCTCAAAAGGATCTGTTTCAATGTTCTCTACTACCCATTGATCTAAAACTATATCTGGAATTCCCTCTAAAGGTGTACTTGGGTCTTGAATGGGAATCAGATCTTCTTGATAAAAAATGGAAAGGTTGGCATTTATGGAACTTCGTGTGTGAGGTTCTAGGTGATCTTTGGCTAATGGTTCAGAATTGATTGTAACCCTAGTTCCATATCTAGTTCTGAAGAATAAATATGTAAAATCAAATGATAAATATCCTCCTAACCTTGCTGTAAAATCTCTTGATAAGCAAATAGCAAAGGTAGGTGGTAGATCAATGACATAAATGTCCTGATATATAACAAAGTTTGGATAGGCATGCAAAGTAAGGCCTAAATTTTTTAAAATTCCAACTGCACTCACCTCAGTTCCATCCATTTGTACAACACCTCTAACAATAGGTTGATTTTTCAGTCCTAACTTATCAGCTAGTTGTTTTGGCATAACTGAGATGCTGGCTCTTGAATCTATCATGCAATTATGTACTAGATAGTCACCTACAATTAGGGTGACATAAATGGTGGAGGTTTGCCTACTAGTTTAGGTTGTTCTACTCTTTTTTCTGCCTCATTTGCAAAGCATAATCTGAGGTTGATGTGTTTTTTGTATTTCATTTGATAAAGGTAACTGAGATAATGCATTTTGTAACAAATCCTTTTATCTTGGAATGTGTAAAGCATCTAAAATAGACATGCTTACTGTGCCTTTTTCATATGATCCAAAATATTGAAAGCAAGATGACTAACCTTTTTTTGTACTTTTGGGACAGCAACATCTAGTTGGTCTTTAGCTGGCTGTTTATTTTCTGTAGTTGGCTGCCTTGACAAAATATGCAAATCCTTTGATGTAGAAGCTTGATTCTATTCATTCTGAGTTGTAGAAACTATACTTTTACCTTTATCAGCTTGCTGATTTGCATTTCCAGCTTTATGTTTACCAGTATCAGCTTACTGATTTGTAGTTCCAGCCTATTGTTGCAAGTCAACAACTCTCTTTTTTGATCTTGTGTTTGCTGCAATATTAGTAAAAGATTGCTTTTGACCTGGCAACTGATTTACACCACAAAATTCATTAGCCTGCCAATTCATTAAAGCTATATCAGGATTAACATACTGAGTCTAAATATCTAGCTGGCTGTTTACATCACTTGCTAAATTTTTAGTAGTAGCATAGTTATTCTGTACCATCAAAGCTTGACTTACTATACCATTTGGGCAAGTGGCTTGATTATGAGGTTGATTGTTGGGGTAACACCATGCATAATCCTAAACCATGTTATTCTGTATAGGTACTATCTCTTTTGATGTACTAGCAGCATTTGGATTATACTGTTGATTTGGCCTATTGTTGTATTTTCTCCTTTGACCCTGATAATTTGCCTGATAACCAGGTCTATTTGCTTGGTAAGGGGCTACTTGGTAAGATCTATTATTCTAGTTTGTTTGAATTTTTAGGCTTACTAAATCATTGCTCACAATCTACAATATTTTTGCTATACTTTGCTGGTTTTCTTTCAACTCTTGAAACTCAGAATGAATGGGATCTGTACTATTCTTTGCATTTGCTTGATAACCAAAATATGATATTGATGAAATATGTGGGGCTAAAATTGGAATAAAAGGCTGTATATCTTGAAAAATTAGCACTGGAGGCCTAGGTGCTATTTTACTAGCTTGTATTAAACTATTTTCTACTCTTATTGCAATATCAAAAGCAGCTGGTAAAGTTACCCCCCATAGATTGTATCATAACAGCAATATTAGAATTTAATGCCCTCAAATAATACAAAAAAGCATGCTCTGGTGATGGTTTCACTGTTTCTGGGATTCTATTCCATGTTTTCCGAAATATGAAATTAAAATCTGTCATTTACTCTTGTGGAGCCCTCTTAATAGTAGTCATTTGTTCAACTCATGATAAATGATCAAATTTATCCTAAAATTGCCTATTCAAAGTAGCACCTAACTCATCTCAAGATCTAATTGAATTAACTCTTAATCCTCTAAACCATTGAAGAGCTTTACCTTTTAGTGATGCTACCAATAGCCTGATTGCAATGTTTTCCTCGGTAATGTGATGAATAGAACACAAAGAAGCCGTATATCTGATATGTTCAATGGGTGTAGTCCCATCTCCTATGAAACTTGGTAAACTCTTCAATGCAGCCATTGGTATGTCATCATGCTAATTCAAATTCAAAGGGTTGCCTCCATTAAATAAAACAAAAGGCTGATTTCAAGGTGGTGGTGGATTTCTTCCACTTCCTCCAGCTCCTCTGAGAGGTGGTAATACTCCTCCAACTCCTCCACTAGGTGGAATAGGTCCTCCTCCTCCTCCTCCTAGTAAAGACATTGGAGTAGGTAGAATTTGAGCTGGTGTTTGGACTAAAACTACTTGAAATATTTCTTGTAACATAGGTTCTTCTTCCATAAACTCAAGAAGAAGAGGTTCCTCTTGGAAAATAGGAATCTGCTCTCTTGGACTTGCTGGTGGAGAACTATGAAATTCTGATGATGAACTTACAAATAACAAATTTTGGTGTGAAGCAAACTCTGGATGTGTACTTGACAGATCTAAAACAACTGATAAATCTATTGTGTTGAATTCTTTATCTACTTTTATTCTCCTCTTTGGTGGAGATAGCTACTTATGCCTCTTCTCAGAATCTTCACTTGACCTTGTTTAATATTTTTTCATAGGCTGCAAGATCTAATCTATAAAACTAAATTATTAGAGTCACCAGGTACTTGATAATGAACATCTAAAAGGCTAGAATTCTGTTGTTCATACCAAAAACAACAAAAGAAAATAAGTTCTTTTGAACTGAGAATCAGTTCAATGTCCCACTAGGCGTGCCAAATATTGTTATCAATGGGAATTCACCCATATGCAAGGCTAGAAAAGCTCTACAATTCTGTGTAATAGGGGACTAATTTCAGGTTGTGGGTGCCCTATAATGAAATTAGACCTCTAGATTGTGGGCTGGTTACCTTCAAATGTTCTATTGGAATGTATGTATTTTGTTTTGGAAAAAGGAAGAAAGAAACTATATGAAATGAAAATTATAAAATTCGGTGATGCACCTAAGTTGGATAATAATATGCAATTTGGCTCACAATATAACTTCAGAAATCTTACTTTCACACAATCCAATCTTGGCATAAATATCACAAAAGTGATTCTAAGGAAGGCTTGAAAATAGGCTTTCTATGAAGGAAATGGTTTTTCACAACACAAAAGGACTACTTCCAGTTAACACAACCTAAGACCTGTGATGATTATATGCTTAATGCTGCAAGCAAGAAAGTGACACAATAATTTTAAAGGTTTAATGGTTAAACATAGCAAAATTTTATCAAATCACTTCAAATAATTAGCACTAAATGGAAAGGTAACTAATTGATCTCAAAAGAACAAAGGAAATACTACAAAAAGATAAAAATAGAACTTGTAACCTATCGATCTCTCAGTAAAACTATAAAAATGAGCTACAAGAATTCTCAAATCTGTCTGAATTAGAATGAGAATCAAGAACTAACTCAATAATGAATGAATTTTTACAATATAGAGAAAAGATAGGTAAAAAAAATGACCTATAGACAACTGGAATTTGAACCTCAGTTATCTCAAAATAGCACATACATTTATAAAATGATAATTGATTCCCGTGCAAGCCCTGAAATCATGCAAAAAAACCTACAAACTGATTAGAAAAGAGATATAATGTGTTAAAACTGGTGTTGGTCCATGTACCAATGAAAAGGAGTGTCTGATTCAAGGTGAACTGCTCATATATAACTCCTCAATCTGCTCCTCAAACTGCTTCTAACTAAAAGCTCAAACTGATGACTTAATCCCTCTTATCACTCATGCATAAGTCAAAAATAACTTATATCTTCACCAATCCATGCAATGCAATGGCAAGAATAATATTCAATAAATGAATATTCGATCCAAGTCCTCTTGTGTGCTATGAATTTGGATGATCTTATTAAATCCATGGATAAGTAAGGAGAGATTCTTCCTCCTTAGTTTTTGTTTTTATATTGATGATACTTTGCTACTCTGTATTAACTATCTTAGTCTGTAGTTGTTGTTTATGATGTTTATGCTGGGAAAACAAGGTTTGATGTATCTGTTTTGAGGCACTTTTGTGCTGTCTGCCTCTATGGCTCTTTTTGCTTTCTGTAAGGGTTCGGCCCCTTGTTTAGCCGCCTTATATTATCAAAAACATAAGTAAAAAAACTTTATATCTCCCTTTGACTATACATCCCTACAATGTAATAAGTCGAAAATACCCTTATTACTCCATGCACAAGTACATTCACCATGTAAAACAATGAACTCCAATAATAGGCCCCTGCCACCTTGCATGTATATTTGTCTTCACACATGTGTCTTCATATGATGATTCCTAAAAAGGCATAAGGAATATTCTACTTTGGCCATGCAAAGTCTAATTTCAACCTCAAGGTAATGAGCATCATATTTGACTAAAATAGTCGACATTAGAAGGAAAGGGGTTTTGCATCATTAAAAAAAGAAACACAAGGCATTAAGGTATAAGTCTTACCCTTATTTCTACCGACCACCTTTGTCATCTCTTACACCCCTTCTGTCGGCCACTCCATGTAATAATCACTAGGAAACACATCATTAGAAGTTTTGACCTCAGTCAACAAATAGATTTAGTAATGATGTTTGGCATTTTATGGGTCAAACATGAGAAATGAGAAAGAAGGGTCAAACAAAAAGAAAGAAACTGTAATGCTTAATCATTTTTCACTTGTCTTCATCATACTGGCCGCCGCTCTGCAACTCCATTGCTCTTTAGGGTTTGATTACTCTCTGCATTTTCTCCATCTCCTTGGGCTCTCAGTGTTTCAACTTTATGACTTCTTTACACTTCTTTGAGTGAGAAGATATGATGGTGACTGGTGAGTGTTGTGTGTTTGGTTTTATGCTAGTATTTCTTCATTTTTCTAAAGCATTCTTTCCTCTATGGTCATGGCCATACATTTATTTCCTTTTGTAGGTTCCTTGACAATATGCATTGTTTTTTTTTGTGTGTTTATCTTGAAACCCTTGTAAATGTGAGAAAAAGATAAGAAAGACCTCAAAAAGGAGGCTACAGGTATGCCATCCTTCTTCCTCTGCAATCTTGAGGTAAACTGTTGACTCTTCTTACTTTTGTTAGGCTCTTTCATCACTATATCTTGAAAAAGATAATGAGGGTTTTGTAATTTTGGTGTATTATGAGCCCTCTTGGCTATGGCCATGCATTTACTTTGCTTTCTGTAGTGCTCATTTCACTAGAAGCCAAAAATGAAATAAGGGTTTCAAGATTTTTTACATAATGATTTCATTCTTTCTACACATTAACTCTCCTGTCATGGCCATGGTAGTATATCCATCTCTGTAGCATTTATTTCACTGTATGATGGAAAAATGGGATAAGGGTTTCAAAAATTTTGTGACAAGGGTTTCATTCTTTTTATGAGGTTTTCACTTCTTGATGAAAGATTGTAGGAACTTTCATTTTTTTAAACTAGGTATAGCAAGAAATTACCCATTACTACACAACTAAGATATCCATATTTCACTGTGTGATAGAAATCTTTAGATTCCTTTCTGTGATGGCAAAAATGTATACCCTTCTGCATGCACTGAACTTTGAATACTCTATTTTGTACACATTGAATTTCTTCTTGTTGGTTGTCATCCTTTCAGTGTTGTGCATATGATGGGAAACCTTCCTCCCAGCTCCATAAAAAAATGTTGCATATGGATAGAAGTAGCTACCTTTTGATGCTTAAGTGTATCATGATTACCTATTTATATGGAACTACTTTAGTCCTTCCTCATTACAAAGTATGAATGTTTGAACAATGTGGCATCAAGTCTGAATATCCTGTAGCATATAGATTTCTTTTATCAACTACTTACTGAATCTTTAGGCTGCCTTATATGTATCTACTTTTTTGATACATGACATTGTAATAGCATTTGTCCACACTGTATTTCTTTAACAATCAGTCATTCATGGCTTTTTGATCTCATCTTACATAGTCATTATGAAAATACTTTTGGATTTCAAAGCATGATGTGTTTGGATATCATCCACTTCAATGGTGAACACCTCATGAGAAGTTTTACATTTAATTTACAATAGAGAGTGGTAAATATTTGTCCTATTTTCATTGGCCTAGACTAGGATTTAAACTGTTCAAGTTGGTGATGTTTAGAGTTGAATGATTGCTGCCTCATGTGTGACTGTGGGATCACTGTTCTCTTCATTAGTATTTGGCTGTGGCATTCTTTAGATACTACTCTTGATTGTCTTTGTGCATTTTCACTACTCCTCCTATAGCATACATATCATGTCTTTGATCTCCTCTTTCAGTCCTTTATCATGGTAAAGGTTTGTTATAACTTTGTCACTTAGAAACAATGGCATATGAGATAATGATTGCTTGTCTTTTGCCTCTGTCAACATCATCACTGTGGCATTTACCATATCATGTCTTTCTACTATTTCTACTCCATCATTGATGTGGTATTCACTTTCAACATTGTTCTACTCCTGTTGATGGAATGAAAGTTGTGATCTATTTCTGACTGTAATTTCTTGCACAAGCCACTTCATGATCACTGTCATGACTATTCATAGTAAATGTGACTGTACTTATTTAAACTTTTGCAAGGTATCTCTCTTTGTGGCATTTGCTGACTGTAGCATGATGTCTTTTCACTATTCCAAGGCATTTGATAAGGCTTGTTTCTCTAATACAATGATGAGATTGTGATCATGCCATGTCTTCCACGTGTCACTTGACTGTCTGAATGTTGAACATTTGATTATATTGGTACTGTGGCAACTACCTAGGAATATAGGCTCTCTGTTGATGACCTAAGCATATGGAATTTTGACTTGGCTGTTTCATCTTGAATGCTATGACATAGCTGTTCCACATATACTGTTTCATGATATTGATCATCCTGTAGCTTCCTAGATAATGTATCTATTTGAGATAGCTATTTTGGTTACAAACACATGACTACTCCTCTATGCATGATGAATGTTTATTGAACTATGACTGTCCTATGCATTTGCTGATGGCTATACTTATATCTATTCATTCTTCTGTCATTTCTTAAGTCTGATTTTGCAAATGTGACCTAAAACATGACAAAAAAATGGTATTCTGATAATGATATCGAAAAGATAAAATACCTTCTGTGATTGTAACTTAATTTCTGCACTTTGTCAACCTGACTCAGTCATGTTAATCTGATTTGCTCCAATCAGCTATAATAATGTCATGATGACATAACTTTTCTGCAAGTTGATTAGATGATCCATAATGTAGCTTGGAATGATGCATCCTGTCTTTTCTGATACTCTTTTCAAATGAAAAGAAAACATGCTAGGCTCAAACCCTTATGGGAGCTACATTTAATCCACATGTTTATTTATCTTCAAATCAACGATAATACTTGTCCTATACTTGCACAGTGAACAAACAAGTTAGCATAAAAATATAACTGATAGTATTGATTGATCTTCTTCACGATTTCTTCCTGATTTGTGTCATATATCTGATCTAATCCCTCAAATGAATGCATGATGTGACAAGTAGATGTATCTTCTTGATAAAGGATGTGATAACTTAAAACATCCGAAGCGCTAACAAGGTTGTCCCCAAAATTTTATAGGTTCAACTAATGATGGAGCTAAAAATAAAGACTGAAAACTGAAGACCGGCATCAACAAACAACCTTCTTGCTCAGGCAATGATGGATGTGTTCATTTTATCATGTGTTCATTTCTTTTCTTTTATCAAATAGATATATAGCTTGCATGTCTGCAATTGCTCAGTCTAGTTACTCCCACGGCTTGTGTGGGACACATTTGAACACTTCTTTTAAGCATGATCAATTAATTTCTCTTATGGATATGATGTATATGTATTTCTTTTTCAATCAATGCATGAGATAAAGTAACAGATACTTGAATGTATGTTCAAAACATGAAATGAAATAATAGTTCAATACAAATATATTTCTTTCTTTTATACAAACCTGATTAAATGAATAATCAATCTAACTTATAACTCCTGAAAGATAACATGATGCAAAACAACTGTATTTCTTGAATGACTGATACCTTGGTAATTCTATTCTCTTGTCAAGATAACTCATCAGTATTGATTAGACTGATGGGCTATCCTATCAACTGAATCTCTTTCTCTACTCTTGTCAAGATATCAACCTGTTCAAAATATGTATAACTTTAAAGTCTTCTTTTATACCTTCTGAACAATTACACTGAGGTCAAACAAATTTTAAGTGTGGACAAAAAATTAGTAACATGTATCCAAAGAACAATGATTTCACTCTCAGTACTTACATAGATGCAGATTGGCGCGTAGATGTTGATGACAGAAAAAGTAAAAGTGGAGGTGCCTTCTTCTAGAGTAGTAGATTGGTCTCATGGCTAAGCAAGAAACAAGATTTAATATCTTTGTCAACTACACAAGCATAGTATATTGTAGCAGCATGTTGTTGCACTCAAGTATTATGGATGAAGCAAACTTTGAAGGATAAGAGTTGTGTATGAAGATCCAATTACAATCTTTTGTGACAATACAAGTGCCATAACCATTTCAAAGAATCTAGTGATGCACTCAAGAACAAAGGACATATCAATTAGGTGTCACTTTTGAGAGAGAAGGTGACAGAGAATGAAGTAAAGTTGGAATATGTGTCCACAAAGGATTAGATTGCAGACATTTTCACTAAGTCTCTACCTAAAGATACCTTTGAGTATCTTAGAGAGAAGTTAGGGGTTATTACCCCTCTTGTCCTAAACTAAGATGCATAAGAATGCATCAATCGAGTGGATCTCAAAGTGTCATTCCTTGATCTGGATTGATGTTCTGAAGTCTACTTCTTAGGGGGAGTAGCTAAGTGTTTCTGGTAAAGTAAATGGATCAGAGAAGAAGCGTGCAAGTATGTGCCCTTTGCCATTGATGTCAAAGTGGGAGAGGAATCATGTGAAAAACCTAGGAGGGGAAAGAATGCAGATGTGTAAATAGAAAGGGGGAGAATTCTGTCTTGGTGGTCTTTTCAGTTTTTCACATCATATGTTGCCATCAATGACAAAGGGGAAGATTGTTGTATGTGCCTAATTAGTGTTGTCATTGATATCAACATATCTGTGTTGTCATTGGTGTCAACTTTACTCTTACTTTGTTGAGGATATTGACAAAATTATCCCCTCCGGTGATAACAATATGTTGTAGTAGAAATAGTGCATTACAGGCAGAAGAACAATCCAGAAGAATGCTCTGCATTTCCTGTAGAATAAATATCTTTGCCTGGGGATTGGAATTTATTTAGAAGCTTGGTTGAAGATGTCATATTTGAAGTTTGAGCCTCCAGTATGAAGAATTGAGTGAGTTATGTTCACCAGAGTGAAAACAACTTTTTCTGTGTGTTGGATGGTGACAGGGAGAAAGTGTTTTACTCCGCATTCCTCCACATTGAAGTATTTTGGTCTGTGGTTCTAGAAGTAAGTCATGTTTTACTCCGTATTCCTCCACATTGAAGTATTTTGGTCTCTGGTTCTAGAAGTAAGTCTTTGATGATGCTAAATACCTTCAAGTGTAATGGTTCATGATTTGGTAGTCCACAAGCTATCTTTTATTCATGAGAGTCACTGGCAGTGTTTTTCTTGTGCTCCAGTTTGAAGAATCTTGTTGATAGAGTTATTAGAGATTGTGTAGTTGTTCCTGGTGATTATAATGTACTTGTGGATGTCTCCTGATCATGCTCCTATATTCATATTGGTCTACAAGGTGTTTTAGATTGTACATGAAGCGTGTTCTTGAGAATACTTGTGTTAACATCAGTCTTAGTTGACCTGGTTGAATTCATCACTTGCAAAGATGCATCAAAGATTGTGATAGCATGTTGTAGCATGGAAGATTGTGTTTGAGTCCTAGCTAAGGCATGGCATGATCTGCATACATTCTTACATATTTTCCTTAGCTAAATTTGTATTAGGTATAGACCTATTTTATGTATGTATGTTATGCTGACATTGGAGATTGTTCCAACGGTTGATGATTGTAATGCCAACCTCGATGATCATTCCAAGGTTGATGTAGTGTATAAATACTTGTAATTGAGTCATGAAAATGTATCAAAGTGTGAAGATGTGAAGATAAAGTGAAGTATAGTAGCAGAGCAGAGCAGAGGTGTTTGCGCTTCAATGGAACTGAACCTTGGCCTGAAGTAGATGATGTTATCTCAGTTCAACCCTTTGGTAGTGAGCCTTCTTTTGGTAGTGAGCCACCCTTTGGAAATGAACCATCCATAGGCAGTGAGCCTTTCTCTACAGTGAGCAATTTGGGTAGTGATCCATGTAGGTAGTGAGCCTCTAATTTTCGGTATTGATATAACTTATATATTTCTTAGGGATAACACACATCGTGGTTTTCCCTTTTAGGGTTTTCCACATAAAAAATTTGGTGTCTCCTGTGTTGATTATGCTTTTGTGTTGAGCTTCTCATTTTATGCCTTCATGGTTATATCTGAATATAAGTGATTGATGAGTTGTTGATTGAAATTGGTTATAAGTTTTAGGACAATTGATTCACCTCCCTTCTTAGTTGTCTGGTGTAGTTCAATATCTTCATAGTTAGTGGGTATAATGATTTCAGGTTTGGTCTTGATGCTATTGCAATATTGAAATGGATCAGGATCACCCTGGACTATAATCTCTTGACCATTGTACAAGAATTTTATACATTGATGATAGGTAGATGGTACGACTTTCATTGCGTGAATCCAAGGCCATCCAAGGAGAATGTTATTGGCTAAATCCATGTCAAGGGCTTGACAAACTACATCTTTTTGAATTGGTCCCACTCTTATGGGGTAAGACAATAGTTCCTTTAGAAGCTCTTTCCTCTTCATCATATCCTTTGATAGTGATTTTCTTCTTTGAATCAACAACATTTTCAGAAAATGCCAATGCAAGGATTAATTTTAAGGTACATAATGTGTATGCAAGAAAAATCAAGTTTATAAGATCAAGCATTGCAAATAAAACCCAATCCTACCACCTCTAAAGAATCCATCTAAATGACACAAAATGAATGCAAATCAAAAGCAAAGTCACCTAGATCGCTTGATTCCTTGGTTGAAATTGTGGATTGCTTCTCAATAGTGAACAACCATAGTTTCCATAGTTGCAATGATAATGGATGATGTGCTCAAAATGCTCAATGGATGGTCAATATGCATGAGATGATAGTCTGGACATTTTCAAGATTATGTGGGATGATAATGAAATGAGGTGAGAGGGTGTTTATATAGCTCTCTACTAAGATTGATCAACAATGGAGATTAGGAAGCTACATGAATAGTTGAGATTGAACAAGAAGATTAGATGAATGTGTACAAGACAAGTGTCCATATGTAAAGCTTTTATTAAATGATTATAGTTGATTTGTTGGTTGGGATGTCAGGATTTTCTTGAACTATTGAACCATAGTCGGGAGGCATAAGGGGTTCATGAACTTGAAAAACTATCGACAATGAAGAAGGTTGGAGAGTTAGCTATTTTAGGAACTTTAGAACCTAGGTCAGTGATGATTGAGGTTCCATAAATTATACAATTCTTGACAATGCAGTTTAGTAAAGTTTCCAACTTCTTAAATCAAGTTCTCGATGAAAAGTGATTTTAATAAAATTTGAAATTTTACATTTTCACATTGCATTACACTTTAATAATAAAAAGATGATGGATTTATAAGTTTTCTCTGGGAAATTTATTAAAGAGAAAATTTGGTACCTCATAACATTTGAATGCTGCCTGGGATTGATGAAATAATGTGAAATAATTTCCCATTAACAATATCTTCAATTATTCATCTAAAACCATGCTTTGACCACAAAAGATGGAAAACTTCATAACTTCCACGTGGTAACTCCTTTTTTGTGAAATTTGGGCAGCATGAAGATTTGACACCATAGAGAAGAACCCAGAAAAATTTTAACTTTCACCAACACAAATGTCAAACTTTTGCTCTGTTTACAGATCACGAATGGGGAAATGTGAAGCTAAAAATTACTCAAACAAGAAGATGTTTAGGCATGAAAACTGGTTGGATTGGATGGAATAGAGTCAGAATCACACCTATAAGAGGATTTTACACCATCTAGCATAGCTTTTTAAATTCAATCATTTTAGTGATTTGGTAGTTTCAAAGGAGAATGTACTAAAATTTAAAAATTTTCAAGTTCAAATTTCAGGGTAATAGTACTAAAATTGATTTTCTTAGAATATAGTGCTTTTCTATTTTAAGGATTAGATGATGTGGATGATTGATTTTGAAACCAATTAAATCATTTTTGTATTTGATTTAGGATAGGACCTAGGTAAAATCACAAAGATATGTCACACTTTGGCCAACAAAATAGTTCATAGCGTGTCATTTTCGCACGAATCAATTTGGGGGTGAGATGATTTCACCCAAAAAAATGTAGTCGTTGTGTGGTGCATATGTGGCAAGCTATTTTCAGGTGAGTGAATTTGGGGGTGAGATGGTTTCACCCGAAATCATCTACTTAAAAATAAAAAAAGAAATGAAATCATGCAGTTAAAAACAAACAAAAAAATGATTTCGCCCCCAAATACTTTTGCCCCCAAATACATTCACCAGAAACTATCTATGTGGCATCTTACTTGGCATCCACCTCCTCATTTTCTAGGGTTTTCTGAAACTCTCAACTTAAACTGAATATTTCTTCAATTAGAATGGATTATTTCAAAAAAAAAAACCCCTTTTGTAGAGCTCTAAGTCTAGAATCCAAATATGATTTTTTTAAAATATTTTGATTAGTTTTAATATGTTTTTTTTTAAATTATTGCAAGTAGGTTGTTAAAATCAGAGATGACACTGATTAGAAATTAAAATATATATATATCAAAACACATCCAATTTTGTTCAAAATTATATGGTGAACTAGAGGAAAGAGTTCTCTTCAAAAGGGTATAATTAGTTTTGTGAAAATGATAAAAAAAATATACAAAAGTTGACATGGAATGGAAACTGTATACACCTAAAAATGACATGACTCTACTAAAATAAATATTTAAAATATTTATTTCATATTCACATTCCTCTATCAATAAATAAATAAATTTATTTATTTATTTGATTCATCTCCTCTCATTTAATTAAATAAATTACATTTATTTAATTAATTAAATTCATCTACATCAACTTCATTCTTCTAAATAATTAAATAATTTTAATTATTTAATTAAAACCTTTTATTCTTCCAAATTTAAATAAAATACAATTTTATTTAAATTAAAATCTTAAATCTCCACAAAAATAAAATATATTCAATATTTTATTTATTCCTCCAAATTATCTACAAGTAATTAAATAAATTCATTTATTTAATTATGCTTTCTTATCTTCAAAAATCCTTCTTATCTTCTAAAAATACATTCCTCTTGTCATACAAAAGCAAAAGCTGAGTTAAAGCAACTTTAAAGAAACTTTGCTCTTAAATTAGAAAAATAAATTCTAAATTAAGAAAATCAAAACTCATCCTCATCAACAGAGTAGTTAACTCAACAAAGCTGCTTTTTGAATGACACATGTCTTTCTTCCATTTGTTGCACGTTCCTCAACAATCCTCCTCCGTTGATCTTCTCATTTCTTCTCAACCATCGATCTTCTTCCACACAACTCTATAAATACAACCCTCTTCTTCTATCTTTCATATCCATCACTTGAGTAAACTTATGCTGTAGGAAATCTAGCGCGCCTTTGGCACCCCATCTCACATAGCACTTCATATCATCCATTTCCCTAGTGTGTTGAAGCTCATCTTCAATCACACAAAGTATCATATCCATTCTATTCTTGTCATCTTCAACAAGCAAGGGAGCATACGCTTCTGAGGGCTTCATATTATTATCAAGATCAAGAGCAGATAGGCGAGCAATGGAAGACGAAAGGTAAAGGGTTGTAAGTATCTTCATTTGTTATTTTAAAATCTCCTTTTCCTTCACATTCTATTGATGTATTGGGTTTGTTATTCATTTTGATTAATCTACATTTCACCCTTCACATTTTGGCACCCATCGTAGGGCCCTTGCCCCTTTATCTAATCAAAAATTGAGTTTTTCTAAGTGATGGGTCTGTACAGGTGCCGTACAGGGTTCTGACAGAGGCATTTGGCGCATTTATCCTCTCAAAGGGTGCTTCTACCTCCTATCGCGGCACACATAGTACTCCAGCACATCCAATCTCCAAGATGGTGCATCTACCTTCTATTTTGGTGCTTACGACACTACGACACATTTATCCTTTGAGACATCGCATTCGATTCCTATTCCAGCGCCTGCATCATATTGGTGCATATACCTTCTGAAACGATACTTTTGTACTATGTAACGACGCATTTGGTAGTTTAACACATTTGCACCTCATTACAATGTTTTTGACACCTGTCTTAGTGCTTTTGTATAATAGCGCATGCAAGTTCTGTTTCTCCGCATTCAGATTGCATAGCGGCGCTTCTATTCTGCAATGTTGTTTTAGGGTTTCATCTAATTTTTGTGTTTGAGCTAACATATGTTTTGCAGGATTAGAGGTTGGATTAGATCATTTTTAGCTACATTGATTAGTTCATTTAGACTAATTAAGGGAAAAAGTAACAAAAAAATGTATACATACAAAGTCCACATAGTCTTTAACGAGGAAGGAGAGTAACTGAACCACTTCTATCTTTGCATTGTTGCTTTCTTTCCTAGATTAGATCATTGCTATCTCAACAAACAAGAATGAAAATTGCTATGTCTTAAACACTTCAAAGTTAACAACCGCGTGAGTGCACAAGTAGAATAGCCCATTTAGTTTTTCTACTTTTAACTAGGTTTGGATTAATCAGTGTATTATGTGACTGTGAATGATAATAGGCTTATGCTCTCCCCTTAACTGGGTGACCAGAATGCCAGACTTGTCATTCCATTTGTTTAACCTTTAGAGGGGCCTGCCCTTGGATGCACGCCTGTCCAAGTGGGAACGACCCTGAGTGGTAATAGGCTAAAGCCAAGCCCTACCAAGCCACTTAAAATAAATTGTGCTTGAGGTGAAAACCTCCTACAACAAGTGCTACTGTGTTACACCAATGGCCAACCTCCCCCAAAACCCTCTAAGGCGTAACCCTTTGAGGCTGGGAGACTCCATAACAGAGGGTAGTGCTGCCGTATGTGTAACCACTCAAACGGTTGCCTTTACTATGAACCAATTGTTTATTAAGCCAAAAACCCCTATTTGTTGATGCAAAGGGCAGAGCTCTTGAAGCAGCCTTGATTCATGTGATTCTTAGTAGAGGTAGCAGGGACAATCCTAAGGTTTGGTGGGGGTATAAGCCTAAGGAAACCCAGATCTGGTATGCGTGAGAAGTAAGTGCCGTGGAGGGGAGCTGGTGCTACCAGATCCTGGAGCTACATGCTTTGAGTATGCACAACTAGAGGATTCAACGAATATTGTCCTATCCAGCCTAGGGTGTACTTGTTTTTAAGTCAAAATAGTCCAAAAATACAAAAAATAACAAAAGATAAAAATCATGAAAACTTCTATGTGTTTGCTGTGTCTTTGCCATAATTGAATATCAACTCTAAAAAATACCAAGTTTTCAAACCAAAAATAGGGAAAAACTTAAAAAATAGTTCCAAAATTATGCAAAACTAAGATAAAAACTAGAATTACACATTTGTCATGACCTGTTGCGCATTTGATCTGACTTTTAGCTCATTTAAACTCTATTACAGCGCATTTAAAACATTGCCAGTGTTGCGCATTTGATCCAACTTCTGGCACATTTACACTCTATTGCAGCGCATTTACCACTACGCATCCAATGCAGAAAGCAAATCTGTACCTTCCAAGAGTAAAATTTCAACTTTTCAAAAAACCATCTCAAATCTATCTCAATTTTTCAAAATCTGACTAAAATCATGCAAATCAAACATTTCCCTCTCCTTCCACATCATATCTGCTTTTCATCCAAAATCTCACCCAAAATTCTTCCAAAATCCAACAATGTTAAAACCAAGTTATTCTTAATCACATCACGTCTCAAACAAACCTAGTGAGTCTCCCCTATCAAGGATCACTTATCCTTTTCTTCGGAACTCTACTAGTGGATTGTGCTAGACTAGTCAACATCAAGTAAACAGATTTCTATTATCCTTACTTTGACTATCATTTTGCTCACCCAACCTTGTTTGACACCACCTAGATCTAAGAAGAACCTTGCTAAAAATCTTGTCACCATTCTAGCACCTTGCTCAAAATTTCACTTCATCCCATCTCTAGTCGCCACTTGCATGGTCTTAACACGATCTCAAAAATAAAAATAGATTGAAATGGCTAAGAAAACTGATCCAAACAGTCACAAAAGTGATGAAGAAATTTCTATGGAAGAGATCCTTCAAACGCAGCATGACCCAAAATTTCAACGCCTATTGGAAAAAGTACTTGCCCAAGACCCTACCAAATTCTTTTTACACCTAGCAAATCTAGGAGTCAAGCTCCCTAAAGATTATGACGTAGAGGCTCTAAAAGAAACTGAGGAAGAAAGAAACCTTGAGGGAAGTAGACATGAGGAAGAAACACCTTCAGACAAAAGAAAAACAACCACTGATGCTACAGATGCCCTAAGTCTAGTGAATCAACAAATCCAAGCTTTACAACAATAATTCGTAGACATGAAAATAGGAGCATCGACTAAACATTACACCCTAGAGGATATTTCACCATATCCTTTTGATAGGACCTTGGTCATGATACCTTTCCCCTCTAAATTTGAGGTTCCAAAATTTGATAAATATCGAGGAAAGGGTGATCCAAGGGACCACATTAGGGAGTTCAATGCTGCTTGCCTTGAGGTCGCGCATAATGACACTTACCTTATGCGACTATTTCCAAGAAGCTTGGGAGGACAAGCCATGGAGTGGTTATCTAGACTACCACCTGGCATTAAAACATTCAACGAACTTGTAGACAAATTTGTCACCCACTTCTCTTACAATATTGAGCACGACACCTCAATATTGGATCTTTGTAACACCAAACAAAAAGGTGGGGAATCTTTTGCCGCCTTCTTACAAAGATGGAGACAGTTAGCAAGCAAGTGCCCACACCAGATGCATGAAAAACAAATGATAGAAATGTTTGTGCACAACTTACAAACTGACTTGAGCTATCAGATTCAAATTCAATGTCCTACTTCCTTTAGCAAGGTCATTGAGATGGGTCTCATCATTGAAAAAGCTCTAATTGCCAAGGGTCAAATCAAGATATATAAACACTCCTAGTACCAACACCAACAATGACAAACCAGGATTCTAGATGAAAAACAAAAATGTTGTGAATGATGGGGTGGTGGATGCCAAGAATGCGGCACCTAAACAACTGATCTTCAATTTATCGGCTCCTCAAAACAACCCCCCACAAAATAAACCAAGGAACACTGAATCACGGTTTACCAACTTTCAACCTAGGAGAAAATTCACACCTTTGGGAGAATCATTGGAAATTGCCTTATGAAAGCTAATCACAAACAAGATCATAACACTTCCAACTGCGCGGGAGTATGAACCAAAGGTCAAACCTCATTGGTGGAATGACAATGACTTTTGTGAGTTTCATCGTAACAGAGGGCACAAAACCAATGATTGTATAGCACTCAAACACATGATCCAAGACTTGATCATTCAAAACAAGATATCCATTAACAAACATACCTCTAACAGTGATTATCAGGCATTCAAGGATCCTCTTCCCAACTATGAGTAGGGAGGACCTTCCAACAAAAATAACGGTGGCTCTAACAATGTAAATTACACAAACATCGGCTTTGACTATGTTGTTAACCATATCTTAGAAAGTGATTCACGCATCAATGTGATCACTATAAACAAGGATCCAGATTGTAATGTTGTCACCCATAGTAATAGAGTCACCCTTAGAGGAGCCTCCACCACTCTGGCTAATCAGTACAACATCTTGGATTAGCTACATAAGACATCTGCACATATCTCCATCCTCAAACTTCTGCGTCTATCCCCGTCTCATAGGGCCATTCTTGACAAAGCTTTAGCGGAAGCCTCCGTCCCTACAAACCTTGTTGAAGAACAATTCCAAACCATGGGAGGTCACATTACCTCACCTCATTCCCTATCATTCACTGAAAAGGATGATATGTCAATCACTCAACCCCATAATGCCTCTCTACACATCGAAGCCTTCATACACAAACACAAGATAAAGAGGGTCCTAATCAATGAAGGAGCTGGTTTGAATATTTACACCTTGAAGCTAATCCTTACATTGGGGTTTTCAGAGAAGGCTATAGATCCAAAAAAGAAAATCACTATCAAAGCCTATGATGAGGAGGAAAGAACTTCTAAGGGAATTGTTACTTTACCAATCAGAGTGGGACCTGTAGTAAAAGATGTGGCTTGCCAAGTCCTCGATATAGAGCTAGCGTATAACATTCTTCTTGGAAGACCATGGATACATGCTCTGAAAGTAGTACCTTCAACATACCATTAGTGTATCAAGTTCCCTTACGAATGTCAAGAGATCACCATTCAAGGTGACCCTAACCCATTTCAGTATTGCAACTCCATTCAGCCTAAACCTGAAGTTGTAATCCCAAATAACCATGCTTCTGCGTCATCCTCGTCTCGTATTGACCCAGCTTCACTTGCTTCCACTTTAGAAGCTTCTCAACCTAAACTCAAACTCAAAGACAAGGGCTTGGGTGAATACACAATCTCTCACTCCCTCTGCTTGGCACAGTTCCCCCTATCTCCAAGATCATATGGAAGATCCATTCTGAGCAAACCCAAAGTAGATAAAGATACCAAAGGACCATTTGTCAAATGGGGAAGCCTCAAAGAGGAGAGTGACAAAAAAGATATCCTGCAATGGTTATACAAGGATGAAGGCAGTTCATCGACACAACATGACCATCCCACTATACAAACTGCACAATATGGTCAAGGTTTCCAAATGCTACAAAGAATGGGGTATGAAGGACACGGTCCACTCGGTTCAAGAAAGGATGGTATCACTGAACCCATCCAACCTCATACCTTGATAGCCTGAGACACTACAGGGCTAGGATACACAGGAGCATCAAGAACCAACAGAGCAAATAAGAATAAAGGAAAACAACCAGAAACGTCTACTAGTAATCTGGTTGAGCAAATTCAACAACTGCAACTGAATAGTGAGACTGATTCCAATGAATATGAATGGGATAGCCTCTCTGAGCTATCTTGTGATGAAAAGGGCATCGATGTTGTCCACGAGTATGACCCAACCCATGCAAATGAGGAACAAGGTCCAAGGGCTAGAGCGCTAGAGGCCGACCCGCGTAATAACGATAGTGAAAATCATGAGGAAATAATGATACCTCCCTTGACGGATCCACTAACAAAGAGTACCATCACAAACTTCATCCGTGCTTTTAATAACTCTATCTTAACCATTAACACCATTAAACTAGACCAACCCAATGATCCCTTACCACTGGTACACCCCGAACTCATAGACTGGGACCTAGAAGGCACTACCCCTGAGCTTGATACCTTTGAGAATGATGAAGCCATCATAGACTATCTTGAGCTTAGAGATCATATACCCGCAGGAGACCACAGAGCTGGCTATGCTATAGAACTCAATGAGAAGGCCTATTTTGGAGAGAGTGCCAAGCCTTTTAGTCTCAAAAATATCAAAATAAAAGAAAGATCTAATGGTGAAAACCACTCTGCGGAAGTGTTAGATCATGAAAATAGTAAAAATAAAGATGTATCCAATGGTGAAAACCTCTCTGAGGCACCGAAGGATGAAAGGCTTGACCCTCTACCCAATCTTACACATCAGTAGAGATCCTCAATCTTGATAGAACCAGCAGAAGCAATCAACATCAGCACAGGTGATAATCCCAGAATGGTCCACATGGCAAAGGCTCTAACAGAACAAGAAAAACAAGCATTCATGGATTTCTTCAAAAGAAAATAAATCAAATTTGCTTGGACATATGTAGACATGCAAGGGTTAGATCTGAATCTTATAATGCATCATTTATCTTTAGCTCCAGGAGCTAAACCAGTAAAGAAAAAACTTAGAAAGATGCACCCACATGTGGCCCTCATGGTGAAAGAAGAGCTAAAGAAACTGTTAGATGTTGGATTCATCAGACCCATAGACTATCTTGAGTGGGTTTCGAACATAGTACAAGTCGCCAAACTAGATGGTAGAGTTCAAATATGTAATGACTTTAGGGACCTGAACAAAGCTTGTCTGAAAGATGACTTCCCCCTGCCAAATATTGACATGATTGTAGATCTCATGGTAGGGCACACCATGTTGTCACTAATGGATGGTTTTTCTGGATATAACCAGATAAAAATTGCACCTAAAGACCAACACAAAACTACATTTACATGCCCTTGGGGCACCTACTGTTGGTGTGTCATACCATTTGGTTTGAAAAATGCCGGTGCACCATATCAAAGAGCTATGACCACAATCTTCCATGACATGATGCACACTATAATGGAAGACTATGTTGACAACATTCTGGCAAAATCACTCACAAGAGAAGGACACCTGGCAGTACTAGACAAAATATTCACAAGACTGGAAAAGTTTAATGTGCGCCTCAATCCAAAGAAGTGCATATTTGGAGTTACATCAGGTAAGCTACTAGGATACATAGTGTCTGCAAATGGTATTGAAGTAGACCCAGCTAAAGTGAAGGCCATCATGGAAATGCCACCTCCTAAGAATCTCACTCAGCTAAGATCTCTACAGGGAAAACTACAATCTATAAAAGGTTCATTTCTCAATTGGTAGACAAGTGCCACCCATTTTCTCACCTCCTACATAAGAATGTCCCTTTCAAATGGAATGATTCATGTGAGTAGGCATTTTAGCAGTTAAAAGAATATCTCATGAAGCCACCGGTATTGATGCCACCGATTCAGGGTAAACCTTTGCTACTGTATATCTCAGCTACACCAACAGCTCTGGGAGCTCTCTTTGCATAGAAAAACTATGACGGAAAAGAACAAGCAATCTACTACATCAGTCAAACACTTGTTGGATATGAATTGCAGTATACACCAATTGAAAGAGCATGTCTCGCTATGGTCTTTGCCTCACAAAAGTGGAGACATTACATGTTATCACATTCTATCAAACTGGTAGCAAAAATTGATCCACACAAGTATCTACTCAACAAGGTAGCCTTAACAGGTAGATTGTCCAAATGGGTCATGCTTCTTAGTTAATTCGATATTGAATATGTAGAAAGGAAATAAATAAAGGGCCAAGTACTTGCAGATCAACTGGCAGATGCACCCCTAACAGATGATAGCCCTTTGAGTTTTGAATTTCCAGACGAATCTATCTTTCACGTAAAATCAGCAAACTGGAAAATGTACTTCGATGGATCATATACTCAGCACGGCTCGAGGGCAGGTATCTTATTGATCACACCTAGTGGCGACATCATTCCCAAATCATACAGATTAATGTTTCCCTACACTAACAACATCGCCTAATATGAAGCCCTAGTCATTGGCATCAAGCTAGCAGTTGAATGGAACATCAAAGAACTTCAGGTGTATGGCGACTCACAGCTGGTCATAAATCAAGTAAATGATGACTACCAAACAAAAGATGAGAAACTAATCCCTTACAAGAGAATGGTAGATGACTTCAAAGAATACTTCGTCAAGATCTCTTTTGAACAGATACCAAGGATTGAGAACAAAGTTGCAGATGCCATGGCCACGATTGCATCTCTCCTTGATATTCCAGATAATCAATCACGTTTGAGTTCTTGGTAGAGCTAGTATCCTGTCCTGCATATGACACCCCTGAATCCCATATCATTTGCCACATTGTGGGAGCCGATTCCCCCCTCTATGGAAAAATATTTGCCTATCTTAAAGAGAATACCCTCCCACCCGATCTCTCTAGTAACCAGAAATGAACCTTCATCCATCAGGCATCCTAGTATGCCATTGTCGCTAATACCCTATATCGCAGAGGTCTCGATGGTACTCTCTTTAGATGTCTCGATACTGAGGAATATCAAACTGCCCTGAGTGAAGTACACGACGGTATATGCGGGACCCACTCTAGTGGCCCTACCCTAGCCAAAAAAATCATACGCATAGGATACTGCTGGCCAACTATGGAACAAGATTCCTATCATTTTGTAAAGAAGTGCAAAAAGTGCCAAATACATGGGAACCTGATACATGCACCAGCACAGGAGCTACAGTCGTTAATGACTCCTTGGCCTTTCTGTCAATGGGGACTCGACTTAGTGGGCAAGATCCATCCTCCTTCATCAAGTGGCCATAAATTCATAATCACTGCCACTGAGTACTTCATGAAGTGGATTGAAGCTATGCCTTTAGCCAATATCACAGGCAAGCAAATTGCCTCTTTTATCTTGAACTATATCATTTGTCGCTATGGTATCCCTTCGTCTATTTTCACAGATAATGGACGACCCTTCAAAAATTAGGATGTCAGGGAACTATGCAAGAAATTCCATATCTAGCACTGCTTTTCAACCCCCTATTACCCCCAAGGCAACGGCCAGGCTGAGGCATCAACTAAAACCATTCTGAAAATCCTAAAGAAGATTATCAATGATGCCGGCCGAGATTGGCATGTCCAACTGAATCCCGTGCTGTGGGCCTACCGTACAAGCATCCGCACACCCACATGTGCAACACCGTACTCCCTAGTTTATGGATCTGAAGCTATCTTGCCCATTGAAGTCGAGATCCCATCCTTGCGAGTTTCGTTAAAAGGCCTTATATCTGATGAAGAGTACAGAGTGTCCAAACTTCAAGAATTAGAGCTGCTCGAAGAGAGAAGGCAACATGCCTTTAACCACCTAAAAGCATATTAGAAATGAATGTCCAGAAGCTATAACCATAGGGTAAAGCCCTGAGTATTCCAAGTTGGTGACCTAGTCCTCAGAGAAAAACCCAGAAATCAGCAAGATAGAGAAAAGAAAGGCAAGTTTGAACCTAACTGGCTGGGTCCCTATGTCATCATTGCAGCCTATGGATCGGGGGCATATCAATTGGGTACATCCAAAGGTGAACTATTTGATGATCCCATCAATAGCATGCACCTCCGCAAGTTCTATACCTGAAAACCCCAATGTAAGGGAGTCCTGAAAAAATCCAAAAAAATAAAAAAAAATGTCAAAAACAGAACAAAAAATCAAAAAAATGTAAAAATAACCAAAACAATCATCCTCTAGTGAAAAACCTGGAAAAATAGGTGCCTTGGATAGGTACCATGATGAAAACCTGGAAAACAGGCATCATGTGTACTTTTAGCTTCCATGCACATAATAGCAAGTGGTGAAAACCTGGTAAACACGTGCTATCTGCGACGAACCACTTCCTCCATCTGTTATGTCTTCATATCTCTTGTGTCCATCTTATCATTCATCTCAAACTAGTCCTTTGAACTATTGTCCAACTATGTCGCCTTTGAGTTATCACGTAGGCAAGGCCATTCTTAATACTCCCCTGAGGCTCCGCTCCACTCTGCTCCACTCCCCTTCCTCCCTGTCCATTTTGTTCGGTGTCGTCTGTCCTGTTGTCTATACCATTTCTGCACCTTTGCCATCACCTAGGTCTTAGGTCCATCAGGGTTCACCCTAAACTACGTTACCTATGTGTCGTCACGTAGGCAAGGCCATTTAGCAATGAGCCCCCAAGGCACTAGGTCATTCCCTTAGGGTCCGTCTCTCCATGTCTGTTGTCGTCTCACCCATAATAAATCGATCCTTGTCTAAACTGGGGGCAACTCCTCGACCTAGTTGTAGATTTGGATTCTTGAGTGCCACATGTTCTAAGAGGATACCAATAAAGGATTGTGATACCTTTCACTAGACAAGCAAGAGCAGCAAAAACAAGCTTCCCAAAAGCCAAAATCTTGACCCAAAAGAATCAACCTGTCCAAAGCAGAGCACCATACCGAAACACTCAAACTAATTCTCTATCAATTATGGCAAATGAACACATCTAATGTATGAATGTTTTGTGAACAAGTTAACTTACAAAGTCTTGGATTTTTGTCATTATGTCTTCCTATACTACTCAAGGATGCCAAAAGCTAGAGATGCTATGATGGGGGTATAATCTTTTTCTTTGTCTGCTGCTTGTGGATTAAACTTTAGTAATGTGGCGACCTTTTTTTAATGACATGATCAGCAAAAGATCATCGAGGACTCCAAGGTCTAAACATGAAAAGGGGAAATCCTTGTCTGTTGAAATGCAAGAAGTACTCAGGTCATCTAGATTCAAGTTTGACTAGATGCTTGTATTGACTTGCTATATCAAAATCCATGTAAGGAATACTCAGGTCATCTCGGTCTAATTATACCTAGATGCTTGTATTTTCTTACAACATTTCAAAAAGTGAAAAATACCAAAAAAATGACCAATGATGAAAGCAAAAGACTTGCCATATCAAGATGACAAATCCACATCCATCCCATATCCCAAAAATCCATATCAACCATGTAATAAGGAAATCCTACAGCATATCAAACGAAAGTCAGTACTTCTTCATCTCTTCTTTCTCCTATCTGCATCATCTCTGTGTCGACTGAGTACATTTGGACATATCAAAAACCTAGCATAGATAGCATATCATATCACATGAGATAGTCATTTACATGATTACATCAGTTGCATACATAATAAAGTGCATTAGGTCATCCACATACATTTGCATCCACATGTCACATCAAAAATAAAAAACATAGACAAAATACATATAGAGCTACATAATCACATCCTTAACATGTCACATTTGCATTCACATCTCAAATCATCCCAAATCCATCTAGTATGCATCACATATACAAACACATCATAAAATAGATTGCATCCATAGCATATCCACATAAGGAAAAATGTGAGCATATAGAACATCAATAACTGTATCATCATATAGAGTGTAAAAACATGTCCAAATGTACAATATGTCAAAAAATATCTGTCCAAATCTCTCAGAGTCATATCATAAAAATGTATACAAGGTACAAAAAGATAGTGATACATGTCTCAGGACAAAAATAATACATATACAGGCTAGGTTAGCCATAAAAAATGTGTATATCAACTCAACAATGGTACAAGTGTCCAGGTCTAGCTAACCCTGCTGCCGTGAAGCACTGCTCCTTGCGTTTCCCTCTCCTTTGTCTCCCCCTGACTGCTGGGGACCCCTCATTGATCCTACGGATCGAGACCCACCTGCCCTCTGAGCTGTCACAGACTGGCTCCTGAAATTGGATGCCCACTGATCTGCTACCGCTGCCCCGTGGTATAACCCTCTATAGTACTGAGCCTAAGCTTGAGCTCTAGCAAGCTCACTCTGAACCTGGGCTAACTATGTCTGGGCTTGTTGCACTTGTGATACCAAAAAGATAGAGGTACCATCTGTACCCATAGCTATCACCGCTGCATCCCTCTCTGCCCTCATCGCCCTCATACTGGCCAAGGTTGTGTCTCTCTCTCTAGATATCTCTGATATCCATCCTGCGTCTGCATCTCTCCGAGACTCTGCTACTCTTAGATGACCCCTCAGCTGCCTAATCTAAACCTGTAGCATCGTAATGGCCTGCTGCTGTAAATCAGGCTGCGGAGCTGTAATGTCCCCTTCTAGACACATGGTTAGTCCATCATGGATTTCCCGTGGGCTAGCAGTTTGGTTAGGGAACTGTGGTTAGTTTGGCTCTGGAGGTCCTAGGCAATGATAGAGTCTTGGTTCGCATTCAGAGGATCTAGTGAGCACCCTCGTGGTTGGTTTAGTGGGCTCTTGGTCGTTACTTACTATTTTTAGTAAGTTTGGGTACTATGTCGGTTCAAAATTTTTAAAGTTGGATTAGGTGCATTTCGTCGAGACCTTTGTGGCGAGCTAAAGATCAACGAATTTTGACACCGTCTTCATACTTATTTTAAAGTCCGAAGATCTATTAATTTATATTAACATGGACTTTATTATATTTTGCCGGAAAAAGTGAAATTAATGAAATGGAGAGATAAAGTGAAAGTAAATTGTTATTCTCCATCCCTAGGAGACATAAAGTGAAATTAATTGTTATTTTCCCTCCTAATTGCCCAACACCTATCTTGGAGGAAGATAAAAAGGTCATTTGGAGCTCATTTGGTTTTATGCTATGTTTTGATATTTGCTTGTGAGAGCTCTGCTAGGGTTTCTGGAGTTTGAGAATTTGCATCAGGCTATTGGAGACAGAAACGTCCATTAGTGACGGTATCCCACAGGTGTGAAAGACCACCCAATGGTGCCATTGACGATGGATGTATTCGGCATTCACATATGTGTTGAAATGGAGACATTTGAGGTTGTTTCTTGTGCTAAGTGAAAGATCTTTTTCTATTGCTATTATAAGTTGATAATGGATGGTATAGAAGGCAGAAATCAGAGTGTTTGAAGTAGTTCCTTGTTGCTATACCTTTCCATTGCTGGTCGTACTATCCAAGCTTGGCCGTACTGCATAAAGAGGAGTTTGGAGTATTGTAGGGAAGCTTTTCTCTTTGCTTCTAATACTCATTCATGGTCTTTGGGAGGTGTTTAGTGCTTTAATTGTTTCTCTTATATTTTGTATGAGTCATTTGTGACATTCTATGGAGATTTGATGCATTTCTAGCCATACCCACTTGCTAGTTTATTTCCGGCGGCTGTACCAAGTTGCATATTTTCACATGGGTATGTGATAGTAATTATTTCTTAGCTATTTACTATCTGGGTTGTCTTTAGTTTCTTTAGATTCATTATATATTTTCTAGGTTTAGGTTCTATGCTATATATTGTGTGCTTCGACACTACATCTGTAGGAAAACATAAAACCCCCTTCTGCATCTTTTGTCTATCTGAAAGAACACACAAAAATCTAATAAAAATCACACAATTAAGATTTTAAAAAAATACAAACAGGTACGGTACATTACAGTGGTATCAGAGCTAAAGATCTTGCCATCCTGTGAGTTTAGTTTTGACATGCAGAAGTAAAATGAGACATGTGACCAGCTGATAGATATTCGTTCAGAAGTACAAGGGCAAGACAAGGAACACAGGCTCCGCAGTTGAATAATCCAGAGAATCCAGTTCCCGTAATAGATCATTTTGAGTCAGATACTAAGATAGTGGTAGCAACTACTGAGGACGATTCTCAGGTATCATGGACGGACCCATTTTCTAGAGAGCTTCCACCAGTTACAGGTCCTACAGGAGATATGGGTGATAGGGAAGAACCAGAACTTAGTGCGCGTGACATTTTGATCGCACTTACTCGAGAAATGAGAGAGTCTCAACGTGAGATGGTAGAGGCACAGGCTGAGTTAGCACATGGCATCGAACGGATGGGTAATGACTTAGACAATCACCGTGACAGAAACAGATACAATGGAGGTGACAGGAACAGGTACCATGGAGGTGACAGAAACAGATACAACAGAGGTGACAGGAATAGGTACCAGGATGGTGATAGAAACAGACATGATGGGGGAGAAAGGAACAGGAATGATGGGAATGACAGGCATAACGGTGATAAGAATCGGGAAGAACAGAATAATGGGGACAGGTATCATGATGATAGGTGTAGAGATAGAGATGATGATGAGGCTACGGTTAATCACCGTAGGGCTTCACAGTTCACTGCGGGAGATAGACCTAGTATTCTGATATTTGCTCCCAGGAATCAAGTTCCTGAATACGATCCTACTCAGGTAGAGTTCCAGGAGGAGATTCTGAGGGACTGGAGAGCATCTAGTGAGGGTTTTAGAAATGAGATGACATTTGCTGAATATTCTGAAATGAGGACTAGGTGTAGACCTCGGAGGGGAGGTAGATCACAGAACCAAGAACTACAAAGGAAATTAAGTAAGATGACACTTCCTTACTTCGATGGATCAGGTAAGACCACTGCGAGAGCTTGGGTCCAGAAATTGGATAGCTACTTGCAGATTAGTCCCATGCCAGAGGAGGACGCTATTACTTATGCAGCTCTACACTTGGAGGGGATTGCTCACAAATGGTGGAGTAATGGGAAGGTTACATTGGGTCATGATCAGGTCACTTCATATGTGGAGTTTACAACTAGACTGATCGACAGGTTTGATAAAAAGGACCCAGAGTTACAGTTCAAGGAGTTGACTCAGTTGAGACAGAGCGGTTCAGTAGACTCCTACATTACTGATTTCCAGGATATATCTGTTATGGTTCTGGATATTACTGAGCACAGGTTGGTTGTTCTTTTCATTGACAGATTATCAGATCAACTTCGCGGATGGGTGAAGGGTTTTGACCCTACTACACTTCAGAAGGCCATGAAGAAGGCCCGGGACATGGAATCATCAGTATGGAGGAATAAATTTCAATCCAAAGGATTTCCACCAAGGAAAGATAAGGAGAGGGATAGGAGACCATTTTAAAGAGATGCAGGACAACAGCATAAGAGTTTTTCTAGATTGGACAGCGATCAGCTGAATGACTTGAGGAGAAAGAAACTCTATTTTCATTGTCGAGAGCCTTGGGATCTCACGCACAAGTGTGCTGCCCAAGGAAAAGCCAAACAGTTAGAGTACTTTTCAGCCGACGAGTCTATTGATGGGAAACCCCACTTAGATTACCATTCAGAGGCCGAGGGTGGAGAATCAGAGGGCTCAGGAGAAGCATCAGATAGAGAGGATGATCTAGCTCGACCCACAGCTCGTATCACGAGTATTCAGAAGGAAGGATCATTCAGGATTAGAGGGGTACTGAGCGGGCAGCAATGTATTGCCTTACTTGACACAGGTGCCACTCATAACTTCATAGACGAGGGCTTGGTCGCCAAGAGAGGGCTGAAAACTGAGGAATTTGAGGGCTTTAAGGTGAAGGTTGCGGATGGGTTTGTACTTACCTACACTAGGAGGATACCCAATTTATCAATCCAACTGAATAGATACACTTGCCAATTAGAGTTTTATGTTGTCGGTATGGGTGAGATGGATGTTGTGTTGGGTATGAAGTGGTTGAATGATATTGAGGAGTTCACTCTCAACTTGCAAACAATGGAAATGAAGTTTGAGGTGGACGGAGTTAGACATGTGCTCAGAGGCATTTCAGATGGTGGATTGAGAGTTGTTTCTCTCAAGCGGATGGAGTGACTGATTCGACATGATCAGGTGAAGTGGGCAGCTGAGGTTATGGTGATGCCTGCAGTAGATCAGCAGAAGCATGTGTATCCTCTTGACATACAGTCAATTCTTACTAAACACAACAAAGTGTTTAGTGATATTCCACCAGGTAAACCTCTTGATAGAGGTTTTGAGCATGTGATCGAGTTGGAGGAGGGTACTAAGCCAGTAATCATGACACCTTATAGGCACCCAAAGAGGTATAAGGATGAGATCGAGAAGGCAATCAAAGAGCTTCTCGAGATGGGTCACATCAGGCCTAGTAAGAGTCCGTTTGCATCATCCATGGTATTGATAAAGAAGAAGGATGGGACTCTCAGAATGTGTATCGATTATAGGGAACTCAATAAGAAAACAATCAAGAATAGGTACCCGATTCCCAGAATCGGTGAGCTGATTGACGAGTTGCACGGAGCTTGCTACTTCTCCAAGATTGATTTGAGATCCGGTTACCATCAGATACGGGTCAGAGATGAGGATGTGGAGAAGACAGCATTTAGGTGTCATTATGGGCACTTTGAGTTCCTAGTCATGCCATTTGGTTTGACAAATGCTCCAGCTACCTTCCAGTCCTGTATGAACAAGGTGTTCAGAGAGCAGTTGAGGAGATTTGTGCTGATTTTCTTTGATTTTATACTAATTTACAGCAAGACATGGGAAGAGCATTTGAAACACATTGACATTGTGCTGAGCATCTTAGAGAATGAGTCATTGTATGCCAAAATGTCAAAGTGTGAGTTTGGGATGACCGAGTTGCTATACTTGGGTCATATCATCAGTGCTGGTAGTGTGAAGGTAGACCCAGAAAAGATTCAGGCAATTGTGGTTTGGCCACCACCAAAAAATCTCTCATATCTTAAGGGATTTATTGGCCTCTGTGGATATTACCGTAGGTTTGTGAAGGGGTTCTCTCAATCAACTAGTCCCCTTACTGATTTGACTCATAAGGATGCTTTCAGTTGGTCAGATAAGGCACAAGAGTGTTTTGACAGGTTCAAACAGATCATGAGTACTTGCCCTGTGTTAGCTATTCCAAATTTTAGCAAGCCCTTCGAGCTACAGTGTGATGCCTCAGGTGTAGGCATTGGTGCGGTAATCATGTAGGTTAAGCACCCCATTGCATTTGAGAGTAGGAAGTTGAGGGATGTGGAGAGGAGTTACAGCATTTATGATAAAGAGATGTTAGCCATCATGCATGCATTGGCGAAGTTCAGATAGTATCTAGTGGGCAGTAAATTTGTGGTTAAGATAGACCACAATAGTTTGAAGCATTTTCTTGGACAGAAGGATTTGAACAAGAGGCAACAGAAGTGGGTCAGCAAGTTACAGGCCTACGACTTTGACATTGTTTATGTCAAAGGAAAGAAGAATGTTGTTGCTGATGCATTATCCAAGAGACCTCATCTATGTGCACTAGGTGCTATAGCTGATGATTGGAGAGAATTGATTTCAGCAGAATATGCTAAGGATAAGTGGGCTACTGGAGTGATTGATGGCACCATCAAAGATGACAGGTACACGGTGGTAAATGACTTGATCATCTACAAGGATAGGATTTTCTTGGTGTCAGGTTCGCATATGAAGCAAAACGTTTTGAGGGCATTTCATGACTTGCCTATGGCAGGGCATCTAGGATACTTCAAAACTTACAGACAGGTCAGAGAGAGGTTCACCTGGAAGGGCCTCAAGACCGAGGTGATGCAGTATGTGAGAGAGTGCCCAATATGTCAGCAGAACAAGCAAGATCGCTCACTTCTAGGAGGTTTATTGCAGCCCCTGCCCATTCCTGACAGGAAGTGGGACAGCATTTCTATGGACTTCATCACAGGGTTACCTAGAGTCCAAGGCAGGGATTGTATTTATGTGGTCGTGGACAGGTTGACGAAGTATGCACACTTCTTTGCCATTCCTATCACTTATACTGCAGCTTAGGTTGCAGAGTTGTTCTTTCGTGAGGTATTTCGACTTCATGGGTTGCCCAGGAGCATTGTCAGTGACAGGGATAGCAGGTTCCTTAGTAATTTTTGGCAGGAGCTTTTTAGGTTGTCAGGGACAGAGCTCACACCCAGTACGAGTTATCACCCCCAGACTGATGGTCAGACAGAGATAGTGAACAAGTGGGTGGACAGATACCTCTGAAACTATGTTTCAGGGTAGCAGAAGGCATGGGTTAGGTGGCTTCACATGGGGGAGTATTGCTACAATTCCACTTACCACATGTCCATCCAAATGTCACCCTTCATGGCATTGTATGGTTATGAGGCACCGAGCTTTGTTGATTTACTATTTGGTGATAGTAGGGTGCCGAAGGCCAAAGACTTCCTTCAGGAGAGTCAGGATATCATGAGGGCATTGAAGGAAAACATATAGAAAGCTCAGAATCAATAGAAGCAGTATGCAGATCAACAGAGGACTAAGCGATCATTTGAGGTTGGTGACATGGTTTACCTCATGCTACAGCCTTATAGGCAATCTACTCTCAAGAAGAGTGGAGCAGAGAAGTTGAAGCCACAATATTATGGACCCTTCAGGGTCACTAGGAGGATTGGTGAAGTGGCTTATGAGTTGGAGTTACCAGCAGGGAGCAGGGTACATAATGTGTTTCATGTTTCTCACCTCAAGAAGGCACTGGGGCACAATGTCTTGATGATGAAGGGAAGTTGATATTGGTACCCGAGGCAATCATTGACACTAGGAATCGCAATTTGAGGAGGAGGATTATCAAAGAGTACCTGGTCAAATGGAAAAACCTGCCAGTTGAGGATGCTACGTGGGAGAACGAGCGGATTTTAGAGCATCCTGAGCTGAGATTGCTTGAGGCAAGCAATCTTAGGGAGGGCAGACTGTAATTTCCCCTTCTAGACACATGGTTAGTCCATCATGGAGTTCCCGTGGGCTAGCAGTTTGGTTAGGTAACTGTAGTTAGTTTGGCTCTGGAGGTCCTTGGCAGTGACAGAGTCTTGGTTCGCATTCAAAGGATCCAGTGAGCACCCTCATGGTTGGTTCAGTGGGCTCTTGGTCGTTACTTACTATTTTTAGTAAGTTTAGGTACTATGTCGGTTCAGAATTTTTAGAGTTGGATTAGGTGCATTTTGTCAAGACCTTTCCGGCGAGCTAAAGATCAGTGAATTCTGACACTATCTTCATACTTATTTTAAAGTCTGAAGATCTATTAATTTATATTAACATGGACTTTATTATATTTTGCAGAAAAAAGTGAAATTAATGAAATGGAGACATAAAGTGAAAGTAAATTGTTATTCTCCATCCCTAGGAGACATAAAGTGAAATTAATTGTTATTTTCCCTCCTAATTGCCCAACGCCTATCTTGGAGGAAGATAAAAAGGTCATTTGGAGCTCATTTGGTTTTATGCTATGTTTTGATATTTGCTTGTGAGAGCTCTGCTAGGGTTTTTGGAGTTTGAGAATTTGCATCAGGCTATTGGAGACAGAAACCTCCATTAGTGACAGTATCACACAGGTGTGAAAGACCACCCAACGGTGCCATTGACAGTGGATGTATTCGACATTCACATATGTGCTGAAATGGAGACATTTGAGGTTGTTTCTTGTGCTGAGTGAAAGATCTTTTTCTATTGCTGTTACAAGTTGATAATGGATGGTATAGAAGGTAGAAATCAGAGTGTTTGAAGTAGTTTCTTGTTGCTGTACCTTTCCATTGCTGGTCGTACTATCCAAGCTTGGTCGTACTGCATAAAGAGGAGTTTGGAGTATTGTAGGGAAGCTTTTCTCTTTGCTTCTACTACTCATTCATGGTCTTTGGGAGGTGTTTAGTGCTTCAGTTGTTTCTCTTATATTTTGTATGAGTCATTTGTGACATTCTATGGAGATTTGATGCATTTCCAGCCATACCCACTTGCTGGTCCATTTCCGGCAGCCATACAAAGTTGCATATTTTCACATGGGTATGTGATAGTAATTGTTTCTTGGCTATTTTACTATCTGGGTTGTCTTTAGTTTCTTTACATTCATTATATATTTTCTGGATTTAGGTTCTATGCTATATATTGTGTGCTCCGGCACTACATCTGTAGGAAAACATAAAACTCCCTTCTGCATCTTCTATCTATCTGAAAGAACACACAAAAATCTAATAAAAATCACACAATTAAGATTTTAAAAAAATACAAATAGGTACGGCACATTACAGGAGCCTGTTGTGCTGGCACCTACCCCTATACTTGCTGCTGTGTTGGAACCTGTACCTGCACCTGTCCTACAGCCTGTGGCTGCGCAATTGCCTACTGACCTGAAGGCCCCTCCCCAGACCTCCTCCTCCTCTGTCTTGGTCTACCACCCCTTCCTCCATCTCCTCCATCATGCCCCCGATCTCCTCTCCTCCTCCTCCATCCTCCCCTCCTCCTGCCAGCTACACCCTCATCGTATGAATCCTCCTCATCGATATGAGGAGCCAACTCTCCCAATCCTAAGTATCTAGGAAAGGGATGAGCAATGAACCATTCCTCATAGTCTGGCGTCATGCCAGCATCCACTATCTCCCTCCTCATGGGCCATGCTACATAAGGGATCTGCTAAAAGTCTACCAAGGCCTCCTTGTATGATGCCATGGGACCCCACCTGTATCTCTCTGCATGGGTCCTCACAAAATGAGCCTGTCCCTGTGGTCTGCCATGTACTTTGCCAAACTGTCTCTGAACCCTGCGAACCTAGTCCTGCCAATGAGCCATCGAGTCTGAAAACAATATGGAAGCTCGTCTACCTCATCATCCCATACCTCACAGTCTAAGTATGGATGCCAGACAACCAGATCTACATTATCAAATGCATGTCTCTAGTACTCTAGCTTCCCCAGCTTGTGCAGGGAAATCACACCTGCATAACCATAACTGTAGGGCTCACGCCTCTGCCTGTGAAATAGACACTCCGACCGTGTGATAGCTATATGCTCCCACAACCAAAACTGCAAGAGAGACACACATGTTGACAAACTAGCTCCTCTATGGTACACCACCTGGTGCATATCTCTGTATAAGTGTGCAAGCATGCACACACCCCATGTATACCTAGTACCATCCATAATCATGCTCTCTAACACCCTCCCCTAGCCAATCGGGAAGCCGTGTGACCTCCTATCGGGGCATACTACGCAACCGATCAATCTTGCCACTATGCCCAGGAAGTAGTCATAGCAGTCATGTATGCCCTGCCATGAAATCACCTAGTCCACCAACTCTGGGTCATCAAACACCCATCTGCACTTGGCTAATCTAGCATCCCGCTGTGACTCGTACTCAACCAACTCTCCCTGAATAGGGAGGTGCAGAATCTGGTACATGTCCTCAAGAGTGACCGCCATCTCCCCCGTCGAAAGATGGAATGTACCATCCTCATTGTGGAATCGCTCCACCGCTGCCATAAACATAGCCCAGTTCATGTGAACCTCAGGCATGAAGCAAACATAATGCAAACCCATCGCACCTAGAGCCTCACGATCTATCTCAGTCAACATATACAGCTGCAACAATGGCAACGAGAACTACTCTCGTGATGTAAGGACATCCCGAATATCCTCCTGTAACCAAACCAAGCGTAACGTAAAAGAAATCCATATCCAAGTAAGCCTACTCAAAGCAATCAAACTATCCTATCATTGACTTAACATATCAAATTAATCAAAACAACATATCATCTCTTGACAAGATTCTCAACAATCTCAGAGATCGCTTATCAATTGACACATTGATCAAGGTGCCAATTGGGTTAATTTCGTTAAGTTAATTGATTTTTCCTAGTACAAATGCACCGATTCAAGTGGCAAATGTGCCAATCCATATCACATGCGCCGCTTCACCATGAATGCACCGCCCTTTGACATGTATGCGCCATTTTGGCACATGCGCCGCTTCTTATGTCATATGCGCCGTTTCCCAACAAATGCGCCAATTCCAAGAATGTATGCGCTAAACTAGCATATGCGCTGTAACATATCTCACATGCGCTACATCTCAGCATATGCGCCATTTCAGAGTGTATATGTGTCGAACAACAGTTCAGCACATCTATCCTAGTATTTTTTCCTAGCCATTAATGATCCTAATAAATAACTTTTTGCAAGTTTTGACGAACTACATACTGGGGGTCTTGCCTCCGTTGGCCGATTGAACCATCAGATCCGCTCAAAACAGTGCTCCTCATGTGGAATATCCATATCTCTAGCTACCATGCTCTCCTAAGCTCTCAAGAGACTAATCAACTAAGGACAAGTGTGCAAATGAATAGAACTTGTGGACCCAGCTCTTATTTATAGCAAGTGAACCATATCTGACTGTATGACAACTGCGACTACTTCCCATGTCTGTTTCTCCAAACCATATCCCATTTTTCTCCATCCTAACTTGCTTTTTCACCCTCTTCTTCGTGAGATTGTCCATCTCACACCTTCTACCTTCTTCTTGTCCAATCTCCCAAGGGGGTATCCTGTCGTTAAACTTATACCAAGGGAAAACTGGGGCGTGTATCACTATCAAAAATTCTTATTCTTTGAAATAACGTTATAAAACATATTGCATCAAAGAGGGGCAAAATGTACACCTAAAAATGACATGACTCTACTTAAATAAATATTTTAAATATTTATTTCATCTTCACATTCCTCTATCAATAAATAAATAAATTTATTTATTTATTTGATTCATCTCCTCTCATTTAATTAAATAAATTACATTTATTTAATTAATTAAATTCATCTACATCAACTTCATTCTTCTAAATAATTAAATAATTTTAATTATTTAATTAAAACCTTTTATTCTTCCAAATTTAAATAAAATGCAATTTTAGTTAAATTAAAATCTTAAATCTCCACAAAAATAAAATATATTCAATATTTTATTTATTCCTCGAAATTATCTACAAGTAATTAGATAAATTCATTTATTTAATTATACTTTCTTATCTTCAAAATTCCTTCTTATCTTCTAAAAATACATTCCTCTTGTCATACAAAAGCAAAAGCTAAGTTAAAGCATCTTTAAAAAAACTTTGCTCTTAAATTAGAAAAATAAATTCTAAATTAAGAAAATCAAAACTCATCCTCATCAATAGAGTAGTTAACTCAACAAAGCTACTTTTTGAATGACACATGTCTTTCTTCCATTTGTTGCACGTTCCTCAACAATTCTCCTCTATTGATCTTCTCATTTCTTCTCAACCATCGATCTTCTTCCACACAACTCTATAAATACAACCCTCTTCTTCTATCTTTCATATCCATCACTTGAGTAAACTTATGCTGCAGGAACTCTAGCATGCCTTTGGCACCCCATCTCAAATAGCACTTCATATCATCCATTTCCCTAATGTGTTGAAGCTCATCTTCAATCACACAAAGTATCATAGCCATTCTATTCTTGTCATCTTCAACAAGAAAGGGAGCATACGCTTCTGAGGACTTCATATTATTATCAAGATCAAGAGCAGATAGGCGAGCAATGGAAGATGAAAGGTAAAAGGTTGTAAGTATCTTCATTTGTTATTTTAAAATCTCCTTTTCCTTCACATTCTATTGATGTATTGGGTTTGTTTTTTATTTTGATTAATCCACATTTCACCCTTCACATTTTGGCGCTCACTGTGGGGCCCTCGCCCCTTTATCTAATCAAAAACTGAGTTTTTCTAAGTGACAGGTTCGTACAGGGTTCTGACAGAGGCATTTGGTGCATTTATCCTCTCAAACGATGCTTCTACCTCCTATCGTAGTGCACACAGTACTCCGGTGCATCCAACCTCCAAGACGGTGCATCTGCCTTCTGTTTTGGCGCTTATGACACTACGACACATTTATCCTTTGAGACAGCGCATTCGATTCCTATTCCAGCGCCTGCATCATATTGGCACATATACCTTTTGAAACGGTGCTTTTGTACTGTGTAACAACGCATTTGGTAGTTTAACACATTTGCACCTCATTACAACGTTTTTGACACCCGTCTTAGCGCTTTTGTATAATGGTGCATGTAAGTTCTATTTCTGCGCATTCAGACTACATAGTGGCGCTTCTGTTCTGCAATGTTGTTTTAGGGTTTCATCTGATTTTTGTGTTTGAGCTAACATATGTTTTGTAGGATTAGAGGTTGGATTAGATCATTTTAGCTGAATTGATTAGTTCATTTAGACTAATTAAGGGAAAAAGTAATAAAAAAATGTATGCATGCAAAGTCCACATAGTCTTTAACTAGGAAGGAGAGTAACTGAACCACTGCTATCTTTGCATTATTGATTTCTTTCCTAGATTAGATCATTGCTATCTCAACAAATGGGAATGAACATTGCTATGTCTTAAACACTTCAAAGTTAACAACTGCATGATTGCACAAGTAGAATAGCCCATTTAGTTTTTCTACTTTTAACTAGGTTTAGATTAATCAGTGTATTCTGTGACTGTGAATGACAATAGGCTTATGCTCTCCCCTTAACTAGGTGACCAGAATGCCAAACTTGTCATTCCATTTGTTTAACCTTTAGAGGGGATTGCCCTTGGGTGCACTCCTGTCCAAGTGGGAACGACCCTGAGTGGTAACAGGCTAAAGCCAAGCCCTACCAAGCCACTTAAAATAAATTGTGCTTGAGGTGAAAACGTCCTACAACGAGTGCTGCTATGTTACACCGATGGCCAACCTCCCCCAAAACCCTCTAAGGCATAACCCTTTGAGGCTGGGAGAGTCCATAACGGAGAGTAGTGCCGCCCCACGTGTAACCACTCGAACGGTTGCCTTTACTACGAACCAATTGTTTAGTAAGCCAAAAACCCCTATTTGTTGATACAAAGGGCGGAGCTCTTGAAGTGGCTGATTCCTTTATAAAGTGACACAAGTTTGTGCTTTTACCCACCTATCTTGTACACATAGAATAATGTGAGAAGATAAGGAAATGATAAGATAAAAGCATATTAAATAAATAAATTCATTTAATTTTTTTTAAATGATAGAAGAAAGTGTTAAATTTAGAATGGACATAAATTAAAAAATAAATTTATTTAATTTATTTAGATGATGAGAAGATAAATAAATAAAATATTAGTTTTATTTATTTATAAGAGGAATAATCAAATAATTAAACAATTAAAGATTGTTTAATTACAGATATAAAATAGGAGAACATAGATGATAATAAATGGAATTAATTAAATAAATATAATTTATTTAATTAATGATAGAAAAGGGGTAGTTTAGAAGAAAATAGTTGATTGACACAAGTGTGCTAGACAAAATCAACATATGCAAGGTGAATGATGCGACAAATTGACAATAATGAAAATGGGTCAATTTTGGGTGTCTACATTTTGCCCCTTTGTAAGACAATGTCCATTAGGACATTGTTTCAAAGAAGATGAAACTGATATTTTAAGAAAACAGGCTATGCCCCAATGAAGCTGATGGTGGTGCCCCCTTGAGAGGAAAGCTAGGCTACCAGGAAAAAGATTGGGTTGACTCACGATAAGATAACAAGACAAGGATGGACTAGGCTGACACAAAGACTTACGGGTAGGTTAGGGTGAAACTAGTATATATCCTTAGCCTGGAGAGATGGGAGAGGTAGCAGTGTTCACACCTCGACGGGGAGGAGTTAGATGATAGAGATGGCCTCCATGAGTGCAGGATGTAGGAGCACCCATAGTAGCAGCAGCAGTAGGGTAGGGACAGATACACGGACATGTACCTAGTCTACTACAAATACAGCCACCACAACAATAGGTGGTAGTAGCAGGAGGTGGTTGAGATGGAGGAGATAGGGAGGCCCAGCTACAAAGATAGCTACAATGAGAGATTGGGTAGAGGATCAGATGGGATGTCCAATATCGACACCTTGGCATAGACAGAGACAGAGCCTTAGTCACCATGAGGTAGGCTTGATGATAGTTGCAGGCCTATCAGACATAGGTTTCACAGTTACAGGAATAGGCACATCAGGTAGCATAGGCTGTGCCCGATAATGGGGCTATGGTAAGAGTGACAACAGAGCATGATGCAACACTATAGAGAGTACAAGCTACAACTGTAGAGAGGGACACAACTCTCCAGAGGATACAATAGGTGATTGCATAGAGGAATTCAGTGAGTGATGCTCTTGGCATGGATTAGGCCACAATGTTCTTGGCGAGAGAGTTGGCCAGAGTACAGGGTGAGGCAGGGAGAGCCCATGGCGAGGTAGAGTATTACTGGGTACTATACCATGGAGCTATTCTAGCAGATCAGAGGCAGTTGAGTTACTGGACTACCGCGACACAGAGTGATAGGTGGAGATAGAGGTAGAGATTAGGGAGAGGTCTCCTCGAGTAGCACCACCAGATACCAGGGCTATTCATGTTTGTATATTGTATCAATGTTGTATTATTGAGGCCTGTGAGCCTATATATGCATTATTTTGATGGCTCTGCATTAGCCAGATTTATACATATTGATTCTAATGTACATTGACGAGACACTTGTATATTGACCCAGATGCTTATACATGTATATATGATGATGGACACTTTTGATGCTAACATATGGTTGCTTATTGTGATGGATGCATATGTGTTATGGATTTTTTATTATGTTTACATAGTTGATGATGAGATGCATATGGGTACTTATGATTATGATTTGATGATATGATGTTATTGATGATTTTGGTATGCAATACTTATAATGGTTATATGGTAAATGCTTATAAATGATATGCATGATGACCAAATGCTAAAGCAAATGCAATATGAAAATGAGTGAATATTGATATGTCTAACACACTTGTTTTACAGGATGAAGCGGAGGAAGATGAAGAAGATGAAGATTAGACTTGATCAATCCTTGTGAGAGCTATGTATTTTATTACGGTAAATAGATAGTAGATGCAACATTTGACAATGGTTGCACACAAATTAATGAGATTTGCAATCCTTATGTTTGATATAGCATATGGATGTTATGCACCAAGGTATAATTACTAGGGTGATGATGTATCCAATGCAAACTGCATAATAGAACCTTGTCCATCATATGACATCAAGATTTTGATCCAACATACACAAGATATGAATATTAGCTTATTTGAGATAGACTTTGACTCTGCAAGCAATGGTTTGATCTTATTTCCACTATAAATAATGAAACCTTGTTGGTTATATGTATGGGAAATCATCTTAGCATAGAAAAATCTTAATGCATAAGAGACTATTTAGCTTCTTAGATGCAAACGATAATTGATATACAAGATGCTACTCCCAACACATACAAGATACCATACATATAGTAGGAGAATAAGATCATCTCACAAACACAGCATGTAAAAGCAAATGACCATGCCCCAACCTATACTTCATCGCAACATACCACGATATGATGGATCAAGGCAGTCTAGATTACATATTAGAAATGGACAAAAGATAAATCAAAAAAATAAAACAAAAGATACAACCATCATGTTCTCTTGCCAAAATTAGGGTGCTCTTGGATGGATTGGATAGTGCCTTGATGTGAGGAAGGATATATCCTGTTGAAGGCTAGGATGCTAAATGGATATAGCGAATGTTGGCTAAAGGTATGCAGACAATTGGCTTTGGTTTATTCCTGATTTGATAAGTGCTTGAGCTATCACGACCTGCATAGTTTGGTTCTTGCTTGAGTTAGTCAAAGGGAAGAAGATGGAAGATAGGAGAAGAAATGATATGGGGATGGAAGAATGGATAATCTGTGAAAGGAAGCTAGGTGTGCGGAAAACGCTTCCTACACTAATCCAATGAGGAGAGGGCTATACAAATTCAAATTTATCCTAACTATTATAGCAATGTTAAACCATTAACATGAGATATTGAAGAAAAACACAAGAACCAGAAAGAAGACACAAGAAGAGAGACAAAGATTTATGGTGGGGAAAACCCTTATCGGGTGAAAAACCCCACACTCAAAAACCTGCACAATGTATTAACAAATATGAAAGAATGTTTACAATACACTTGCAATGCAAGTTTCAATGGTCTTCAACACTCATGTCTGGAGTCAATCTGGCAGCATAGCAGTACCTGTAAACCTATGATACAAACTCCATCTTCAAGCACCTAGTTTTATAGAATATACAAGGCAATATTGGACCTTTCTTGGGATGGGCATCCAACATGCCTTCATGGACCAAAATCCATGCCTAAGGACACTTGGTCAACATTGTAGAATGTGCCTGACACTTGTCCATAGCTCCCATGCCAAAGAGGTTGCCTATTTCCAAAATGGACTATGACAGATGCTCTTACGACACTTACAACTGTCATAGAATCTGTCATAGCGGTTACAACTTATAGTTGTAAGAGAATCTATCATACACATGTTGTAAATAGCATATTCTCTTACACCATGTCATATTCCACCTTGGGGCACCCAAATATGTCTTATTCAAAGATGCTTCATGACACATGTCATTACCTATCTTACAACCTTCTATTTTCGACTCTTACATGTCATAGATTCGTCATAGGAATATGTCATAACCGTTTCGGTCAAACATTCCCTTACACAACATGGAAGATGCCGACACATGGCAAAATATTCCTACCACTAAGTGGGATGCCTATCTCCTCATGTGAGGACAAAATTACAAGTTGTCATATTCCATGTAGGATCGACACATCACCGTGCCACATCCCACAATATGACAATATGGAATTTACAAATATTTACAACATAGGCAATTAAATAATAAATGCAAACATTACAAATGTAAGGAATTACAAATGTTGAGACACCTTAATTGCCAACATTCTCCCACTTGTCGAACACCTTGTAAGAGCCAATAGAAAAATAGGATTTAACTGCTATAGGCCGAGATGCCCATAGACTCCAAAACACCATCTAAACTTCTCTATGCTCACTGGTTTCGTCAATGCATCTGCAACATTCTTCAAAGTATCTACCTTCTCCAAATTTACCTTTCCATCCTAAACCATGTCTCGTACGAAGTGAAACTGAACATCAATGTGCTTGGTTTTAGCATGGAAAGTTAGATTCTTCGCAAGGCAAATTGCACTCTGACTGTCACAACTGATTGTGATTTGACCTGCATCAACACCAATATCTGAACACAATCTCTTAAGCCAAATGGCTTCCTTACAAGCATGAGTTTTTGCCATGTACTCAGCTTCTGTTGTGGACAAAGCAACAATAGGTTGTCGCTTACTCATCCAACTAATAGCATCACCAAATAGTGTAAACACATAAGCACTAATGGATCTCCTGTTGTCAATATCACCTGCCCAATCTGAATCGACAAATCCATGAATATCAATAGAATGCAGAGGTCCTAAAACATTACCATGATAGAAAATGGAATACTCGGAAGTACCCCTCAAATATCTCAACACTCACTTAACTACATCCCAATGAACCCATCCAGGATTAGCCATAAATCAACTAAGAACTCCCACTGCTTGGGTAATGTTTGGTCTTGTGCAGACCATAGCATACATCAAACTGCCAATAGCATGAGCATAAGGTACTCTGCTCATGTCCTCCACCTCACAAGGAGATTTTGGACAATCATCAATAGACAACTTTGTCCCCAAAGAAACGGGAACACACAACAGTCTACAATCTGCCATGCTGAACCTATCCAACATGGTCTTCACATACTTACTTTGGCTTAACCAAAGTTTTCTGTTGGTTCTGTCTCTTCTGATTTCAATTCCTAGAATGTACTTGGCTGCCCCTAAATCTTTCATTTCAAACTATGCTGACAACTGAGATTTAAAATTAGAAATCATATTCTTACCCTTCCCAATGAGCAACATATCATCAACATATAGTGCAACAATGAGAATACGATCACCATCAAATTTATAATACACACAGTGATCTGATTTCGATCTTGCAAAACTAATTAACAATACAAAGGCATCAAACTTCAAGTACCATCTCCTTGGGAATTGCTTCAAACCATACAAAGACTTTTTAAGTTTGCAAACCAAATTTTCTTTACCTTTCACCATGTAATGCTCTGGCTGTGACATGTAGATTTCTTCCTCCAAGTCACCATGAAGGAAAGTTGTCTTCACATCCATTTGTTCTACCTCTAAGTCATAAGCTGCTGCGAGAGACAACAGGTATCGAATGGATGTCAGCTTTGCAATGGGAGAGAAGATCTCACTAGAATCTATACCCTCCACTTGTGAATACCCCTTCGCAACCAATCTAGCCTTATACTTCTCAGCACTACCATCTGCACCAATTTTCTTCTTGAACACCCATTTGCATCCAACGGGTTTCCATCTAGGAAGCAAAGGCACCAAGTCTCAAGTTTGATTCTTTTCCAAAGAAACCATTTCTTCCTCCATGGCCTCCTTCTAGGAAGGTGCATCCTTCATATCCAAAGCCTCTGACACAGTTCTAGGTTCATCACTGTTAGTGATTAAAGCATAAGCAGAACTAGAATCAAGAAATGTAAAACCAAACCTTTCAGGTTGCTTTCTTATCCCTATAGACCTCCTCAAGAGCTGAGGTTGAGGTTCAACTTCTTCATCTGAGCTTTCAGAGCTGCTAGAGCTCTCCTCATCATCAAGTCCAACATTGTCTTTTTGTTTAGTCTTCTCAGGGGTGAGAGGAAACTGAACAACATCCTTTTTCTTTTCTCTTTCTTCTAGCTGCAAAATAGTGGAAGAAGGTGTAAGCTCTCTGAAGATGACACTTCTGCTATACAACACTTTTTCAGCCATAGGGTCCCAAAGCTTGTATCCTTTCACACCAACAACATAGCCAATGAAGATACACTTAATAGCTTTGTTCTCCAACTTTGACTGCTTCTCCCTAGGCACATGTGCATATGCCTCACAACCAAAAACACAAAGATGCCTTATTGAAGGCTTTCTACTAGACCACACCTCCATGGGTGTCTTTCCAACAAGAGCTGACGTAGGAGATCTGTTCACCAGATAGCAAGCAGTGGCAACAACTTAAGCCCAAAACTTTTGTTCTAGGCCAGCTCCACTAAGCATACTCCTAGCCTTCTCCATCAGTGTCCTGTTCATCCTCTCTGCAACTCCATTTTGCTGCAAGGTGTATGGAGTTGTCTTATGCCTTTCAATCCTAAGTTCCTTGCAATACTTATTGAATTCTGTAGAATAGAACTCACCACCGTTGTTAGTTCTCAAACATTTAATCTTTTTACCAGTCTGATTTTCAACAAAGGCTTTAAACTCCTTAAACTTGCTATAGACTTTAGATTTTCTTCTGAGAAAATAAATCCATGTCTTCTATTGTAATCATCTATAAAAGATACAAAGTATATAGATTTTGATAATGAAGGAACATTAACAGGACCAAACACATTAGAATGAATAAGGTCCAACACACCAGAAGACTTATGAGAACTCAAGTAAAACTGAACACAGTTTTGTTTTCCATAAATGTAATGTTCACAAAAGTTGAACTCAAGATTACAATCATCTAACCCCTCAACGAGGTTCTTATTTTTTAGGGTACGCAGACCCTTCTCACCAATGTGGCCAAATCTCTTATGCCATAACATTGTCTTTTCAGCAGGAAGTTTAACTTCCAATGCACGATTACAACCATCAAGACTAGAAACAAGAAATTTCTTCACTGCTCGTTCAGATGGTGGGGATGAAGTGACTGCTGCCCTCTTCCTTGAGTTAGAAGAACTATTGCATTGTGAAATGCATGCTTCCAGCTGAAATAGAGTACCTATCTAAGTACCCTTAGCAAGCACCACAGATCCTCTAGTCATCTTGCATCCTTCTTTCGAAAAGACAACTTGCACACCTGCATCATTCAAACTACTTACAAAAAGCAAGTTCCATGCTAAGCTTGGGATGTGCATAACCCCAGAGATCCCCTTCACTCGACCATCAGGGAATCGAATAGAGACTCTTCTACGACCAACAATCTTCAGATGAGAGTTGTTACCCAGATACACCTTTCCACCATCGAATTCCTCATACTTAGTGAACTAGTTTTGATGCAAGGTCATGTGGAATGATACACCAGAGTCGATTAGCCACACATCATCAGATGCATGGGTTGCCAAGGCTGGGATGAAAGCATCACTGTCATCTTGTGACTTGTCAGAATCTAAATCAGGAGCTTTCTTCTTTTTCTTCTTCTCCTCTTTGCATTCCTTTCAGAAATGCCCAGTTTTGCCACAGTTCCAACAAAGAGCCTTGGACTTTCCAGGAGATTTGGATCTCCCACGGGATTTGGATCTACCCTTCTCAGCTTTCTTGTCCTTCTTCTTCCCTTTCTCCTTGGGTCTTCCACGAACTGCAAGGGCCTCTTTGGCTGCCTCAGAAGACTTTCTCCGCATCTCTTCAGACAATAGCAAAGAAACCACTTCTTCCATTTTGAATGTGGATGTGGTGCTTCTGATTGCCATGACAAGATGATCCCATGAGTCTGGTAGAGAACAAAGCAGGGTCATACACCGATCCTCCTCCTCCATCTTTACACCAATAGATGTCAATTGTGCAACCAGCATGTTGAAAGCATTCATATGTTCAGAAACGGATCCTCCATCCTCCATTCAAAGAGAATAAAACTTCTTTCTCAGAAAAAAAGTTTATTAACAAGGGATTTGGCTTGATACACATCCCCCAACATCTTCCAAAGTAGTTTTGCAGTAGTCTCCTCATGGACATTTAACAACACAGAATTGACAAGACTAAGTCTTATGAGACACTTAGCCTTCTGATCCTTGAGATCCCAATCAGCTTGTGACATTGCAGCTGGTTTAGTTCCGTTCACACTATTCCAAAGGTCTTGGTTAACAAGCATGTCTTCCATCTTGAGCTTCCACAGCTCAAAATTACTGCCATTGAACTTCTCCACTTCAAATCTTCTGGATGTGCCTGCCATCTCCTTGCTACAATAAGATATAGAATGCTCTGCACAGACTCCCACTCAACCTTAGATTAGCTCAAAAAACCCCTACCCAACAACTAGGACCAAAGGTGATCAAGCTCTGATACCAATTGAAAGGAAGCTAGGTGTGTGGGAAATGCTTCCTACACTAATCTAATGAGGAAAGGGCTATGCAAATTCAAATTTATCCTAACTATTACAACAATGTTAAACCATTAACATGAGATATTGCAGCAAAACACAAGAACCAGAAAGAAGACAGAAGAAGAGAGACAAAGATTTACGGTGGGGAAAACCTTTATCAGGTGAAAAACCCCACACTCAGAAACCTGTACAATGTATTAACAAATCTGAAAGAATGTTTACAATACACTTGCAATGCAAGCTTCAATGGTTTTTGACACTCATGTCTGGAGTCAATCTAGCAGTACAACAGTACCTGTAAACCTGTGATACAAAATCCATCTTCAAACACCTATTTTTATAGAATATACAAGGCAATATTGGACCTTTGTTGGGATGGGCATCCAACATGCCTTCATGGACCAAAACCCACACCTAAGGACACTTGGTCAACATTGTAGAATGTGTCTGACACTTGTCCATAGCTCCCATGCCAAAGATGTCACCTATTTCCAAAATGGGCTATGACAGATACTCTTACGACACTTACGACCGTCATAGAATCTGTCATAGCAGTTACAACTTACAGTTGTAAGAGAATCTGTCATACACATGCTAGAAATAGCATATTCTCTTACAACATGTCATATTCCACCTTGGGGTGCCCAAATATGCCTTATTCAAAGATGCTTCATGACACATGTCATCACCTGTCTTACAACCTTCTATTTTTGACTCTTACATGTCATCAATTCATCATAGGAATCCATCATAACCGTTTCAGTCAAACATTCCCTTACACAACATGGAAGATGCCGACACATGGAAAAATATTCCTACCACTAAGTGGGATGCCTATCTCCTCATGTGATGACAAAATTACAAGTTGTCATATTCCATGTAGGATCGACACATCACCATGCCACATCCCACAATATGACAATATGGAATTTACAAATATTTACAACATAGGCAATTAAATAATAAATGCAAACATTACAAATGTAAGGAATTACCAAGGTTGAGACACCTTAATTCCCAACAATCTGTACTTGCATACTAGATACTTCATATACCAGACTGTCTACATACCATGTATCCACGAGATTAAAGCACAATACAATAAATAATGAGACATGATAATATGTAGTTCTGGGTTTTTATTGATGAGGTGGAAGATAGATGATAGAAGAAAGTGAGATGGATAAGGATGATTATTGGTGAAGATTAGAAGAAGGATGAAACATGGAAAAGGTTTATTGCCTATGCATGAATCTAGGTACTTCCTTCATATCCCATATTGCCTACATACCTTGTAATCACAAGATCAAGGCTTTTAACGATAGAGGTAGGATGTAGTTCAAATTTGTGTTTTATTGATGGTGATGATGAAGGTGAGTGGATGGATCAAGTTATGGATTGCTTGGATGTTTGCTGATGTGAAATGGGATTCGTGTAGTGCTAAACGATGATGCTTAAAATATCCATTCCAAAGACCAGACGCAGACAAGTGCCACCATTGTGGGTTGAATTTATTATGGACAATGAAGGATGAGGTGATAACCTAGACCTAGAGGGATGATGATCAAGATGACATATTAACTCCAACAATTTCTAAAACTCCTTATAGAAGTAAGCATAAGGGTGAAATGGAAATGATCTTATTGAGTGGATAATTAGTCTTATAATGGAGATGGGTGAAGGTAATTATGATACAGACAAGGCTTATTATGGATGGTAAATGGAAAATGAAGACTAAGCAGATGATAAGAGCCGACTCTACAGATAGTGCATGTTTACCAGGTTTTCACTATGGTACTTATCTAATGTACCTGTTTACCAAGTTTTCACCAGAGGATAGATTATTTATCTTTACTATTTTGATTTTTTTTATTTTTGATTTTTTTTGGAATATTCTAAGGATTATGCATAAAATTTCTTCAGATGAACATTGTTGATGGGTTCATCCAAAGGAATGCCTTCAGGTGTTGCAAGAGTGTAAGCTCCTGATTGACAGACATATGTGATCACATACAGTCCTAGCCAATTTGGTTCAAATTTACCTTTATGTTCACGATCTTGTTGATTCTTCTGACTTTCTTTAAGGACAAGGTCTCCTACTAGGAATCTTCTTTCTTTGATCCTTTTGTTGTAGCTATGGCGAAGATGATTTTGATAAACTTGGAGATGATTAAGTGTTGTGAGACACTATTCATCCAATAACTCTAGATCATTTAGCCTGGATACCCTGTATTCTTCATAAAAAATAAGATGTTGTAAGGATAGATTTAGTTCCATATACAAGAGAATAGGGTGTAGCACTAGTGGGCATTCTGACACTTGTTTGATAAGCCCATAAAGGCTAGATTAAGTTGTAAATGCCAATCACGGCTAGCTTCATTGACTATCTTCTTGAGGATCTTGATAATGGTTTTATTAGAAGCCTCAGCTTAACTGTTACTTTGAGGATAGTAAGGCATTGAGAACTTGTGGAATTCAATAGTGGCAAATGATAAGATGTAGAATGAACTTGGATATTTGTTTGTAGGTAATGTAGGTCATTGATATGGCCTCTACCCACTTTGTGAAATACTCAGTGGAAGTAATGATAAACTTATGGCCATTAGACAAGGTGGGATGGATTTTTCCTATGAGGTCGAGTGCCCACTACGAGAAAGGCCAAGGGGTAGTAACAGGTTGTAACTCATGTGCTAGAGCATGTATCAGGTCCACATGTTTCTAACATTGTAGACAATGCTTACCAAATTTATTTGCATCTTGCTCCATTGTTGGCCAATAGTATCCAGCTCTCGAAAGTTTCTTAACAAGACTAGGGCTGTTGGAATGTGAACCACAGACACCTTCATGTACCTCGCGTAAAGCAATGTTTGCTTCCTCCAAGTCAAGACATCTAAGAAGGATACCATCGAGGCTCTTGCAATATAGGGTTTCCCCAAGGATAGTATAATGAGAAGATCAACGGATGAAAGTTTTGTGTTGGGTTTTAGATAGTTGGAATAGGAAGGTATCATGGTGGAGATACTCATATATATCCTCATGCCAAGGAGAATTGGGACCAACAAGCTCGCATACAAGCTCAGATTGTGGAACTTCGAAAGTAGGTATCAAAAGTTGTTCAACCAAGAACTCACATCTATGTGCACTGGATGGCATGTCTAAGAGAGAACCAATAGTGCCCATAGTGTCTGTTGCCTTGTTGTTGACCCTAGGAATTTGCTCAAATGTGATCTTGGAAAACTATTTCTTGAAATCATCTACCATCAACTTGTATGGGAGAAGCTTTTCATCTTTGGTTTGATATTCATCCATGACATGTATGATAACTAATTGGGAATCTCCAAAGACTTGTAACTATGTAATGGCCCACTTTATAGCCATATGTAGTCCTGTGATTAATGCTTCATACTCGACAATGTTGTTTGTGCAAGGGAAGGCAATTCTGTATGAATTTGGTATACAATCTCCTTGAGATGTAATAAAACAAATTCTATCTTTGGACCCATGTTGTGTATATGATCCATCAAAATATAGATGCCAAAACACTGAAGGGTATAAGTTGAATAAATCTTCATCAGGAAATTTGGGATAGATGGGATGGACGTCTGTCATTGGTGCTTCTACTAATTGATATGTGATCACTTTCCCTTTGATATCTTTTTGATCCACATACATGATGTCAAATTCACTTAGGATCATGACCCATTTTATTAACCTTCTTGTGAGCACTGCTTTGGAGAGAAGATACTTAAGAGGATCAAACTTAGATATGAGCTTTGTCATTTGGTTTAACATATAATGTCACAACTTTTGGGAAGCAAACACTACTACAAAACATGTTTTCCCCATGGTTCTGTAGTTAAGCTCGTAGCCAACAAGAGTTCTGCTAATGTAGTAGATGGCTTATTCTTTACCTGATTCATCATGTTGAGCCAAGAGAACACCTAATCCTACTATATTCGAAGAGATGTATAAGAGCAATAGTCAATCAGGTACAGGAGGTACCAGTACTAGAGGGTTAGCTAGATATTCTTTTATTTTCTGAAAGGCTTGTTGACATTTATCATCCCACTTGAAAGGTTCTCCCTTCCTAAGAAGGTGTTGAAACATATGACATTTATCTGCTAACTGTGCAATGAACTGATGGATAGACTATAATCTACCCTGTAAACTATGAAGCTATTTCAAGTCGGATGGAGGAGACATTTCCATTATAGATTTTACCTTGTCGGGATCCACTTCTATGCCTCATTGGGATACAATATAACTTAGCAACTTTCTCGATGTTGCCCCAAATACACATTTCTTTGGATTTAGTTTGACTTGATATTTCTCCAATCTATCAAAGATTTGTTCCAATACTTGTAAATGGCCTTCTCTAATTTTTTATTTTCCTAAGATGTTGTCAACATAGTCCTCCATTATGGTATGAAAAAGGTCATGGAAGATAATTGTCATGGCTCGTAGATAGGTTGCTCCTATATTCTTAAGACCAAAAGGTATTACAACACAACAATAGGTACCCCATGGAGATATTGAGGAAGTCTTTTGTTGATCTTCTTTTCCAATTTTAATCTGATTATACCTGGAAAATCAATCCACTAATGATGGCATTTCATGTCATGTAGTAAGATTGATGATTTTATCTATGCTTAGTAATGGAAAGTCATCTTTAGGACAAGCCTTGTTAAAATCTCTAAAATTGGTACAACAGTGGATACGGCCATCAGGCTTTGAGACTGGTACTAGGTTGGAACTCTATTCTAGATAATGAATTGGCCTTATAAACTTTGCATCCAACAATTTCTAATTTTCTGCTTTGACCAACAATGCTATTTGAGGATGCATCTTTCGAATCTTTTGTCTAACCGGTTTTGCATTTGTAGATACAAATATATGATGTACAACAAGTGAAGGATCTAAGCCTAGCATATCTGCATAAGTCCATGCAAACTTGATTTCTCTCTTTATGAAGAAGGTTGTGAAGTCTTTCCTTTCCTATTCTGATAATGATGCTTCTAGGAATGTGATCTTATTCTGTGTTGTATCTAGATTCATCTCTTGAGATTTCTCTATTAGAAGTGGTGACTGTTCTCAATATTTAATGGTCAAAGGAAGCCCAAATCCTCCATCCTCGGGCACCTCAGAGAGGTTTTCACCCTTAGATACATATTTTACTTTTACTTTTTCATGGTCAAGAGGTGCCTTGCATTTTTCACCTAGTGACCTATCTTTTTTTATTTTGTTTATTTCACTTTTACGACTGAAGGATTTGACGCTTCCACCAAAAAATGATAACAAAGGTAGATCCATCATAAAACCTACTTTATGATCACCCAATGGTATGCCTTGTCTCAAACCCATGAATTCTGCTATAGCTTCATCATTTTGGAATGTGTCTAGAATAGGTGCCCCCTATTGGTCCCAATCGATAAGGTGATGATATATGAGTTTAAGGTTATAGGATGAGGAATAGGAAATGGATAAGGCTGATGAAAGGGTAAAGATGGAGGTGTCTTCGAGCAGGTTAGTTATGTGGAAAGAAGAGTCCTCGATAGCACCTATATTAGAAGTCCCTTCTGCTAGAAAATCTTGTTCTACTTCCTCAAGAATAGACTCAATGTCTTTGGAAGGCGGGTCCTCTTGACCATACCCTAGACCTTACTTATTAAAATTTTTGGTAACAATAATAGGTTCAACAGGTCCTTGTTCTTGTGGTCCTAAACCTCCTTGTCCTTTATAGTCCATATTCTTGATGATGTGAAAACCATTGTTGTAGCGCTCAACTTCTAGAGCAAGTTAATCATTCTTATCAAAGAAAAGCCAAGAGTTGATGTCATCAATATCTTCATCGTCAAGCATGCCTGATTTTATGGATATGATATGAGGTGCTTTGATAATGTTTGGGGATGAAGTGATTTGGGATATGGATGGTTGGCCTTAAGATTTTGGAGATAAGGGCAAGGTTCCTACACAACAAGACTCTTGTAAAGTGTACTCACCAAGTCCTTTCTCTTGGTATTTAGCTTCAATGGGGCAACAAATTTTCTAGATGAGGGCTTATGTAAGTTAGCTAGATTGATATATGAGGTGAATCGATAGGCTTCAGTGTTGATGGGGACATGATTGGGATCTTGGTATTTGGCTTAAAAAGTTTGACAATACTCAAATGGATTGAGATCAACGAGGATTGTGACTTCAACTCCATTGTGGGGAAATTTGAGGCATTAATGGTATGTGGATGGAACAACTTTGATGGCATGTATCCATGGATGACCAAGGATAATATTATATGGTAATTCAACATCTAGGACTTGACACTTGGTATCAGTAATGATAAAACCAACCTTGATAGGAAAATAGAAAATCCCTTCAGAATCTCTCTTAGCATCATCATATGCCTTGATAGTTATGCTCTTAGTAGTATCAATGAGATCCTCAAAATATCACAATAATTTGATTAATTTTAAGGAACAAATACTTAGTCCAGCTTTGCCATCTACTAAGATTCATTTGATGTAGTGTTGGTTGATATAAACTTCAATATGGAGGGCTTCATTATGGGATGGAACAAGCAATGAGAGATATTTGTTGGAAAAGGTCAAATGGCAGAGTGATGCAATACTAGCTATCACGGTGTGGAATTGTGTCGTGTCAATATCATTAGGGACTAACAACTCCTGCAAGGCTTTATCAAGGATGGCTTTGTGAGTAGGTGATATACATAATAGTTCAAAAATGGAAATGTGAGTAGGGGTCTTACCAAGGTAATCAAGGATATTATAGTTAGAGGTTGGGAAAAAATTAGATGGTGCACCTTGAATAGTAACACAACCTTGGTGAGTGGTAACAGCACAATCATGAGCTCCTTGGACGGTAACTAAGGCTTGATGAATGGTATTGGGATGATTATGCTCTTTTTCTCTCATGGTAATGGTGGAGATACAATCTTGTTCAATACAACCAATAGTGGATGACTCATAGGTATATTGGATATTCTTCCCTTTATTAGAAGTACTTGCTTGGTCATGTGATGGGAGTGGATTTTTAAAACCATCAAGGTCATAGTTTAAAGTTTATTTTGGTGGATCAATGTGAATGGCCCCTTGATCGATGAGGTTTTGAATCACATGTTTCAATTTCATGCATCCAAATGTGCTATGTCCTTTCACTATGTGAAAATCATAGTATTCATTGTCTTTGTACCAATTGGGCTTGTATTGTGGTTCTTCATAAGGTCGAGTCTTGGGTAGTGTTATCGTGCCTTCTTGTAAACATTTCTTCAAGACTAATTTAATGGGTTCTCCCAAAGGAGTAAATTGCCGCTTAGGGGATGGAGTTGTTCTCATTTGGTCTTGTGGAAGAAATGGTGTGCTTTTGTTTGCTGCTTGAATATGGATAGGAGATTTCACAGTTTGAATGTTCTTTGCATCGATAATGCTATCATTTACAAAATTTTTGTTTTTGTTCCAAAAATGACATTTATCATTTGATGATTGCGCATTGTCTTTGGCTTCTTTAAAAAATTTAATAACACCCTTAGCAATTAAAGCCTTTTCAATGTCAGTTCCTTTAGATATGAGCTCATCAAAAGTGGTGGCACTTTGCAATTGTAATTGGAATGATAACTCGGGATGAAGGTTTTGCACAAAGATATCCACTTATTTTTTTTCAGGGTTTTGCCATGAGAGTTTGCTAGCCATGTTACACCATAATTGAATAAATGATGAAAAGGTTTCCCCATTGCATTGTTTATTGTTAACAAGATCATTCATGGTTACCTCATGTTCAACATTAAAGGCAAAGTTAGACAAATTTGAAATTTCTCTAAAAGATTTGATATCAGGTGGGAGATGTGAAAACCATTCCAAGGCTTGTCCCCCAAGACATCGAGGAAATAGTCACAAGAGGTATGTATCATCATAGGAAACATCAAGAAAAGAGACATTAAATGTTCAAAGATGGTCAGTTGGATCTCCTTTTCCCTTGTACTTATCAAATTGTGGCATCTCAAAGTGTGGAGGGAAAGGTAACATTTGTAATGACTTGTTAAATGGATACATACATACATCCTCAAAAGAAAATATTTTCTTTGTTTGTCCCATATGCCAATCAGTGAATTGTTGTTCTAGGTCGATGAGTCATTGATCATTATTAGATGTAGATGATTGTTGTTGTTGCATAGGATGGTGGTGATTTGGATGGGAGATTTGATACACTGAGGTGTTGTTGGAGGAAAGTTGTTGTGGTATGGTATGAGATGGGATGTAAGTATTCTGAACCTGATTATCCATTGGTAGCAAGGTGTAGGTGTTTGGAGATGGATTAGCACCTTGAGTTTGCATCGCATGTGAACCATGGAAAGGATTAACTTATGAAATATGCAGATTGGAAGCTGTCAGGGCTTGAGATATGATGGATGGATTGGTATAGGATATGTAAGAATGAGGATTAGAGGGAGCTTGGGATACAATTGGTGGATTGACATGGGACATTTGTTTGATGGATGGTTGTGGTCCAAGTGAAGAGAGTTGATCCATGTATGACTATGATCCAAAAGTTTGATCAACAATGGGGATATTCGGAGCAGGTGATGCTTGTGATATTTGAACAAGATTGGTGGATGCAGATGGTTTGGATGGTTCAACATGCGATACAATTAATGATGCTTGTGTAACAGGCGTGGAGGATGTGCTCATGGAAGAAGATACCATGGGAGGAGATACATGAGATGTGGCAACATGTGATACACTTTGCTGTTTGGGTTACATGCAAAGAAGTTGTGTTTATGGAAGGGAGAGGAGTGGCTTGAGACACATGAGATAGGATGGATTATGACGCATCATTGGCTTGTGATAGCGGTGGTTCTAAATTGCTCTCTATCAATTGGTGACAATTGTTAGTCATTCATTGCATTGATTCAGTTCCGAGATAGTTGAATAGTAGGTTATGACTTATGTTTGACTGGTATAATTAGACAGGTGTTATGAGTTCATGATGGCATTACTATTATTTCAGTTATGATGTGAATTAATATCATCATGTGTCATTTGACTTGTGGTATTTGAATTCAGATAGAAGATGTTATGATATTGTGTCAAGAGCAGAGACGGTGTAGTATTACTCGCTTCGAGTACCCTACTACGCCGCGATTCTCTGACTCTGTGTGTGTGTTGACATATATGTGTTTGATTTTATTCAACCAATTTCTCAGATGTAGGCTGCAGGTACCGAATCTTGACTCCACCTGATATAGCAGGTTCGAACAGGTTCTTACACCAATGGGTATCAGTGATGGGAGATAATGCGAGGTCTATTCCACTAGGTCAGTCCTTGTCTTATGTTGTGGTCTCAAGTCGTGTTGTGATGCTTGGCCCTTGCCTTGTATGTTTGGAAATCTGTGTTTTGGGAGTTTAGTCGAGTTGTGTTAATAATGTTGCTCTTGCGTAGTTGGTTAATACTTTATTGTTTTCTTATTAAATTAATAATGCTCCTATTATGTTTATTGGATAATATTCGTTTGGCTTAGAACTTGGATTGATAACTTGGTTAAATTTTATAATAGATTAGAATTATTGTTGCTGTTCAAAAGTATTTATGTCATAATTGGAGTCACGGGTAATTAGTATTTATTTGGTACAGTATGCGAAATTAATGCCTTGAGTTGTCAATTTTGAATTTGGAAGATTGGGATCTCTTTTTATAGAAAATTTTTGAATTTCTTAGAGGAGTGGGTTGTTGGATAACGGATGCATGTCTACATTTATTTTATGAGCTGAACCATTTTTATATGGGAAAATTCTATTTGGAGGGGAGTTGGAAAGAAAACAAAGAGATTGGGGAGAAGAACAGAGAATTTGGTTGCAGGAGTTGGAGAAATTTTGAGGTGGGATAGAATTTCGGGTATGTGAATGGTCTCTCTTTGTGAATTTACAATTATTGTAGCTTGTAAGTTATATTTTATTACAGCATATTTTGTGTGTGAAACTTGCATGTCCTGTGTAGATTCCTCCAAGATGTATTCTTCTGGGTTAACTTTTGCCTAGTTTCCTTGAAAAATTATGTGCCATCATCTGTAACCCTGTAGTGTGATTTCAATCCTGTGAAATAGATGACTCGATGTTAAGCTTTTACCAATCTCTTGTCCCTGTCATTCTTGCATTTTATCTCACATTTATATCTCTTTGATAGAGGTGAAATTCTCTAAAAGAAGTGTTTTGGCTTTTATATTTAATTTCCTTGCAACTTGTTAATGCTTACAACCATGTAATTAGTCCTCAGATTATTCATATTACCTTTTTATCTTGGTTTCCTTGCTTCTAACTATGTATCCCTGACGAAGATTTTGTGACTCCAACACTACGTTCCCTAGAAAGCTACCCTGCAAGCATGTCTAGGAATTTGACTAAATCTTGTGAAGTTTTCTTCACAATTCCCTTCAAATCTGCTTTAAAAATTTTCTTGTTAGCTCAAAGATACCGTTTAAATCATCTTTTGCAATAAATTTAAAACTCAGGGAAGCTCTGGCTTTATTCCTTAGGAAACAATTTAACTATATGGTATTTCACACAATTTGTGTTACCTTAGCAATAGAAGTCTCTGTATGTATTTATGTTGTTGTAGATTGAGAAAAACTTCAGTTTTTGCCACTGACCGTATGGCATAGGAGACCCCATCTCTATTTTTTCCTTGTGATTGAAAATTTCTGCTTACTTCCCTAGACCGTACGGCTGTTGGAAATCTTATGCAATCTAAATTTTGAAGTTTTGCTGCCCTCTCTTGGGGATGTTGTACGGCTGCCGTACAGCCCTCTCCTTGCCTTCTTTTGGATGAAATTTGTTGTTCTTAATTCTCTTGTAAATCTGCAATTTATGTGAATCATTGGCCTCCTCCTCGGTTTCTCTGGATCTTATTTTGTGCCTAAAATTTCTGGTTCTTACCTTTCCTTTAAGCTTGCAACTTTTGTGAATTGTTTGAATTCCTCTTTGACTTCTTTGTATATTGTTTGAGCCTGAAAATTATTTTTAAAAAAATATGTGATTGCATCTTGCTTGAGCCTGAAATATATTGAATAAAAATGATGTGATTATACCTTGTTTGAGGCTGAAATTTATTGAATAAAAATGATGTGATTATACCTTGTTTGAGCCTGAAATTTGTTGAATACAAATGGTGTGATTATACCTTGTTTGAGCCTGAAATTTATTGAATAAAAATGATGTGATTGTATCTTGCTTTGAATCTGAAATTTATTTAATGAATACCATAGGATAGAAATCTTGAAATTTATTTCAATTTGAGCTCATAGAAAAAAAAAATAATAATTGTTGTGTTTGTTTTTAAATAGAATGCTTGGAGGAGATCTTGTTTGTAGAGAAACTTCTAAATTGTGATTGTAGTTTGGATTTATTAAGTCAATATTAGGGAGAAGTTGATTTTAGAAGGTTCATTTGTTAGTAAGGTATCATTTTAGAATTTAATTTATTTAATTAATGTTGTCTTTTTATTTTTATGCAAGAAGTTTAATAAATTAAGTTTTGCTCATTTTATTAAATATAATTTTGCTATTGTTATTTTTAATTTGGTTATTTAGAAATTGTAGTCTTAGAATATATAATGGAAAGAAGTCTTTTTTTTAAGGAAAATGATATTAGAAGGTTCATTTGTTAGTAATGAATAATTTTAGAATTAAATTTATTTAATTAATGTTGTTCTTTTGGTATATGCAAGAAGTTTAATAAATTAAGTTGTGCTCATTTTATTAAATATAATTTTGTTATTGATATTCTTAATTTGGTTATTTAGAAATTGTAGTCTTAGAATATATAATGGGAAGAAGTCATTTTTCTAAAAAATAGATATCATGGTAGTTGTTTATATTAGAAATCTTAAGTGGTTAAATAATATACGGTAATCCATGCTCATAGGAAAATACATAAGTTTGATTTACTATTATAAGTAGTTAGATGTTAGGAATTTATATAGATTATAGTAGTTTGATTGAAATTGTGAATGATTAGCTAGTGATTTATGTTTATAGGAAGAATTATAGATGCTTATTGTTGTTTTAGAAGATGCAAGTTGGTTATATGAATTAATTAGTAAATGGTGAGATGTTAGGAAAAGGTATATATGTTTAAAATTGAAATGATTTTTGGTTAGATGATAGTAGAGAACTTTGGCTTAAAAGATTAGATAGGTTTATTGGATTTTGTATACTTATGGGAATTGTGTGTAAATATAGTTGTGGTTTTAGAAATTGGTATTTGTTAGAAAATTGATATAGGGAAAGATAGTTCCTTATAGTTGTGATTAATAGAAATTAGGAGATGGTAAGATGTTAGGAAGATATTTATATAAGCTTATAGTGATTTTCTTTGGAAATTGTAATGAGTAGACGTTAAATGGCATTTTGTGCTTGTATGTAATTACGTATAGCGTTTTGTTTTTGTAATGGTAATTGTATTTCAGATTTCTTCTATTGTATAGATTCGCAATCTTGTAGAATTAACCTTGTGATGGAAATTGTAGAGGGAATTGAATTATTATTTCTAGTTCATGAGATATTAGTAGTGTATTGATTTCCTTGTTGAATTTTAATTTGCTAGTCATGCTTGTGATATTCCATTTCGTGCTTCGTAAATGGTGGAAATCATTGTTTGTGTTTTCTTTTTCTTCGTACTTTTATTTTGAAAAAATAAAGAATTGTGTTTTGATCATATTACGAGAAATTAAAGTGTCTTCAACTTAGGATTGATTTATTAATGGAATTATTTTGTGAGCTTTCCTTGACCTTTGTTTAAGTAAGAATGTTCAGTTATGGTTCACCTTTCTTGCCCTATTAATTCCTAAAGTTTTGAAGTTTTGCTATTTGTGATAACTTGATGTAAGTTGATTTCTTGATTGAATCTGGAGTCCTTTGAAACTCTTGCTCGATCTCCTCCTTGGTCATATCTTATGTTTGTATTGGAGTATTATGTCACCTTGGGGTGGAGCTTGGTCTATGTTGGTTTGTTGTGAAGTAGGAATCTTGTGTGGTGTCATGGCCGCTTGTTGTCAATGTGGAAGTGTTGACCTTGTCTGATTATGGTTTCTTTATCTTTGGTTGTACCTAACTCCAGAGGTGAGGTGTCTTGATCTTTGGTCCAGATAGTGGCATGTCAATGTAATGGGATATCTAGATTTTCGTATCTTGTAATGAATGCAGATGGTCTCTTGAATATAGTTCTTGGTTTCTAGATGTTATTGCTTCAAATGTTGAAGGGATTCTATGGACTTATTGTTGTGGCCTAGTGAATGGCATAAGTTATGGCTCGAATCTGATTGGTGACTTTTACCTACATGTGTGGTATATATGATTGACCAGAGAACGCTAAGGGAGTGGCTTTCATGGTGGGGCCGGTGCCTAGTGAGAGGTCGCCTGGGTAACCCCATGGAAGTTGTAAGCATGTGGAAAACTTAATAACTTAATCAAGAGGGTTGGGGTATTAAAATGCTTAACAAGATAAGTAAGAGACCTCACCCATGCCTTGAGTGTTCTCACAGGCTAAGGATGGGATGAGAAGGCCTGGTAGGCAAGGCCGACCTCCTTGTCTCCATGAGAGGACCTGTGTGCTCCGCATGTGTCACCCTATGGGGTCGGTGCCTAGAGAGAGGCTGCCAGGGTAACTATAGATGGGGGCTGGCTTTTGCGGATAGATAGCCTGGGTAACCCATGTTAGGACCATGCGATGACACTCTCCTTATGCAGTTCTATTGTTTCTTGGTGGTGCTTGTGGAGTGATGTCTTGTCTTGTGCAGCTTTGTTGGTATGGTCGGTTGTGTCAAGTCAGTTGTCGTTCTTTTATTTTTGGATGTTGTTTCTAGGCTTAGTGGAATCCTCGTCATTATCTCCTAGCTCGGAGGGTTGGACCTCAGGGTTCCACATGGTTGGGTGGCAAAGCTATCCATTGGTCTTTTTGGAGATGCGGTTCAAGTTTTGCGTAGAGGTGTTCTAGTTCCAGTTTGCTTCCTACCTTCGGTGGTGTTGTATACTTTCTTATGCATTCTTTTGTAAATCGATGTGATCGGTCTTGTAATCTTGTATTGTAACTTTGTATATTATCTATCTTGCTAATGTAAAAGTTGATCTTATCTGTAGAAGAAGTATAATGTATTTCACTTGTGTGGTTTTAATTTTCTATTCACTAATGCAGTTGTGTTTCCCTAGAGTTGTTAGAAGAGCAATTTCCTTTATGTTGTGTATTAAGGTATATTTGGTTTCTGTTTTGCACTATCTTGCTTTCAAAAAAAAATTATTCTTGAAATTTTGCTTTTGTTAGCCTAATTCTCTAGGGTTACATGATGGGGCATTACATTTGGTATCAGAGCCAAGTTTAAACACTGGGTACTTTGGTTACAATTGAGCGCATTATGTGACCTAGTGCTTAAACTCTGTAGATTAACTATATCCCCGGGTTGCAACACTAAGAGCTCTGGATTGTTGTTGTTGCCCGAGGTTAAATGATTTTCTTGTTGTAGTGAGATGGTAATAGTATCTCCCACCTGTATGCATTAGTATGAAAGTTGATAAGTTATAGACTTGCTCTTTAAGAAATGAATGCTTTATGGTACTTAAGTGTTTGCTATGTTCTTTCTCGCTCTTCTCTAGAAATATAGTGTTACATCTAACAATATGTTCTCCCTGCATGTTAATGCATCTAATGATCTGGTGGCATCATGCATCATGAGTTATGAGGTTATGTGATGTTGACATTTTTACATGGTTGCTTGAAAATCTATATCTAATCCCTAGATGGTCATGATCTCTTATGGAAGAGTTGTTGTAATTATCATCGTATATGCCCGTGTAAGAACTGTATGCAGGAGATCAAATGAGTGCTGGTGTTGGGCTTATGAGATCAGGTATGTGATAATGTAAGTCAATTATAGTTTGAATCATTCCTATATGAGACATCACATATTCCTTTTATATCTTCTTGCATAAGGAAGAAATTGCATATTTCCGTAGTTTAGTAGAAATAAATTGTAATGTAATAAAGATAGAAGTTGTTAGATAAGAGGATGTAGTTAACATAATTGGTTGAGTGTTGGTGCACATTCTCTAACACATACTGGATCTTGTGTCCTTGAGTGTTGTGAAGCGGATACTCCCTTTTTGTGGCTAAAATTAGTCACATCGTGATGTGAAACTGTTGTAATTTGGTTGTTCTAAAAATTTTGACAGTTGTTGCATGTGTTGTGAGAGGGGTTAACAGTGAATTTTCTTTCTTTGAACTTGCTTATGTCAGGAATGGTCACCAAGATTCTTTTCTTTATTCTTGATTTATTGAAATTTGTCGGCACTTTGTGACTTAAATTTGGATTTCATTCTTCTTCCCTTGTGGTTTGTATTTATTTTTAAATTTTCTATGGTGGAAATTCTGAATGTTGGATTCTGTTGGCCCTATTTTGTGGTAAGTGTTGTTTCTATCATGTTCATTTCGAACCTCTAATAGTATGTTCAAGGGAGGACTCCACGGAGAATTGCACTTTGTATGGTTGGTAATTAAGGGAAAAAAAGATATGAGATGTATTCATCCGTAGTATATGTGACTGCAATTATTTTGATTGTATGAGATTGCTGAAAAAGTGTAATTAGATATAAGTAGATCCCATGATATGCCATAAAGGTAAAGAATTGATGTTCTTCTTATCTTTTATGGAACATTTGTGCTTGCAGTGAACAATTGTTGGATATAGATGAGAATGTTGGCAATGGAATATGACAATGTTAATATATTATGCTTCTACCCTGTTCTGTGACTTCCAGGAGTAAGTCAAGTTTTAGGGGGGGAGGATGTAGTGCCCCCTCATCATTGGCTTGTGATAGCGGTGGTTCTGCATTGCTCTCTGTCAATTGGTGACAGTTGTTAGTCATTCATTGCATTGATTCAGTTTCGAGATAGTTGAATAGTAGGTTATGACTTATGTTTGACTGGTATAATTAGACAGGTGTTATGAGTTCATGATGGCATTACTATTATTTTAGTTATGATGCGAATTAATATCATCATGTGTCATTTGACGTGTGGTATTTGAATTCAGATAGAAGATGTTATGATATTGTGTCAAGAGCAGAGACGGTGTAGTATTACTCGCTTCGAGTACCCTACTACGCCATGATTCTCTGACTCTGTGTGTGTGTTGACATATATGTGTTTGATTTTATTCAACCAATTTCTCGGATGTAGGCTGCAGGTACCGAACCTTGACTCCACCTGATATAGCAGGTTCGAGCAAGTTCTTACACCAATGGGTATCAGTGATGGGAGATAATGCGAGGTCTATTCCACTAGGTCAGTCCTTGTCTTATGTTGTGGTCTCAAGTCGTGTTGTGACGCTTGGCCCTTGCCTTGTATGTTTGGAAATCTGTGTTTTGGGAGTTTAGTCGAGTTGTGTTAATAATGTTGCTCTTGCGTAGTTGGTTAATACTTTATTGTTTTCTTATTAAATTAATAATGCTCCTATTATGTTTATTGGATAATATTCGTTTGGCTTAGAACTTGGATTGATAACTTGGTTAAATTTTATAATAGATTAGAATTATTGTTGCTGTTCAAAAGTATTTATGTCATAATTGGAGTCATGGGTAATTAGTATTTATTTGGTACAGTATGCGAAATTAATGCCTTGAGTTGTCAATTTTGAATTTGGAAGATTGGGATCTCTTTTTATAGAAAATTTTTGAATTTCTTAGAGGAGTGGGTTGTTGGATAACGGATGCATGTCTACATTTATTTTATGAGATGAACCATTTTTATATGGAAAAATTCTATTTGGAGGGGAGTTGGAAAGAAAACAAAGAGATTGGGGAGAAGAACAGAGAATTTGGTTGCAGGAGTTGGAGAAATTTTGAGGTGGGATGGAATTTCGGGTATGTGAATGGTCTCTCTTTGTGAATTTACAATTGTTGTAGCTTGTAAGTTATATTTTATTACAGCATATTCTATGTGTGAAACTTGCATGTCCTGTGTAGATTCCTCCAAGATGTATTCTTCTGGGTTAACTTTTGCCTAGTTTCCTTGAAAAATTATGTGCCATCATCTGTAACCCTGTAGTGTGATTTCAATCCTGTGAAATAAATGACTCGATGTTAAGTTTTTACCAATCTCTTGTCCCTGTCATTCTTGCATTTTATCTCACATTTATATCTCTTTGATAGAGGTGAAATTCTCTAAAAGAAGTGTTTTGGCTTTTATATTTAATTTCCTTGCAACTTGTTAATGCTTACAACCATGTAATTAGTCCTCAGATTATTCATATTACCTTTTTATCTTGGTTTCCTTGCTTCTAACTATGTATCCCTGACGAAGATTTTGTGACTCCAACACTACGTTCCCTAGAAAGCTACCCTGCAAGCATGTCTAGGAATTTGACCAAATCTTGTGAAGTTTTCTTCACAATTCCCTTCAAATCTGCTTTAAAAATTTTCTTGTTGGCTCAAAGATACCGTTTAAATCATCGTTTGCAATAAATTTAAAACTTAGGGAAGCTCTGGCTTTATTCCTTAGGAAACAATTTAACTATATGGTATTTCACACAATTTGTGTTACCTTAGCAATAGAAGTCTCTATGTATTTATGCTGTTGTAGATTGAGAAAAACCTCAGTTTTTGCCATTGACCGTATGGCATAGGAGACCCCATCTCTATTTTCTCCTTGTGATTGAAAATTTTTGCTTACTTCCCTAGACCGTACGGCTGTTGGAAATCTTATGCAATCTAAATTTTGAAGTTTTGCTGCCCTCTCTTGGGGATGTTTTACGGCATCCGTACAACCCTCTCCTTGCCTTCTTTTGGATGAAATTTGCTATTCTTAATTCTCTTGTAAATCTACAATTTATGTGAATCATTGGCCTCCTCCTTGGTTTCTCTGGATCTTATTTTGTGCCTGAAATTTCTGGTTCTTACCTTTCCTTTAAGCTTGCAACTTTTGTGAATTGTTTGAATTCCTCTTTGACTTCTCTGTATCTTGTTTGAGCCTAAAAATTATTTTTTAAAAAAAAGTGATTGCATCTTGCTTGAGCCTGAAATATATTGAATAAAAATGATGTGATTATACCTTGTTTGAGGCTGAAATTTATTGAATAAAATGATGTGATTATATTATACTTTGTTTGAGCCTAAAATTTGTTGAATAAAAATTATGTGATTATACCTTGTTTGAGCCTGAAATTTATTGAATAAAAATGATGTGATTGTATCTTGCTTTGAATCTAAAATTTATTTAATGAATACCATAGGATAGAAATCTTGAAATTTATTTCAATTTGAGCTCATAGAAAAAAATAATAATAATTGTTGTGTTTGTTTTTAAATAGAATGCTTGGAGGAGATCTTGTTTGTAGGGAAACTTCTAAATTGTGATTGTAGTTTGGATTTATTAAGTCAATATTAGGGAGAAGTTGATTTTAGAAGGTTCATTTGTTAGTAAGGTATCATTTTAGAATTTAATTTATTTAATTAATGTTGTCTTTTTATTTTTATGCAAGAAGTTTAATAAATTAAGTTTTGCTCATTTTATTAAATATAATTTTGCTATTGTTATTCTTAATTTGGTTATTTAGAAATTGTAGTCTTAGAATATATAATGGAAAGAAGTCTTTTTTTTAAGGAAAATGATATTAGAAGGTTCATTTGTTAGTAATGAATAATTTTAGAATTAAATTTATTTAATTAATGTTGTTCTTTTGGTATATGCAAGAAGTTTAATAAATTAAGTTGTGCTCATTTTATTAAATATAATTTTGTTATTGATATTCTTAATTTGGTTATTTAGAAATTGTAGTCTTAGAATATATAATAGGAAGAAGTCATTTTTCTAAGAAATAGATATCATGGTAGTTGTTTATATTAGAAATCTTAAGTGGTTAAATAATAGACGGTAATCCATGCTCATAGGAAAATACATAAGTTTGATTTAATATTATAAGTAGTTAGATGTTAGGAATTTATATAGATTATAGTAGTTTGATTGAAATTGTGAATGATTAGCTAGTGATTTATGTTTATAGGAAGAATTATAGATGCTTATTGTTGTTTCAGAAAATGCAAGTTGGTTATATGAATTAATTAGTAAATGGTGAGATGTTAGGAAAAGGTCTATATGTTTAAAATTGAAATGATTTTTGGTTAGATGTTAGTAGGGAACTTTGGCTTAAAAGATTAGATAGGTGTATTAGATTTTGTATACTTATGGGAATTGTGTGTAAATATAGTTGTGGTTTTAGAAATTGGTATTTGTTAGAAAATTGATATAGGGAAAGATAGTTCCTTATAGTTGTGATTAATAGAAATTAGGAGATGGTAAGATGTTAAGAAGATATTTATATAAGCTTATAGTGATTTTCTTTGGAAATTGTAATGAGTAGACGTTAAATGGCATTTTGTGCTTGTATGTAATTATGTATAGCATTTTATTTTTGTAATGGTAATTGTATTTTAGATTTCTTCTATTGTATAGATTTGCAATCTTGTAGAATTAACCTTGTGATAGAAATTGTAGAGGGAATTGAATTATTATTCTTAGTTCATGAGATATTAGTAGTGTATTGATTTCCTTGTTGAATTTTAATTTGCTAGTCATGCTTGTGATATTCCATTTCGTGCTTCGTAAATGGTGGAAATCATTGTTTGTGTTTTCTTTTTCTTTGTACTTTTATTTTGGAAAAACAAAGAATTGTGTTTTGATCATATTACAGGAAATTAAAGTGTCTTCAACTTGGGATTGATTTATTAATGGAATTATTTTGTGAGCTTTTATTGACCTTTGTTTAAGTAAGAATGTTTAGTTATGGTTCACCTTTCTTGCCCTATTAATTACTAAAGTTTTGAAGTTCTGCTATTTGTGATAACTTGATGTAAGTTGATTTCTTGATTGAATTTGGAGTCCTTTGAAACTCTTGCTCGATCTCCTCCTTGGTCATATCTTATGTTTGTATTGGAGTATTATGTCACCTTGGGGTGGAGCTTGGTCTATGTTGGTTTGTTGTGAAGTAGGAATCTTGTGTGGTGTCATGGCCGCTTGTTGTCAATGTGGAAGTGTTGACCTTGTCTGATTATGGTTTCTTTATCTTTGGTTGTACCTAACTCCAGAGGTGAGGTGTCTTGATCTTTGGTCCAGATAGTGGCATGTCAATGTAATGGGATATCTGGATTTTCGTATCTTGTAATGAATGCAGATGGTCTCTTGAATATAGTTCTTGGTTTCTTGATGTTATTGCTTCAAATGTTGAAGGGATTCTATGGACTTATTATTGTGGCCTAGTGAATGGCATAAGTTATGGCTCGAATCTGATTGGTGACTTTTACCTGCATGTGTGGTATATATGATTGACCAGAGAATGCTAAGGGAGTGGCTTTCATGGTGGGGCTGATGCCTAGTGAGAGGTCACCTGGGTAACCCCATGGAAGTTGTAAGCATGTGGAAAACTTAATAACTTAATCAAGAGGGTTGGGGTATTAAAACACTTAACAAGATAAGTAAGAGACCTCATCCATGCCTTGAGTGCTCTCACAGGCTAAGGATGGGATGAGAAGGCCTAGTAGGCAAGGCCGATCTCCCTGTCTCCATGAGAGGACCTGTCGGCTCCGCATGTGTCACCCTATGGGATTGGTACCTAGAGAGAGGCTGCCAGGGTAACCATAGATGGGGGCCAGCTTCTGGGGATAGATAGCCTGGGTAACCCATGTTAGGACCATGTGATGACACTCTCCTTATGCAGTTTTATTGTTTCTTAGTGGTGCCTCTGGAGTGATGTCTTGTCTTATGCAACTTTGTTGGTATGGTCGGTTGTGTCAAGTTAGTTGTCGTTCTTTTATTTTTGGATGTTGTTTCTGGGCTTAGTGGAATCCTCGTCATTATCTCTTAGCTCGGAGGGGTGGACCTCAGCGTTCCACATGGTTGGGTGGCAGAGCTATCCATTGGTCTTTTTGGAGATGCGGTTCGAGTTTTGCATAGAGGTGTTCTAGTTCCAGTTTGCTTCCTACCTTCGGTGGTGTTGTATACTTTCTTATGCATTCTATTGTAAACTGATGTGATCGGTCTTGTAATCTTGTATTGTAACTTTGTATATTATCTATCTTGCTAATGTAAAAGTTGATCTTATCTGTAGAAGAAGTATAATGTATTTCACTTGTGTGATTTTAATTTTCTATTCACTAATGCAGTTGTGTTTCCCTAGAGTTGTTAGAAGAGAAATTTCCTTTATGTTGTGTATTAAGGTATATTTGGTTTCTTTTGTGCACTATCTTGCTTTCAAAAAAAAATTATTCCTGAAATTTTGCTTTTGTTAGCCTAATTCTCTAGGGTTACATGACGGGGCATTATAGGCATGTTCTTAACTAGTTATTAATAATTTTTTTCTCAACCAATGAGAACTGAAATAGTTTTTCTATTTAAAAAATATTTAGCTATTGCTATTGAAAAATTATTTTTCTTTAATTTAATTGGCAGAAAACTTTTACATGATAAGGGTGATTAATGCACATCCATTACAATAATGGTGGTAACATTGTCTTATGGAAAGGGAGCAGCAGTTAATATATTATTTTATTTATGTTTAGTAATATTTCATAACTGTATTTTATTAGGGTTTTATCAAATCAAATAAAAAAGGGAAAAGTATACGATAAGAAAGTGCATTATATTTTAAAGATTTTACTAACTATATTTAGGAACATGGCATCACTTCATTTACATATTTTCCATCACACTAGATTTTTTTAACTATTGAGTAAATAAAATTGAAATCCCCAAAATAAAAGTATTTTTCATGACACTAGATTTTTAACTCTTTGAGTAAAAAAAATTAAAATCACAAAAATAACCTAATTTTGTAAAAAAATTATTAGGGTTTAAATTTGTTTTATAACCATACTTTAGGGTTCTACACATAAATAACCTAATTTTACTAGAATATTTCTTAACTATTCATTTGATCTTAACCATTGATGTCTAATTAAATGGAGCTAAACCACATACTTTTATTAAATGAATGTACCCAAAATTATTACTAAACCACAATATTAGATTAATTAAAATCATGTTCTCTAAAAGTACTTACTATTATTACTTAAATAAAAAATTAAGTGACTAAGATAAAATATTGTAGTGATGTAAATATGAATATGTTATTGTTATTATATTATGTAATTATTTTCAAATTTACAATATTTTAATGTATTTTAAATTTTAATAGTATTCAATATTATTACATTTTAATATCTTAAGCAGACATTTCAAATCTATCCACACTATTATTATATTATGTAATTATTCTTCAAACTTATAATGCATTTTAAATTTTAATAGTATTCAATATTATTACATTTTAATATCTTAAGCAGACATTTCAAATCTATCCACACTATTATTATATTATGTAATTATTCTTCAAACTTATAATGCATTTTAAATTGTAATAGTATTCTATATTATTACATTTTAATATTTTAGGCAGACATTTCAAATCTATCCACACCCAGTTAAGGTTAGGGTTCTACACATTTTATTTTATGAAATTAGATTATTTTTGGGATTTCAATTTTATTTAGTCAAAGAGTTAAAAATCTAGGATTTCAATTTTATTTAGTTAAAAGTTAAAAATCTGCAGTATCACAAAAAATATTTCGCCATGTTATTACATTTTTTATTTTATTCTTCAAACTTACAATATTTTAATGCATTTTAAATTATAAAAGTATTAGTATTATTACATTTTAAGGAAATATTTGTGTTATTTAATAGACTTTGTAAACGTTTAGTTTTATAGTTAGGAAATATTTTAGTCCTATTTTATATTTACCAAATTAGATTATTTTTGAGATTTCAATTTTATTTATCCAAAACATTTCAACACTCTTCAAAAATTAGTTTTTCAATTATTGGAATGCAATTTGTCTATACAACCAATACTTAATCAATAAAAAAATTACAACTACGTGGCACTTGTTGTTTATAGTCTTCTTCTCCATCCATATTGTGATTGTAGAAATGTCTCTAAGTGTAATGTCAAGAATAAGAAATATATTTAATGAAAAATGAGACACTTAATTTATAAAAAATAAAAAAATACAAACCAAAAACCAAAAAATAAATTAGGAGATTTACAAAATATAGGCCCAACGGAGGAAAAGCATAAAAACAAGAAGGCAATTTGGCAACAGGGGTAACAAGATCATCGGGCTTATCTCCCTTACCGCTCCCAGCAGCAGGGTCAAAATCCACAAGTATGGGCTCGAAAATTTAAATTATACAGTAAAATTTAAACAGTGATAATATTATCTAATTCACAAAGAACAATGAGAAGCTTATCTTTCGTGTAAGATGTGACTGTGCGCCTAATTAATTAAAAATAAAGAATTTATATGTTCATTTCATATTTAGTTTAAAATAAAATAAAATAACTTTTAAATAAATAAAATAATTCTAAAATGATAAAACTGTTGATATTCCTGATTTGGTTTCATATTTCTGGGCGACACCATTATTTATGGACTCCTTAATGAACAAATGAACACAAAAAATAGATCCATCGACTTAAAGGGTTTACTATTGAACCTGCGAATATTAAGAGAGTTACAATTCTATTTTCTCTTATTTTTTTTCAGATTTTTCATTTCTGCCAGTAGTCTTTGTTGCAGTAATATGAATCAGGTGAGAATACACATGTTCTGCTAATCTTCAATTTTTTTTTTGGCTCCAGCAAAGTTTATCATTTACCCTCTTCACTTGTTTGTTTAAATTTTTGTTGAAAAATAATTCGTTTAAACATTAAATGAGTTGATCTTTAAAAAAATATATTTGTTGCTGCTCTTTTGACAACAGATTGTGGAAGGTCCTCATTCTATTGCAGTTGATCTATCAGTTGTGGAGGAACAATCTCCAGTTAAGAGTAAATATGTTTTCCAGATGCCAGTGGCATTGATGTTGATGGTAGGAAGCTTCATTCTTATGCTTTTAACGTATTCTTATGCCCGAAGGACCGTAATGGCCGACAGCATTGCTTTGGAGGTATTCTTGGTCACAGACATGGTAACTTTTTTTGCTTCATTGGGGGTGGTTGTTACGGTTTTGACCAATGTGTCGCCATGTGCAATGGTCGATTACTTCATCCGCATCGCTCTATCGACAGCAGCAGTGTGCTTCGTTTTGGCTTTCCTTGCTGCAGCAAATGTGGGGGTAGTTCAAATTAGGAATGAGTTGAAATCCCCCTTATGGGAAGGTAAAAGGATTCCATGAGTTGGAATCCCCGTTGATGGAAAGGTGAAAGGATTCTATGAAAGATTGCATACCAACAGTTATTATGGCGTTTCATTATGTTGGAGATAGTACATGCAGTGTTTTTGCTTTTATTTATACAGATTGAAATGGAATGTGTGTGTTTGGAATTAAGGGGCTGGAGAAACCGTAAAAGAAATCTCTCTTTGGTGAAATTCTATTGAAGACGATTTTTTGATGAACTTCGTTTTGCTAAGTAGGCTTTATTTCGTGTAATAGTTTATTTGCTTTGTCGTGTATAAACACACAATGCTTCAATATTTTCGGATCAATTGCACGATAGGGTGATCACATACTCCATTCTTTGAAAATGAGAATGTACCTATGAACCTAAAGCCATGATGAGATATACTCTGCCATTTTCCGAACAACTTCAAATTCTGAGGATTTTCTTGATCTTAGCAAAAGCTTTGTCACTTGCTCATTTTGCATGCATGCTACAGGATTTCCAACTATAATATCTAACAAAAATCCTATTTTATTGCGCTGTTCAGGGTGTGTATAAAATTCAATAATATCTAACAAAAATCCTATTTTATTCTATTTGAATTGGGTCCATGCCCATTCCAAAACCGCGTATAACAATACAAATTCTCTTTGTGACGTCGTCGGATCGAATCTGAGGTGAATAAATCAGTACAAATTTTGTGGAGTTAAGAATGAGTACAACCATGGCGACTGTATTGCCTCTTGCCAAATACAAGCTCGTGTTTTTGGGAGATCAGTCCTTTGGGAAGACCAGCATTATCGCTCGTTTCATGTATGACAAGTTTGACAATACCTATCAGGTAGGCTGTAATGTATTTCTTAGGGTTTTAGGTTTGATTTTAATGTAATCTTTTTTTTCTTGTTATGAACAGATCTAAGTATTTGAATTTATGTTTCTGAAATTCTGGCATTTAGGTTTAGGATAATTGCTCAATTTTTTCTATTTTAGCAACCCTCTTAAGAATATACCTTAATTCCACGAATCTGTTACTATTTTCCCTTAAAATTGACCCAATCGTTTGTTTTGGAGTTATTTTTTTAATCAATTTATGAAATGTCTTTTTACTCAATACCCAATTATTATTATTAGTCCCTGCCTGCGGCAGGGATACTATTGTATTCATCTGCAGGTATTAATTCTTCCTCAAAATCTGTGCGATGACAAAAAAAATTCACCTTACCCCAAAGTTTAAATTTTGATCTCTCCAAATTTAGGAATTCTAATTTTTTCATTGGACAATTGCAATTTTAATCCATTGGCAGTGTTTTTTGGCATTCTAAAAATCTTTTGAATTTTCTGCAGTGAATAAATTTGTTGTGTTTCTAATGTTTTGCTTTCCTTTTCTTGTTTCTTCCGGACGTGTCTGGTGCTTGCAGACGCCAGGGTGGAATTTTGCATGGATGATGGGTGTGGGCGGGCTCTCATGCCAGGCAGTATGGCAGTTAAAAAGGACTTTATTCTTGATAGCACAATAGCATTCAACAGCTAAAACAAACAAATTAAAAACTAGTCATTGAGAGCAACGAACTGGTTATTATTCAGGAGTTTTTGGTATGGACATTTTCATGGGTATGTCTTTACATTGCATTTAGATATGTTCTTGGTAAGAATAAAAAAGTTTTCATCTGAATTTTGATGGAAGTGCATGCCCTGTTCAAGAGATTGCATTTTACTGTGCACGCAGGCAGGGCCTGGATAAAATTTGTGGAGTTTGGCTCTGCGTTTGCAATTGTGTTTTCTAGGGGTCAATAATGTTTGTGGAGTTTGCCCCAGCCTCAGCACAGAAGCAGTAAAATTGAAACTAGTAAAGCTGCACCTGCACCTATGCTGCCATTCAGAATTGGGCATGGTTTTTATTTGCATCGGCTAGACCCAAATTTTCCCCTTTTCATTGGAGGAATCAAGACACCCCTGGCCCAATGACTGAGGCTAAGCTCAATTCTGGGTAAGATAGGTAGTTTATATATAACTTGTTATATACATGAAATAATTTAGGTCTCGCGTCGTTATTAAATAAAGCTGATATAGTAGCTAGTACAGTGATCTGAAAGATTTTTATAGAAAAAAAAAATTCTTAGGAAGATAGTTTATTTAAAATTTGTTGAATTTTTATTCTTTAATTATGATTTTTTGTCACTATGCCATATGATATAAACATGTGATATTGTTAAAATGTACAGAAAGGCACCTAATGTTCTTATGCTCAAAATGTTTGTGGATCAAGTTTCATTTGATCGTAGAATTTTTCAGTGCTAGAAGTTTGGAACAAATTTGGGTCAATTTACCTCGACATTTTGTATATCTTGATGAAGAATGATAAAAACTTTGGGTGAGAAATAAGGCCTACTGGATACGTTTTAACAGTGGGTAAGTAATAAGTGCACATTCCTGACTTCCATATATTAGAGTTTCTATACAGGTTTTGTATTATCAATAGATGAAACATGACCAAATAAACCATGGTTACATCTATCTTTGATGTGAAGGAAAAATGGAGGTAGAGTACATGCTGAGGTTTATCTTTTGCACGGCCTTTAAGATTTTATGGTGCACCATAACATTAACTAGGTAGACAAAGCTTGTTAATTTTTGTATCAGCTATGTTTGAGGGCACGGGGATTTTTAGTTGTAGAAATACTTTTTAGACCACATTTTTAGCTCTGCTCAAGTATTAGACACTTTGCATTATTTGACTGATAGAAAAAGTTAAGTTTGAACCTATAACCTTCTGCTTTTAATTAAGAGAGTTTATTATTTTATTAATTATATTATTCACTCACAAAAATATTAAATAATTATTTCATTTTAAAATAGAAAATATTTCACCTTTAACTATTGAATCATTTAGTTAACAAAAGACAACTTACTTTTTTAGGTATATTGATAACAAAGTTAGATATAAACCTTTTAAATATAGCCTGTGTGTACAACACTAAAATCATAAGATGTGGTAGCTAGTTATGTCAATTCGTGATTTTAGATTTACATTGACAAGAGATGTGGCATATCAATAGTTTATTGTTGTTAAATTAATCTGGGTTGAAGTGCAGTCCCAGTGAATGGAATGAAGCAAATGGACACAGATGCTACAATCAAAGGGAGTCAGTAAATATAAGAGGATATATGCCCCCAATGCCATCTCAAGTGCCCATACTCAAGCAAGTTCTTTAGAGGACTAAATTTCTTGTGGCTTTTCTGGACACTACGAGGCTGTCTCAGTTCAGAAAGGTTGGGCATCCTTTAGTGTACACTAGCAACCTCAATGCAAACTTGCAAAGCAGAGGAAGGATCCAGATAGGTTTGCAAATTGTAGTCATTGGTGTTTACCAGGTGTTCCAGATACCTGGAATGAACTTCTGTATGCCCATCTGCTGTAGGACTTTCCAGTTGATTAAACACTACTATGATGTGATAGTTGAAGGTCTGAAGGCAATATTGGTATCTGACTCTCTGGATTTATAGACTTTAGTTTTTAGATTGTTTTAATTCCACATTGCATTGATTTCCTTGCGTTGCTTCCACATTGAATTGATTTCTTTTGCAAGGATATTTGTATTTTTGCTTCCACATTGAATTGATTTATTTCCATTGTAAATCTCTTTTATCTTAGACATGTTTTCATATACCAATCTATTTCTCATATATTCAGATGTACACCAATGTATATTTCCAAATTAGTGGACGTCAATCATGGAGGTATCCTTCTCACTATGACTGATATTTGGACATTAGTTTATGGTACACATTGTAGTGTCCTCTAGTTATATATTTATATTTTATACATCTTTATTAATTTTGTGTTACATGAAATATTGCTTTTACTTTGGCCTTCAAATGAGCTAATATACATTGGCTATTTTTAGGTCTCTTTATCATTTTTGTTTGAATGTCAGTTAGATGGAAATTTTGAAGCAATTTTGAAGTAAAACCTTATATATGTATGAATTGCAACTATTCTCCCTCCTGTTATAACGAGCATGCATAGATACTCCTATTTTAAGGAGGTTAGTTCAGTTGGTATGTATGAGGCCAAATAAGAGCGTACAATTTTTTTCAAAGCAAAAAGCTGCCATAGACTTGTTTCAAGTCAGGTTTCAACCAGTACCCACACAGATAATATAGAAATACTCATAGACCTATTTGATATGTAACCTCAGGGTATGCATGAATTTGTTTCCCTGCTGCTTAGATTTTACCCTAGCTATCATCTTCTTTGATAACATGTTCTCTTTACATGCACAATTTTTTTTCTCAAATTCTCAGTAGGCCATGGTCAAGTGGAAAATCTAAGCAGTGAAACCCCAAAAATTTGTCTTCTAGGCCAAAAGGTGATCTTAAGCTAGATATTGTATTCATTATTCCCCATGCATTCAAAGTTGAAAAGTGAGTTTTAAAACTAGTTTATATTTATGGAGAACTTTTTCATCATTTTCAAATCTTAGACAAAGGAAATTGTGATGCAATGCAATGCATGCACCAGAAGCAGGTGACAAGATCTAATTGCAAGCACATTCTTTGATGGTAGGTTGTTCTTTGATCCATTCATGTTGTCATTATATCTTAATAGTGTCAAATATATAACAGGAAGGGAAACAAATGTCTAATCCAATTGCTCATGCTCTAGTGGCACAGAAGAGCAACTGCCATGATGATGAAACAGGTTCAAGCACTAATGAGCACTAATGATTATGCTCCCCTTACTAAAGTGATTGCTTTAATGGAGGACCATGTCCAGATGAAGATGAGCCCTAGGCAAATTTGGCATAATACAAATCTCTATAATATGGCTTGTAAATCAAATAATGAAATCTCCCTGCATGTGGCTTATAATCAACAGTTCAATGGTGCATTCATGACCATATTCATCATATTCAAACCTTACAAAAAATGCAATGAAGATGCAATGCAAGCGTGCATCAAAAGTTAGTCACAAGATCAAATACCATAAAATAGTTGCTTTTACATAAAATATTATAAGCAGTTAGTCATCTCTGCAAATGGGCAATTGTTCTATCAAATCCCATATTTTCCAAAACTGCCCTCACACTGTTGTTTTTCAATCTGGATTTTATGTTGAAGTCAGTCCCCATCTAGCAGCATTTGGCAGGGACTTCAGCTGCTCTGCAGCCCCTGCTTATACTTCATGTTCTATATCCTTATGATGTAATTGGTAGGCAATTATGATAGAACTTCTCATTTGTAGTACTGTCAGTTATAGATGGGGGGAATTTATCTTTGCCACCGAGGAGACTAGAAATATTGCAGCAGTACTGATATTGAATTCTGCAATTGCATTGATCTTCTTGCCCACTTTCGTCATTTGGTTTGTAATTTGATGATTTTAAAGGGGTTGCCTACAAAATCTTTGCGATATTTTTTTTGGTTATGGGGTGGGATTAAATAACAAGTGTGTTAGATTTCGTGCTTCATAAATCCCTTTCTCTCGTCTTTTATAATCTCTCTGTTCATGGATGCCCCCTTCCCTTCTCCCATACTTCTCCTGGTGACCTGTATTTAGATATAATACAGCTTTGCTCTTATTCATATACTCCCTACCCTATTTCAAAGTGATGTCCTTGTTTCTGACAAGGGGCTAAAATTTTCCTCACCAATTTAGGGGATTTTTCTGACACTAATTAATTATCTATAGTTTTTAGATTCCCACCATTTAATTTAAGAAAATTTTTTAGAAGATTTTTTTAAAATTTTAATCCCTCATAGCTAGACGGAGACTACGTGGCCAAAATAATAATAATAAAATCAAAATTAAAAGATTTGCATTTAATGGGGTCAATGAATGAAAATAAAGGGAAGTAAGCCCTTTTTTTTTAAGGCAGGAGACAAAATTAAAGGTTGCAGCATGGGTGCCCTCCAAAAGGAAAAATAAAAGTCCAACTACCACGACTCTTCGAGGGAGAAGGCGCAGGTTTTGGACGCCCATCAATGCATTAAGGAGAGAGGAATTTTTCATAGAGAGGAATTTGAAGAGTCACGGGGATGATGGAAGATGATGGAAGACACAAGGGCATGAAGGAAGGAGTTTGAAGGGCATTTTTAACTGAGTTGAGATGACGATCTGGCTGTGAGTTGAGAGGGGTGTCAGACCTTGTGGAGATTCAGAGGAGTTAAATAGATTGTGTCTAAGGAGACCAAGGAAACATGATAAGTGTGAAGTGGTGATGGAGGAAGAAACAGGGCAGAGGTAGAAGATTGAATGATACAACTCACTCATACTTCTATTCTATCCTACAACCATGTTCAAACTGCTAAAGCATTCATCAACCACATGGTCTTTGATGAGGTGCCACTGAGGATGTTAGGACAATTGCTGCAAACTGGAGCCTGACACTCACAAGGAAATAGTGCATTATGCTCTGGCTCTAATTCAAATATAGTGTTTTCTTCAAGAGCTGAAGGAAGAGATAGGAGATGAAAGGGTGTCCCGACTACTATAGTAACGCCGTCATCAAGAGGAATTCCATGAAACAGGTACCATCGCTGCCAAATGACTGATATTATAGCTTAAAGTATGTTGATATTCCATGGTCGAAACATATATGTTGTCCATAATACTTATTAAACTTTTGCCAAGCGTAGGATTGTCGTTCCAACCTGGCTGTGGGACGTGTAGGTGCGTGTTAATCAAAAGTTGCAAGGAAAGTATTAGGTGATAGCCCAAATAATAAGATCTCTCTTTCTCCACACCCGTAGGGCAAACCCGAATGCCAAATATGGGTTTGTCGGAAAGACTTTAGAGACTTTTATTTAAATATAAAACAATATGTTGCTAATCTGCACTCAATTGGAGCTTGGGAAAAAGGCAAGGATGCCCATCGAAGAAAATTTATGCCTGGATTTATGTCGGCTATTGTATTGGCCAGGCCACTGTGTGGCTTTATGGCCGTCAGAAAACTTATGCATAGAATTCAGTAAAGAAGAATTTATGCACGAATTTTCTCTTGAATGATTTTAAATTGTGATATTTGCCGAACATTTTGTGAATAGTTGCCACGCCATAATGGTAGATGTTCATATTTCCTGGCAATAAGTGTCAAGCATTTTATCAAATACTTTAAAAACTGGTACATCTTACCTAACTGCACAATGCTCCAAGCCACACAAACTTCTCAATGTTCTCTCCATGTATTATATTACAGGATAGGCGTGCCCACAAATGTCTGCTGAAGTCACTTCTATCCATGGGCACTTTTCTGACAGAACGGATCCCGACACATGACTCATTCTCTATTTAAATTGCAATAATGTACACTTAAAATAGAATCCCAAAAAGTTTATACAACATATAGCGGCAAATACCTCACATTTTTCTAAACAATGTTTAATGTTTGACAAGATAATCTAATCTATATTTCTAGACTTCTGTTATAGGTGTATGCTCATTGCAAAGCTTGTATAAGACATCTGGTTGAATTTTTCCCACGTGATTTCCTTATGTTGCAAATAAATACTACTTGTGCTCCATTTTATATAAAGTTTGGCTCCACTGTTTAGTGCAGAACAAAGCACCACTCCACAATAGATTGAGATACCGTATTCCGGCTCCCTTAGGCATCAAACTTCCTGCTCAATAAAAGAGGCAATATATTGTTGAATAGGGTGCCATATCTTCTGGTTGTTTGGGTGCTACACTCTTTTGGAATGAGGGATTTTAAATAATATAATTGGGAGGTGTGTTTGAAATTCTGTGTGGGCCAACATTGTCCTTGTGTTGAAGGTTAACGAGCACAAGTGCTAGAGTTTAATGTTTTATTACTTTACAATATAAAGTGTCTAATACCTTGATACGGAATGAAATGTCTAGACCTGCTTGTTGATTGTCATTTTCTTGAGTAATAGCGATAGCCATTTAAATATATGTTGTAGCAACAAATGCTTGTATTTATTTTAGCAACTGGAATGATTTGTTATATAAGAAATATTTAAGCCTAATATAATTTCATAATAAACTTGAACACATGTGGGAGCCTTGACGACTAGGGCAAAGTATAATGGGTTTATGAAAGGAAAGGTTTATTTTATTATCATGCCTATTGAGTTGCACATCTAGAATACTAAGGTTATGTGGAAATAAAATTTATACCCTAGCCATAGTAGGTGGTAGAAACATTACATTCATAGTGAATATATTGTTACTGATGTTACTGAAAACCCGCCTCTTAGGGGGAGTAAAGTGAAGTAGTTGTTGGGTATAAATGGCTATTGTATTGACATCGCTTATCTACATGCTATTCCTGATCTTAATACTCCATAACGTTGTAGTAGGCTGATTGTTATATGCTAGTCTTCATTGTTAAGTACTATTGGCACTAGAGATCAATAAATTTAAGACCATTGATATCACTAGTTGTGAAGGTCATGCTAATTGACTAAGATAAGAATGCTTCCTTTTAGTTGAATATTGCACCATAGTTTATATGGTGTCTTTATCTTGAAAAGGATAATTCTAAAGACTATGATACAAGCATCTTACCATGCTTAATTTAACATTAGCTAACTTGGACCATGTGGTATATGAGATGATGTTGTATTTCATAAGTTTGAGTATAATATTAGTGAAGGAGTTTTAAGCCCGAGTTCCCCACATTTGGTAACTAATTCAAAGAATATTATAAGATATCGTAGATTTTCTAGCATGTTGGTACCTACAATTAAAAGAAGTATTTATGTGTGGGTTTTTTTGGAATTAGGAGGGTATGGGCTAATAGGAAGGATAATCTAGTATATACTAAGATATATCTAGATCCCTTCTTGATATTCTCATATGCAATCAAGTTGTATTGGAAAACAAAACCTCAATTGTTATGACTCCTAGGAGTTTATAGGGTGACAAACTTTGTTGTTATCTAACACCAGATATATTGGAACTATCAATTTAACTAGTAGGGGGTAGGTGCATAGAATTTGTTTTGGCATGGCTATGTAAGGAATGACTATTTCATGTTAGGTATCTTACCTTGGATATGACTTGGGTTTTAATCATGCTTCAAGCAAGTTATATTTACAATGGTAGGTCTTTTGAATTTTAGACATGATTGTTTCAGGTTGTTGCATATTGTGTTTCTGACCATGAAGGATGTTATACTTTGATATAGTCTTGATACTTGATATCATTAAATCTGGTACGATATGACTTCTATTGGGGCCGTATCAATGCTCTGTATAACTATTGCACCGTGAAGATATTTGATTGTTATTTTCTTATATTCAGATATGATGGGACTTCTTTTATGTTGACTATGTTATGCTTATTTCTGTTTATGCACTTGATTATGGGAATATTAGTAAGCATTGATATGAAATTAGGATGACTATGAAACCCTGAGGATATGAACCTATGTGTTTAACCCTTGAGAGATTATGTGAGGAGAACTACATGTGACTTCAATCCTATTTGGAAGTGGGTATGTAGGCAATTCTTGGGCGAAGGATGCCCCTGGACCTCAAGTCCATAGGGGAGGGGTTTAGGGAATGACTCCAAGGTATGGGGTGTTCCTAAACTTGATCAACCTTCCCTCTTTGGTATGTTTCAACTTGAGGTTGAAACTACATTAGATGATTGTGAATGCACCATTTAATTAATAAGTCCCCACTATATAGGCCCGATCTAGTAAAAAGGCACTTTATCAGCACTATACTCCTCCACTCTAAGGTTGTTGCCCGTTAGGTTCTCTCAAGCTGCCCCAATCTTGGATGAACTTTTAGAATCAACATCTTTTTAGTTTGTCTCTAATGTAATGTATGAAGGTGCCTTTGGACTGGTCTCGATTAATATAATTAATGTTTTGCATGTTGAACACTGTGCTATTGATGGTGGGAATTAATAAGTAAGTATGGTATTTATTCTTTAATGAGCTTGTGATTGTTAATATGCAAAAGATATCCACTCAAAAATAGAATTATGTTTAAAATTACTATTGTGGGTTTGAGTTGCGTATGATGCATACCGTGTTTCATAGTGACCATTGAATGTATGCAATGGCCATTGATATTACATTGAGTTTGTACATGTTTATGCATATGTGACCAGATAGAGTCCATCTCATGTGGGTTCAATATATATTTATTGAGGTTTAACCTATAATATAGACCCCTATACATATAAGACTGGGTGTATTGGTTTATGGACCTATATGTGGTATGTAGTTGAGTCAACCTGACTTGTCATGGTGAATCCTTGTGATATCCTTATTGTGTGTGTACCTAGACATAAGATGATCCACATGTCAGAATCGAGTCTAATACAGGTTCAGATAGCAGGTTGTCACCAATACTGTATAGGTGACAGATGCTAGGTGCTATCTGTTGTATCTTGGGATGAGCCGGTTGTCACTAGTAGCACGAAGGTGACAGATACCAGGAGCCATCCAGGTTATGATACAGGTGTGGTTTAGCCGGTTGTCACCAGTACCATGGAGGTGACAGATACTAGGTGCTATCCACTATATCTTAGGGTTAGTCGATTGTCACTAGTACCATGGAGGTGACAAATGCTAGGAGCTACCCTTTAGTATGATAGCGATTAGCCGGCTTTCACCAGTACCATGGAGGTGATAGATGCTAGGAGATACCACATACTAGGTTGGACAAACTTTCGCTAGTGGCATGGAGGTGATAGATGTCAGGATCCACTGACTTGATAGTTCAATGGACTGTGGATATCTACTTAATAGTCATGCAAGTGATGTATGTTGTTATACCTACTCCTTAGCCAGTGATGACAACAAGTAGTATGGGATGCTTTCTTGTCATCATAGTTGGTTGTGATTGTGTATGTGGTTACACCCAGTCCTTAGCTAGTGTTGACAACAAGTAGTATGGGATGGTGACTTATCATCATAGTTGGCTGTGAACCAGGAAAGGGATGTGAGATTTTGTGTTAGTGAACTAGGTAATGGGAAGTGTTGATCTCCTACAATGATTTAACAACTAAGCCCATAGAGTTGTGACTCAGAGATTGGACATCTAACTTTAATAGCTATCTTAATCACTATGAAGATGCATTTAACGTGTCAACCCAAGGACGTGAACTTGAAATGGGTCAGTACGGTATGTGCACTAGGAAATTCCAAAGTAGCCACATTCATTCTATAGCTAAGAAAGTCATAATACTGAAAATAAACTGCTTGGAAAGAAATAACATAAATGTTAGATCTAGGGCACACAATTGAGAGGGGGGGTGAATCAGTTGTACAAAAACTTGCTTCTACTTCAAACACTTGATTCTTCTTTGTTAGTTAATAGCATATCAGTTAACCATTCATGAAAGCATAATGCATAAACACAGGAGCAGATAAACATCAACACATTGGACACCAAGATTTTGATGTGGAAAACCCGGTTAAGGGAAAAACCACGAGGTGTTTAACCTAAGGATTATTTTCTATTAGAAGAATAAAGAAAATAGATGGCACATGCCAATTCGGGCTCACTGCCCGAGCACACTGCTCACAAGGAGGCACACTGCCTACAAGAGACACACTATCTCTAAATGATAAGAATCACAAACTTGAACTAGAGATTGACATCTTTTCCATGCTTGGATCAGTTCCATTTAAGCCCATAAACTCATGCTCTGCCTTTCGCACTCCTCTTTGCTATACGACACTCATCACTACATGACACACTTCAAAATAAATTCACAAACCCTTATTTATACAAGGCATCGACTTAGGAACAATCATCTAAGTCGGTAAACATCTGTAAGATCATTCTCAAGGCGTGTAATACATCCGGTCGGCTTGTCTCTGGAAGAACACCAACAACCGGTGGTCAATACATCAAATCCAAACTCTAACTTCAATGCGGACCGCCAACATGAACTGAACATGATCCAACGATCATCATAACCTTCCCTAAAACACCAATAACATCCGCACTTCATCAGCTTACCGAAATTCTTCTCTTCTTCATTCAGAACTTCAAGAACACAGTCTATCATCACTATCATAATGAGAAAGGTGCTTCCGGACCTCCAAATCATTCACAAATCTATTTGTCACTTCACACTAACCTCTTAAACACTCTCTCCAATCCACAGAGTGAGATAATACAATTTGGATCTCACCAGACCTTTCTGTGACCCTCTATCACCTTTGAATGCCTGCCAGAACCGGTTCCACACAAACAGTCATAACTTCTTCAGATCTTTATGTGGACCTCTAAAATCTTAACTGGAACATCTCAAGACTCATATCTACAAACCCTTTAATCCGTATCCTTTGATTCTCAACCCATTGAGTACTTTTGCCTTCTTCTTATCACTGTTCTTCACTGTTCCTAATTGAGACTAATTTTCTCAATATCCTCAGCACGCAGCTCATCCAATCCTTCTTATCAATGCAATATGAGTATGTTGATATCAATGACAACACTGGTTAACCTCATACTTGCAATAATCTCCCCCTTTGTCATTGATGGCAACATATGATGTGAAAAACCATTAGGACAAGAACTTCTTTCTGTCACAGCTCCCCCTATCAGCAGCAACTCTTCACATGTCTTCTCTTTCTTTTACTGCTCCCCCTTTGATCAATAATTTTTTTTTCACATGTCTTCTCTCCCCCTTTGACATCAATGGCAAAGGGCTCATACTTGCAATTCTAACACATCAGAATCATGCCAGCTGCTCCCCCTTAGTAGCAGCTCCCCATCATCAATTCGGATCACAAGATATGACTCTGATATCCACCAGACTGATGCACATTAGTGCATCCTAGTTCATCACTGGAGGGGCCATGACCCCTAACTTCTCCCTGAGATACTCAAAAGAGTCCTTGGGAAGAGGTTTGGTAAAAATATCTGCAAGCTGATGTTTGGAGGGCACATACTCCAATCTAACTTCTCCCTTGTTCACTTGTTCTCTCAAAAAGTGAAATTTGATAGATATATGCTTGGTCTTAGAATGCAATACTGGATTCTTTGAAATATTTATTGCACTTGAATTATCACAGAAAATTGTGATGGGCTCCTCATATTCTACTTGAATATCTCTTAGCATTTGTTTCATCCACAAAAGTTGAGTGCAACTACCTACTACTGCAATGTATTATGCTTCTGTTGTAGACAGTGATATTGCTTCTTGTTTCTTGCTTAGCCAAGAAACCAACCTTTTTCCCAAAAAGAATGCTCCTCCACTTGTACTCTTCCTATCATCCACATCTCCTGCCCAATCTGCATCTGTATATGCATGTAGAGAAATGTCATGATCTCTGGGATACCATAGGCCATACTCAACTATTCCTTTCAAGTACCTAAAAATTCTTTTGATTGCCATAACATGAGATTCTCTGGGATCAACCTAGAATCTTGCCACAAGACCAACTGCCTGCATTATATCTGGTCTAGTCTGAGTGAGATACAGTAATCTACCAATCATTGATCTGTACTTTGTTTGATCTGTCTTAGCAGAGTCATCATCTTTACTCAACTTACATCCGGTAGCCATAGGAGTATTCATTGGCTTTGAATCTTCCATTCCAAATTTCTTCAATAGCTCTTTCACATACTTGGTTTGAGAGATAAAGATTCCTTTCTTTGTCTGAGTAATTTGCAGACCCAAGAAGAAATTCATTTCACCGAGCATTGACATTTCAAACTCACTTTTCATTTGGTTTGCAAAGGTTTTGCACATACTGTCTCTTCCCCCAAAAATGATATCTTCTACAAATACTTCAACAATCAAGATGTTTTCATGATCAATTTCAAAATATAGATTACTATCAGTAGTACCTTTGTTGAAACCAATCTTCAAAAGATGTTTGTCCAGCCTCTCATACCATGCTCTTGGAGCTTGCTTTAGACCATATAGTGCCTTCTTTAATTTGTAGACCATATCACCATGCTCTGATAACTAAAATCCATCCGGTTGTTCAATGTACACTTCTTCTTCTAGGTCACCATTCAGGAAGGCAGATTTGACATCCATTTGATACACTTTGGAGTCCTTGAAGGTAGCAAATGCAAGAAATAGTCTGACTACTTCAATTCTTGCCAATGGAGCAAAGGTTTCCTCAAAATCAATCCCTTCTATTTGAGAGTAGCCTTTGTAGACTAATCTGGCTTTATTTTTGATTACTTCACCAACTTCATTTAGTTTGTTCTAGAAGACCCATTTGGTTCCAATCACATTCTTGTTAGCAGGTCTAGAAACAAGATCCCAATTGTGATTTTTCTCAATTTGCATCAACTCTTCTTCCATTGCTTTGGTCTAATTTTCATCATTGTAGGCTTCATTTATTGTCTTAAGTTCAATCTTTGAAATCAGACAACATTCATCCAGATTTTGAGCAATATTCCTTCTAGTTTGCACACCTTTGCTTTTGTCACCTATGATCTGATCTTTAGAGTGGTTTAGTCTTACATACCTTGGAACTTTTGGAGTTTCTTGTACTTCTGCTTCTTGATCAGGCTCATTCAGACCTATCTCTTCTGTTGGATCTAGGGCATACAACTGAGAGGGGGGGGTGAATCAGTTGTATAAAACTTCTTCTTCCTTCAAACACTTAATTCTCTGTTGTTAGTTAGCAGCATATCAAATAATCATCCATGGAAGCATAATACATAAACACAAGAGCAGATAAGCATCAACACATTGAACACCAAGATTTTGACGTGGAAAACCCGGTTAAGGGAAAAACCACGGGGTGATTAACCCAAGAATTATTCTCTGTTAGAAGAATAAAGAAAAATGAATGGCACATGCCAATAAGGGCTCACTGCCCGAGCACACTGCTCACAAAGAGGCCCACTGCCTACAAGGAGACACACTGTCTACAAAGTGATGAAAATCACAGTCTTGAACTGGAGAATGACATCTCTACCATGTCTGGATCAGTTCCAATTAAGCCCAACATCTCTGCTCTGCCCTTCGCACGTTTCTTCGCTATGCCACACTCATCCACATACCACACACTGAAATGAACTCACAAACCGTTATTTATACAAGACATCGACTTAGGAACAAACATCTAAGTCGGCAAACAACCATAGGAGTATCCGCAAGATGAATAACACATCCGGTCGGCCATCACAAGAACATTCGCAGGATGAACAACTCATCCGGTCGGCTAAACAGAGCAAGAACTTCATCCGGAAGAATAACTTCAATTCTGGGCTCTGTCATCAATGCGGACCAACAACACAACCTAAACATGATCCAAGAACCTTCACAAGCCTGTCTGAATGTCCGGATACATCCGCACTTCCTCTACTTACTGGGATCTCTTGTCTTCCTCATCTGGAACTTCAAGAACACAGTCTGTCGCCACTGTCATAATGCAAGAGGTACTTCCAGACCTCCAAATCATACACAAATCAGGATGACACATCAAAAGGACATCCCAAACACTCAGTCCAATCCGCAGATTAGGATGATACAATTCCGGACCTCACCGGACCTTTTTGTGATCCTCTGTCACCTCTGGATACTTGCCGGACCCGGTTCTATACCGGCAGCCACAACTCCTTCAGATCTTCATGCGGACCTCTGAAATCTTAACTGTAGCATCTCAAGACTCATATCTACTAACCCTTTAATCTGCATCCTCCGGTTCTCATCCTATACAGTACATTTACCTTCTTCTCATCACTGTTCTTCACTGTTCCTGACTGAGGCTAATTTTCTCAATATCCTCAGCACACAGCTCATCAAATCCTTCTTGTCAATGCAATATGAGTATGTTGACATCAATGACAACACTGGCTCACCTCATACTTGCAACAATCTCCCCCTTTGTCATTGATGGCAACATATGATGTGAAAAACCATTAAGGCAAGAACTTCATATCTACTCATATATCTTCTCTTCCTTTACTGCTCCCCCTTTGATCAATGTCTTCTCTTCCTTTACTGCTCCCCCTTTGATCATCAACCACTTGTTTTTCACATGTCTTCTCTCCCCCTTTGACATCAATGGCAAAGGGCTCATACTTGCAATTCTCATGCATCAGAATCATACCAGCTGCTCCCCCTTAGTTGCAGCTCCCCATTAGTCCGGATCACAAGATATGACTGTGATAGCCACCGGACTGATGCACATCAGTGCATCTTAGTTCATCACCGGAGGGGCCATGACCCCTAACTTCTCCCGGAGATATTCAAAAGAGTCCTTGGGAAGAGGTTTTGTAAAGATATCTGCAATCTGATCCTTGGAGGGAACATACTCCAATCTGACTTCTTCCTTGTTTACTTGTTCTCTCAAAAAGTGAAATTTGATAGATATGTGCTTAGTCTTAGAATGCAATACCGGATTCTTGGAAATATTAATTGCACTTGAATTATCACAGAAAATTGTGATAGGCTCCTCATATTCAACTTTGATGTCTCTTAGCATCTGCTTCATCCATAAGATTTGAGTGCAACTACCTACTGCTGCAATGTATTCTGCTTCAGTTGTAGACAGAGATATTGCATCTTGTTTCTTGCTTAGCCAAGAAACCAATCTCTTCCCCAAAAAGAATGCTCCACCACTAGTGCTCTTCCGGTCATCCACATCTCCTGCCCAATCTGCATCTATGTAAGCATGAAGAGAGAAGTCTGGATCTCTAGGGTACCATAGACCATACTCAACTGTTCCTTTCAAATATCTAAAAATTCTTTTGATTGCCATAACATGAGATTCTCTAGGATCAGCCTGGAATCTTGCCACAAGACCAACAACCTGCATTATATCTGGTCTAGTTTGAGTGAGATACAACAATCCACCAATCATTGATCTATACTTTGTCTGATCTGCTTTTGGAGAATCATCATCTTTGCTTAGCTTACATCCGGTTGCCATAGGAGTGTTCATAGGCTTTGAATCTTCCATACCAAATTTCTTTAACAATTCTTTCACATATTTGGTCTGAGAAATGAAGATCCCTTCTTTTGTTTGAGTAATTTGCAGTCCCAAGAAGAAATTCATTTCACCAAGCATAGACATTTCAAACTCACTTTTCATCTGATTGGCAAAAGTTTTGCACATACTATCTCTTCCTCCAAAAATGATATCATCCACAAACACTTCAACAATCAGAATGTTTTCATGATCAATTTTGAAATATAAGTTACTGTCAGCAGTACCTTTGTTGAATCCAATCTGCACAAGATGCTTATCCAACCTTTCATACCATGCTCTTGGGGCTTGCTTCAATCCATACAAAGCTTTCTTCAACTTGCTGACCATATCATTATTATCAGACAATTGAAATCCATCCGGTTGTTCAATGTAGACTTCTTCTTCCAGATCACCATTTAGGAAGGCAGACTTGACATCCATCTGATATACCTTGAAGTCTTTGAAGGCAGCAAATGCAAGAAGTAATCTGACTGCTTCAATTCTTGCCACCGGAGCAAAAGTCTCTTCAAAGTCAATTCCTTCTATTTGAGAGTAGCCTTTGCAGACCAATCTAGCTTTGTTTCTGATTACTTCACCGGCTTCATTTAGTTTGTTCCGGAAGACCCACTTGGTTCCAATTACATTCCTGTCTCTAGGTCTGGGAACAAGATCCCAAGTATGATTTTTCTCAATTTGCATCAATTCATCTTCCATTGCTTTGGTCCAGTTTTCATCATTGCAGGCTTCATCTATTGTTTTAGGTTCAATCTTTGAAATCAGACAACATTCATTCTGATTTTGAGCAATATTCCTTCTAGTTTGTACACCTTTGCTTCTGTCACCTATGATCTGATCTTCAGAGTGATTCAGTCTTACATACCTTGGAATTTTGGGAGTATCCAGCACTGCTGTTTCTTGATCAGCCTCATTCAAACCTAACTCTTCTTCCTGATTTACCGGATCAGGCTGACTCTGTCTCACCGGAGAGGATTGAGGTCCTTGAACACTGTCTTGGTCATCTTCATCAACCTCATAAAATCTTGAAGGCTTCTCAATACCTTCATCAACCTTTACATTGGTGCTTTCTATCATCTTCCTCAATCTCTTATTGTAACACCGGTATGCTTTGCTTTGAGTGGAGTAGCCCAAGAAAATTCCTTCATCACTTCTAGCATCAAACTTTCCTAGATCTTCATCTCTTTTAATATAACACTTGCTACCAAATACTCTGAAATATTTCACAGTAGGAGTGATGCCAAACCAGAGTTCATAGGGGGTCTTACCGGTGTTGTTTCTGATTTGAACTCGATTGAGAGTGTAGACTGCAGTGCTGATAGCTTCTTTCCAAAACATTTGAGGAACATTTGCTTCCAACATCATTGTCCTAGCAGCTTCCTGGATGGTCCGGTTCTTTCTCTCAACTACTCCATTCTGCTGTGGAGTCTTAGGAGCAGACAACTGTCTCCTTATACCCCGTTTCTCACAAAAGTCAATGAACTCACCAGATGTAAATTCACCACCTCTATCAGACCTTAGACACTTTAGTTTCAATCCGGTTTGATTCTCCACCATAGCTTTGAAGATTTTAAACTTCTCAAAAGCTTCTGATTTTTCTTTTAGAAAGGTAACCCACATCATCTGGGAATGATCATCAATTAACAACATGAAATATCTATCACCCTGCAGACTCTTGATTTTTGTCAGACCACATAGATCAGTATGTACTAATTCCAACAATCCGGTAGAAGACTGATCTTTGCTTTTGAAAGAGACTCTGCTCTGTTTACCTAACTGACATTCTTTACACACACTATTTGTAGGTTTCATCAACTTTGGAAGATCTCTCATAGCCTGAGTATTGCTTATCTTGATGATGTTATCAAAATTTACATGACACATTCTTCTATGCCATAACCAACTCTGATCAATTTGAACAAACAGACAACTTTTATTTGAACCAACCAGATGGAAGATGTTACCTCTTGTCTGAGTACCGGATGCAATTTCAGTTCCAGAGCTTGTAAAGATTCTGCATTTTCCATTCTTGAACCGGAGATCATAGCCTTTGTCCACTAACTAACCAACACTGAGAAGATTGTGCTTCAATCCTTCAACATACAGTACATTTCCTGTTTTGCTCTTACCATCAAAGGAAATAGTTCCCCTACCTCTGATTCTGCCAGCAGAATTGTCACCAAACTTTACCATTCCTCCTTCATATCTTTCCAAGTCTAAGAACTTATTCTTGTCACCAGTCATATGGTGAGAACATCCACTGTCAATAACCCAATCATCCTTTTCTTCCACTTGAGCAGCCAAGGCTTTTTCAACAACTTTGTGATTGACAGATTCAGAGAGCATGGAATCTTCTTCCTTAATGGCTATAAACACCCACTCATTTCCGGATTTGCTTCCTAGTTCTGATTCATCATCTGTTACTCCTTCATTGTCATCTTCTTCATGAACATAATAGCAATTCTTTTGAAACCTTTGTCTGTGAGTATTAGATCTTGCAGATCTCTCCGGACATCTTGAGGCAAAATGACCAATCTTATTGCAGTTGAAACACTTAAAGGGTAGTTTTCCTTCATACTTACCAAATCCTCTTGGCAGTCTTTTTGCAATGAGGGCTTCAAGTTGAGCTGTTTCTGCTTCTTCTTCTTCCATGTCTCTTCTTGCTTGATCATACCATGACATTTTCCTTGATGAGTTTTCACCCGGATCAAATCTCTGTTTGCCTTTCACATAGGCACTGGCTTTGAAAGCAGATTCAGTCTTGGGCGGATCATCTCCAAACTCGGTCATTTCAAATGCAGCTAGTTTGCCATCCAGTTGTTCTCTTGTGACAGTTGTGTGGGCTCTGAATTCATCAATGGCAGCAACTTTGATTTTGTAGGCAGCAGGAAGGGATCTTAGGATTTTGCAGACAATCTCATTTTCATCTAAAGTTCCACCAGCATTTCTGATTCCACATACCAGCTCATTCACTCTTGGCATAAAGGTAGTGATGTTTTCATCATCTCTCATTTTCAATCTTTCAAATTTCCCTTTCAGACTTTGCAATCTTGCACTTTTGACAAACTCATCTCCTTCATACAGAAGTTCCAGTTTAGTTAGGATCTCATATGCAGTTGGTAGGTCAATGACATTCGAGAGATCTGAGTCATTCAATGCGCTTAGAAGAGCTTCCTTGGTCCGCAGATTGTTTTCAACTTCTGTGATTTCATTCAGAGTTGTCAGACCACCTTGTGGGGGTATATATGGTTTAGAAATCATAGCCAAGTATGCTTTTCCCATACATTCCAAATGACACTTCATGCGACCTTTCCAGAGAGTAAAGTTGGTTCCATCGAACTTCGGACTATCCTTCTTGTATGACGACATCCTGGATCTCCTCAAGCGGTTAAGCTCCTATCAGAGGAACTTGGCTCTGATACCAATTGTTGGATCTAGGGCATACAACTGAGAGGGGGGGTGAATCAGTTGTATAAAACTTCTTCTTCCTTCAAACACTTAATTCTTTGTTGTTAGTTCGCAGCATATCAAATAATCATCCATGGAAGCATAATACATAAACACAAGAGCAGATAAGCATCAACACATTGAACACCAAGATTTTGACGTGGAAAACCCGGTTAAGGGAAAAACCACGGGGTGATTAACCCAAGAATTATTCTCTGTTAGAAGAATAAAGAAAAATGAATGGCACATGCCAATAAGGGCTCACTGCCCGAGCACACTGCTCACAAAGAGGCCCACTGCCTACAAGGAGACACACTGTCTACAAAGTGATGAAAATCACAGTCCTGAACTAGAGAATGACATCTCTACCATGTCCGGATCAGTTCCAATTAAGCCCAACATCTCTGCTCTGCCCTTCGCACGTTTCTTCGCTATGCCACACTCATCCACATACCACACACTGAAATGAACTCACAAACCGTTATTTATACAAGACATCGACTTAGGAACAAACATCTAAGTCGGCAAACAACCATAGGAGTATCCGCAAGATGAATAACACATCCGGTCGGCCATCACAAGAACATTCACAGGATGAACAACTCATCCGGTCGGCTAAACAGAGCAAGAACTTCATCCGGAAGAATAACTTCAATTCCGGGCTCTGTCATCAATGCGGACCAACAACACAACCTAAACATGATCCAAGAACCTTCACAAGCCTGTCTGAATGTTCGGATACATCCGCACTTCCTCTACTTACTGGGATCTCTTGTCTTCCTCATCCGGAACTTCAAGAACACAGTCTGTCGCCACTGTCATAATGCAAGAGGTACTTCCGGACCTCCAAATCATACACAAATCAGGATGACACATCAAAAGGACATCCCAAACACTCAGTCCAATCCGCAGATTAGGATGATACAATTCTGGACCTCACCGGACCTTTTTGTGATCCTCTGTCACCTCTGGATACTTACCGGACCCGGTTCTATACCGGCAGCCACAACTCCTTCAGATCTTCATGCGGACCTCTGAAATCTTAACTGTAGCATCTCAAGACTCATATCTACTAACCCTTTAATCCGCATCCTCCGGTTCTCATCCTATACAGTACATTTACCTTCTTCTCATCACTGTTCTTCACTGTTCCTGACTGAGGCTAATTTTCTCAATATCCTCAGCACACAGCTCATCAAATCCTTCTTGTCAATGCAATATGAGTATGTTGACATCAATGACAACACTGGCTCACCTCATACTTGCAACATCTTCTTCCTGATTTACCGGATCAGTCCGAATTTGACTTACCGGAGAGGATTGAGCTCCTTGAACCTGAACATCATCTTGATCATCTTCATCATACTCATAAAATCTTGAGGGCTTCTCAATTCCTTCATCAACTTTCACATTAGTACTTTCTATCATCTTTCTCAGTCTCTTATTGTAACACCAGTATGCTTTGCTTTGAGTGGAGTAACCCAAGAAGATTCCTTCATCACTTCTAGCATCAAACTTTCCTAGATCTTCATCTCTTTTAATGTAACATTTGCTACCAAATACTCTGAAATATCTCACAGTAGGAGTGATGCCAAACCAAAGTTCATAGGGAGTCTTACTGGTATTGTTTCTGATTTGAACTTGATTGAGAGTGTAGACTGCAGTGCTGATAGCTTCTCTCCAAAACATCTGAGGAACATTTGCTTCCAACATCATTGTCCTGGCAGCTTCCTGGATGGTCCGGTTCTTTCTCTCAACTACTCCATTCTACTATGGAGTCCTAGGAGTAGACAACTGTCTCTTTATACCATGCTTCTCACAAAAGTCTATGAACTCACCAGATGTGAATTCACCACCTCTATTAGACCTCAAACACTTTAGTTTTAATCTGGTTTGATTCTCTACCATAGCTTTGAAGATTTTGAACTTTTCAAAGGCTTCTGACTTCTCTTTCAGAAAGGTGACCCACATTATCTGGGAATAATCATCAATTAGTAACATGAAGTATCTATCACCTTGCATACTCTTGACTCTTGTCGGACCACATAGATCAGTATGAACTAATTCCAGTAATCTGGTAGAGGACCGATCTTTGCTTTTGAATGAAACTCTGCTCTGTTTACGTAGCTGACATTCTTTGCATAAACCATTTGTAGATTTTACCAATTTTGGAAGATCTCTAACAGCCTGAGTATTGCTTATCCTAATGATGTTATCAAAATTTACATGACACATCCTTCTATGCCACAACCAGCTCTGATCAACTTGAACAAGTAGACAACTTTTATCAGCACCAACCAAGTGAAAGATATTACCTTTAGTTTAAGTACCGGATGCAATCTCTATTTCGGATCTTTCAAAGATTTTGCATTTTCCATCCTTGAATCTGAGATCATAACCTTTATCCACCATCTATCCAACACCGAGAAGATTATGCTTCAAACCTTCAATATAGAGCACACTACCAGTTTTGTTTCTTCCATTAAAAGAAATAGTTCCTCTTCCTCTAATTCTACCAGCTGAATTATCACCAAACCTTACCACTCCTCCTTCATACCTTTCCAAATCTAAGAACTTGTTCTTGTCACCTGTCATATGGTGAGAGCATCCACTATCAATAACCCAATTATCCTTTTCTTCAACTTGGGCAGCCAAAGCTCTTTCTTCAATCTTATGATTGATAGATATTGGATCTTTTTCCTTGATAGCAATAAGCACCCATTCATTTCCAGATTTGTCTCCTATCTCTGATTCATCATCTGTTACTCCTTTATTATCAGCTTCTTCACGAACATAATAACAATTCTTTTGAAACTTTTGTCTGTTAGTATTTTACCTGGTAGATCTTTCCAGACATCTTGAGGCAAAGTGACCAATCTTATTGTAGTTGAAGCATTTAAAAGGTAGTTTTACTTCATACTTACTAGATCCTCTTGGCAATCTCTTTGCAATGAGGGCTTCAAGATGAGCTATTTCTGCTTCTTCCTCTTCCATGTCTTTCCTTGCTTGATCATACCATGACAGCTTCCTTGAAGAGTTTTCTCCCAGATCAAATCTTTGTTTGCCTTTCACATAGGCACTGGCTTTAAATGCAGATTCAGTCTTGGGGGGATCATCTCCAAACTCGGTAATTTCAAATGCAGCCAGTTTGCCAGCCAATTGCTCTCTTGTGATAGTTGCATGGGCTCTGAATTCATCAATGGCAGTAACCTTGATTTTGTAGGCAGCAGGAAGGGATCTGAGAATTTTGCAAACAATCTCATTTTCATCCAAAACTCCACCAGCATTCCTAATCCCACACACTAGCTCATTCACTCTTGGCATAAAGGTAGTGATATTTTCATCATCTCTCATCTTCAATCTTCCAAATTTCCCTTTGAGACTCTGCAACCTTGCACTCTTAACAAACTCATCTCCTTCATGTAGAAATTCCAGTTTAATCCGGATCTCATAGGCAGTTGGTAGGTCAATAACATTGGACAGCTTTGAGTCGGTTAATGCACTTAGAAGACCTCTTTAGTCCGCAGATTGTTTTCAGCATCTGTGATTTCATTTAGAGTAGTCGGACCACCCTGTGGAGGTTTATATGCTTTTTTGACCATGGACAAATATGCCTTTCCCATACACTCCAAGTGACATTTCATGCGGCCTTTCCAAAGAGTGAAGTTGGTTCCATCAAACTTCAGACTGTCCTTCTTGTATGACAACATCCTAGATCTCCTCAAGTGGTTAAGCTCCTTTTAAAGGAACTTGGCTCTGATACCAATTGTTAGATCTAGGGCACACAATTGAGAGGGGGGGTGAATCAGTTGTACAAAAACTTGCTTCTACTTCAAACACTTGATTCTTCTTTGTTAGTTAATAGCATATCAGTTAACCATTCATGAAAGCATAATGCATAAACATAGGAGCAGATAAACATCAAGACATTGGACACCAAGATTTTGATGTGGAAAACCTAGTTAAGGGAAAAACCACAGGGTGATTAACCCAAGGATTATTCTCTATTAGAAGAATAAAGAAAATAGATGGCACATGCCAATTAGGGCTCACTGCCCAAGCACACTGCTCACAAGGAGGCACACTGCCCACAAGAGACACACTGTCTACAAATGATAAGAATCACAAACTTGAACTAGAGATTGACATCTTTACCATGCCTGGATCAGTTTCGTTTAAGCCCATAAACTCCTGCTCTGCCTTTCGCACTCCTCTTCACTATACCACACTCATCACTACAAGGCACACTTCAAAATGAATTCACAAACCCTTATTTATACAAGGCATCGACTTAGGAACAGTCATCTAAGTCGGCAAACATCTACAAGATCATTCGCAAGGCATTTAATACATCCAGTCGGCCTGTCTCTGGAAGAACACCAACAACCGGTGGTCAATACATCAAATCCAAACTCTAACTTCAATGCGGACTACCAACATGAACTGAACATGATCCAACGATCATCATAACCTTCCCTGAAACACCAATAACATCTGCACTTCATCAGCTTACCAAAATTCTTCTCTTCTTCATCTGAAACTTCAAGAACATAGTCTGTCATCACTATCATAATGAGAAAGGTGCTTCCAGACCTCCAAATCATTCACAAATCTATTTGTCACTTCACACTGACCTCTTAAACACTCTCTCCAATCTACAGAGTGAGATAATACAATTCCAGATCTCACCGGACCTTTCTGTGACCCTTTGTCACCTCTGAATGCCTGCCGAAACCGGTTCCACACAAACAGCCATAACGTCTTCATATCTTTATACGGACCTCTAAAATCTTAACTAGAACATCTAAAGACTCATAGCTACAAACCCTTTAATCTGTATCCTCTGATTCTCAACCCATTGAGTACTTTTGCCTTCTTCTTATCACTATTCTTCACTGTTCCTGATTGAGGCTAATTTTCTCAATATCCTCAACACGCAGCTCATCCAATCCTTCTTATCAATGCAATATGAGTATGTTGACATCAATGACAACACTGGTTAACCTCATACTTACAACAATAAATGTTGAATGTCAACCAACAACTATGCTAAGCTGAAGCGCATGATAGAAAATGAAATTTTGGGAAAGCAAACAGGAAACTACTCTATTTGCTTTGGTTGCAGGAATAGACACATAATGAAATTCTAGTGGCTGCAAAAACATTCAATGCCATATTTAAGTAACTACTTAACAGAAAATACAACTAAACTAAAGGATGGAATGGTCACCAAGTGGGCCCCCTTGGATGAGTATTCCCTAAGACAAATGTAAACTCAGAGATGTGAACTTATAACTTCATTTTATTCATTGGAAAACATGAGTACAAATGAACAATGTGACTGTATTACTGAAAACTAGATAATGCAAGTACAACCTTAGATTAATCAACCCCTTAAAAGGAGCATCTACGTCTTATTTATAGAAAAAAAACTACAAAACTAACTACCTAGCAAGGTGGTCAACTCTAACAGAATAGGACGCCACTTTAGGGAAAGCATAGAAAGTGGAGAGGAGGTTATGCATGCATGGAATTTGGTCAAGCAAGTCACTTCAACGCAAATCTAGCACAATAGTAACTCCTAAATTTGCTCAACAAGTAATTAAGACCAATTACAGGGCGGTCATCTTCCTGCCATTTAGACACTTGGACGACCACCTTGCTTGACTTTGATGGCGAGTAACCACTTGACAGAATATTCCTTGACTTTATGGTTGCTAATTATATCTGCATAACAATATCAGTATGCACAATAATTCCATATCTATAACTATCTTAGAGTAACATTCATTAACCAGATGAAAATTTAACATAGATAGTTCATATAGCATGTCAATGTCATTAAAGATTATAGGAAATAACCTATGCCCAACATCTTATGATTTTGAGGAAATGTCATGAAAAGATCAAGATCTAAGTACCAAAGTCCATGATAACTATAGCAAATGGATAATAAAGTCTAACAAAATTGAGTCATAAACTAGACTCATCACTCTCCCCAACCTAAGACTTTGCTGGTCCTCCAGCAGAGGAAGGGTTGTTCTTCTGTTTGGTCAATGCCTTGAAATTAGCAACTACCAGCTATCCTATATCAGTCTGTCTAGTGCATGAGTTAGGATCCCAATAGAACCCTTGATTTCTATCCAATCTATTCCATCTTTGCCTCTCTTCAGCAATATCATACTAGTAAAACTTGTAATTTGGCATAGGCCACAATAGGATAGGTGGTCAGAAGATTAAGGGAAGCTAGAATTGTCCCTTTGTCCTCTCAATCTGTATATATCTATCCACTCTTTTACATGCTATAGTATAGTTCTACAGAGAGTGAGGCTCTACTTATTTTTGCTCATCAGACAAACTGTTCCACCTTTGTGTCAAAATTTCCCTTTACAAATTCTCCAATAGTGTTTACAACCTTCTCATATTCTCTGTAAGCTACTTCTCTCACAAGTAGTAAGGAGTAATCAATGAAGGCTATCACCTCACACTTGCGAGCCGTCATCTCACTCAGAATTCAAATCATTCAATTTTAAACTTTGCTAACATGCTGGCCTAAAGCACATGGACTGACACATGGACATGGTATTCACACTCCCTCCCCAACCTAAAATTGAGCACGTGTCATCGCATGTGGAATGGTGATGCATGACTGGATAGGGTAGGGAATAATTACATGCTATGGAGAACATTGACATCAATTTACAATAATTAAATGAATGTACTAAAAGATAATTAAGATATAACAAATTAAAGAGTGCGTACCTCGATGTACGGAAGATCAGTTGTAAAAATCATGGAGAAAGCACCGGTCACCTTTTAAGAATTGATTGAGCAATGAATGAGAGTGGAGTGAAAGCAAGTGAGGTGGGATGAAGTGAGATCATGGAAACATAATGGAAAAGAGAATGCTAGTTATGGATGGCGGATGGGTGAATGAATGAAGAAGTGGACCCCCATAAAAGTTGAAGTCTTTATTATGACAAGTGTCAAGCCTTGGTTAGCTAGAAGGAGGGACACTAGGTCCACTACTTTTGGCTGTAGAAAGTTCAGGAGTTGCATGCTGATTGAATTGTTGCAGGAACACTTCCTTCAAAGTTGGCTTGTGATACAACCTATGGTGATGACCATTGACTAACAGCTTAAATCTGACATGGTCAATGGTGGTAAGTTGAACATCACCATTGGAAAAAACTTCAGCAACCTCATATGGTCCTAGCCACCTTGTCTGTAATTTTCCTACATTATCCTAATACCTTGAGTCATAGAGCAATGCCCAGTCACCTGGCTAGAATTTCTTATCTTTGATGAATTTGTCATGCCACTTTATTCTCTGATTCTACACCACCTCTATGTGATGTAAGGCTGCTTTCCTCATCTCAACCAAAGCATTGAGTTGCATGGTTATTTCCTTTTGTGCCTCAGAGAGATCCATCCCCAAGTCTATTGCAATCTGAAGAGTCTTATGTTCAAATTCAATAGGCATCATGGCTATTTTTCCATATAGTAACTCAAAAGGGGTGAAGCCTATGGTTGTTTTCTAGGTTGTCCTATAGGTCCAGACAGCTTTTGGTAGCCTGTTTGCCCAATCCTTCCTATGGACAGCCATAGTTTTGGTCAAAATGGCTTCAATTTCCTTGTTAGTCACCTCAACTTGGCCATTAGCCTAACGGTGATAAGGAGTAGATTTCTTGTGCCTTATGTTGTACTCATTGACTAGTGCTACAACTAGGGTTGATGTGAATTGAGCTCCTTGATCAGTTAGTAACTCTCTGGGACTCGTTATCATGTAAAAATTTCCTCATAAAGAAATTCTGCAACCTTATTATCTCTTGCATGCTTCATGGCCTTAACTTCTACCCATTTGGTTACATAATCAGTGCATAATAAGATATAGGATTTACCATTGGGTGGAGGATCAATGGATCCTAAAAAATCTAATCTCCACTTATCAAATGGAGTAATCACAAGCTGAGGGTAAAGGGGCATCTCATTAGATTTGGTTGGCCATCGCATCCTCTGGCATCTGTCAAATTTCTTTGTATATTTTTTTGCATCCTTGTGGAGTGTGGGCCAGTAATAACCTACATTCAAAATCTTCATTGTTGTCCTTTTTGCTGCAAAATGCACTCCACATTGTTCATTGTGGCATGTATGCAAAATGTCATATGTTTCATCTTCTCTCACACATCTCCTCATGACATTATCTGGTCCGGTGTAAAGCAAACATCCAGCAATCCATGAAAAAGGAAAAGACTTTTCAATGAGTACCCTTCTCTCCTTTGGAGAGGAATGAGGAGGGACTCTTCCTGTGACTAGATAATTGGTTGTGTCAGCATACTAGGGTGTTTGCACAGTGATTGAAAACAAATGTTCATCAGGGAAAAAGTCATTAATGACTTGGTTGTCCTCTGATGTAGTCAGTCTTGAAAGAAAATCTGCAACAACAATGGCCTTCCCTGGCTTATCCACAATAGTGATGTCAAATTCTTGCATTAGAAACACCCATCTTGCTAATCTACATGATATTAGAGGTTTTTTTATAAGATACCTAATGGCTGCATGATCTGGTATAACTGAACTTAGCTCCCTGTAAGTTTTTGCTGACAAAATAAATAACATACTTAATGGGTCCTTCTTTCTACCCTAAGACTGCTCCTATGGCATAATCGAATGCATCAACATGAATGTGGAAAGGAAGCTCCCAATTGGGCCCTTTAAGTACAGGAACATGAGTTAATGCTATCTTTAAATTAGAAAATGCTTTGTCATAGTCTTCATTCCATTGAAATTCAGCATCCTTCATGAGAAGAGTATACAATGGGGCTTCCATTTTGCTGAAATCTTTGATGAAATGTCTATAGTACCTTGCATGACCCAAGAAGCTTCTCACATCTTTTTGCTTTGCAGGAATGGGTAGATTGATGATGACTTCAATCTTTGTTGGGTCGACCTGGATTCCTTTTGGAGAGATATAGTGGCCAAGTACTACTCCTTCCTGCATCATCATGAAGTACTTTGCATTGTTCAAGGGTAGATTGTGGTCTTCACATCTCTCCAACACCTTCCCTAAGTTTGCTAATGCCTCTTCAAAAGTAGTGTGCCATAAGTAGTGAAATCATCCATATAGATTTCCATGCAATCATGTGAGATATCTAAAAATATGCTAATGACTACCCTTTGGAAAGTTGCAGGTGCATTGCATAAGCCAAATGGAAGCACTAAGTAGGCATATGTTCCCCAAGGATAGGTAAATGTTGTTTTCTCTTGATCTTTTGGTACAATCTATATCTGATTGTAACCGCTGAGCCCATCCAAAAAGGAAAAGTACTGCTTTCCTACAAGTGAGTCCAATACTTGGTCTACGAAAGGAAGGGGAAAATGATCCTTTTTGGTGGCAGAGTTTAATTCTCTGTAATCAATATAGACTCTCCATTTCCCTCCCTTTTTGGGCACAAGAACCAGAGGAGACACCCACTGGCTATCTGAGATTGGGTAGATAAATCCTGCATCTAATAGCTTTTGTAATTCTTCTTTGACAATTTCTCTTAGTGCAGGGTTGATTCTCCTTTGTGGCAGTCTTACTCCAGTGTACAATCTTCCTTTATGTAAATCCTATGGGTGCATAATGTGGGATCTAGTCCTTTCATGTCATGGTAATCCCATGCAAAGGCATTCTTATGTTTTTTTAACAAATTTGTCAAAGACAACGGTTGTTCTTAAGTCAATTTGTTGTTAATATTTAGATATCTTTCTTATGAAATCTCCACTTGAGTTGTTAAGTCTACCATAGTTGCTTCACTAATGCTTGGTACTTTAATTTCTTGTGGAAGCAATGTATGAGACATACCTATTTCTGTAGGAAAAGTGGGAATAAGTATCTTCACTAGATCAAAAAAATGAGAGGATGATGCTTCCTATACTTCACAACGATTCTGAATTATGTTAGACAACACCTCCTCTTCCTCTTGAAGCTGCATGAAAGAACTTCTACCTAACATCATAAGTTGTTCCATAGAATTAGCTTCCTCTGCCTCTTCACCAATATATGGCCAAATAGGATTATCCATATCATGAGATGGTTGTACAGGTGGGTAAAGAACAAGTTTTTTAGTGCTTCTCCCATCAGAGATGGTCATGTCTCCTAACTGACATCCAATATAAGCATCTGTTGTGGCTAACCACGGCCTTCCTAGAATGATGGGGAATCCTCCCAATGTAGCTTTAGGAGAAAGTATCATGAAATCAGCTAGATATTCCCATGAATCCAGGGATATCACAAGGTCCTCTACTATCCCATCAGGTTTAACAGTAGAACTATCAATAAGCTGCAGGACAGTAGGAGTAGGTCTCATGTTTACAACATTTAGTTGTTGCAGGATATCCTTGGTCATTACATTTATGGCTGCTCCTAGTTCAACTAGAACATTTCTGATTTGGATCCCATTTATAACAACTCCTACCATACGACTCCCTGGATCATTATATTTGGGAATAGTCACTTTCCCAAGCATGATGACAGCCAACTGTCCCACCACATGAACCATAGTGGGGTCTTTCCTTTTTCTACCTGGCTTCTTAAGGCATGCTTCCTTGATTGCTTTGCCATATATAGGAACATCTTTTATGGCCCGAAATAGAGGGATCTTGACACATACATGTTTCAACTACTCTAGAATGTCAAAGGTGGGTTCCTCTTCCTCTTCCTTTTGTTTCATAGTTTCCAACCTTTGTGGAGATGGTAGTTCTTAGGTAGTCTGCATGGCTGGTATTGGTTCAAGATTTTCTAGTGCATTTGGCTGAATGGAGGTATTTAAAGGCTCCTCTTCCTCCTCAAGAAGATCAGTAATGATGGGTCTAGAAGGAGCTGCCAAGGTAGTTCCTGAACATAGGTGGATGTCACTTATATTCACAGCATATGCAGGGAATTGATTTGGATTAGTAGAATATACTAGTTGCTACTATGGTCTATTATTTGGGTTAGGTGAGGGCTAAGCTGGTAACTGAGTAGGTTTAGGTGTATTTTAATTGGAATTAGTAGGTGGAGGCATTATAGCAAGCTGCTGGGGATGACAAGGTGGCTGCATATAATTAGTTGTCTGATTTGGGCATTGCTATCCTCTGCTCCATTGAGATGTTTGCTGCCAGTTTCCAGGAGGTGATTGCTAATTCCCCTGAGGTTGTTTCCACTGAGATGTAGGGTTTTGGTAAATTTTCCAAGTATTTGGAGGGTTATTCCAAGGTTGAGGTGGATATCCTCCATAATTAGATGGAGATGGCTGTTGCCATTGGTTACCAGATGCATAAGTATTAAAATATGGTCCAACAAATGATAATCGATCTGGTGACATACCTTGTCTTGGAGCCCATGGCCTCCTTTGTGCAACATAGTAGACTTGATCTTCTTCAACTTGGATTGGATTGAACTCGGGTGGAATCTGCTTACTGTCAATGTTAGCTACCATCTTGCATCTGCAGTCCCTCTTCTTTTGTTTGCAATGAGGACAATATTCTGCCAACAATGCCTCGGCCTTTTCATGCTTCTTCTTTGCCTGAATTGTGTCCAGCTAGGTGGCCATATTATTTATAATATCTTGCTTAAAATTAGACAAGTGACATATCTCCATCCTTGAAACTCCACTGGTAGAGGTTTTTCCCATAAGGGAATGGTAACCTCTTCCTTTCTTCATGGCTGCTCTGGAATAATTCTAGCACAACTTCTTAATATCCTCCCAAGACACTTGGGTAATATCTCCTCCTCCCATTAAATCCAAGGCATCTGTACAATGCTCACTTATTCCTCTAAGGAAGAGTAGTTTCTGAGACTCCTCATTGAGTGTATTATGGGGAGATTTTTGTAAGCAAAATAGGAACCTTGAGATGTAATCCTCCAGACTTTCATACTCTAAAAATATCATTTCCTCTCATATCTCCACCCCTACAAAAGTCTTTATACTTCTCAAGAAATTTATCTTTCATCTCATCCCAAGTATCGACAATATCACTACCTAGAACCATAAACCACCTTAATGCAACATCTTTCATGGTAGTAGGAAACAACTTAAGCCTATGAGCATCAGTAGTGTAGTCATAGCTTCCATAGAGGATATCAAATTCAAACAAGAAGGTGTTTGGGTCCTCTGTTGCAAGTACATAGAACTTGGGGAGAGCTAAAGCAGGGATGTTTTTGAGATTATCCACTTCATTTTGATGAGCAATAGGAAATGGAAATGTTGGTTGATTGGGTACATTTTGGTCAGCCATAGCTGCTTGGCTTATTATCAAGGTGAATGGATTGTCAATCAAGTTTTGGGCAGCTTATTTTTCAGAGGATGTTTCAGAACTATTCAAATTAGGGAATGAATCAAGAAAATGATTCACTTCTGCTTCTTCTACTGGGTAATTTGAATCATTAGGAAGGAATCTCCCTAAAGCATCTCTTCTTCTACCTCTATGCATGCAATATACTTAGTATCAACCACCTCACACAAAGAATGTTGTGAATGGATTATGGATCATTACTTCCTAAATAAAGGATATACTAAGAGCACACTTCCACAAATACTTTTGCAAGAAATAATACTAAAAATGACTCCAAAGTTCTTCCTAGTTTGACACCATCCTTGGTAACAACGCCAAAAATATTGATCTCTTACAATGATTTAACAACTAAGCCCATAGAGCTGTGACTCAGAGATTGGACATCTAACCTAAATAGATGTCTTAATTACTATGAAGATGCATTTAACTTGTTAACCTAGGGACGTGAACTTGAAATAGGTTAGCACGATATGTGCACTAGGAACTTCCAAAGTAGCCACATTCATTCTATAGCTAAGAAAGTCATAATGCTAAAAATAAACTGCCTGGAAAGAAATAACATAAATGTTGAATGTCAACCAACAACTATGCTAAGCTAAAGTGCATGACAGAAAATGAAATTCTAGGCAAGCAAACAGGAAACTGCTCTATCTGCTTTGGCTGCAGGAACAGACACATAATAGAATTCTAGTGGCTATAGGAACATTCAATGCCAGATTTAACTAACTTCTTAATAGAAAATACAACTAAACTAAAGGATGGAATGGTCACCAAGTGGGCCCCCTTGGATGAGTATTCCCTAAGACAAATGTAAACTTATAACTTCATTTTATTCATTAGAAAACATGAGTACAAATGAACAACATGACTGTATTACTGAAAACTAGATAATGCAAGTACAACCTTAGATTAATCAACCCCTCAGAAGGAGCATCTAAGTCTTATTTATAGAAAGAAAACTACAAAACCAACTACCTAGCAAGGTGATCAACTCCAAAAGAATAGGAGGACGCCAGTTTAGGGAGAGCATAGAAAGTGGAGAGGAGGTTATGCATGCATGGAATCTGGTCAAGCAAGTCACTTCAATGCAGATCTAGCACAACAATAACTCCTAAATTTGCTCAACAAGTAATTAAGGCCAGTTACAAGGTGGTTATCTTCCCTCCATTTGGACATTTGAATGACCACCTTGCTTGACTTTGATGGTGAGTAACCAACTGGTAGAATCTTCCTTGACGGTATGGCTGCTAATTATATTTGCATAACAATATTAGTACACACAATAATTACATATCTGTAACTATCTTAGAGTAACATTCATTAACCACATGAAAAATTAACATAGATAGCTCATATAGCATGTCAATATCATTAAAGATTATAGGAAATAACCTACATCTTATGATTTTGAGGAAATGTCATGAAAAGATCAAGATCTAAGTACCAAAGTCCATGATAACTATAGTAAATGGATAATAAAGTCTAACAAAATTGAGTCATAAACTAGACTCATCAGGAAGGTGAATGTAATAGGTTACATCCACTTTCTACTACTAGTTGGTCACTATGTATGTGTGAGTCAATCATTAAATATATCTGTATTAGGGACCTACTATGTTATGTGTATTTCAGTTGAGCCCTTGCCAGTGATGACCACATGTAGTATGGGATGCTTGCTTGTCATCATAGATGGCTACAAATTAGGAAAAATGATGGAACCCATGGTGTATCATTAGATATACCAACATTCCTTTTTCGGGTTTGGGATATATTTGAGGACTTGTGGGCTAGTGAATCAGACAAATTGGAAGATGCTTGCAATATGGGTGCAACTATTCCTTCTTGTTACCTGGATAAGATATTAACCTATGATGTGCATATGATGCCTGCACAAGCTATTCACATTGTGTATATGTGAATTAGTCACATTGTGTATATGCTTTTACTGCCAGAGTTATTCACATTGTGTATATGTGATTTAGGTATGAATTAAGCACCTTGTGTATATGGGTTGTATGCATGAGCTAGTCACAGAGTTGTGTGTATGTGATTTATGCATGAATTATTCTCCCTGTGTATATATGTTGTATGCATGAGCTAGTCACTCTTTGTGTAAGTGATGAATGTATAAATTATTCTCCTGGTGCATATGTGTTGTATGCATGAGATAGTCACTCTGGGTGTATGTGATGCATGCATAAGTTATTTTCTCTATGTCTATGGGATATGCAAGAGCTAGTCACAATGTGTTTATGTGGCATATAGATGAGTTATTCATTTTGGGTATATGGTTTGTACCTATGAGCTAGTCACACTTGTATGTGTGACCCATGTGAGTGATAATCACATTGCGTACAAGGAATGCATACTTGAGCTTGTCACAATGTGGTTTTGAGTGTTCCCATACAGTGATGTTGGTATTGAACTAACATTTGATTGGATTGCATTTGCAATCATACTATTGCATATGATTTGATTTGGAATTATAAGTGTAATGTCGAAAAATGTCCCCTTGGGGGTTTTTCCCTCATAAGGTTTAGGTCCTGGGTCTTTAGTGTGCATTTAAGACATATTACATCATATTTCAACATCCTGATGAGAAAACCCCTAAGTGTCTTGGCAAATAGGGCCTAGGAGGACCACTTGAGATAATCCCTACCCAAAATAGGGGGGAGGACTTGGCCACCCGCGCCCTAGTCCTGCTCTATTTTTGGTCAGTCCCAATTTTTGGGTGTCAGCTTGCAACCATTATTTGGCTCCTATGCTGACACGGTAAGTTTGAATTACGAAATTCTTGGCAGGAGTGTTTGTAGTTGCATATAAAAGCATGTTTCGGCATTCATTTCTAAACTAGAACATTACTAGATGATTACTAGCAAGCTATTGTGTTCTAAAGTTGATTCAAGGCTTTCATTGTGTTGCAAGAGAAGAATTGTGTTGTTTATGTGTTTGTATTTGCAAATTTGAGCATCCATCTCCTCATGGCATGAAGAGAATCTTCCTCCTATGAGATCTTCACTACAAGGTGGTATCATTTGTGTTTGTGACCATTTATCATTTAGTTTTTGCCTCTGCCTCACAAGGACACGCACTCTCTAGCTGACAATAGTGTTCAAAAGGCTTGAATGTCTCTCTGGGGCTTGACTGAGGCAAGCCTTTAAACACCACAACCCCCTCCCAAAGTTTTCATGATTGCAGGTTACAGGTGTCAGATATGGAGAAAGTGAAGTTGCAAGAGGGTACAACAAAGTGTCAAAATTATAGATCAGAGAAGAAAACAACTCCCTAGAGTAGGGCACCCACTCATTATTCCTCGAAGTTTCGTGATAGGAAAACCTTTAGTATAGCAAGAACATGTTGCAGATCTTGTTTGCAGATCCCAACAAAAAGTAGGATATTGGACTTGGGTGCTTGCTCTTTAGTCCCTGACTATTCCACTTCTGAACCTCGAAAATAGGTGCACATATATTTTTTATTTTACATCTTTTTGTAACAACATTTTCCGTTATTCATCTGTTTGTTGTCGTATTTGCATAAGTAGGGTTTTAATGTATAATTAAGCATAAGAGAAGATAATTGTCAATCAAACCATAAAAGTCCAAGTTTCCCTACATCTCATAGTGACCTAGGGTATGATAGTACATTGCAACTTGACCCTAGGTCCTTGAATGAAAGGGTGAAAGGAGGATACGCACACAAACTACCAAAAACTCAACTATCCAAATTTTACCCTTTACATTTTGGTGAACCCATGTTATTGGACTTGTTTAAACCTTGCTTAGTGCTTTGCTTTAAATTTACAATAATTTCATTCATTCATATAGTCATTCATCTTATTGCATTGAGAAATTTACAAAAAAGTTGAATAATTGGAAAAATTGGAAACAATTGCATGCTAGGGTTTCTATTTTGCATCAATTAATTTGAATTTCATCAAATTTATGATTTTTACATTAGTTCTGAATTAAATTGCATAAAATTACAAAAAATCAATATCTTTCATTGCATTTTCATCATTAAATTGCTAGGGTTTTGTTGAAAATTATGAATTTTGCATATAACCTAGTAATTCCAAAAGCTAGGGTTTGTGGGTAAAATCTTGTTTCAGATTTTTCTATTGATTTTAGAGGCTCATTCAAATTTTTATTTGGCTGTAGTCTTACATTTTAGAACAAATTTGTATTTAAATTTAAAAAATTTGCACTTTTGCGTAGAAAAATTCAACAAAAAACCTAGCATTTTCATTGATTTTTCACTAGATTTGCACTTGTATTTTGCATGTTAGAGCATGGAAATCATTTTCATTTCTGAGAGCATGTAATTTTCATAATATATCAGCTTTCAAAACATTTATATAGCATTTTACATGAAGATTTCAAACCTATGGCTTGAAAAACATTGATTTTCACTAAATTGGGCCTTATCGACTGTCTAATTTTGCACTACAGGCATGTTGTAAAGAATATTTTTGAACTAATTGGCTGATATCAGGTGTATTATCTACTTCTCCTCCTAAAATTCTTTACAAAACCTTGTTATTGGCCTCTTGTATTGAAAATTTGGTGAAAATTTGCCTATTTTTGCTATTTTTGCCGTAGGGTTTGGCCTAGTTTGCACCCTAAGCATGTTGTGACAAATTTTATGGATTGAGGTGACTGATATCATTCTATTATTTTCTTCACCTCCTAAAATTATTTACAACACCACTTTTGCTAGGTCTTGGAATTGAAGAATTGTGAAAAATTGCCTATTTTTGCCATATTTTCACTAGGGTTTTGATCTTGAGTGGCACTATAAGCATGTTGTGATGGATATTTTGGCATTAGGTGGCTATTATTACTGATATAATTTTTTTTCCATCATCATTTTCCTCACAACACCCTTTGTCATTCTCTTTTGCATTGAGATTCGGTAAAAAAAATGTATATTTTAGGGCATTTTCACTAGGTTTTAACTTGTCGTCATCCTAGATTTGCATGAGTCTAATAACTCACTTCCCTAAGAGAAATATTCCTTTAAGAAGAAGAAGCATAAGACACATAGGATCTAGTTCTCTTGAAGAAGTTGGCACATTAAACACCTTTACAAAAGGAGAGACACAAATGTTACAAGATATTACACCCATCACAAGTATAATGGAAGAGCCAACTTTTCATGATGTTGATGAGACTATTGAAGTGACAGGATATATATCTGATGAGAAAATAGAAAAAATTGATAAAGACCTAGCTCAATTTCAAGACTATGTGCAAACTGAGAGGATAGCTGGAGAAGTTGTACATGTGATTCACCATGTAAGAGAATTGATAAAAGAAGGACAAGACAATGTTAATGAAATCTATGGTTTAGCACATATTGTACAAACTAATATCATGCCAGTGACTAAATTTGTAAAAGTGATAAATAACACTTTGTCACCGACTCACACAACTGATGCAAATGCTTGTAGTAATGTTACAACTAGTATTGGAGTATCTAATGGCACTAATTACAAAGTTGTGGGATTTAATTATCATAATTTAGTTCCTAAGGGGACCTCTTCTATGAATAATTGCTCTCAACCACCTCTTCATCCCACTTATTCTCAACCTCCCATCACATATAGTTATTCTCAACCACCTACCACTTACCATTATGTCCAACCATTGTTGACCTATTCTCAGCCTCCGCCTATCATATCTCAAGCTCAATCACCTCCTGACTTTGGTTTCAATTCCTCACAGCAAACTGCATCTCCCAATGATGCCATCCTAAACCAACTTTTGCAGGGCATGACTACTTTACAACAAAAGGTAACAAACTTGAAAAATTCTTCACAACCTAATATACCAACATATCATGCCTGTAATCCCCTTTCCTATGCAATCCTAAGAACTCCTATGCCTGAGAGGTTTGAGACTCCTCAATTTGAAAAATATGGCAGAAAAGGTGATCCTAATACTCATGTGGTAACATTCATAGCTATGTGTAGTGATTTCTATTTTGAAGAGGATTTGTTGGCAAAACTTTTCCCATGATCTCTCAAAGATACTACTTTAGAATGGTTTTGCTCTTTGCCTCCCAATTCAATATACTCCTTTTCGTAGTTGATTGATCAATTTTTACAACATTTTCAAGAAAACATTGGACCTCAAGTCTCTTTGATTGATTTAGTTCATTAAAAGCAAGGTCTAAAAGAGAAGCTAACTAAATTCATTAGTCAGTATCAAGCTTTATATACACAAATTTAGTATTAGATGAAAGATGAGGATGTTAAGAAGGTGTTTATTACAAATCTACAACCTAATATCCATGATAGAATCCTCTTGATGAAGTATAACTCCTTTCAACATTTATGCACCACCCTTCATGATTACCAACTTTCGTCTAGTCAGTATGAAAACCAAAACTCATCAGCTCAAGTTAGTCAATCCATGGGTTGATCATCACAAAACAAATTTAAGATAAATAATAACAATAGGAGTTTCATCAATACTAATGGACCGAATACAAACAACTTTTCTATTGTGTCTGCCATCGCTAATCCGAAGAAGACATCATATCAACCAAGAAAGTTTACTCCCATATCTAAGTCTTATCATTCTATGATGAAACAAGCTGTGAGTAATAACATTCTGAAGCTTCCTCCGATTAAGCCTATTGATCCTAGTAAAGCACAAGGACCTAACTTTGATGCTAATGCCTTTTGTCATTTTCATCGAACACAAGGACATGACACTGAATGATGTATGCGTCTTAAACATGAAATACAAGACCTCATAATTGATTAGAATATCATATAGGTATCAGTCACAACGGAAATAAGTCAGTTGCTCCGTTGAATCAAAATTTACAAATCTTTGTTGGAGTCCAAGACAACACTGAGAGGGGGGGTGAATCAGTGTTGTATATTCTTTCAAATCCTTTTGCACCTTTTAATTTACAAGACAAAGAATATGAGAGACATAAAAAATCTATCAAGTACATATGCACAAGTATGATGATGAATAGTGTGAAAAAAACCTTATGATCAAAACATTAATATATGCACACACAAAAGTAATAAAAATGAATCATGACAACTTTTCACGAGTAGAAAACCCTCTTGGGGTAGAAAAACCACTCAAAACTGCCTCACTGGCTTAACTGAAAAACATGTCTCACTGGAAAATACATTCACCATTATAAGATATAAACAAAATTAGAGGGTTACTCTGTTTCTACACAATTCATTGTTCTATCTCTGCATCATTCAGTACAAACTTCTTCATCTATTATTTCATCTTTTACCTTACCTTCAAAAATCAAAATTAATATCTCTGTGTGTATGTCTTCAAACTACATCTGCATACATGCTCTACCATCAATTAATTTTCAATTATTTCCTGTATTGAATTCATCTCAACATCAAAATCTCACTCTCTAAACAAATTCTTTATAGGATGCATATATGTATCAATCCACAGATACAATTTACAAAACCCCTGAAATATAATTAAAAATGAAAAACAACTTTTCATTTCTTCTTCTTTCATATTCCTCTTTCATTCTTCTCCTTCTCTGTTTTCATTTTCACCTGCAAAAATGATAAACTTGAGCTTTCATATTCCTTTCTCAAACATTTCAATCTAAACAATTTTTGTCTTCAATATTATCCCTGCATAAAACATTCAACAAAATATATCTCTGAAAAATAATCTTCAATTAATTCCAATCATTTTGCCCTTGTCAAAAATAAAACAATAACTCTTCATATTCCTCTATGCACTTCAATAACCCCTTCAATTTCTTCGCTACAAAAACAATTAATCTTTTTCCTCTCTCTGCAAACAAAAAAAATGAGATTATATTCTTCTTTACAAAAATATTTGATGCCTTCAAAAAAATATTTTCACAACCATATGAATCCATTCCTCTTCACAAAAAAATTCCATCTCCTTTTCATTTTTCCATCTTCACTATTTTATTTAACAACTCCATAATTTCACCTGCAAATAATAAAACATTCTTCAATCTGCAAAATAAAATCTTCAAACAAATTGTCCAACTTCCAAAAAATAAGACCCTTTTATCCTTCCAATAGAATACCCTACATCTTCTCCACATAACATGGTCTTTTTTTAAAAAATTCTTAATTTTCTCCACAAAAGGTTTCTTAAAAAAATCCTTCTTAATATTCTCCCCCACTAGTTAGGAGGATCTAAAAATCTTCCAAAAATATCTCACAACAAATCTGCCTTATATCTCCTTTTAAAAACCAAAAATAACTCCTTTAAAAAACTCATAAAATTCACTTTCTTTAATGTCATAAAAAGATGACATTTAAAAAAAAATTCAAAAAGCAAAATAAAGCCATTTATATGGCTTGCTGATCAGGCTCTCCATTTTAAATTCATTCAATGGCTTTTTAAAAAAATGAAGACCTTAAAAAGAATATTTGATGTTTTTTATGAAACATTCTCTCCCTTAAATAAGACAATTTGATGCTTTTTCAAATCAAGCTATGAGCTCCCATTAAATAAGGGTCTTCAAATATATTTAATATTCGATGCTTTTTGAGTCTTATACGTGCTCCCCTAAAGTCATAAAGATTTATATGACTTATTTGATGCCTTTCACCTAAGTCATAAACAATGCCTTTTTTAAAATATTGACTTTCACCTAATTCATTTATTTGTTTTGGAATCTATGTTCCTCAATACCTTTTTTTGAATGCTTACCATTACATATGTAACCCTTAGTTGCAGTAATGAATGCTAAAATGATATGTGTCTTTCCACCATAGGTGTCTTTCCAATCCTCTGCAATATTGAGAGCTTCCAAGTTCTTTTGGGTCTTCACAGAAACTGCCATGAGAAAGATCACGCCTGAACACATTAATCTAAGGATGAACTTGAATAGCTTGCATAGTTTGATCAACATATCATCTCAACTTCAAAAAAAACATATGAATACTCCTGATCTCTGACTTTATGCAAGAGTCACATCAATGAACAACATGTATGAATCCAATGGAGTGTATACATTATGAGCATGAATATTAAGATTATCCATACAAATGCCAACACCCATTGGATAACACCATACTATCAACACTAAAATCATTAGATGATCAACATCTCCCTTCTATGCATTTGCAAGTCATCAACCTGTGTCTAAACCCCTTTCATGTGAAGCCTCTGTGAAACATGAAACAAGATCATAATAACTAATATCAAAGAACCTATGAACACCATCAAGACCTCACAAACTAAACATAATCAATAGCATAGCACCCTAAATCTTGAATCCACGTCATTAACTCAACACCTTTTTGACATCAATGACAATCAATCTCCATCAATATCCCCCTTTTTCATTGATGGTAAAACTTCATGATACATTTTTTTCTCTCTCCCCCTTTTTGACATCTGATGACAAAGACAAATATCTCCCTCTAAGAATAACTCCACTAAAAGATGTTAAAGCTTGATCATTACATTTACAATCACATTGCATTATGAGGACTTTGAAGACATAAACTCCTGGTATCCTGTTATATTCATATCAACCAAAAATTGAGATACCACTTACCAAAATCTTTGATACCATTAGTCTTTTAAAAGATTGAAGGAACTGAACACTTATGCAATTTGTTGTCCTAAACTTATCCTAAAATCTCTGTCCTTACAAATCTACAACTTGAACAACATTTCAACTTGAGAGCAACAAGTAACCATGAAGCACACATCTGAAGACATATAACCTAAAGCACAAAACCTGAGAGCAACATTATGTGATACATATCAACCAAATCATCAAATCACTGTTATAGACTACCCAAACTCTTAGCACAATACCAACTATGAAGATGAAGATTGACATATATTTGCTATCAATTACACACTCCTAGTGACATCACATGTGATTGCAAAAAATCATCAACACTTTTTGACCCAATGACAATTCTCCAAGAACTCTCAAATCATAAAGTATGATGTATGATGTATGATTATGAAGGCATAAAATTTACTCCTTTGAAATGACACAAATGAACTTGAACTTCATGAAAGACTACTCATCACACCTTTCACCCATAAACATCAACATAAAGACTACACACAACTCATGATGACATGATGACCACGCAAGAGATAACCTTGACAAGAATTCATGATAGAGACAATATGAACAATCATCCTGCAACCAAGCTATTCCTGGACACCCTTCTTGACATGAAAAAGAATGAAGACCATCTGTAAAAACCATCCTTCTATTTCTACACAATACACTTTTAACAACACAATGTCAAATCTAAAATATATTGCAATCTACAAGAACTGATGTCTCTTGACTTTATCATTCAAATCAGCCAATGAAGATCTTCCTGCAACAACACTTTGTAAAACCAAATGTTATGAATTGACTTCATCCATTTTCAACTTCCTCAACCAACATATGCAAACATCTGATAAGAGCACCTTGAGAACATCTTAACTAGTTTTGAACTTCACAATCTTACTAACAAGATCAATCAATTTTTGTAATAATCAATATGACATGAAGAGAAAATAGAATCATTGATAACCAAGTTATTCAACATCATCAAACTCTTTGAGCATTGAACCTCTGAACATCTTTTCATCAACTTGTATGCATAATGAGCCACTGATCACCTATATCACTGGCATACACTGAAGATCAACATAGTTAGCAACACCACCATCAACTACATAAATTTTATTTCTAATAATCATGACAAGATCATTATATCAAATAATCTCCTTCCTAAAACATCTTGGGGATAATTGATAAGACATGAACAACTCCCCCTAACTTTATATCATATGCTATGCAACTGATGATGTGACTTGTGCAAGATGCACAAGCTTAGAATTTATCTTCTCTTGACTCTGTTTTAGTCTCCACAGTTTTACTTCTTTCTTTTGTTCAGGTTTCTTCTTCCAAACCTTTTCAACCTTTTTCTTTTTCCAACCTATCAAACCAGGTGATGTTAGTGTTTCATACACTCTGCAACTATATGCCTTGTGACTAGGAGAATTACACTTGAAACATACAACATTAGTATTCCACATTGAAGTAAATTGATTTCTTTTGCAATTAACTATTTTATGTCCAAAGAGATTATAGGTGTAACAATAACCATTAAATGAATAATTGTACCTGTACATGTATGCTTGTCTTATGGAAGCAACTCTTCTCCTTTGATTGTTCATTTTTCCTTCAGGAGCAATAGGATGAAGATCATTTTTTCTTCTAGGAGTCTCTTTGGCTTTAGAAGACTATGCTTTTTCATAACCAAGTCCAGTAGTGTCCCCATGTTGTAACTTACTTGTGCTATCTTCAAATTTTAGATTCTTTTCCAACTGCTTCTTAAGATCCTCAAGATTTTTTCTTAAAGAGACTATTTCTTCTTCAAGCATTTGACATTTAATAGTTTTAACTTCCAACTCAGACTTTGTCACATCAGCTATCCTTTTAGCTTCCTTAATCTCTTTCTTCAAAATGAGAATTAATTTATCTGATTCACTTACTTGATTCCTCAAATCCATAATCAGATTTCTAGCATCTTCAAGGTCTGAAGATATTCTTTCAAAATTTGAAATACTTTGGTCTTTGGATTCTTTTTCCTCTTGTAGTTGCACCTTTAATTTCTGATTCTCCTTTTTGCATTTCTTGATTTCACTCAAAGCACATATAAGCTCTCCTTCTATGTCAATTTCACATTCTTGTTCATCATACTCTTGATAGTAATCTTCTTCTGAATTTGATTGGGTCTCATCTTTTTCACATGATTGTCTTCTTTCAATGTCACTTTCTTTAGACGCCAAGTTATCCTCTTCCTCACCATCATGTTGATAGATTCTTATCAATTCTTTCCACACATTCCTAAGCTATTTCACAATGCAGAACCTTACAAGCAACTTCATTAGATAATCCTAACAGAATAGCTTTCTTTGTTGTATGATTGCATTTAAAAGATTATTTATCATTGGATGATTGAGGAGAAACAAAATAACCACTCTCAACATACAACTAAACACCATACCCTAAAGATGATAGATAAATTTGCATTCTAATGCACGAAACAGAGAAATCAGAACCATCAAAGAAAGGAGCTTCTAAAACCTTTTCTTCTAATACAATATCAGATTCAACTTGGGGAACATTTCTATCAACAAGTTCTATATCAACCTTTGAATTTGATAAAGATGGAGACTTTTGACCAGTCTCAGACTTGACAATTTTCTTTTCTCTATTTCTTTTGCACTTACCCATGGTACTCCAGTCATAGGACCTACCCAAGCTAATACCACTTGTTGGAGTCTAGGACAACACTAAGAGGGGGGGGGGTGAATCAATGTTGTATATTCTTTCAAATCTTTTTGCTCCTTTTAATTTACAAGACAAAGAATATGAGAGACATAAAAAATCTATCAAGTACATATGCACAAGTATGATGATGAATAGTGTGAACAAAACCTTATGAGCAAAACATTAATATACACACACAAAAGCAATCAACATGAATCATGACACAATTTTTTCATGAGTGGAAAACCCTCTTGGGGTAGAAAAACCACTCAAAACTACCTCACTGGCTTAACTGAAAAACATGCCTCACTAGCTACATATGGGTCTCACTGACTGGGCAAGCCTCTTTGGCTATAAAGAAGTATCACTGGATACAATATGCCTCATTGGAAAATATATTCACCATTAGAAGGTATAAACAAAATCAGAGGGTTACTCTGTTTCCAGACAACTCATTGTTCTATCTCTGCATCATTCAGTATAAACTTATTCATCTGTAATTTCATCTTTTACCTTGCCTTCAAAAATCAAAATTAATATCTCTGTGTGTATATCTTCAAACTACATCTGTATACATGCTCTGCAATCAATTAATTTTCAATTATCTCATGTACTGAATTCATCTTAACTCCAAAATCTCACACTCTCTAAACAAATTCTTTCTAGGATGCATATATGTATCAATCCACAGATACAATTTACAAAACCCTTGAAATATAATTAAAAATGAAAAACAACTTTTTATTTCTTCTTCTTTCATATTCCTCTTTCATTCTTCTCCTTCTCTGTTTTCATTTTCACCTGCAAAAAATGATAAACTTGACCTTTCATACTCCTTTCTCAAACATTTCAATCTAAACAATTTTTGTCTTCAATATTATCCCTACATAAAACATTCAACAAAATATATCTCTAAAAAATAATGTTCAATTAATTCCAATCATTTTACCCCTGTCAAAAATAAAACAATAACTCTTCATATTCCTCTGTGCACTTCAATAACCCCTTCAATTTCTTCTCTGCAAAAATAATTAATCTTTTTCCTCTCTCTGCAAACAAAAAAAATGAGATTATATTCTTCTTTGCAAAAATATTTGATGCCTTCAAAAAAATATTTTCACAACCATTTGAATCCATTCATCTTCACAAAAAAAATCCATCTCCTTTCCATTTTTCCATCTTCACCATTTTATTCAACAACTCCATAATTTCACTTGTAAATAATAAAACATTCTTCAATCTACAAAATAAAATCTTCAAAAAAATTGTCCAACTTCCAAAAAATAAGAAGCTTTTATCCTTCCAATAAAAGACCCTACATCTTCTCCACATAACTGTTGATAACTGAGAGTGGGGGGGGGGGGGGGTGAATTAGTTATCTTAATAATTTGACATTCTTTTCTTCTTTAACAATTAGTGCAATATCAAATCATATAAGCATACATAACCATGGAAGCAGAAATAAACTCAACACACATGACACAATATTTTTGACATGGAAAACCCTGTTAAGGGAAAAAGCCATGGGGTGATTAACCCAAAATTGTATTATCTGTTTAAAAGAATAAGGTAGTACAAGATGGCACTTGCCAATTAGGGCTTAGTGCCCGAGCACACTTCTCACAAGAGGCTCACTGCCTACAATAGATTATAGAAGGAAACTAGGTTTTGAACTGATGAGAAGCATACACATATGCTGAGTTTTAGTTCTGGTTAAGCTCAATATACTGATCTGTTGTACTTCATTCTTCCTCTGCCTTAGTACTATTGTTCTATCACATACCGGACCAGTATTTCTATTCCACACTGCTCTCAATTTTTCTTCGCACTTCACAACACATCACACACACCTTCTTATTAAAATCCATCTGATATATATATATCCACACCAAGGATTTCAATATCTTTCTAGTCAGCATCCAGAATACTCAATATTTTTTCAAACTCTGGTCTGTCGACTGAATCCTTGCTCACCAAGTGATGCGTATCAAAGAGATACTTATAGAAGTCATCAATCATGTCAGCCAATCATGAATGATCTCTTAAGAAGCTTGATCATCAACAATATCTCATCCAGATTAAGGTCTAATGCCTTGTCAGTCAGTTCTTCCTCAGTTTACTCTACCAAATAGGAACCCAACACTTAGGTGTTCATATCTTTTCACTCTTTCATCACTAGAGGCTCAATCTCTAGAATGTATCAGTCATGGTACTCCTCTTGACTTCCCCAAGTTTGCACTTTACTGAGATACTTCCTCTGTGAGATCCGGACCTGATTGTCAGACCTTGCTGCATGCTCTATTCTTGCTCACCAGACCAAAATACTCATCAATCTGACTTCCGGTATAGACATACCATGTCTTGCAGATGTGTGGGATGAACTTTGTTGCCATTAATGACAACACTCATGAAGCCACATAGTGTCTCTTGCCAACAATCTCCCCCTTTGGCATTGATGGCAACACTTAGTGAAAAAATGACTAAGTGTTATAGTTTACTCCCCCTTGGCTGATGCTCTGTTCTTATGTACACTTTTCTGGAGCTCCCCCTTAGCTAGATTCCACATTTTTCAGTGCTCCTCACCCCCCCTTTGACATCAATGGCAAAGGGTAGGCTCCGTACACCAAAATTTCCCAAAAACAATCTATACTTGGCCACATAAATATATATACATGTTGTACTTACATATACTGAAGTATATCTGCAAAAGTTGTCTTTTATTGGACAAATTCTGTTGCCCAACTCTACTTCAGCCTGTCCAAAATTGAGATGTGACCACTCAATAGGAATGCAAAAGATTCTTCCCTCTTTAGATCTATCGGATCACTAGTCCAGGCTGTGGTCTGAGCATCAGTTAGGGCCTCATGCATGGCCTCTAACTTAGGGATAATTATCCCTCTAAGTTCACCCATCCTACTTATTATATTCTTCCTTTCATTCTCAAGTTTCTTCAGTTCATTTAGAATGGCAATAGTCTGACATTCTTGGTTTATTATGGATGTGGTGAGAGGATCAAAATTTTGACATAGACTTGAAAGTTTACCTTCTTGTTCTTTCACTTTCTTCTCAATATCTATTGTCACTTTAGACCAGGATAAACAAAATTTATATATATCTCCACCATCTTTAAGAGCATTTTCTATGCTCTTTATCCCAATGTCCAAATTTTTCCTATCATTTGTTATATAACCTTATACTTCAGAGAATCTTTTACCCAAAAATTTGTTTCAGACTTTTTCTTCAACTGATTTCTCCAAGGAATCAAAATGTGTGCTGATAGAATTAAGAAGAGATTTGAGATTACCGGATGAAGAGGCCGAAGGATCCTTCTGAAAGGATGGCATGATTTTTTCCAACACACCAAATGCAATCTCTATCAACTCACAGTCTTCCATGTGAGATTTCATAAGTTTTTCTTTTGCCTTTGCTTGGGCAAAGGAAGCTATCTTTATTGTTTGAACTAGGGAGAGGGAGTCAAAATTGAATGGTCCTTGAAGCAGTTCTGGTTCATCAATTTCCATCATTTCTTTGTTCAAGAAATCATTAACAGTTTCTGCAGTGTCTCTTGTTGGAGACAGAGTCTTCTTTCCTTTTGCAGTCTCGGAACCGTCTCCTAGGGTCTTCTCTATTTGATCTTCTTCTCTTTTCTTCACCTCTTCTTGATTGATTTTCTCCTCTATTCTTTCTTCTCCTTTAGTTCCGGAGTCTGCTGGGGAATCTAGATGAGAGATATTAACTTCTTCATGGACTTCCTCTTCCAGAATATAGGAATCCAAATCCTTAGTCCTCTCCTCACTTATCTCCTTTGGATCTTCTATATTTTTCTCAGTAGGTTTATCATCTATGTCCTCTGTAATAGGGAGATTGAATTTCATGAAGGCATTCCAGAGGATGTCTTCAGTTTCTTTTACCACTTTGTCAGTCTCTCCAAGCATAAGCTAATTCATTCTAGCTTTGCTCTGGAACTCATCCTTGCAATCTTTGAAGATCATATTCATTTGTTTTAGAGTGATTGAAGGATAGAGCTGAATAGTTATCTGTTCCCGGATCTCAAGGTCCTTTGCCTTAGCATTGTTCTTCCTTATTTCTAGCTCCTTATCTAGGCTTTTGGAAATTAGAGATATGATTTCAATAAATACCTTATTATAGATATTCAGATACCTGACTATAGCTTCTTGTAAGATCTTCTGGTCAGCTTCATTATATTCATCATAAAACTCAGTCATTAGTTTTAGGTTCCCATCCGCGGTGACTGATTTGATGATATCATCAATGCAGAGAGTAGTTTTTTCAACAAATTCTTCTACCTTTTCTTGCTTGCCTTGACCAGTAGAGGATTCACCAGATGTTTTCTTCTTCTTCATTTTGTTTACTTCCTCATCTGTCTCTGTCTCTTCATCATCCTTGAGGCTTGTGTATGATCTTGTAGCCTTTGTCTTTGTTCTCTTTTCTCCTTTATTAGATGATTTTGCTTCCAGTTTTGATGCCTTTGAGCTCTTAGCAGTGGCAGGTGCAGAGCTCTTAGAGGATCTGGTCTGGAAGGGGGCTTCTACCGGAGTACTTTCTTTTTCTACCTCTTCCTTTTCTTTTTCTTCCCTTTACATCTTCTCTTTATTGGCATCAAGTGCTTCCTTTGATATTCCATGCCTCTTGGCAAATTCTTCTACTTCCCTTCTCACTTTTCTCTTGATCTCAGGCTATCTTAGTTCAACATGAACTTTTACACTTAGCTCTTGGAAGGTTCCAAACCTTTCTGCCTTAGGGTCCTTGGGTTGACTTAGTAGATGTTGGACATGTAGTTCCAGAATTTTATCATCCACCTCATACCCCATTGGCATAATCCATACTGTTCTTGGTTCCACTGCCTCCATTAGGCATTGATCAGTGTCTACCATGAAGCACACTATGTCCTTGTATTTTTCAACTAGAGATTAGGGGATTCTCTCTCTGGCCTGCATCATGCCTTGGAAGTTTTTGAAGTAACCCCACACTGCTATATTTTGTGCCTTAGCATCACCAAGTCCATGCAAGTAATCTCTGATTTGAATGGCAACCGGTCTGTCATTTTGCCATACCCAACTACTGAATCCGGGTAGATCATTCATATAGTAGAAGAATAGGCAAAGTATCAAGCCACTGTACTTAAATGAACTCTTTTTATCCTTCTTTATTTTCTATAAATTCTCTAACAGTTGGTTCAGGAGAAGCTCACAAAGATCATAGTCAACATTTTCTCTTAGCATCATAGTGTAAATTACAGTTTCGGGTACTAAATTTTCCCTACTGGAGTGATGTATCTTGTAACCAATTATCATGGAGGAAAACTTGATATCTAGATTAGTGATGTCTTCTGTTGTCATTACTCTCTTGTCAAATTTTGATCCAGTAGCCTCACTCACAGTTTGGTTTTTGACCAATTTGAGAATCGGTAACCCTCTGAATGAGTACAAACCAGTTACTGCCCTAATTGCATCCTTGGTTATCTTGAATGGCCTTATCAACCGTATAAAGTTGTCATGCATTCTGCTCAGAACATACTGGACCCAATCATCTTTAGCAAAATAGGGGAAATGAATGCATTGTCCAAAATGTTTATCCCGGATGGCCTTGTACTGGGGTTTGAGTTCAAATTATTCATCTATCAGTTCCTTGTGGTAAATATCCATTAGCTTGGATTCCCCAAATTCTTCAATGTTTGCATGTATGTAAACCCTAACATCTTCTACTTGTAGAACTCCATGCGAAATGCTAGAAAATGCGCCTAGGGGATCAACTTCTAGGGATTTGTAGGGATGTTTCTTGAATTTAGGGCGCGGCCTATCAGTGATCTTCACAACATTTGGAGTAGCCATCTTTCAAAGATTTAGATAGAGATATTCAAGAGCGGAAAAATACCTTTTGTGCTTCTAGGGTTCACAATATGAGCTGGATTAGTTTGCTAGATGAATCAACTTTTGCGGTTGATCTTTGAGAGGTTTGAGGCAATTTTGTTGTAGAGCTCCTTCTCTCTTCTTCTCGAATGTAAATGAACAGATGTTCAATAAGAGAACCCTTATATTTCTATGCAAACCCTAATTCCATATTCCAATAAATGCGCAACTTAAGTCATTCCGATTGCCTTGTTCTCCTTGTTCTGAGAAGGATCTTTTCTGGATCACTGAGATGCACTTAGAGTTATTCTCAATGATTATTGACAATCTATCTTCCTTTCTCCAATCATTTCATCTATCCACAGATCAAGATTCCTCAATTTGAATCATATCGGATCTAACTGTGAAAATTATGCTTCTTACCAGATGACTATTAAACTGGATTAATCTTGGAAGATTAACCTATTCTAAACTTCTTGTGGATCTTCCATATCTTTACTAAGGCTTATTTAGATGTTTCTCTGAGAACCCTTAAATCCACAACTTTCCTTGTGCCAATTTTAGACACCAATTAACTAGATGGGGGAATTTATTTTCCTTCTTGACTCCCCCTGAGCTAGAGCTCATCTTATTTAGTTACCAGAAGGAATATCAGCACCAGATTCTGGTACGGATCCATCCCCAACATTTTTTGTACTTCTCTTTACCCAAATCTTGTTCATCTCCCTTTGAATTTCATCTGCATTCACTTTTCCTTTTCCTTTGTCTTGATTTTGATTTTGATGCACCAAACCCCTTTTATCTTGATTCTTACTTCTGCAGAATTTCGCAATCTGACTGGATCTATTGCAATTGTAGCAAACCACATTTCTTTGCAGATTTGACTGATATCCTCTTGATCTGCATTGATTAGCCGTATGTCCCATTCTATTGCATGCAAAGCATCTACCATTGAATGAATTGTTCATTTGCATATGTCTATATTCTTGAGATTTGTGACCATACCTTTTACAGTTAAAACACTGTCCGGAGAAAGATGAATTAGTTTGATTCATTCTCTTTCTACAGTGATTTGCTTTATGACCAAAGTTATTGCAATTGTGGCAATATCCATTGAAGGATAGATATCTTTGAGCATTTGGTTGCCTTACCGAAGGTCTTCTAGGCCTGTTTCTTGGATTTTGTGATCCAGAGTTCTTCTGACCAGATCCAGAGCTTTCCCCTTTCTCATACCCCAAGCCTTGCTTGTCATCTACCCTCTTTTGGCTTTCAAGAAGAACTTCAAGTTGAGCAGAGCTTATCTTGAATTTCTCTTTGTATTCATTTGTTGTTTGAAGATCTCTTTTAAGAGTGTCTATCTGATTCTCAAGTTGTTCTTCATTGTCTCTAACTTCTTCAAGATCAGATTCTAGGTGCCTAATTATTCTATCCATTTTGTGGCAGTCTTCTAACTTCTCCTTGAGAGATTGTTTTAGATTATCTTCACTTTTTCTTTTCTCTTCAATTTCTTGGGTGAATTTCATAACTCCTGATTCCATTTCATGTCTTACCATAATGACTTCTTTTGATAACTTCTCACATAACTTGGTTTTCTCATTTAATCTTCATTAGTATCATTGGCTTCATTTTGACCTGCTAATTGTTGAAGAAGTTCCTTTCTTTTCTTTATTGAGATACTTAGTTTTTCTTTGATTTCATTTATGAAATCATCAGCTTGTTTGAGTCTTTCCCTCAGCTCATTGACTTCAGAGTGAGATTGATCAAGATCATCTAGAGCAGACTGGAGTTGTTCCCTCATACCATACATATCCATTGAGATTCCTAGATCTTCCTCAAGCTGTTACGCTCTGTCTAGAGGAAATTAACTCTTATACCAATTGTTGATAGCTGAGAAGGGGGGTGGGTGAATCAGTTATCTTCATACTTTGATATTCTTTTCTTCTTTAACAATTAGTGCAATATCAAATCATATAAGCATACATAACCATGGAAGTGGAAATAAACTCAACACACATGACACAAAATTTTTGACGTGGAAAATCCTGTTAAGGGAAAAAACCACAGGGTGATTAACCCAAGATTATATTCTTTGTTTAAAGAATAAGGTAGTACAAGATGGCACTTGCCAATTAGGGCTCACTGCCTGAGCACACTACTCACAAGAGGATTACTTCCTACAATAGATTATAGAAGGAAACCAGCTATTTGAAAGGATGAGAAGAATACACATATGCTAAGTTTCAGTTCTGGTTAAGCTCAATATACTTATCTACTGCACTTCATTCTTCCTCTGCCTTAGTACTGCTATTTTGTCACATACCGGACTGGTATTTCTATTTCCACATTGCTCTCTTCTTTTCTTCACACTTCACAACACACCACACACACCTTCTTATTTAAATCCATCTGATATATATATCCACACCAAGGATTTCAACTTCTTTCTAGTCGGCATCCAGAATACTCAATATTTTTCCAAACTCTGGTCTGTCGGCTGAATACTTGCTTACCAAGTGATGTGTATCAAAGAGATACTTATAGAAGTCATCAATCATGTTGGCCAATCATGAATGATCTCTTAAGAAGCTTGATCATCAACAATATCTCATCCGGATTAAGGTCTGATGCTCTGCTGGTCAGTTCTTCCTTAGTCTACTCTGCCAAACAAGAACCCAACACTTAGGTGTTCATATATTTTCACTCTTTCATCATCAGAGGTTCAATCTCTGGAATGTATCATTCATGGTACTCCTCTTGACTTCCCCAAGTCTGTACTTTACTGAGATACTTCCTTTGTGAGATCCAGACCTGATTGTTGGACCTTGTTGCATGCTCTGTTCTTGCTCACTGGACCAAAATACTCATCAATCTGACTTCTGGTATAGACATACCATGTCTTGCGGATGTGTGGGATGAACTTTGTTGCCATCAATGACAACACTCATGAAGCCACACAGTGTCTCTTGCCAACAATAACATGGTCTTTTTAAAAAAATTCTTAATTTTCTCCACAAAAGGTTTCTAGAAAAAATTCCTTCTTAATATTCTACCCACTAGTTAGGAGAAAAAAAAAATATTCCAAAAATATCTCACAACAAATTTGTCTTATATCTCCTTTTAAAAACCAAAAATATCTCCTTTAAAAAACTCATAAAATTCATTTTCTTTAATGTCATAAAAAGATGACATTTTAAAAAAAATTCAAAAAACAAAATAAATCCATTTATATGGCTTGATGATCGGGCTCTCCATTTTAAAGTCATTCGATGGCTTTTTTTTTTAAATGAATATCTTAAAAAGAATATTCTATGTTTTTTATGAAACATGCTCTCCCTTAAATAAGACAATTTGATGCTTTTTCAAATCAAGGTTTGAGCTCCCATTAAATAAGGGTCTTCAAATATATTTAATATTTAATGCTTTTTGAGTCTTATATGTGCTCCCCTAAAGTCATAAAGATTTATATGACTTAATTGATGGCTTTCAACTAAGTCATAAACAATGTCTTTTTTTTAATATTGACTTTCACCAAAGTCATTTATTTGTTTTGGCATCTATGTTCCTCGATACCTTTTTTTGAATGCTTACCATTACATATGTAACCATTAGTTGTAGCAATGAATGCTAGAATGATATGTGTCTTTCCACCATAGGTGTCTTTCTAATCATCTGCAATATTGAGAGCTTCCAAGTTCTTTTTTGTCTTCACAGAAACTGCCATGAGAAAGATCATGCTTGAACACATGAGTCTAAGTATGAACTTGAATAGCTTGCATAGTTTGATCCAAGATAACTCAACCAACATATGATCTCAACTTCACAACAAACATATGAATACTCTTGATCTCTGACCTTATGCAAGAGTCACATCAATGAACAACATGTATGAATCCAATGGAGTGTATACATTACGAGCATGAACATTAAGAACATCCATACCAATGCCAACACACACACGGATAACACCATACTATCAACACTAAAATTATTAGATGATCAACATCTCCCTTCTATGCATCTGCAAGTCATCAAACTACGTCTAAACCATTTTCATGTGAATCCTCTATGAAACATGAAACAAGATCATAATAACTGATATCAAAGAACCTATGAACACCAGCAAGACATCACAAACTAAACATGATCAACAACATAGTACCCTGAATATTGAATCTGTATCATTAAATCAACACATTTTTGACATCAATGAGAATCAATCTCCATCAATCTTCACTAATCCTTTTCCTAAACATACCACTACAACAAATCCCTGTGATTAGCTCACTTTTTTGCTCCATTTTTTGCTTCCACCCATTGTTTTAATGTACTTTTCTCTAATTTTTTCAAAAAGTCAGTGCTATTTATCGGGATGGCGTTATTTTTGTCATTTTTTGTGCTAATTAGATCAAGTAAGCACTAATTTTGGTGCTAATCAGTGCCCAATTTAGTACTTACTTTAGTGCCTGCTTTAGCACCTACTTTAGCACCTAATTTAGTGCCTACTTTAGTGCCTAATTTAGCACCTACTTTAGCACCTAATTTAGCACGTACTTAATGCCTATTTTAGCACTTGATTTAGCATCTAACTTAGCGCATAGTTTAGCACCAAATGTAGTGCCTAATTTGGCACCTAATATATGGTTACTTGGGTTTAGGAGTATTATTTAGGGTTTTTGGTTTTGTGGTTAAGGTTTAGAGGTTTAGGGTTTAGGATTTAGAGAGAGATAGAGGACCAATAGGGAAATATAGAGGAGATTGAGGGGAGAGATAGGGAGATAGAGAGTGAGGGATATGGCCAGAGAGATAGGGAGAGAGATTGAGAGGTAGAGGAAGAAAGGTGATAGGGAGAGAGGGGAGAGATAGGGAGATAGAGGTTTACAGTTACTTGGGTTTAGGGGTTTAGTGTTTCTTAGGTTTAGGGGTTAGGATTTAGCAGCATTATAATTTAGGGTTTAGGGTTTATTGTTTAGGGGTTAGGGGTTCATGTTTAGAGGTTTAGGGTTTAGGGTTTATAGAGAGAGAGGAATGATAGGGAGATATAGAGGAGACTGTCAAGAGAGATAGGGAGATAGAGAATGAGGCACATGGCTAGGGACATAGGGAGAGATTATTGAGAGGTAGAGGGATGATAGAGATAGGGAGATAGACTAGGTTTAGTGTTGCTTGGATTTAGGGTTTAGGGGTTTGGAGATAGTTAGATAAAGAGAGAGAGAGAGGAGACAGATAGGTAGAGGTAGAGGTAGAGGAGACATAGAGAGGAGAGATAGGGAGATAGAGAGTGAGCGAGATATTCATAGAGATAGGGAGAGGGATTGAGAGGTAGACTAGGGATGACAGAGATAGGGAGATAGGGTTTTAGGGTTTCTTAGGTTTAGGAGCATTATTTAGGGTTTACAGTGAATTAGTGTTTAGAGGTTTAGGGTTTAGTGTGTAGAGAGAGCAGACCAATAGGGAGATATAGAGAGTGAGGTACATGTCCAGAGACATAGCTGAAAGAGATAGGGATATGGAGAGTGAGGGACATGGCCAGAGACATAGAGAGAGAGATTAAGAGGTAGAGGAATTATAGAGATAGGGAGATAGAGGTTTGGGGTTGCTTGGGTTTAGTGTTTAGGGTTTAGGGGTTTGCTGAGGTTTAGGATTTAGAGGTTTAGGGTTTCTCAAGTTTGGGGTTTAGGACTTAGGGCTTAGGGCTTAGGGGCATTATTTAGGTTTTATATATGTTTTAGGGGTTAGGGGTTAGGGTTTAGGGTTTAGGGTTTAGGGGTTAGGGGCATTATTTAAGGTTTAGAGGCATTATTTAGGGTTTACAGTTACATGTCAAAAGAAGTCTCTCTCTCTCTAGACTCTCTATCATCCCTCTACCTCTCAATCTCTCTCCCTATCTCTATAGACATCTCACTCACTCTCTATCTCCCTATCTCTCCCCTATCTCCTCTATCTCTCCCAATCTATGTCCTCTCTAGTCTCTCTACCTATCTATCTCTCCCTATCTCTTGCCTCTGTAGACATCTCTCTAGTTACTTTCTATCTCCTTATCTCTCCCCTCTATCTCCTTTATCTCTCCCTATCTGTCTCCTCTCTATCTCTCTATCTCTTGTCTCTTTCCCCCTATCATTCGACCTATATCTTCCTATCTCTCCCTTATTGATGAAGGAAATGAACAAGAAAACTAGGACTCTCTCGCTTTCTCTCTAGTCTCTTCCTCTTTGCCTCTATCCATCTCCCTTATCAACAAAGCAAATGGAAACAAGAAAACTAGGACATGAAAAGAGGGATGAGGATATAAATTGGCAGGATGAAATGGAAACAAAATAAAACTAAAGTTCATTGGATGGGAAAAATGATGAGAGGAGAGGTGGAAATTAATAGTAAAATAGGGAAAAATTGGTGGGATCTAAAGGGAAATTGGAAAGGAAAAGGAAAACTAGCTAGGAAAGCTAGGAAAATGATTTAACTAGGAGGTAGATAGGTCAGAGAGAGAGAGAGAGAGAGAGAGCATTCTTTTTTTCATAATACATTAGTTAATCACACACTTCACATTTGACATCATGCTAAAAAGATCAAATAAGTTTTGTATTTCTTCTCAACTATTTCATTTCTCTATCTTAATTATTTAATATCTCAATATATTGTTATACTCTCAACTCCTTGTACTTTAAAGTTTAATTAAATCTAGGATTGGACTTAAATCTTCTATTATAGGGTATGATTTATTTCCCTATATTTTTTTGAACTCTCAATTTCCATTCCTATGTTTAGGATAAAAAAGATTGATTTTTTTATTTTGAGATTTTTGTGGTTTGCATTTGTTGGAGACAACACAATGCCTTTAATTTTGCATTCCTAAGAAACATCTAGGATCCTTATTCTTGTATATATTTCCAAAATCCAAATTTGTTTTTCTATTTTAGGAGTAGGGTTTAAAGATTTATAGAAAACATTAATCCATTGTTATGTTCTTATGTTGATCGTTTGTTGCCGGTTGTCAATCCTTTAAGTCACAACCTTAAGTCTTGCTATATGTGGGTTGACCAGCCCCTTAGCCTAGTCATTACCTGTTCCTGCTGGTAATTCCTAAAGTCTTATAAAATGAAATCGTACCATCATGGAGCATGTTAGGATTACGTCATGCCCGGCCGCAATGCCACAACAGGCTGCCACCTATTCGTGTAACCTTTACCTGTGAAGTGTCTGCCTTAGCCAATTGTCCACCGCCACATGTCAGTGTTGAGTATTTAGATCTAATAGCTGCACGCCAACGTAGGGGAATCTTCTCAGAAGGAATAATCACCACAAGATGGAGAGATAGATACATGTGGCATCCACCAATTAAAAAGTAAGTGTCATAAAGGCACATGGGCTCTCCTCAACTGTGACGTCGTGAAGAGGTGACACGCATCCAGTCCGTGCTGAAGACTTGGCTCATTCCCATTGAATGATGACTTGTCAACCAAGATGACTAAGATTGTCAAATCTATTCAGTGAATGAAAGTTGTAGATTTCAAGAAAGGTAGTGAAAGATCAACGGTCCATATTTAAAAATACAAACAATGAATATTTTTGAACGACTGTGGCACGAGTAGAGTTATAGTCTCTGTGACCTCTATTAATATACATATTCGTACAAGAATTTGATGTTATACCAACATAATTCAAGTTATTTCTTGTCACTATTCAAGAAGCAAGCATATTTAGAGCCAGAGAATCATTAGAACAAGAAAAGAGAAGCAATTCAAAGCCTCTGCAACGTCCAAAACCAACAAGTCATTATATCTCCCCTGCACTTAGTTTTATATATGTAAGAATTCTCTGAAACATTTATGGCAGTTGTTAATTGGATAAACCCTAGGTTGCCTGCATAAAATACAAAATGAGTCAGTTTAGTGAAGCATCGACCTCCAAACGCAGCCTTGATGACGACATCATGATTCAGTGTCCTGGCTCGTCTAAAAGACCTTTGACAAATTTAGGAGAGGTTGATAGAAATGATAAAATATACAACCTTTGTGTAGATTGTAGAGATGCTAGGCTCCCTGTGTCTACTTGGAGTCTATTTGAGCATTAGCAAAAATGAAGTGACTACAGAGCCCCGGTCTGCGATGCTTGGACATTAGACTTAGCCAAATTGATATGCCCTAATGTCTTCATAAACATAGACTTACTAAGAGCTGTAGCAACTAGGTATGACCCTAAGACCATGTCTGTCCTGTCTAGAAATGGTAACCTGTTATCATTAGATTCATAAAGGCCTACATTGCTACTGTCTTCAATCTTAATTCTACTACTAGTATATCTATAGACTTGAATGCTTTTAGAAAAAAACATAGAGGTCTTAGGTATGCATACAGATCTTACAACTTGGCCAAGCATAGATTGAAGGGGGTTGATGGAGCTCTGATCAAAATCCCTATCCTAGAAGAGGAACCTCTCTGATGCATCCTGTTCATGGAATATTTTGTTAAAACTTATCATAGCTTGTGTCATGTGCTTGGGAGAGATGCATTAGATGGAATGCTGGTGCCTCTAATGATGATGGCAGTATATATCAAAGATTATGAAGCCAACAAGCCATATGATTATGCAGGGTACTTGTGAAAGAAGATGCATGAACAAATGATGGCCATTAAGAACACTATGTATACTCTAGGCCCCCATGTAAGGTTCACTTGGTATTCATTAATGTGCCACATGATTCTATTTTCTCTGTCTAGCCATTGGGGCAAGGAATTGCATTTGAGAATGACTGATGCAGAAGGCAATGCCATGGCAGTTCATATGTGGACATGCATGCTAAACATTCACTTCAAATATGCTAGTTATGTCACCTTTGAGGAGCATTTTGTGAGGAAAGTATTGGGATTCCTGGAGCCCACTATAGAAAGGATATGGTCAAAGGAAATTAAGGACTTTCTAAGACCAATGGAGGGAACCCCCCATCTGAATATCAATCACAATTGGGGAAATTAGTTTTTACATGAAAATACAACCTATATCAGAATCTATGGGTGTGAGGCTCCACCCTATTCCTTACCAAAATTTGTGCCTAGAAGAATAGGATTTATGGAGATCATTAGATAGCTGAATGTAGCAGATAAGGAACATTTTAGAAAGCATAAGAAGCGATCTCTTATCCCAGCATCTCTAAAGCTTCATGATTTTATTACAATTGACAAGAATGGTTTAGACCAAATTGGTTTCATGATGCAATGTTATATGATGAATATGGAGGCAATAAGGCTCTTTGATCCTAAAGGCTTTATTCATGACACAAGGCATAACATTAGTAGGCTTGAATATCCACACCATGTCCTGCTTGATGAGGATACTGTCAGAACTTATGAATCAATGCAGCAAGTGTTTTTCTTGAGAAATAAATAGAAATTGATAATGGATGCAGAGAAAAGGAAGAAAAATGCCAACTCTGCATATCAAGGGGCATTCATTGAAATTCAAGACCCCATTCAAAGAATCAAAATGTTCTTTTAAAAGGGAGATGAATTGATTGATGAGGCATCTGCTAGAGAGGAAAGGCCCACTTATCAATCGAGCAGTTCAAAGGGCAAATATATTAGGAAAGTTCCCCTGACTCCCTTGATGCCCCTGCCCCAAAAAGAGAAAAGATAATTGATCTCTAGACATAAGATAAAATGGAAGTTGTGAATTTGGAGGAAGTGGTGGTAGAGGAACAAGATCCATAGCCCCCACATCAAATGCATTCTCCCCCAAGGATAGCACTATATGCCTCCCCAGAGAATAGGTTGATAAGGTCCATAGTCAACAATGAGGTGGACACTAAAGATGTGAGGGAAGTGGCATGAAATCAATTTATCTCTGATAATACATTCATTGCCACCCCATAATTCAAATCCTTTATGTTGAGAACAAGGATAGAAGAAGAAAAAAGTGGTGCAAACCCTTCAGAATATGATGCTATCACAAGGAGGGTTTTGGGTGAGGTGAACAAACATATCAGTGCCATGACTCTTGAAGAAGGGAGAGCACTTGTGAAGAAAAGAAAAATATTACTATTGCCACACTGGACATTATTAGATGCTATCGTATTTGATACCATTACCAGGGATGATGCAGATGTAAGTGGAGAATAGGCCAAGAGAGCGTTGCAGGGTGCTATATTTTACCCTAAATTTGATACTTTGGCTATCTGGGCATTGGCCCCAAATGATAAGAAACCAAAGGTAGTCTTGGAGGAATTGACTAGTAACGTGATCATCAAGAGGGTGTCAAACACCCCTGCTCCTCAAGCAGCCAACTTGAATGTATAGATAACACATTTTGCAGAGGTAGCAACACTTAAACTGTAGAATGATTACAATGAATTATTAGGGAAATACATAGAGGCAATGGCTAGGCTTATTGTCTATGAGAGTCAACCTCAATTGGAAGCTGGTCCATCCCAAACTCCCCCAATCATATAGACTACAGAATCATTGCCAGTGGACGTACAACCCTTGCTTCAAGAGATAAAGGAATTGAAAGAAGAGAATAAGAAGTTGAATGAAGGAATGGAAGGTAAAATAAAGGATGTGGCCACAAATTTAGTTAAGTATAGAGTTAACAAGATATTGGCCAGGTTGGAGGAGACCCATAAGTCTTACTCCTTGTTAAGGATAGCACATGAAAAACATGAGTCAGGCAAACATAGGCTATCAGCTATGAAGACCAAGTGGCTACCAAGGACAAGGAAAATTAGTGAATTTCTTAGGTGTTCTAGATATGATTTAGAGGCTCCTCCTGAGATGCAGTTGGTAGAGGGAATGCTAGAAAAATTTGAGGAGGTGGCTGCTTATCAACTAAAATTAGATACAATATTAAAGGATAAAATGCAGGCAGTTGAAAATCTCGACAAAAAATGGTTGCCTCATATTTTAGAAGCCGATGGGACTACAAAAGACTTGAATAAGTGTAAGGAAATAATTGATAATGGTAATCAGTTAATTCCAGCTTGTTATGATAAAGGAGGCCTAGCTCAACATGTGTTAAGTTGGAAACTTGAAAGACTGCACATGGTAGACATTACATTTGAATTATTTGGTAAAAGTGTCAAAGGTATCCTAGATGGACAGTATGTCAGTCACAATGGTAAGATAGAAGAAATCATCTCATTTCCTTGGCCGACTGAAAGAACATATGATGGGTGGGAGGATAGATATGGATCTAAATGATGACAACATGGCTATCATCTTCCAACCACAACAATGCAGATCCCCTAGTAGCTCCTCGTGTTTCTCAAGGCCAACTACTCCTTCCTTTCTGTTTCCTTCTATGTAATTAATGTTTCTCCAATGCCTTTAAGCGCTTCTCTGTATTCATTGAATTTGAAAGACAATGTATTAATTGCTGAGGGTACACGTTCTTGTTATATAATGGAATTGTATCACTCATTTGTTGTTGTTGAAGACTTGGAAAATTTTGAAGAATTAAGGAAAATGCAAAGCTTTCTGGGTTATTCTATTATCTTTGTTGTGAGTTTATGAGTTGTGTGTTCATTTCTCTATCTTAATTACTTAATATCTCAATATTTTATTCTAATGATGAAGAAGAATATTATGATCATGATGTCTTTATTAAAAGTGTTGAAAATGAATAGAAACATGAGATCATTGATAAATTGAAATATTTGTACAATCAATTAGCTAATATAAATGATAATATGTCCACTTCATTTTTCATTGATGGTCTTACTCAAGTACATATCACAATTAGATAACATGGCATAGATACAATTAAGGATATATATGAAAAATAATTAAAGATAAACAAACTTCTCATGTGGCAGGCACCGATCATTCTGTTTTGAAAATCATTCCCTTGTATATATTTTCAAAATCCAATTTTGTTTTTAAATTTTAGGAGTAGGGTTTAAAGATTTATAGAAAACATTAATCCAAATCATATGCCAGATTAGGTTAAGTGAAGTGGATGATTTAATTGACAAATTTACATGACCTCCTTAATCTGTTCTGAAGTCACCAGTAAACTTGAAAGTAAATTGTCATTGGTGAAACAAGGTAACACCCACCTAGGCTTGAACAGAGCTTAAAGTGTAGAGAATTTTGATTAATCTGAGCAATTCTATTAGTTGGCCAAATTCACACATAAAACCTAATAATAAGATTTGGCATATCTTTAGGGTCACATACATTAGCAATAGAAGTAGCTACTCTCAATGTTCATACTGCTATGTTTACTCATGCTGCTATGAAGAAGTTAGAACAAAGGTTGCAAGATTATGAGAAAAATCAGAAAGTAATGAATGATGAAGTAAACAAATTGTATTTTGAAAATGTGAAATTAAAGAAACAATTGCAAGCTAGAAATGGATAAGAAATAACTCAAATAAAAGTGGATTATGCTTGATTTCTCCTATGATATCCTTTGATTACTAGGGGTAATGCATCAACTTTACTTTGCACCTAATCAATTCTTTTAGGGATGACATCTATGTTGGAAGGATGAACATTAGGAGTTATGATTAAAATGGGAGTGGAAGTGACAACATAAGAAAATACATGGAGTGTATTTGTGTAGTAACATTATTTCTCAAATTTGTAAAGGTTTGATATAAGTATTTGTGTAGTAAGATTCATGTCTTTCCTATCCATATGTGCAACATGTGCATCATTATGAAAAACATCTTCCCCATTAAAATATGTAGTAGTCATCAAATCCTCAATCATAACTTCCTCACAAAATGAGGATTAGGTTGAGACCTTGACATTCAAGCAAAATATAAGGCAATGAAAAGGAAATTGCATCCAAGTAATCCTAATTTTTTCTGCCAACAATTCATACCAAAGATTGAACAATTTAAGGATATTGTAATAGGTAATTTGTATCGACACAAATAATATTACTGAATCATTTCAAAGTTTACGCCATAAGAATCATCCTTTTTTAAACATGGATTGCAAATAATTATGAAAATTTAGAAGTCTTGGTCATTAACATTATTGTCTACTACAATGTCATCTAGTGTATCATTGTCAATGTTCATATGTTCTTTCAAGTATTTAATATTATCATCATCCTCATCTTGACCTGTATCATCTTCATCATCATTGAAATCTGACTGTAGACAATCTATATTGTTACCAGATGTATTTGGATCATCATTTTGTATACCATCCATATTGTTGCCTTCCACAACATCATCCAACTCTGGATTGTTGTCTTCTTATGCTTGAACATAACCATCATCAACATCATCATGGATGTCAATTTCTTTGATGTTCTCTAATCCCTCTCTCTCATTTTGTTGGCCATCATTGTTTTTCTTAGTATCCACTAATGCATCATCAAATACATGCCTTAATCTTGGATCATAATGTATGACAAATATCCATTTTGGGTCCAAAATATCTTCATAGAAAAATACCTGCACATGAATGACATACAAATATTAGACATATGGTATAACAATTTTATTGATTAATAAACACATGTATATATTTGTAATAAACTATGAATTAATAGATTAATGATCACTATCGCTTCTTGTTTGAGTTAAAGAAATACCTACTCACAATGAATTGGGAGCACATAAGGCTCCTTATCCTCTGGTAGGAAACATGAGGAATCTATAGAAAACAATCCACTATGGGTATCATGTCTTCGTGTCCTCTCAAATGCTTCATACCATCTACACTTAAAAATATAACATTTAAAAGAGCGGTAATCCAGCTCAATAATTTCTTGTATTTTCACAACATATTGTAGATTCCCTTCAATTATATTCTTATCTTTTGAGCTTGATTGACTGGATTGCTTGAAGTCAACCATGATGCCACAATCAAAGGATCGTCTCTTTACATCTATACTTTCTACATGATAATGTTGACCATATGCCCACATTGATGGATATTTCCTTGCCTATGAAAGACCATTTGTTTCAGTGAAAACAAATATAATGACGAATATTAAAATAGTTAATAGTGTCAAAACTGTAAGGAAACAACATTTTGTAAAATTCTAACCGTACCTTTCTTTCACATCCTCTAGACATGTTGATTTCATCTTCTGTTATGTTTGAATCTATACTTGCATCTTCTATTTGATTTTGAATTTGTTCAGTAACCCATTCTAGTGTGAAATATTTGCCCCATTCCCCAAGCAGATACGTGGGAAGTGGAGTATTCCTTGTGTTCGATCTCTTAAATTGTCTCCTTGCTTCTAACACTTCTCTCTTTTTATCATACAGATCAATCCATTTGTTCATAAAATCCCTGTGGTACAGAATGAACTTGTTGAGTATAGCACTTTCGTCTACACCTATTATGTGTCAACATGTTTATTTCAAACTCCAAATGTCATGCTGTTAATTTGACAAATAAATTACAGAGTAAATTAATGATTGCAAGAAGAAAAATCACACTGATCATGAATTTACTTACTAATTTCTACTTGAACAACATTAGATTGTGGTTTTTCTCCATCAATAATATTTGGTGCTCATTCTTCATCCCAGAAGTGTGGCCCATCTTCAAAATCCTTACCAAGGATTTCACACAGGAAGAAAAATGCTTCATTCAATACATACCCTTCAGCCATGCAACCCTTTGGATGTGTCTTTTGTCAGACATATCTTTTTAGAGTTTTCATATACCTCTCAAAGGAAAACATCCACCTCATTGATACGACACCCGCCAATTCAATGTCATCAACTAGGTGTATAAGTAAATGGACTTGTAGGTCCATGAAACTTGTAGGGAGCTCCTTCTCAAATACACACAATTTCTGCAATTTCCTTCTTCCATTTTGGCACTTCACATTCGTGGATGTCCTTAGAGGTCACCCACCTAATATAAGACTAGTAAATTAGTTTGAACCTTTAGTCAAAAATTAAAATGCAATATAATATCTCTGTCTCTCACACATGAACAAATGCTGAGAATCGAATTATTGCATTCCTTAAGTCAACTGTAAGGCATGAATCCCCTCTAATTGCCAATGGCATGATATGCTATCAAACACATTTATGAAAAGTTCATTAGTAATTTTTTCTCACACAACAAAATATCAAAATATATTTAGTATTGAAACAACATTTTGTAAATGTTAAATGATGATATATAATACCTTCATAAAATTATGAAAATCATGTGTTTTAAATCTTGTGATATGTCCATCAACCATAAAATCTTTAGCCAATGATGACCCATAGCCAGTAGGTGTCCTTATTGAATGGATGACATTTTTTAGTTGGTCTAGCTCTTTTTTTTTCAAAATCCATGGAACTTCTACATATGTTTCATTTTTCTTGTTTGGCCACAAATGTTTCTAATCAATTTTGGTATACAAAAGAGCAATATCTCTCCTTGAAGACAAGTTGTCCTCTTTGCCTGATATATGTCAAAATATAGAATCTGGGATATTTTTGAAGACGTGCATAGGATCTAATAGGTGAGATATTAATAGATCCTTCCAATAAGGGAGCTCATAAAATATGGATTTCCTTTTCATTCCTTCTGGCATATTAACTACAACTTGTTTTGATTCTTCAATTGAATCATTCCGATCAAAAAATCCTCCCAACCTTTCAGTTAAGCATCTTCATACTTCTTAAGCCAATCACCTGGACCCATAATCATGGGAGGGCCTCTATTTTCAACTTTTCCATCAAATTGATTCTTCAAGCGATTTCTTAACTTATGATATAGTGGTAGAAAAACCCTATTGTTTGCATAAATAAATTTATGTAGATCTTTATAATACCGCCCTTGAAATTGGTCTACACATCTTGGACATGTAAATATCCCCTTTGTTTGAAGCCCTGCAATTCAATAAGTAATGTTAATAACATCAAAAAAATAGTATAAAACTAAGTATGAAAGTTGGGATGAAAATAAATTATGAGTGTAAATACGTAAACATTTTATATTACTAGAATGAACACCAAGTCATGGGAAATCATGAATAGTCCAACATAGCACACCATACACATGAAGGACCTATTTGATGGGGGACATGATATGTCATACATTCTTATGCCTTTCCATATCAGTTGCATCTCATCAATAAAAGGTGCAAGATAAACATCCATGTTTTTAACTTAATGTTTTCCTAGAACAATGAGAGTCAGCATAAGGTACTCCTTTCTAACACTCATCCATGGGGGAATATATTATACTATCAATCCGACTGGCCAAACACCATAATTTGAGCTCAGGAAAGAGAATGGGCACACTCCATCAATTGCAAGACCAAACCTCATACTATGGGGTTCATCTTTGAATTTTCTTGGCAATTTTTTCTTTGTGTTTAATTGCTTTGGAGTCAACTGGAATTCACATGAATCCATCTTTACTCCTGTTCTTTGCATGCCAATCTATCAATTGTGCAAGTGACTTGCAATGAAACATTCGTTGAAGTCTAGGTATAACTGGCATGTGACGTAAAACCTTCTTTGGAACTGTAGGACATTGTACATATGTATGATATCTCTTCTCTTTGCATATAGGGCATTCTACCTTGTTTTGATATTCATCTCTGTATAAAATGCAATCATATTTACATGAATGAATTTGCTTATTTTCAATCCCCAACTCAACCAACAATAGACGTGCCTCTTTGCAAGTTGATGGCAACACATTCTCTTTAGGGAATATTTTTTTTTAGTGCCCTGTAAGATTGCCAGAGATTAAATCAATTGAATGTTTGACTTATGATGGACATGTTTGATATGTCAATCTATATTAGGACTATTTATATATAATATATGGTTTTAAACTCCCCTTAAAGAAATATAAATGAAGTTGATGAATGTTTACGAATTATGTACACCAATTGACAATTGCAAAGTAAGAAATAGATTTCAACTCACTTCAATAGGGTAGTGAATCCTTTGTCTGACCAACCAAATAGTGACTTGATTTCTAATAATATTAATGTGTATGCTAGTTTTGAGGTTCTACTTGCACCCGATTTGAACACGGGTGTCTTCACTGCTTGCTTGATGGAGTCTTTTAGGTTATTATCATCAACATTATGTTGGTGGTAATTACCCCTGCTATCATCGTTACTATCAACCATATGATCATTGTTGTCATCATTGTTTTCATCCTCAAAGAAATCTGTAAGCATTTCGTTCAATCCTTGTTCATGGAGCGCATTTTCAATATCATGATCATCATCATTAAGTCTTGGTGGCATGTCATCAATGTATGTGGATCTCATCAGCTCTTCAAATCTATCAGCTGGTAGTATTCTCTTCAATAATTCTCTTTTCACCCTAGTATTGTTTAAAGGATGGTTTGGATCATCCCATCCAAATCTTAATAACCTAGTTGGATCTTGGGTATTAGTATGTGTTTCATCAACATATTCTACCTATCAACAAACGCAAGCATTATTTAATGTTTGGCAACAATTGGATAAATCATAAATGTATCAATTTCAAAGAAATATAATCAAATATAGCTTAAAAAATAAAAATATAAATTGTATAAACATATATACATCAATTGAATAATGGAAAATTATTTTACATACTACCTTTTTTATACAATAATTTAAATAAAACATAATTTTGACAACATAGTTTATAAAACATCAGTCCACACTCATTTATTATTCTTTGGTTTTCTGCCCTTAAGAACATCCTTAGGGAGACCTTGTTCTTCCCTCTTCTTTCGCACAGGAGTATGTTTTAAGAAGGGGTAATCAATCAATAACACATCCCCAATGGTAAGGTCCATAGTAGCCTCAACCATTATCAATCTATCAACATCTCTTTCCATTTCTCCATATTTATCATTTATAACCTCAACAAATTGACAATTCGGTCTTACAGTAGGTCCCTTCCCTTACTACTATTTATAAATCTTGCAATATTTTTGTGTGTGTATGCACGTCCATCTATATACATAAGATGACCTCTATTCATTTCTTTTCCACTTTCCAATTGGAGACGATGTGTATACATATTCGAATTTAGACCATATTGTGACATGCTAGGCTTATATTCTGCTAGCCTTCTCCATTCACCACTGTAATAGGATGGACCATAATATGGCATTAATCTCCTAGTGGTTTGTTCTAAATTGTTTCTATGTTTAGATCCCATATGTACATTTTGGACAATAAAGAGGCCTAGATTTTCTCCATGAATATTGGAGGGTTGTATCATGTAGCTATATCCCCAAATTTGAAACATGTCGTACACTCTAGGTAGTTGTTGATCACTAGGCCAAGCAGTGAGACAACGGTGAGTTGGATCTTACAGTTGCAAAAGGTGGTTACTTTAACCACCACAGAGGTAGAATATGTAGCTGCAACAGAGGCAAGCAAGGAGATGATATGGGTACAATCTTTCCTGAAAGAATTGGGCAAACAACAAGTTAATAGTTATTTGTATATAGGCAGTCAGAGTGCCATACATCTTGCAAATAATTCTGCCTTGCATTCAAAGACCAAACACATATAGTTTAGGTATACCTTTATTCGGTTAGTGTTGGATGATGGACAGTTAACACTGGAAAAGATACATACAGATGAAAATCCAGCGGATATGTTTACAAAGGCAGTGACAAGGGAGAAGCTGAGCTCCTCTTTAGCTTCGGTTGGTCTTCTAGACTAAACATAACAAAAATAGAACAACAGAGTCCAGGGTGCTTATTTCTAGTGGGAGCCACAACGTCAATGGTGTTATGATCAGTCTCCAAGTGGAAGATGATATGGTGTGGAGTTTGATTAGTCTCCAAGTGGGAGATTGTTGTTATATGGAGCCTAATCAGACTTAGAGGTTAAATTTTCCCCACTTTTCTCAGCGCGGTTTCCCCCCAAATTCCTATGGGGTCAAGGGGCAGTGCCTGGGGGCTTGGGGGTAGCGCCCCTAAGACGGGGTCAAGGGGCAGCACCCCTGGGGCACTCCCTGTCGCGACACAAGGCAGGGTCGAGGGGTAGCCCCCCTGTGGGGGCTCATGGACAATGCCCCTGAAACCTCACACGGTTTTTATTATTTTATAAAGGCACTGGGAGTTATTTTTTCATTGGTTGACATAAGAAAACCCTATTTTTGTAACTGATAAAAAGCTTGATAAAAGCAGCTAATGGTTAGGGTTTCTATTGATTGTATTGTAGCATTTACAACGATATTTAGTTACAGATATTGCTGGTTGTAATTAATTTGATTTACTGGATAATAATACTGGACTCTCTGTTTAGTGGATGTGGCCCGAGTTTGGGTGAACCACATTAAAACTTGTCTCTCACTGTTATTATTTATGTGTATTTCCATTCCTCTGTTTAATCTTTATTTGCATTTAATTGATATCTTCTGTCGGCTAACCCTAACATCCACGACCTTTGCCACCATCCTCCTTGCCTATGTCAAGATGGGAGCTTTGGAATAGGGTATGGACATCCATCAATACATAAAGGATAGAGGAATTTTCTCAAATCTTGTAGTTGTAACTGCCCTGTTAGACATCTATGTAAAATGTGGAAGCACAGACAAGGCACATCAACTGTTTGATAGAATGCTTCCAAGAAATGTGGTCTCATGGACTGCAATGACCGCAGGATATGCAAAAAATGGACTTGTTGAAAAGGCTTCATAAATTTTAAAGCAAATGCAATTAGCTGGTGTAAAGCCAAATTCCACAACCTTTGCCACCATCCTCCCTACCTATGTCAGAATGGGAGCTTTGGAATAGGGTATGGACATCCATCAATACATAAAGGATAGAGGATTTTTGTCAGATGTTGTAGTTGCAACTACCCTATTAGACATGTATGCAAAATGTGGAAGCATAGAAAAGGCACATGAACTATTTGACATAATGCCTCAAAGAAATGTTCTCTCATAGACTGCAATGACTGCAGGATATGTATAAAATGGATTTGCTGAAAAGGCTTCTGAAATTTTAAAACAAATACAATTAGCTGGTGTAAAGCCAAATTCCACAACCTTTACCACCATCCTCCCTGCCTATGTCAAAATGGGAGCTTTGGAATAGGGTATGGACATCCATCAATACATAAAGGATAGAGGGATTTTGTTATATGTTGTAGTTGCAACTGCCTTATTAGACATGTATGCAAAATGTGGAAGCATAGACAAGGCACATGAACTGTTTGACAGAATGCCTCAAAGAAATGTTGTCTCATGGACTGCAATGACTGCAAGATATGCACAAAATGGATTTGTTGAAAAGGCTTCAGAAATTTTAAAGAAAATGTAATTGGCTGGTGTAAAGCCAAATTCCACAACCTTTCCCACCATCCTCCTTGCCTGTGTTAGAATGGGAGCTTTGGAATAGGGAATGGACGTCCATCAATACATAAAGGATAGAGGAATTTTGTCAGATGTTGTAGTTGCAACTGCCCTCTTAGACATGTATGCAAAATGTGGAAGCATAGACAAAGCACATGAACTATTTGATAGAATGCCTCAAACAAGTGTTGTTTCATGGACTGCAGTGACTATAGGATATGCACAAAATGGATTTATTGAAAAGGCTTTAGAAATTTTAAAGCAAATGCAATTAGCTAGTTAACAGCCAAATTCCACAACCTTTTCCACAATCCCCCCTGCCTGTGTCAGAATGGGAGCTACAGAATAGCGAATGGACATCCATCAATACATAAAGGATAGAAGAATTTTGTCAGATGTTGTAGTTGCAACTGCCTGTTAGATATGTATGCAAAATGTGAAAGCATAGACAATGCACATGAACTATTTGATAGATTGCCTCAAAGAAATGTGGTCTCATGGACTACAATGATAGTAGGATATGCAAAAAATGGATTTATTGAAAAGGCTTCAGAAATTTTAAAGCAAATGCAATTTGCTGGGTTAAAGCCAAATTCTACAATATTTACCACCATCCTCCCTATTTATGTCAGAATGGGAGCTTTGCAATAGGGTATGGACATCCATCAATACATAAAGAATAGAGGAATTTTGTCAGATGTTGTAGTTGCAACTGTCGTGTTAGACATGTTTGCAAAATGTGGAAGCATAGACAAGGCACTTGAACTGTTTGAAGGAATGCCTCAAAGAAATGTTGTCTCATGGACTACAATGACTGCAGGATATGCAGAAAATGGATTTGTTGAAAAGGCTTCAGAAATTTTAAAGCAAATGCAATTGGTTGGTGTAAAGCCAAATTCTACAACCTTTGCCACAATCCTCCATGCCTATGTCAGAATGGGAGGTTTAGAATAGGGTATGGACATCCATCAATACATAAAGGATAGAGGAATTTTGTCAAATGTTGTAGTTGCAACTACTCTGTTAGACATGTATGCAAAATGTGGAAGCATAGACAAGGCACGTGAACTATTTAAAAGAATGCCTCAAAGAAATGTTGTCTCATGGATTGTAAGGACTATAGGGTATGCACAAAATGGATTTGTCAAAAAGGCTTCAGAAATTTTAAAGCAAATGCAATTGGCTAGTGTAAAGCCAAATTCTGCAACCTTTTCCACCATCTTCCCTACCTATGTCAGAATGAGAGCTTTGGAATAGGGTATGGACATCCATCAATACATAAAGGATAGAGGATTTTTGTCAGATGTTGTAGTTGTAACTACCCTATTAGACATGTATGCAAAATGTGGAAGCATAGAAAAAGCACATGAACTATTTGACAGAATGCATCAAAGAAATGTTCTCTCATAGACTGTAATGACTGCAGGATATGGATAAAATGGATTTGCTGAAAAGGCTTCAGAAATTTTAAAGCAAATGCAATTAGTTGGAGTAAAGCCAAATTCCACAACCTTTACCACCATCCTCCATGCCTATGTTAGAATGGGAGCTTTGGAATAGGGTATGGACATCCATCAATACATAAAGGATAGAGGAATTTTGTCATATGTTGTAGTTGCAACTGCCCTATTAGACATGTATGCAAAATGTGGAAGCATAGACAAGGCACATGAACTGTTTGACAAAATACCTCACAAAAATGTTGTCTCATGGACTGCAATGGCTGCAAGATATGCACAAATGGATTTGTTGAAAAGGTTTTAGAAATTTTAAAGAAAATACAATTGGCTGCTGTAAAGCCAAATTCCACAACCTTTGCCACCATCCTCCTTGCCTGTGTTAGAATGGGAGCTTTGGAATAGGGAATGGACATCCATCAATACATAAACGATAGAGGAATTTTGTCAGATGTTGTAGTTGCAACTGCCCTCTTAGACATGTACGCAAAATGTGGAAGCATAGACAAAGCACATGAACTATTTGACAGAATGCCTCAAACAAGTGTTGTCTCATGGACTGCAGTGACTACATGATATGCACAAAATGGATTTATTGAAAAGGCTTCAAAAAATTTAAAGCAAATGCGATTAGCTGGTTAAAAGCCAAATTCCACAACCTTTGCCACCATCCTACTTGCCTGTGTCAGAATGGGAGCTACGGAATAGCGAATGGACATCCATCAATACATAAAAGGATAGAGGAATTTTGTCAGATGTTGTAGTTGCAACTCCCTATTAGATATGTATGCAAAATGTGAAAGCATACACAAGGCACGTGAACTATTTGATAGATTGCCTCAAGGAAATGTGGTCTCATGGATTGCAATGACAGCAGGATATGCACAAAATGGATTTATTGAAAAGGCTTCAGAAATTTTAAAGCAAATGCAATTGGCTGGTTTAAAGCCAAATTCTACAATATTTACCACCATCCTCCTTGCCTATGTCAGAATGGGAGCTTTGCAATAGGGTATGGACATCCATCAATACATAAAGAATAGGGGAATTTTGTCAGATGTTGTAGTTGCAACTACCGTGTTAGACATGTTTGTAAATTGTGGAAGCATAGACAAGGCACTTGAACTATTTGAAGAAATGCCTCAAAGAAATGTTGTCTGTTGGACTACAATGACTACAGGATATGCAGAAAATGGATTTGTTGAAAAGGCTTTAGAAATTTTAAAGCAAATGCAATTGGTTGGTGTAAAGCCAAATTCCAAAACCTTTGCCACAATCCTCCATGCCTGTGTCAGAATGGGAGGTTTGGAATAGGGTATGGACATCCATCAATACATAAAGGATAGAGGAATTTTGTCAGATGTTGTAGTTGCAACTGCCCTTTTAGACATGTATGCAAAATGTGGAAGCATAGACAAGGCACATGAATTGTTTAAAAGAATGCCTCAAAGAAATGTTGTCTCATGGACTACAAGGACAATAGGGTATGCGCAAAATGGATTTGTTGAAAAGGCTTCGGAAATTTTAAAGCAAATGCAATTGGCTGGTGTAAAGCCAAATTCTGCAACCTTTTCCACCATCTTCCCTGCCTGTGTTAGAATGGGAGGTTTGGAATAGGTAATGGACATCCATCAATACATAAAGGATAGAGGAATTTTATCAGATGTTGTAGTTGCAACTCCCTGTTAGACATGTATGCAAAAATTGAAAGCATAGACAAGGGACATGAATTGTTTGACAGAATGCCTCAAAGAAATGTGGTCTCATGGACTGCAATGACTGCAAGATATGCACAAAATGGATTTGTTGAAAATGCAACATAAATTTTAAAGCAAATGCAATTGGTTGGTGTAAACCCAAATTCCACAAACTTTGCCACCATCCTCCCTGCCTGTGTCAGAATGAGAGCTTTGGAATAAGGTATGGGCATCCATCAATACATAAAGGATAGAGGAATTTTGTTAGATGTTTTAGTTGCAACTGCCTTGTTACAGATGTATGCAAAATGTGGAAGCATAGACAAGGCACGTGAACTGTTTGAAAGAATGCCTCAAAGAAATGCGGTCTCGTGCACTGTAATAACTGTAGGATATACACAAAATGGAGTTGTTGAAAAGGTATTAGAAATTTTAAAGCAAATGCAATTAGATGGTGTAAAGCCAAATTCCACAACCTTTGCCACCATCCTCCCTGCCTATGTCAGAATGGGAGCTGCAAAATAGGGTATCGACATCCATCAATACATAAACGATAGGGGAATTTTGTCAGATGTTGTATTTACAACTACCCTATTAGACATGTATCCAAAATGTGGAAGCATAGACGAGGCATGTGAACTATTTGATAGAATGCCTCAAAGAAATGTGGTTTAATGGACTGCAATGACTATAGGATATGTACAAAATGGATTTGTTGAATAGGCTTCAGAATTTTTAAAGAAAATGCAATTGGCTAGTGTAAAGCCAACTTCAACAACCTTTGCCACCATCCTCCCTGCCTGTGTCAGAATGGGAGGTTTGGAATAGTGTATGGATATTTATGAATACATAAAGGATAGAGGAATTTTGTCAGATGTTGTAGTTACAACTACCCTATTAGACATGTATACAAAATGTTGAAGCATAGACAAGGTACGTGAACTATCTGACATAATGCCTCAAAGAAATGTGGTCTCGTGGACTGTAATGACTACAGGATATGCACAAAATGGATTTTTTGAAAAGGATTCGTAAATTCTAAAGCAAATGCAATTGGCTGGTGTAAAGCTAAATTCCACAACCTTTGCCACCATTCTCCATGCTTGTGTCAGAATAGGAGCTTTAGAAAAGGGTGTGGACATCCATCAATACACAAAAGATAAAGGAATTTTATTAGATGTTGTAGTTGCAACTGCCTTGTTAGACATTTATGCAAAATGTGGAAGCATAGACGAGGCACGTGAACTATTTAATAGAATACCTTAAAGAAATGTGGTCTCATGGACTGCAATGACTTCAAGATATGCACAAAATGGATTTGTTGAATGGGCTTCACAATTTTTAAAGAAAATGTAATTGGCCGGTGTAAAGCCAAATTCCACAACCTTTGCTACCATCCTTCCTGCCTATGTCAGAATGGGAGCTTTGGAATAGGGTATGAACATCCATCAATACATAAAGGATAGAGGAATTTTGTTAGATGTGGTAGTTGCAACTGTCCTATTAGACATGTATTCAAAATGTTGAAACATAGACAAGGCATGTGAACTATTTGACTGAATGCCTCAAAGAAATGTAGTGTTATGGACTACAGTGACTGCAGGATATGTACAAAATGGATTTCTTAAAAAGGCTTAAAATTTTTTGAAGTAAATACAATTGGCTGGTGTAAAACCAAATTCCACGACCTTTGCCACCGTCCTCCCTGCCTGTGTCAGAATGGGAGCTTTGCAATAGGGTATGGCCATCGATTAATACATAAAGGATAGAGGAATTTTGTCAGATGTTGTACTTATAATTGCCATGTTAGACATGTATGCCAAATTTGGAAGCATAGACAAGGCACGTGAACTATTTGACAGAATGCCTCAAAGAAATGTGGTCTCATGGACTTCAATGACAGCAGGATATGCACAAAAATTATTTGTTGAAAAGGCTTCAAAATTTTTAAAGCAAATGCAATTGGCTGGTGTAAAGCTAAATTCCACAACCTTTGCCACCATCCTCCCTACCTGTGTCAGAATGGGAGCTTTCCAATAGGGTATGGACATCCATCAATACATAAATGATAGAGGAATTTTTTCAGAACTTGTAGTTACAACTACCCTGTTAGACATGTATGAAAAATGTGGAAGCATAGAGAAGGAATGTAAACTATTTGACAGAATACCTTAAAGACAAGTTGTCTCATGGACTACGATGACTGTAGGATATGCACAAAATGGATTTGTTGAAAAGGCTTCAGAAATTTTAAAGCAAATGCATTTTAGCTGGTGTAAAGTTAAATTCCACAACCTTTGCCACCATCCTACCTACCTATGTCAGAGTGGGAGCTTTGGAATAGGGTATGGACATCCATCAATACATAAAGGATAGAGGAATTTTGTCAGATGTTGTAGTTGCAAATGCCTTGTTGGACATGTATGCAAAATGTTGAAGCATAGACAAGGCATGTGAACTATTTGAAAGAATGCCTCAAAGAAATTTGGTCTCATAGACTGCAATGACTGCAAGATATGTAAAAAATGGATTTATTGAAAAGGCTTTAGAAAATTTAAAGTAAATTCAATTGGCTAGTGTAAATCCAAATTCCACAACATTTGCCACCATCCTTCCTACCTGTGTTAGAATGGGAGCTTTGGAATAGGGTATGGACATCCATCAATACATAAAGGATAGAGGAATTTTGTCATATGTTGTAGTTGTAAATGCCCTATTAGACATGTATGCAAAATGTGGAAGAATAGAAAAGGAATGTGAACTGTTTGAAAGAATGCATCAAGGAAAAGTTGTTTCATGGACTGCAATGACTACAGGATATGCAAAAAATGGATTTGTTGATTACGCTTCAAAAATTTTAGAGAAAATGCAAATGGCTGGTGTAAAGCCAAATTCCACAACCTTTGCCACCATCCTCCCTGCATGTGTTAGAATGGGAGCTTTCAATAGGGTATGGACATCCATCAATACATAAAGGATAGAGGAATCTTTTTAGATGTTATAGTTGACACCACCCTGTTAGACATGTTTGCAAAATGTGGAAGCATAGACAACGAACGTGAACTGGTTGACAGAATGCCTCAAAGAAAAGTTTTCTGATTGACTGCAATGACTGTAGGATATGCACAAAATGGATTTGTTGAAAAGGCTTCAGAAATTTTAAAGCAAATCCATTTTAGCTGATGTAAAGCCAAATTTCGCAACCTCTGACACCATCCTACATACCTGTGTTAGAATGGGAGCTATGGAATAGGGTATGGACATCCATCAATACATAAAGGGTAGAGGAATTTTGTCAAATCTTGTAGTTGCAACTAGCCTGTTAGACATGTATGCAAAATGTTGAAGCACAGACATGGCACATGAACTGTTTGACAGAATGCTTCAAAGAAATGTGGTCTCATGGATTGCAATGACTGCAAGATATGCAAAAAATGGACTTGTTGAAAAGGCTTCAGAAATTTTAAAGCAAACACAATTGGCTGGCGTAAAGCCAAATTCCACAACCTTTGCCACCATCCTCCCTACCTATGTTAGAATGTGAGCTTTGGAATAGGGTATGGACATCCATCAATACATAAAGGATAGAGGATTTTTGTCAAGTGTTGTAGTTGCAACTACCCTATTAGACATGTATGCAAAATGTGGAAGCATAGAAAAGGCACATGAACTATTTGACAAAATGCCTCAAAGAAATGTTCTCTCATAGACTACAATGACTACAGGATATGTAGAAAATAGATTTGCTGAAAAGGCTTCAGAAAATTTAAAGCAAATGCAATTAGCTAGTGTAAAGCCAAATTCTAGAACCTTACCACCATCCTCCCTATGTATGTTAGAATGGGAGCTTTGGAATAGGGTATGGAGATCCATCAATACATAAAGGATAGAGGAATTTTGTCATATGTTATAGTTGCAACTACCCTGCTAGACATGTATGCAAAATGTGGAAGCATATACAATGCACATGAACTATTTGATAGAATGCCTCAAAGAAATGTTGTCTCATGGACTGTAATGACTGCAAGATATACACAAAATGGATTTGTTGAAAACGCTTCAGAAATTTTAAAGAAAATGCAATTGGCTACTGTAAAGCTAAATTCCACAACCTTTGCCACCATCCTCCCTGCCTATGTTAGAATGGGAGCTTTGGAATAGGGAATGGATGTCCATCAATACATAAAGGATAGAGGAATTTTTTCGGATGTTGTAGTTGCAACTGCTCTCTTAGACATGTATGAAAAATATGGAAGCATAGACAAAGCACACGAATTGTTTGACAGAATGCCTCAAACAAGTATTGTCTCATGGACTGCAATGACTGCAGGATATGCACAAAATGGATTTACTGAAAAGGCTTCAGAAATTTTAAAACAAATGCAATTAGCTGGTTAAAAGCCAAATTCCACAACCTTTGCCACCATCCTCCCTGCCTGTGTCATAATGGGAGCTATGGAATAGTGAATGGACATCCATCAATACATAAAGGATAGAGGAATTTTGTCAGATGTTGTAGTTGCAAGTCCCTATTAGATATGTATGCAAAATGTGAAAGCATACACAAAGCACGTGAACTATTTGATAGATTGCCTCAAAGAAATGTGGTCTCATGGACTGCAATGACAGCAAGATATGCACAAAATGGATTTATTGAAAAGGCTTCAGAAATTTTAAAGCAAATGTAATTGGTTGGTGTAAAGGCAAATTCTACAATATTTACCACCATCCTCCCTGCCTATGTCAGAATGGGAGCTTTACAATAGGGTATGGACATCCATCAATACATAAAGAATAGAGGAATTTTGTTCGATGTTGTAGTTGCAACTGCCATCTTAGAAATGTTTGCAAAATGTGGAAGAATAGACAAGGCACTTGAACTATTTGAAGGAATGCCTCAAACAAATGTTGTCTCATGGACTACAATGACTGCAGGATATGCAGAAAATGGATTTGTTGAAAATGCTTTAGAAATTTTAAAGAAAATGTAATTGGTTGGTGTAAAGCCCAATTCCACAACCTTTTCCACAATCCTCCATGCCTGTGTCAGAATGGGAGGTTTGGAATAGGGTATGGACATCTATCAATACATAAAGGGATAGAGGAATTTTGTTAGATATTGTAGTTGCAATTGCCCTATTAGAGATGTATGCAAAATGTGGAAGCATAGGCAAGGCACGTGAAGTATTTGATAGAATGCCTCAAAGAAATGTTGTCTCATGGACTGCAATGATTGCAAGATATGCACAAAATGGATTTGTTGAAGAGGCTTCAAAAATTTTAAAGAAAATGCAATTGGCTGGTGTAAAGCCAAATTCCACAACCTTTGCCACAATCCTCCCTGCCTGTGTCAGAATGGGAGCTATGGAATAGTGAATGGACATCCATCAATACATAAAGGATAGAGGAATTTTGTCAGATGTTGTAGTTGCAACTCCCTGTTAGATATGTATGCAAAATGTGAAAGCATACACAAGGCATGTGAACTATTTCATAGATTGCCTCAAAGAAATGTGGTCTCATGGACTGCAATGACAGCAGGATATGCACAAAATGGATTTAATGAAAAGGCTTCAGAAATTTTAAAGCAAATGTAATTGGTTGGTGTAAAAACAAATTCTACAATATTTACCACCATCCTCCCTGCCTATGTCAGAATGGGAGCTTTGCAATAGGCTATGGACATCCATCAATACATAAAGAATAGAGGAATTTTGTCTGATGTTGTAGTTGCAACTACCGTTTTAGACATGTTTGCAAAATGTGGAAGCATAGACAAGGCACTTGAACTGTTTGAAGGAATGCCTCAAAGAAATGTTGTCTCATAATGACTGCAGGATGTGCAGAAAATGGATTTGTTGAAAAGGCTTTAGAAATTTTAAAGCAAATGCAATTGGTTGGTGTAAAGCCAAATTCCACAACCTTTGCCACAATCCTCCATGCCTGTGTCAGAATGGGAGGTTTGGATTAGGGTATGGACATCCATCAATACATAAAGGATAGAGGAATTTTGTCAGATATTGTAGTTGCAACTGGCCTATTAGAGATGTATGCAAAATGTGGAAGAATAGGCAAGGCACGTGAACTATTTGACAGAATGCCTCAAAGAAATGTTGTCTCATGGACTACAATGACTACAAGATATGCACAAAATGGATTTGTTGAAAAGGCTTCAGAAATTTTAAAGAAAATGCAATTGGCTAGTGTAAAGCCAAATTCCAGAACCTTTGCCACCATCCTACCTGCCTGTGTCAGAATGGGAGCTACGGAATAGTGAATACACATCCATCAATACATAAAGGATAGAGGAATTTTGTCAAATGTTGTAGTTGCAACTCCTTGTTAGATATGTATGCAAAATGTGAAAGCATACACAAGGCACATGAACTATTTGATAGATTGTCTCAAAGAAATGTGGTCTCATGGACTGTAATGACAGTAGGATATGCACAAAATGGATTTATTGAAAAGGCTTTAGAAATTTTAAAGAAAATGCAATTGGTTGGTGTAAAGCCAAATTCTACAATATTTACCACCATCCTCCCTGCCTATGTCAGAATGGGAGCTTTGCAATAGGTTATGGATATCCATCAATACATAAAGAATAGTGGAATTTTGTCCGATGTTGTAGTTGCAACTGCCGTGTTAGACATGTTTACAAAATGTGGAAGCATAGACATGGCACTTGAACTGTTTAAAGGAATGCCTCAAAGAAATGTTGTCTCATGGACTACAACGACTGCAGGATATTCAGAAAATGGATTTGTTGAAAAGGCTTTAGAAATTTTAAAGCAAATGCAATTGGTTGGTGTAAAGACAAATTCCACAACCTTTTCCACAATTCTCCATGCCTGTGTTAGAATGGGAGGTTTGGAATAGGGTATGGACATTTATCAATACATAAAGGATAGAGGAATTTTGTCAGATATTGTAGTTGCAACTACCGTATTAGAGATGTATGGAAAATGTGGAAGCATAGGAAAGGCATGTGAACTATTTAAAAGAATGCCTCAAAGAAATGTTGTCTCATGGACTGCAAGGATTGTAGGGTATGCAAAAAATGGATTTGATGAAAGGGCTTCTAAAATTTTAAAGCAAATGCAATTGGCTAGTGTAAAGACAGATTCCGCAAGCTTTTCCACCATCTTCCCTGCCTGTGTTAAAATGGGAGCTTTGGAATTGGTAATGGACATCCATCAATACATAAAGGATAGAGGAATTTCATCAGATGTTGTAGTTGCAATTCCCTGTTAGACATGTATGCAAAAATTGAAAGCATAGACAAAGGACGTTAACTGTTTGACAGAACGCCTCAAAGAAATGTGGTCTCATGGACTGCAATGACTGTAGGATATGCACAAAATGGATTTGTTGAAAATTCTTCATAAATTTTAAAGCAAATGCAATTGGTTGGTGTAAACCCAAATTCCACAAACTTTGCCACCATCCTTCCTGCTTGTGTCAAAATGGGAGCTTTGGAATAAGGTATGGACATCCATCAATACATAAAGGATAGAGGAATTTTGTTAGATGTTGTAATTGCAACTGCCCTGTTACAGATGTATGCAAAATGTGGAAGCATAGAGAAGGCACGTGAACTGTTTGAAAGAATGCCTCAAAGAAATGTGGTCTCGTGGACTGCAATAACCGTAGGATGTGCACAAAATGGAGTTGTTGAAAAGGTATCCAAAATTTTAAAGCAAATGCAATTGGCTGGTGTAAAGCCAAATTCCACAACCTTTGCCACCATCCTCCCTACCTATGTCAGAATGGGAGCTGTAGAATAGGGTATTGACATCCATCAATACATAAACGATAGGGGAATTTTGTCAGATGTTAAAGTTGCAACTACCCTATTAGACATGTATGCAAAATATGGAAGCATAGACAAGGCATGTGAACTATTTGACAGAATGCCTCAAAGAAATGTGGTCTAATGGACTGCAATGACTGTAGGATATGTACAAAATGGATTTGTTGAATAGGCTTCAGAATATTTAAAGAAAATGTAATTGGCTAGTGTAAAGCCAAATTCCATAACCTTTGCCATCATCTTCCCTGCTTGTGTCAGAATGGGAGGTTTGGAATAGTGTATGGATATCCATCAATACATAAAGGATAGAGGAATTTTGTCAGATGTTGTATTTGTAACTTCCCTGTTAGACATGTATGCAAAATGTGGAAGCATAGACAAGGCACGTGAACTGTTTGACAGAATGCCTCAAAGAAATGTGGTCTCATTGACTGCAATGACTAGAAGATATGCACAAAAAGGATTTGTTGAAAAGGCTTCTAAAATTTTAAAGCAAATGCAATTAGCTGGTGTAAAGCCAAATTCCAAAACCTTTCCCACCATCCTTCTTGTTTGTGTCAGAATGGGAGCTTGCAATAGGATATGGACATCCATCAATACATAAAGGATAGAGGAATTTTTTTAGATGTTATAGTCGCAACTACCCTATTAGACATGTTTGCAAAATGTGGAAGCATAGACAACGAATGTGAACTGGTTGACAGAATGTCTCAAAGAAAAGTTTTCTCATGGATTGCAATGACTGTAGGATATGCACAAAATGGATTTGTTGAAAAGGCTTCAGAAATTTTAAAGCAGATCTATTTTAGCTGGTTAAAGCCAAATTTGACTACCTTTGACACCATCCTACCTACTTGTGTCAGAATGGGAGCTTTTGAATAGGGTATGGACATCCATCAATACATAAAGGATAGAGGAATTTTTTCAAATCTTGTAGTTGCAACTGGCCTGTTAGAGATGTATGCAAAATGTCGAAGCACAGACATGGCACATGAACTGTTTGATAGAATGCTTCAAATAAATGTGGTCTCATGGACTGCAATGACTACAGGATATGCAAAAAATGGACTTGTTGAAAAGGCTTCAGAAATTTTAAAGCAAACATAATTGGCTGGTGTAAAGCCAAATTCCACAACCTTTGCCACCATCCTCCCTACATATGTCAAAATGGGAGCTTTGGAATGGGGTATGGACATCCATCAATACATAAAGGATAGAGGATTTTTGTCAGGTGTTGTAGTTGTAACTACCCTGTTAGACATGTATACAAAATGTGGAAGCATAGAAAAGGCACATCAACTATTTGACAAAATGCCTCAAAGAAATGTTCTCTCATAGATTGCAATGACTGCAGGATATGTAGAAAATGGATTTGCTGAAAAGGCTTCAGAAATTTTAAAGCAAATGTAATTAGCTGGTGTAAAGCCAAATTCCAGAACCTTTACCACCATCCTCCCTGCCTATGCTAGAATGGGAGCTTTGGAATAGGGTATAGACATCCATAAATACCTAAAGGATAGTGGAATTTTGTCATATGTTGTAGTTGCAATTGCCCTGTTAGACATGTATGCAAAATGTGGAAGCATATACAAGGCACGTGAACTGCTTGACAGAATGCCTCAAAGAAATGTTGTCTCATGGACTGCAATGACGGCAAGATATGCACAAAATGGATTTGTTGAAAAGGCTTCAGAATTTTTAAAGAAAATGCAATTGGCTGGTGTAAAGCCAAATTCCACAACCTTTGCCACCATCCTCCCTTCCTATGTTAATAACAGGAGCTTTGGAATAGGGAATGGATGTCCATCAATACATAAAGGATAGAGGAATTTTCTCAGATGTTGTAGTTGCAACTGCCCTCGTAGACATGTATGCAAAATGTGGAAGCATAGACAAAGCACATGAACTGTTTGACAGAATGCCTCAAACAAGTGTTGTCTCATGGACTGTAGTGACTGCAGGATATGCACAAAATGGATTTACTGAAAAGGCTTCAGAAATTTTAAAACAAATGCAATTAGCTGGTTAAAAGCCGAATTCCACAACCTTTGCCACCATCCTCCCTGCCTGTGTCAGAATGGGAGCTACGGAATAGCGAATGGACATCCATCAATACATAAATGATAGAGGAATTTTGTCAGATGTTGTAGTTGCAACTCCATGTTAGATATATATGCAAAATGTGAAAGCATACACAAGGCACATGAACTATTTGATAGATTGCCTCAAAGAACTGTGGTCTCATGGACTGCAATGACAACAGGATATGCACAAAATGGATTTATTGAAAAGGCTTCAGAAATTTTAAAGCAAATGCAATTGGTTGGTGTAAAGGCAAATTCTACAATATTTACCACCATCCTCCCTGCCTATGTCAGAATGGGAGCTTTGCAATAGCGTATGGACATCCATCAATACATAAAGAATAGAGGAATTTTGTCCAATGTTGTAGTTGCAACTGTCGTGTTAAAAATGTTTACAAAATGTGGAAGCATAGACAAGGCACTTGAACTGTTTAAAGGAATGACTCAAAGAAATGTTGTCTCATGGACTGCAATGACTACAGGATATGCAGAAAATGGATTTGTTGAAAAGGCTTTAGAAATTTTAAAGCAAATGCAATTGGTTGGTGTAAAGCCAAATTCCACAACCTTTGCCACAATCCTCCATGCCTGTGTCAGAATGGGAGGTTTGGAATAGGGTATGGACATCCATCAATACATAAAGGATATAGGAATTTTGTTAGATATTGTAGTTGCAGCTGCCCTATTAGACATGTATGGAAAATGTGGAAGCATAGGCAAGGCACATGAACTGTTTAAAAGAATGCCTCAAAGAAATGTTGTCTCATGGACTGCAAGGACTGTAGGGTATGCAAAAAATGGATTTGTTGAAAAGGCTTCAGAAATCTTAAAGCAAATGCAATTGGCTGGTGTAAAAACAAATTCCGCAAGCATTTCCACCATTTTCCTTGCCTGTGTTAAAATGGAAGCTTTGGAATAGGTAATGGACATCCATTAATACATAAAGGATAGATGAATTTCATTAGATGTTGTAGTTGCAACTCCCTATTAGACATGTATTCAAAAATTGAATGCATAGACAAGGGACGTTAACTGTTTGACAGAATGCCTCAAAGAAATGTGGTCACATGGACTGCAATGACTGTAGGATATGCACAAAATGGATTTGTTGAAAATTCTTCATAAATTTTAAAGCAAATGCAATTGGTTGGTGTAAACCCAAATTCCACAAACTTTGCCACCATCCTCCCTGCCTGTGTTAGAATAGCTTCGGAATAAGGTATGGACATCCATCAATACATAAAGGATAGAGGAATTTTTTTAGATGTTGTAGTTGCAACTACCCTATTACAGATGTATGCAAAATGTGGAAGCATAGACAAGGCATGTGAACTGTTTGAAAGAATGCCTCAAAGAAATGTCGTCTCATGGACTGCAATAACCGTAGGATATGCACAAAATGGAGTTGTTGAAAAGGTATCAAAAATTTTAAAGAAAATGCAATTGGCTAGTGTAAAGCCAAATTCAACAACCTTTGCCACCATCCTCCCTGCCTATGTCAAAATGGGAGCTGCAGAATAGGGCATCGACATCCATCAATACATAAATGATAGGGGAATTTTGTCAGATGTTGTAGTTGCAACTACCCTATTAGACATGTATGCAAAAATGGAAGCATAGACAAGGCACGTGAACTATTTGACAGAATGCCTCAAAGAAATGTGGTCTAATGGACTGCAATGACAGTAGGATATGTACAAAATGGATTTGTTGAATAGGCTTCAAAATTTTTAAAGAAAATGCAATTGGCTAGTGTAAAGCCAAATTCCATAACCTTTGCCACCATCCTCCTTGCCTGTGTTAGAATGGGAGGTTTGGAATAGTGTATAAATATCCATCAATACATAAACGATAGAGGAATTTTGTCTGTAACTTCCTTGTTAGACATGTATGCAAAATGTGGAAGCATAGACAAGGCATGTGAACTGTTTGACAGAATGCCTCAAAGAAATGTGGTCTCATGGACTGCAATGACTGCAGGATATGCACAAAAAGGATTTGTTGAAAAGGCTTCTAAAATTTTAAAGCAAATGCAATTGGCTGGTGTAAAGCCAAATTCCAAAACCTTTGCCACCATCCTTCTTGCCCGTGTCAGAATGGGAGCTTGCAATAGGGTATGGACATTCATCAATACATAAAGGATAGAGGAAAATTTTTAGATGTTATAGTTACAACTACCCTATTAGACATGTTTGCAAAATGTGGAAGCATAGACAATGAACATGAACTGGTTGACAGAATGCCTCAAAGAAAAGTTTTCTCATGGACTGCAATGACTGCAGGATATGCACAAAATGGATTTGTTGAAAAGGCTTCAGAAATTTTAAAGCAAATCCATTTTAGCTGGTGTAAAGCCAAATTCCACAACCTTTGACACCATCCTACCTACCTATTTCAGAATGGGAGCTTTGGAATAGGGTATGGACATCCATCAATACATAAAGGATAGAGGAATTTTGTCAAATCTTGTAGTTGCAACTGGCCTGTTAGAGATGTATGGAAAATGTGGAAGCATAGACAAGGCACATGAATTGTTTGCCAGAATGCTTCAAAGAAATGTGGTCTCATGGACTGTAATGACTACAGGATATGCAAAAAATGGACTTGTTGAAAAGGCTTCAGAAATTTTAAAGCAAACGCAATTGGTTGGTGTAAAGCCAAATTCCACAACCTTTGCCACCATCCTCCCTACCTATGTCAGAATGGGAGCTTTGGAATAGGGTATGGAGATCCATCAATACATAAAGGATAGAGGATTTTTGTCAAGTGTTGTAGTTGCAACTACCCTGTTAGACATGTATATAAAATGTGGAAGCATAGAAAAGGCACATGAACTATTTGACAAAATGCCTCAAAGAAATGATCTCTCATAGATTGCAATGACTGCAGGATATGTAGAAAATGGATTTGCTGAAAAGGCTTTAGAAATTTTAAAGCAAATGCAATTAGCTAGTGTAAAGTGAAATTCTACAACTTTTGCCACCATCATCCCTGCCTATGTCAGAATGGGAGCTTTGAAATAGGGTATGGACATCCATCAATACAAAAAGGATAGAGGAATTTTGTCATATGTTGTAGTTGCAACTGCCCTATTAGACATGAATGCAAAATGTGGAAGCAGATACAAGGCACGTGAACTGTTTGATAGAATGCGTCAAAGAAATGTTGTCTCATGGACTGCAATGACTGCAAGATATGCACAAAATGGATTTGTTGAAAAGGCTTCAGAAATTTTAAAGAAAATGCAATTGGCTGGTGTAAAGCCAAATTCCACAACCATTGCCACCATCCTCCCTGCCTGTGTTAGAATCAGAGCTTTGGAATAGGGAATGGACGCCATCAATACATAAAGGATAGAGGAATTTTGTCAAATGTTGTAGTTGTAATTGTCATGTTAGATATGTATGCAAAATGTGGAAGCATAGACAAGGTACGTGAACTATTTAACAGAATGCCTCAAAGAAATGTGCTCTCATGGACTTCAATGACAACAGGATAGGCACAAAAATTATTTGTTGAAAAGGCTTCAAAAATTTTAAAGCAAATGCAATTGGCTCTAGTGTAAAGCTAAATTCCACAACCTTTGCCACCATCCTCCCTGCCTGTGTCAGAATGGGAGCTTTGCAATAGGGTATGGACATCCATCAATACATAAATTATAGAGGAATTTTTTTAGATGTTGTAGTTGCAACTGCCCTATTAGACATGTATGAAAAATGTGGAAGCATAGAGAAGGAACGTAAACTACTTGATAGAATACCTCAAAGAAAAGTTGTCCCATGGACTACGATGATTGTAGGATATGCACAAAATGGATTTGTTGAAAAGGCTTCAGAAATTTTGAAGCAAATGCATTTTAGCTGGTGTAAAGCTAAATTCCACAACCTTTGCCACCATACTACCTGCCTATGTCAGAGTAGGAGCTTTGGAATAGGGTATTGACATCCATCAATACATAAACGATAGAGGAATTTTGTCAGATGTTGTAGTTGCAACTACCCTGTTGGACATGTAAGCAAAATGTCGAAGCATAGACAAGGCACATGAACTGTTTGAAAGAATGCCTCAAGGAAATGTGGTCTCATTGATTGCACTGACTGCAAGATATGCACAAAATGGATTTATTGAAAAGGCTTCAAAAAATTTAAAGTAAATTCAATTGGCTGGTGTAAATCTAAATTCCACAAACTTTGCCACCATCCTCCCTACCTGGGTCAGAATGGGAGCTTTGGTATAAGGTATGGACATCCATCAATACATAAAGGATAGAGGAATTTTGTCAAATGTTGTAGTTGCAACTGCCCTGTTAGATATGTATGCAAAATGTGGAAGCATAGAAAAGGAACATGAACTGTTTGAAAGAATGCATCAAGGAAAAGTTGTCTCATGGACTGCAATGACTACAGGATATGCACAAAATGGCTTTGTTGATTACGCTTCAAAAATTTTATAGAAAATGCAAATGGCTGGTGTAAAGCCAAATTCCACAACCTTTGCCACCATCCTCCCTGTATGTCTCAAAATGGGAGCTTGCAATAGGGTATGGACATCCATCAATACATAAAGGATAGAGGAATTTTTTTAGATGTTGTAGTTGCAACTACGCTGTTAGACATGTTTGCAAAATTTGGAAGCATAGACAATGAACGTGAATTGGTTGACAAAATGCCTCAAAGAAAAGTTTTCTCATGGACTACAATGACTGCAGGATATGCACAAAATAGATTTGTTGAAAAGGATTTAGAAATTTTAAAGCAAATCCATTTTAGCTGGTGTAAAGCCAAATTCCACAACCTTTGACACTATCCTACCTACCTATGTCCAAATGGGAGCTTTGGAATAGGGTATGGACATCCATCAATACATAAAGGATAGAGGAATTTTTTCAGATGTTGTAGTCGCAACTGCCCTATTAGAAATGTATGCAAAATGTGGAAGCATAGAAAAGGCACGTGAACTGTTTGAAAGAATGCCTCAAGGAAATATGGTCTCATGGATAGCAATAACTGCAGGATATGCACAAAATGGATTTGTTGAAAAGGCTTCATAAATTTTAAAGCAAATTCAATTGGCTAGCATAAATCCAATTTCCATAACCTTTGCCAACATCCTCTCTGCCTGTGTCAGAATGGGAGATTTGGAATAGGGTATGGACATCCATCAATACATAAAGGATAGAGAAATTTTATCGGATGTTGTAGTTGCAACTACCCTTTTAGACATGTATGCAAAATGTGGAAGCATAGACAAGGCATGTGAACTATTTAACAGAATGCCTCAAAGAAATGTGTTCTCATGTACTACAATGACTGTAGGAAATGCACAAAATGGATTTGTTGAATAGGCTTCAAATTTTTAAAGCAAATGCAATTGGCTGGTGTAAAGCCAAATTCCACAACCGTTTCCACCATCCTCCCTGCCTATGTCAGAATGGGAGCTTTGGAATAGGGTATGGGCATCCATTAGTACATAAAGGATAGAGGAATTTTGTCAAATGTTGTAGTTCCAACTGTCCTATGAGACATGTATACAAAATGTGGAAGCATAGACAAGGCACATGAACTATTTGACAGAATGCCTCAAAGACAAGTTTTCTCATGGATCTCAATGATTGCAGGATATGCACAAAATGGATTTGTTGAAAAGGCTTCTGAAATTTTGAACCAAATGCAATTAGCTAGTGTAAATCCAAATTCCACAACCTTTGCCACCATCCTCCCTACCTATGTCAGAATGGGAGCTTCGGAATAGGGTATGGACATCCATCAATACATAAAGGATGGGGGAATTTTGTCAGATGTTGTAGTTGCAACTGCCCTATTAGACATATATGTAAAATGTGGAATCATAGACAAGACATGTGAACTGTTTAAAACAATGCCTACAAGAAATGTGGTCTCATGGACTGTAATGACTACAGGGCATGCACAAAATGGATTTGTTGAAAAGGCTTTAGAAATTTTAAATTAAATGCAATTGGCTGGAGTAAATCCAAATTACACAACCTTTTCCACCATCCTCCCTGCCTATGTCAAAATGGGAGCTTTGGAATAGGGTATGGACATCCATCAATACATAAAGGATAGAGGAATTTTGTTAGATGTTGTAGTTGCAACTGCCCTATTAGACATGTATGCAAAATGTGGAAGCATAGACAAGACACGTGAACTGTTGAATAGAATGCCGGAAAGAAATGCAGTCTCATGGACTGCAATGACTACAAGATATACAAAAAATTGATTTGTTGAATAGGATTCAGAATTTTTAAAGAAAATACAATTGACTGGTGTAAAGTGAAATTCCACAACCTTTGCCACCATCCTACCTACCTATGTCAAAATGGGAGCTTTGGAATAGGGTATGGACATCCATCAATACATAAATGATAGAGGAATTTTCTCAGTTGTTGTAGTTGCAACAGGCACGTGAACTATTTGATAGAATGCCTCAAAGAAATGTGGTCTCATGGACTACCATGACTAGGATATGCACAAAATGGATTTGTTGAAAAGGCTTCAAAATTTTTAAACCAAATGCAATTGGCTGGTGTAAAACCAAATTCCATAACCTTTGCCACCATTCTCCCTGCCTGTGTCAGAATGGGAGCTTGCAATAGGGTATGGACATCTATCAATAAATAAAGGATAGAGGAATTTTATCAAATGTTGTAGTTGTAACTACCCTGTTAGACATGTATGCAAAATGTGGAAGCATACACAAGGAAATTGAACTATTTGATAGAATGCCTCAAAGAAAAGTTGTCTCGTGGAGTGCAATGACTGCAGGATATGCTCAAAATTGATTTGTTGAAAAGGCTTCAGAAATTCTAAAGCAAATGCACTTAGTTGGTGTAAAGCCAAATTCCACAACCTTTACCACCATCCTCCCTACTTGTGTTAGAATGGGAGCTTTGGAATGGGGTATGGACATCCATTAATTCATAAATGATAGAGGAATTTTGTCAGATGTTGTAGTTGTAACTGCCCTTTTAGACATGTATGCAAAATGTGGAAGTAGAGACAAGGCACATGAATTGTTTGATAGAATGCCTCAATGAAATGTGGTCTAATGGACTGCAATGATTGCAGGATATGCACAAAAATGATTTGTTGAGAAGGCTTCAAAATTTTTAAAGCAAATTCAATTAGCTGGTGTAAAGCCAAATTCCACAACCTTTGCCACCATTCTCCTTGCCTATGTTAGAATGGGAGCTTAACAATAGGGTATGGACATCCATCAATACATAAAGGATAGAAGAATTTTGTAAGATGTTGTAGTTGCAACTGCCCTATTAGACATGTATGCAAAATGTGGAAGCATAGACAAGGAAAGTGAATTGTTTGACATAATGCCTCAAAGAAATGTTGTCTCATGGACTACAATGACTACAGGATAAGCACAAAATGGATTTGTTGAAAAGGCTTTAGAAATTCTAAAGCAAATGCATTTTAGCTAGTGTAAAGCCAAATTCTAGAACCTTTGCCACCATCCTCCCTGCTTGTGTCAGAATGGGAGCTTTGGAATAGGGTATGGACATCCATCAATACATAAAGGATAGAGGAATTTCGTGAGATGTTATAGTTGTAACTATTTTGTTAGACATGTATGCAAAATATGGAAGCATATACAAGGCACTTGAACTATTTGACAGAATGCCTCAAAGAAATGTGGTCTCATGTACTTCAATGACCATAGGATATGCACAAAATGAATTTGTTGAAAAGGTTTTAGAAATTTTAAAGAAAATTCAATTGGCTGGTGTAAATCCAAATTCCACAACCTTTACCACCATCGTCCCTGCCTGTGTCAGAATGGGAGGTTTGGAATAGGGTATACACTTCGATCAATACATAAAGGATAGAGGAATTTTGTCAGATGTTGTAGTTGCAACTGCCCTATTAGATATGTATGCAAAATGTGCAAGCATAGACAAGGCATGTGAACTATTTGAAATAATGCCTCAAAGAAATGTGGTCTCATAGACTGAAATGACTACATGATATGCAGTAAATGGATATGTTTAAAAGGATTTAGAAATTTTAAAGAAAATTCAATTCAATGGTGTAAAGCCAAATACCACAACCTTTGGCACCATCCTCCCTACCTGTTTCAGAATGGGAGCTTTGGAATAGGGTATGGACATCCATCAATACATAAAGGATAGAGGAATTTTGTCAGATGTTGTAGTTGCAACTGCCTTGTTAGACATGTATGCAAAATGTGGAAGCATAGACAAGGTACGTGAACTATTTGACAGAATGCTTCAAAGAATTGTGGTCTCATGGACTGGAATGAATGCAGCTTATGCACACAATGGATTTGTTGAAAAGGCTTTAGAAATTTTAAATTAAATGCAATTGGCTGGTGTAAATCCAAATTCCACAACCTTTGCCACCATCCTCCCTGCCTGTGTCAGAATGGAAGCTTTGGAATAGGGTATGGACATCCATCAATACATAAAGGATAGAGGAATTTTGTCAGATGTTGTAGTTGCAACTGCCCTGTTAGACATGGATGCAAAATGTGGAAGCATAGACAAGGAACATGAATTATTTGACTCATGGGCTGCAATGACAGCAGGATATGTGCAAAATGGATTTGTTGAAAAGGATTCAAAAATTTTAAAGCAAATGCATTTTAGCTGGTGTAAAGCCAAATTCCACAACCTTTGCCACCATCCTCATTGCCTGTGTCAGAATGGGAGCTTTGGAATAGGGTATGGACATCCATCAATACATAAAGGATAGAGGAATTTCGTGAGATGTTGTAGTTGCAACTATCTTTTTAGACATGTATGCAAAATATGGAAGCATATACAAGGCACATGAACTGTTTGATAGAATGCCTCAAAGAAATGTATTCTCATGTATTGCAATGACTGCAAGATATGCATAAAATGAATTTGTTGAAAAGGCTTTAGAAATTTTTAAGAAAATGCAATTAGCTGGTGTAAATCCAAATTCCACAACCTTTGCCACCATCCTCCCTACATGTGTCAGAAAGGGAGGTTTGGATTAGGATATGGACATCCATCAATACATAAAGGATACATGAATTTTTTCAAATGTTGTAGTTGTAACTACCTTGTTAGATATGTATGCAAAATGTGGAAGCATAGACAAGGCATGTGAACTCTTTGATAGAATGCCCCAAAGAAAAGTCGTCTTATGGACTGCAATGACTACAGGATATGCACAAAATGGATTTGTAGAAAAGGCTTTAGAAATTTTAAAGCAAATGCAATTGGCTAGTGTAAAGCCAAATACCATAGCCTTTGCCACCATCATCCCTACCTGTTTCAAAATGGGATCTTTGGAATAGGCTATGGACATCCATCAATACATAAAGGTTAGAGGAATTTTGTCAGATGTTGTAGTTGCAACTGCCCTGTTAGACATGTATGCAAAATGTCAAAGCATAGACAAGGCACATGCACTATTTGACACAATGCTTCAAAGAAATTTGGTCTCATGGACTACAATGACTACAGGATATGCACAATATGGACTTGTTGAGAAGGCTTCATAAATTTTAAAGAAAACACAATTGGCTGGTGTAAATCTAAATTCCACAACCTTTGCCACCATCCTCCCTACCTGTGTCAGAATGGGAGCTTTGGAATAGGGTATGGACATCCAACAATACATAAAGGATAGAGGAATTTTGTCAGATGTTGTAGTTACAACTGACCTGTTAGACATGCATACAAAATGTGGAAGCATAGACAAGGCACGTGAACTGTTTCACAGAATGCCTCAAAGAAATGTTGTCTCATAGACTGCAATGACTAAAGGATATGCACAAAATGGATTTGTTGAAAAGGGTTCAGTAATTTTAAAGCAAATGCAATTGCCTGGAGTAAAGGCAAATTCGACAACATTTGCCACCATCCTCCATGCTTGTGTCAAAATGGGAGCTTTGGAATAGGGTATGGACATCCATCAATACATAAAGGATAGAGGAATTTTGTCAGATGTTGTAGCTGCAACTGTCTTGTTAGACATGTAGGCAAAATGTGGAAGCATAGACAAGGTACGTGAACTGTTTAATAGAATGCCTGAAAGAAATGTGTTCTCATGGACTAGAATGACTGCAGGATATGCACAAAATGGATTTGTTGAATAGGCTTCAGAATTTTTAAAGCAAATGCAAATGGCTAGTGTAAAGCCAAATTCCACAACCTTGCCACCATCCTCCCTACCTATCTTAGAATGGGAGCTTTGGAATAGGGTATGGACATCCATCAATACATAAATGATAGAGGAAATTTTTTAGATGTTGTAGTTGCAATTGCCCTCTTTGAAATGTATGCAAAATTTGGAAGCATTGAAAAGGAACGTGAAATGTTTGAAAGAATGCATCAAGGAAAAGTTGTCTCATGGACTGTAATGACTGCAGGATATGTACAAAATGGTTTTGTTGAATACGCTTCAGAAACTTTAAATCAAATGCAATTGGCTGATGTAAAGCCAAATTCCACAATCTTTGCCACCATCATCCCTGCATGTGTCAGAATGGAAGCTTGCAATAGGGTATGGACATCCATCAATACATAAAGGATAGAGTAATTTTGTCAAATGCTGTAGTTACAACTACCCTATTTGGCATGTATGCAAAATGTGGAAGCATAGACAAGGAACTTAAACTATTTGATAGAATGCCTCAAAGAAAAGTTGTCTCGTGGAGTGTAATGACTACAGGATATGCACAAAATGGATTTTTTGAAAAGGCTTCAGAAATTTTAAAGCAAATGCACTTAACTGGTGTAACACCAAATTCCACAACCTTTGCCACCATCCTCCCTGCCCGTGTTAGAATGGGAGCTTTGGAATAGGGTATGGACATCCATCAATACGTAAAGGACAGAGGAATTTTGTCAGATGTTGTAGTTGTAACTGCCCTTTTAGACAGGTATGCAAAATGTGGAAGTATAGACAAGGCATGTGAATTGTTTGATAGAATGCCTCAATGAAATGTGGTCTCATGGACTACAATGACTGTAGGATATGCACAAAAAGGATTTGTTGAAAAGGTTTCAAAAATTTTAAAGCAAATGCAATTGGCTGGTGTAAAGCCAAATTCCACAACCTTTGCCACCATCCTCCTTGCCTGTGTTAGAATAGGAGCTTTACAATAGGGTATGGACATCTATCAATACATAAAGGATAGAGCAATTTTGTAAGATGTTGTAGTTGTAACTGCCCTGCTAGACATGTATGCAAAATGTGTAAGCATAGACAAGGAACATTAATTGTTTGACATAGCGCCTCAAAGAAATGTTGTCTCATGCACTACAATGACTTTAGGGTATGCACAAAATGGATTTGTTGAGAAGGCTTCAGAAATTTTAAAGCAAATGCATTTTAGCTGGTGTAAATCCAAATTCCACAACCTTTGCCACGATCCTCCCTGCCTGTGTCAGAATGGGAGCTTTGGAATAGGGTATGGACATCCATCAATACATAAAGGATAGAGGAATTTCATGAGATGTTATAGTTGCAACTATCATGTTAGACATGTATGCAAAATAGGGAAGCATATACAAGGCACATGAACTGTTTGACAGAATGCCTGAAAGAAATGTGGTCTCATGTACTGCAATGACTGCAGGATATGCACAAAATGAATTTGTTAAAAAGGCTTTAGAAATTTTAAAGAAAATTCAATTAGCTAGTGTAAATCCAAATTCCACAATCTTTTCCACCATCCTCCCTGCCTGTGTCAAAATGGGAGGTTTGGAATAGGGTATGGGCATCCATCAATACATAAAGGATAGAGGAATTTTGTTAGATGTTGTAGTTAAAAATGCCCTGTTAGATATGTATGCAGAATGTGTAATAATAGACAAGGCATGTGAACTGTTTGATAGAATTTCTCAAAGAAATGTGGTCTCATTGACTGCAATGACTACAGGATATGCAGAAAAGGGATTTGTCAGAAAGGCTTTAGAAATTTTAAAGAAAATGCAATTGGCTGGTGTAAAGCCAAATACCACAACTTTTGACACCATCACATGTTTCAGAATGGGAGCCTTGCAATAGGGTATGGACATCCATCAATACATAAAGGATAGAGGAAATTTTGCGAGATGTTGTAGTTGTAACTGCCTTGTTAGACATGCATGCAAAATGTGGAAGCATAGACAAGGTACGTGAACTGTTTGATAGAATGCTTCAAAGAAATGTGGTCTCATGGACTACAATGATTGCAGAATATGCACAAAATGGACTTCTTGAAAAGGCTTCAAAAATTTTAAAGCTAATGCAATTGGCTTGTGTAAAGCCAAATTCCACAACCTTTGCCACCATCCTCCCTTCCTGTGTCAGAATGGGAGGTTTGGAATAGGGTATGGAAATAAATCAATACATAAAGGATAGAGGAATTTTTTTAGATGTTGTAGTTGCAACTACCCTGTTAGATATGTATGCAAAATGTGGAAGCATAGACAAGGCATGTGAACTTATTGACTGAATGCCTAAAAGAAATGTTCTCTCATAAACTGCAATGATTGCAGGATATGCACAAAATGGATTTGCTGGAAAGGCTTCAGAAATTTTAAAGCAAATGAAATTGGCTGGTGTAAAGCCAAATTCCACAACCTTTGCCAGTATCCTGCCTTTCTATGTTAGAATGGGAGCTTTGGAATAGGGTATGGACATCCATCAATATATAAAGGATAGAGCAATTTTGTCAGATGTTGTAGTTGCAACTGCCCTATTAGACATGTATGCAAAATGTGGAAGCATAGACAAGGCACGTGAACTGTTTGACAGAATGCGTCAAGGAAATGTGGTCTCATGGACTGTAATGACTGTAGGATATGCAAAAAAAGGATTTTTTGAATAGGATGCAGAATTTTTAAAGAAAATACAATTGGCCGGTGTAAATTGAAATTCCACAACCTTTTCCACCATCCTCCCTGCCTATGTCAAAATGGGAGCTTTGGAATAGGGTATTGACATCCATCAATACATAAATGATAGGAATTTTGTTAGATATTATAGTTGCAACAGGCACGTGAACTGTTTGATAGAATGCCTCAAAGAAATGTGGTCTCATGGACTGTAATGACTATAGGATATGTACAAAATGGATTTGTTGGAAAGGCTTCAAAATTTTTAAAGCAAATGCAATTGGCTGGTGTAAAACCAAATTCCACAACCTTTGCCACCATTCTCCCTCCCTATGTCAGAATGGGAGCTTGCAATAGGGTACGGACATCTATAAATACATAAAGCATAGAGGAATTTTGTCAAATGTTGTAGTTGTAACTGCCCTATTAGACATGTATGCAAAATGTGGAAGCATACACAAGGAACTTGAAATATTTGACAGAATGCCTCAAAGAAAAGTTGTCTAGTGGAGTGCAATGACTGCAGGATATGCTCAAAATTGATTTGTTGAAAAGGCTTTAGAAATTTTAAAGAAAATGCACTTATCTGGTGTAAAGACAAATTCCACAACCTTTACCACCATCCTCCCTACTTGTGTCAGAATGGGAGCTTTGAAATAGGGTATGGACATCCATCAATACATAAATGATAGAGGAATTTTGTCAGATGTTGTAGTTGTAACTACCCTTTTAGACATGTATGCAAAATGTGGAAGCATAGACAAGGCACATGAATTGTTTGATAGAATGCCTCAATGGAATGTGGTCTAATGGACTGCAATGATTGCAAGATATGCACAAAAAGGATTTGTTGAAAAGGCTTAAAATTTTTTAAAGCAAATTCAATTGGCTGGTGTAAAGCCAAATTCCACAACCTTTGCCACCATTCTCCTTCCCTGTGTCAGAATGAGAGCTTTACAATAGGGTATGGACATCCATCAATACATAAAGGATAGAAGAATTTAGTAAGATGTTGTAGTTACAACTACCCTGTTAGACATGTATGCAAAATGTGGAAGCATAGACAAGGAACGTGAATTGTTTGACATAATCCCTCAAAGAAATGTTGTCTCATTGACTACAATGACTTCAGGATATGCACAAAATGGATTTATTGAAAAGGCTTTAGAAATTTTAAAGCAAATGCATTTTAGCTAGTGTAAGGCCAAATTACACAACCTTTGCCACCATCCCCCCTGCCTGTGTCAGAATGGGAGCTTTGGAATAGGGTATGGACATCCATCAAAACATAAAGGATAGATGAATTTTGTGAGATGTTATAGTTGCAACTATCTTGTTAGACATGTATGCAAAATATGGAAGCATATACAAGGCACTTGAACTATTTGACAGAATGCCTCAAAGAAATGTGCTCTCATGTACTGCAACGACTGCAGGATATGGACAAAATGAGTTTGTTGAAAAGGTTTCAGAAATTTTAAAGCAAATTCAATTGGCTGGTGTAAATCCAAATTCCACAAACTTTGCCACCATCATCCCTACCTGTGTTAGAATGGGAGGTTTGGAATAGGGTATGCACATCCATCAATACATAAAGGATAGAGGAATTTTGTTAGATGTTGTAGTTGCAACTGCCCTGTTTGATATGTATGCAAAATGTGCAAGCATAGACAAGGCATGTAAACTGTTTGATAGAATGCCTCAAAGAAATGTGGTCTCATAGACTGCAATAACTACAGGATATGAGTAAAATGGATTTGTTGAAAAGGCTTTATAAATTTTAAAGAAAATGCAATTCAATGGTGTAAAACCAAATACCACAACCTTTGGCACCATCCTCCCTACCTGTTTCAGAATGGGAGCTTTGGAATAGGGTATGGACATCCATCAATACATAAAGGATAGAGGAATTTTGTCAGATGTTGTAGTTGCAACTGCCCTGTTAGAGATGTATGTAAAATGTGGAAGCATAGACAAGGTACGTGGACTATTTGGCAAAATGCTTCAAAGAAATGTGTTCTCATGGATTGGAATGAATGCAGGATATGCATAAAATGGATTTGTTGAAAAGGCTTTAGAAATTTTAAATTAAATGCAATTGGCTGGTGTAAATCCAAATTCCACAACCTTTTCCACCATCCTCCTTGCTTATGTCAGAATGGGAGCTTTCGAATAGGGTATGGACATCCATCAATAAATAAAGTATAGAGGAATTTTGTTAGATGTTGTAGTTGCAACTGCCCTATTAGAAATGTATGCAAAATGTGCAAGCATAGACGAGGAACATGAACTATTTGACTCATGGACTGCAATGACTGCAGGATATGCGCAAAATGGATTTGTTGAAAAGACTTCAAAAATTTTAAAGCAAATGCATTTTAGTTAGTGTAAAGCCAAATTCCACAACCTTTGCCACCATCCTCATTGCCTGTGTCAGAATGGGAGCTTTGGAATAGGGTATGGACATCCATCAATACATAAAGGATAGAGGACATTTGTGAGATGTTGTAGTTGCAACTATCTTTTTAGACATGTATGCAAAATATGGAAGCATATACAAGGCACATGAACTGTTTGATAGAATGGTTTAAAGAAATGTGGTCTCATGTACTGCAATGACTGCAAGATATGCATAAAATGAATTTGTTGAAAAGGCTTCAGAAATTTTAAAGCAAATGCAATTAGCTGGTGTAAACCCAAATTCCACAACCTTTACCACCATCCTCCCTACATGTGTCAGAAAGGGAGGTCTGGATTAGGATGTAAGAATTTTGTCAAATGTTGTATTTGTAACTACCTTGTTAGATATGTCTACAAAATGTGGAAGCATAGACAAGGCATGTGAACTATTTGATAGAATGCCTCAAAGAAATGTCGTCTTATGGACTGCAATGACTACATGATATGCACAAAATGGATTTGTAGAAAAGGCTTTAGAAATTTTAAAGCAAATGCAATTGGCTGGTGTAAAGCCAAATACCACAGCCTTTGCCACCATCATCCCTACTTGTTTCAAAATGGGAGCTTTGGAATAGGGTATGGACATCCATCAATAGATAAAGGTTAGAGGAATTTTGTCAGATGTTGTACTTGCAATTGCCCTGTTAGACATGTATGCAAAATGTGGAAGCATAGACAAGGCACATGAACTATTTGACATAATGCTTCAAAGAAATTTGGTCTCATGGACTACAATGACTGCAGGATATGCAAAAAATGGACTTGTTGAAAAGGCTTCATAAGTTTCAAAGCAAATGTAATTGGTTGGTGTAAATCCAAATTCCACAACTTTTGCCACCATCCTCCTTACCTGTGTTAGAATCGGAGCTTTGGAATAGGGTATGGACATCCCTCAATACATAAAGGATAGAGGAATTTTCTCAGATGTTGTAGTTGCAACTGACCTATTAGACATGTATGAAAAATGTGGAAGCATAGACAAGGCACGTGAACTATTTCACAGAATGCCTCAAAGAAATGTTGTCTCATAGACTGCAATGACTACAGGATATGCTCAAAATGGATTTGCTGAAAAGGCTTCAGAAATTTGAAAGCAAATGCAATTGCCTGGAGGAAAGCCAAACTCCACAACCTTTGCCACCATCCTCCATGCTTGTGTTAGAATGGGATCTTTGGAATAGGGTATGGACATCCATCAATACATAAAGGATAGAGGAATTTTGTCAGATGTTGTAGTTCTAACTGTCCTGTTAGACATGTATGCAAAATGTGGAAGCATAGACAAGGTACATGAACTGTTTAATAGAATGCCTAAAAGAAATGTGGTCTCATGGACTAAAATGACTGTAGGATATGCACAAAATGGATTTGTTGAATAGGCTTCAAATTTTTTAAAGCAAATGCAAATGGCTAGTGTAAAGCCAAATTCCACAACCTTTGCCACCATCCTCCCTACCTATCTCAGAATGGGAGCTTTGGAATAGGGCATGGACATCCATCAATACATAAATGATAGAGGAAATTTTTTAGATGTTGTAGTTGCAACTACCCTCTTAGACATGTATGTAAAATGTGGAAGCATTGAAAAGGAATGTGAAATGTTTGAAAGAATGCATCAAGGAAAAGTTGTCTCATGGACTGCAATGACTACAGGATATGCACAAAATGGATTTGTTGAATACACTTCAGAAATTTTAAATCAAATGCAATTGTCTGGTGTAAAGCCAAATTCCACAATCTTTGTGACCATCCTCCCTACATGTGTCAGAATGGGAGCTTGCAATAGGGTATGGACATCCACTAATACATAAAGGATAGAGGAATTTTGTCAGATGCTGTAGTTGCAACTGCCTTGTTAGACATGTATGCAAAATGTGGAAGCATAGACAAGGAACTTGAACTATTTGACAGAATGCCTCAAGGAAAAGTTGTCTCGTGGAGTGCAATGACTGTAGGATATGCACAAAATGGATTTGTTGGAAAGGCTTTAGAAATTTTAAAGCAAATGCACTTAACTGGTGTAAAACCAAATTCCACAACCTTTGCCACCATGTTCCCTGCCCGTGTCAGAATGGGACCTTTGGAATAGGGTATGGACATCCATCAATACATAAAGGATAGAGGAATTTTGTTAGATGTTGTAGTTGTAACTATCCTTTTAGATAGGTATACAAAATGTGGAAGCATAGACAAGGCATGTGAATTGTTTGACAGAATGCCTCAATGAAATGTGGTCTCATGGACTACAATGACTGCAGGATATGCACAAAAAGGATTTGTTGAAAAGGCTTCAAAATTTTTAAAGCAAATTCAATTAGCTGGTGTAAAGCCAAATTCCAAAACCTTTGCCACCATCCTCCTTGCCTGTGTCAGAATAGGAGCTTTACAATAGCGTATGGACATCAATCAATACATAAAGGATAGAGTAATTTTATAAGATGTTGTAGTTGTAACTGCCCTGCTAGACATGTATGCAAAATGTGGAAGCATAGATAAGGAACATTAATTGTTTGATATAACCCCTCAAAGAAATTTTGTGTCATGGATTGCAATGACTTCAGGATATGCACAAAATGGATTTATTGAGAAGGCTTCAGAAATTTTAAAGCAAATGCATTTTAGCTGGTGTAAAGCCAAATTCCACAACCTTTGCCATCATCCTCCCTGCCTGTGTCAGAATGGGAGCTTTGGAATAGGGTATGGACATCCATCAATACATAAAGGATAGAGGAATTTCATGAGATGTTATAGTTGCAACTATCTTGTTAGATATTTTAAAGAAAATGCAAGTGGCTGGTGTAAAGCCAAATACCACAACTTTTGACACCATCACATGTTTTAGAATGGAAGCCTTGCAATAGGGTATAGACATCCATCAATACATAAAGGATAGAGGAATTTTGCCAGATGTTGTAGTTGCAACTGCCCTGTTAGACATGCATGCAAAATTTGGAAGCATCTAGACAAGGTACGTGAACTGTTTGATAGAATGCTTTAAAGAAATGTGGTCTCATGGACTGCAATGACTACAGGATATGCACAAAATGGACTTGTTGAAAAGGCTTCAGAAATTTTAAAGCAAACGCAATTGGCTACTATAAAGCCAAATTCCACAACCTTTTCCACCACCGTCCCTTCCTGTGTCAGAATGGGAGGTTTGGAATAGGGTATGGAAATAAATCAATACATAAAGGATAGAGGAATTTTGTCAGATGTTGTAGTTGTAACTACCCTGTTAGATATGTATGCAAAATGTGGAAGCATAGACAAGGCATGTGAACTTTTTGACAGAATACCTCAAAGAAATGTTCTCTCATAGACTACAACGATTGCAGGATATGCGAAAAATGGATTTGCTGAAAAGGCTTCAGAAAGTTTAAAGCAAATGCAATTGGCTAGTGTAAAGCCAAATTACACAACCTTTGCCACCATCCTGCCTGCCTGTGTCAGAATGGGAGCTTTCGAATTGGGTATGGACATCTATCAATATATAAAGGATAGAGCAATTTTGTCAGATCTTGTAGTTGTAACTACCTTGTTAGACATGTACGCAAAATGTGGAAGCATAGACAAGGCACGTGAACTATTTGACAGAATGCGTCAACGAAATGTGGTCTCATGGACTGCAATGACTGTAGGATATGCAAAAAAAGGATTTGTTGAATAGGATTCAGAATTTTTAAAGCAAATACAATTGGCTGGTGTAAAGTGAAATTCCACAACCTTTTCCATCATCCTCCCTGCCTATGTCAAAATGGGAGCTTTGGAATAGGGTATGAACATCCATCAATACATAAATGATAGGAATTTTGTCAGATGTTGTAGTTGCAAGAGGCAAGTGAACTATTTGACAGAATGCCTCAAAGAAATGTGGTCTCATGGACTGCAATGAATATAGGATATGCACAAAATGGATTTTTTGAAAAGGCTTCAAAATTTTTAAAGCAAATGCAATTGGCTGGCATAAAACCAAATTCCACAACCTTTGCCACCATTCTCCTTGCTTGTGTCAGAATGGGAGCTTGCAATAGGTATGGACATCTATCAATACATAAAGGATAGAGGAATTTTGGCAGATGTTGTAGTTGTAACTGCCCTATTAGACATGTATGCAAAATGTGGAAGCATACACAAAGAACTTGAAATATTTGATAGAATGCCTCAAAGAAAAGTTATCTCGTGGAGTGCAATGACTGCAGGATATCCTCAAAATTGATTTGTTGAAAAGGCTTTATAAATTTTAAAGCAAATGCACTTATCTGGTGTAAAGACAAATTCCACAACCTTTACCACCATCCTCCCTACCTGTTTCAGAATGGGAGCTTTGGAATAGGGTATGGACATCCATCAATACATAAATGATAGAGGAATTTTGTCAGATGTTGTAGTTGTAACTGCCCTTTTAGACATGTATGCAAAATGTGGAAGCACAGACATGGCACGTGTATTATTTGATAGAATGCCTCAATGAAATGTGGTCTAATGGACTGCAATGATTGTAGGATATGCACAAAAAGGATTTGTTGAAAAGGCTTCAAAAATTTTAAAGCAAATTCAATTGGCTGGTGTAAAGACAAATTCCACAACCTTTGCCACCATTCTCCTTGCTTGTGTCAAAATGGGGGCTTTGCAATAGGGTATAGACGTCCATCAATACATAAAGGATAGAAGAATTTTGTAAGATGTTGTGGTTGCAACTGCCCTGTTAGACATGTACGCAAAATGTGGAAGCATAGACAAGGAACGTAAATTGTTTGACATAATGCCTCAAAGAAATGTTGTCTCATGGACTACAATGACTTCAGGATATGCACAAAATGGATTTGTTTAAAAGGCTTCAAAAATTTTAAAGCAAATGTATTTTAGCTAGTGTAAAGCCAAATTCCACAACCTTTGCCACCATCCTCCCTACCTGTGTGAGAATGGGAGCTTTGGAATTTTGTGAGATGTTATAGTTGCAACTATCTTGTTAGACATGTATGCAAAATATGGAAGCATATACAAGGCACTTGAACTGTTTGATAGAATGCCTCAAGAAATGTGGTCTCATGTACTGCAACGACTGTAGGATATGCACAAAATGAATTTGTTGAAAAGTTTTTAGAAATTTTAAAGCAAATTCAATTAGCTGGTGTAAATTCAAATTCCACAACCTTTGCCACCATCATCCCTGCCTGTGTCAGAATGGGAGGTTTGGAATAGGGTATGCACATCCATCAAGACATAAAGGATAGAGGAATTTTGTCAGATGTTGTAGTTGCAACTGCCCTGTTAGATATGTGTACAAAATGTGCAAGCATAGACAAGGCATGTGAACTGTTTGAGAGAATGCCTCAACGAAATGTGGTCTCATAGACTGCAATGACTACAGGATATGCACAAAATGGATTTGTTGAAAAGACTTTATAAATTTGAAAGAAAATGCAATTCAATGGTGTAAAGCCAAATACCACAACCTTTGGCACCATCCTCCCTACTTGTTTTAGAATAGGAGCTTTGGAATAGGGTATGGACATCAATCAATACATAAAGGATAGAGGAATTTTCTCAGATGTTGTAGTTGCAACTACCTTGTTAGACATGTATGCAAAATGTGGAAGCATAGACAAGGTACGTGAACTATTTGACATAATGCTTCAAAGAAATTTGGTCTCATGGACTGGAATTAATGCAGGATATGCACAAAATGGATTTGTTGAAAAGGCTTTAGAAATTTTAAATTAAATGCAAATGGCTAGTGTAAATCCAAATTCCACAACCTTTGCCACCATCCTCCCTGCCTATGTCAGAATGCAAGCTTTGGAATATGGTATGGACATCCATCAATACATAAAGGATAGAGGAATTTTGTCAGATGTTGTAGTTGCAACTGCCCTATTAGACATGTATGCAAAATGTGGAAGCATAGACAAGGAACATGAACTGTTTGACTCATGGACTGCAATGACTGCAGGAAATGTGCAAAATGGATTTGTTGAAAAGGCTTCAAAAATTTTAAAGAAAATGCATTTTAGCTGGTGTAAAGCCAAATTCCACAACCTTTGCCACCATCTTCATTGCCTGTGTTAGAATGGGAACTTTGGAATAGGGTATGGACATCCATCAATACATAAAGGATAGAGGAATTTCGTGAGATGTTGTAGATGCAACTATCTTTTTAGACATGTATGCAAAATATGGAAGCATATACAAGGCACGTGAATTTTTTGATAGAATGCCTCAAAGAAATGTGGTCTCATGTACTGCAATTACTACAAGATATGCATCAAATGAATTTGTTGAAAAGGCTTCAGAAAGTTTAAAGAAAATGCAATTAGCTGGTGTAAATCCAAATTCCACAACCTTTACCACCATCCTCCCTACATGTGTCAGAAAGGGAGGTTTGGATTATGATATGGACATCCATCAATACATAAAGGATACATGAATTTTGTCAAATGTTGTAGTTGTAACTACACTATTAGATATGTATGCAAAATGTGGAAGCATAGATAGGGCATGTGAACTATTTGATAGAATGCCTCAAAGAAATGTTGTTATATGGACTGTAATGACTATAGGATATGCACAAAATGGATTTGTAGAAAAGGATTTAGAAATTTTAAAGAAAATGCAATTGGCTGGTGTAAAGCCAAATACCACAGCCTTTGCCACCATCATCCCTACCTGTTTCAAAATGGGAGCTTTGGAATAGGGTATGGACATTTATCAATACATAAAAGTTAGAGGAATTTTGTTAGATGTTGTAGTTGCAACTGCCCTATCAGACATGTATGCAAAATGTGGAAGCATAGACAAGGCACATGAACTATTTGACATAATGCTTCAAAGAAATTTGGTCTCATGGACTACAATGACTGCAGGATATGCACAAAATGGACTTTTTGAAAAGGCTTCATAAATTTTAAAGCAAATGCAATTGGCTGGTGTAAATCCAAATTCCACAACCTTTGGCACCATCGTCCCTACCTATCTCAGAATGGGAGCTTTGGAATAGGGCATGGACATCCATCAATACATAAATGATAGAGGAAATTTTTCAGATGTTGTAGTTGCAACTACCCTCTTAGACATGTATGCAAAATGTTTAATCATTGAAAAGGAACATGAAATGTTTGAAAGAATGCATCAAGGAAAATTTGTCTCATGGACTGCAATGACTGCAGGATATGCACAAAATGGATTTGTTGAATATGCTTCAGAAATTTTAAATCAAATGCAATTGGCTACTGTAAAGCCAAATTCCACAACCTTTGCCACCATCCTCCCTGTATGTGTTAGAATGGGAGCTTGCAATAGGGTATGGACATCCATCAATACATAAAGGATAGAGGAATTTTGTCAGATGCTGTAGTTTCATCTGCCCTGTTAGACATGTATGCAAAATGTCGAAGCATAGACAAGGAACTTCAAGTATTTGACAGAATGCCTCAAAGAAAAGTTGTCTCGTGGAGTGTAATGACTGCAGGATATGGACAAAATGGATTTGTTGAATAGGATTGAAAATTTTTAAAGCAAATATAAATGGTTGGTGTAAAGGAAAATTCCACAACCTTTGCCACCATCCTCCTTGCCTATGTCAAAATGGGATCTTTGGAATAGGGTATGGACATCCATCAATACATAAATGAAAGAGGAATTTTGTTAGATGTTGTAGTTGCACTAGGCACATGAACTGTTTCACAGAATGCCTCAAATAAATGTGGTCTCATGGACTCCAATGACTATAGGATATGCACAAAATTAATTTGTTGAAAAGGCTTCAAAAATTTTAAAGCAAATGCAATTGGCTAGTGTAAAACCAAATTCCACAACCTTTGCTACCATTCTCCCTGCCTGTGTCAGAATGGGAGCTTTTAATAGGGTATGGACATCTATCAATACATAAATGATAGAGGAATTTTGTCAGATGTTGTAGTTGTAACTGCCTTGTTAGACATGTATGCAAAATGTGCAAGGATACACAAGGAAGTTGAACTATTTGACAGAATGCCTCAAAGAAAAGTTGTCTCGTGGAGTGCAATGACTGCAGGATATGCTCAAAATTGATTTGTTGAAAAGGCTTCATAAATTTTAAAGAAAATGTACTTATCTGCTGTAAAGCCAAATTCGGCAACCTTTACCACCATTCTCCCTACCTGTGTCAGAATGGGAGCTTTGAAATAGGGTATTGACATCCATCAATACATAATGATAGAGGAATTTTGTCAGATGTTGTAGTTGTAACTGCCCTTTTAGACATGTATGCAAAATGTGGAAGCATAGACAAGACACGTGAATTGTTTGATAGAATGCCTCAATTAAATGTGGTCTAATGGACTGCAATGATTGCAAGATATGCACAAAAAGGATTTGTTGAAAAGGCTTCAAAAATTTTAAAGCAAATTCAATTGGCTGGTGTAAAGCCAAATTCCACAACCTTTGCCACCATTCTCCTTGCCTGTGTTAGAATGTGAGCTTTACAATAGGGTATGGACATCCATCAATACATAAAGAATAGAAGAATTTAGTAAGATGTTGTAGTTGCAACTGCCCTGTTAGACATGTATACAAAATGTGGAAGCATAGACAAGGAACATGAATTGTTTGACATAATGCCTCAAAGAAATGTTGTCTCATGGACTGCAATGACTTCAGGATATGCACAAAATGGATTTGTTGAAAAGGCTTCAGAAATTTTAAAGCAAATGCATTTTAGCTAGTGTAAAGCCAAATTCCAGAACCTTTGCCACCATCCTCCCTACCTGTGTCAGAATAGTAGCTTTGAAATAGGGTATGGTCATCCATCAATACTTAAAGGATAGAGAAATTTTGTGAGATGTTATAGTTGCGACTATCTTGTTAGACTTGTATGCAAAATATGGAAGCATATACAAGGCACTTGAACTGTTTGACAGAATGACTCAAAGAAATGTGGTCTCATGTACTGCAACGACTGTAGGATATGCACAAAATGAATTCGTTGAAAAAATTTCAGAAATTTTAAAGCAAATTCAATTGGCTGGTGTAAATCCAAGTTCCACAACCTTTGCCACCATCGTCCCTGCTTGTGTCAGAATGGGAGGTTTGGAATAGGGTATGCACATCCATCAATACATAAAGGATAGATGAATTTTGTCAAATGTTATAGTTGCAACCGCCCTGTTAGATATGTATGCAAAATGTGCAAGCATAGACAAGGCATGTGAACTGTTTGACAGAATTCCTCAAAGAAATGTGGTCTCATAGACTGCAATGACTACGGGATATGCACAAAATAGATTTGTTGAAAAGGCTTTAGAAATTTTTTAAAAAATGCAATTCAATGGTGTAAAGCCAAATACCACAACCTTTGGCACCATCCTCTCTACTTGTTTCAGAATGGGAGCTTTGGAATAGGGTATGGACATCCATCAATACATAAAGGATAGAGGAATTTTGTCAAATGTTGTAGTTGCAACTGCCCTATTAGAGATGTATGCAAAATGTGGAAGCATAGAGAAGGCATGTGAACTTTTTGACAGGATGCCTCAAAGAAATGTTCTCTCATAGACTGCAACGATTACAACATATGCACAAAATGGATTTGCTGAAAAGGCTTTAGAAATTTTAAAGCAAATGCAATTGGCTGGTGTAAAGCCAAATTCCACAATCTTTGACACCATCTTCCCTGCCTGTGTCAGAATGGGAGCTTTGGAATAGGGTATGGACATCCATCAATAGGGTATGGAATAGAATGGGAGCTTTAGATATTGTAGTTGCAACTGCCCTATTAGACATGTATGCAAAATGTGGAAGCATAGACAAGGCACATGAATTGTTTGACAGAATGCCTCAAGGAAATGTGGTCTCATGGATTGCAATGACTACAGGATATGTACAAAATGGATTTCTTGAATAGGATTCAGAATTTTTAAAGCACATACAATTGGCTCATGTAAAGTGAAATTTCACAACTTTTCCCACCATCCTCCTTGCCTATGTCAAAATGGGAGCTTTGGAATAGGGTACGGACATCCATCAATACATAAATGATAGAGGAATTTTATCAGATGTTGTAGTTGCAACAGGCACGTGAACTATTTGACAGAATACCTCAAAGAAATGTGGTCTCATGGACTGCAATGACTATAGGATATGCACAAAACGGATTTGTTGAAAAGGCTTCAAAATTTTTAAAGCAAATGTAATTGGCTGGTGTAAAACCAAATTCCACAACCTTTGCCACCATTCTCTCTGTCTGTGTCAGAATGGGAGCTTGAAATAAGGTATGGACATCTATCGATACATAAAGGATAGAGGAATTTTGTTAGATGTTGTAGTTGTAACTACCTTGTTAGACATGTATGCAAAATGTGGAAGCATACACAAGGAAATTGAACTATTTGACAGAATGCCTCAAAGAAAAGTTGTCTCGTGGAGTGCAACGACTGCAGGATATGCTCAAAATTGATTTGTTGACAAGGCTTCAGAAATTTTAAAGCAAATGCACTTAGCTAGTGTAAAGAAAAATTCCACAACCTTTACCACCATCCTCCCTACCTGTGTCAGAATGGGAGCTTTGGAATAGGGTATGGACATCCATCAATACATAAATGATAGAGGAATTTTGTCAGATGTTGTAGTTGTAACTGCCCTTTTAGACATGTATGCAAAATGTCGAAGCATAGACAAGGCACATGAATTGTTTGATAGAATGCCTCAATGGAATGTGGTCTAATGGACTGCAATGATTGCAGGATATGCACAAAAAGGATTTGTTGAAAAGGCTTCAAAAATTTTAAAGAAAATTCAATTGGCTGGTGTATAGCCAAATTCCACAACCTTTCCCACCATTCTCCTTGACTGTGTCAGAATGGGAGCTTTACAATAGGTTATGAACATCCATCAATACATAAAGGATAGAAGAATTTAGTAAGATGTTGTAGTTGCAACTGCCCTGTTAGACATGTATGCAAAATGTGGAAGCATAGACAGGGAACGTGAATTTTTTGACATAATGCCTCAAAGAAATGTTGTCTCATGGACTGTAATGACTTCAAGATATGCACAAAATGGATTTGTTGAAAAGGCTTCAGAAATTTTAAAGCAAATGCATCTTAGCTAGTGTAAAGCCAAATTCCACAACCTTTGCCACCATCCTCCCTGCCTGTGTTAGAATGGGAGCTTTGGAATAGGGTATGGACATCCATCAATACGTAAAGGATAGAGGAATTTCGTGAGATATTATAGTTGCAACTATCTTGTTAGACATGTATGTAAAATATGGAAGCATATACAAGGTACTTGAACTATTTGACAGAATGCCTCAAAGAAATGTGGTCTCATGTATTATAACGACTGCAGAATATGCACAAAATGAATTTGTTGAAAAGGTTTCAGAAATTTTAAAGCAAATTCAATTGGCTGGTGTAAATCCAAATTCCACAACCTTTGCCACCATCGTCACTGCCTGTGTCAGAATGGGAGGTTTGGAATAGGGTATGCGCATCCATCAATACATAAAGGATAGAGGAATTTTTTTAGATGTTGTAGTTGTAACTGCCCTGTTAGATATGTATGCAAAATGTGCAAGCATAGAAAAGGCATGTGAACTGTTTGACAGAATGTCTCAAAGAAATGTGGTCTCATAGACTGTAATGACTACAGGATATGCACAAAATAGATTTGTTGAAAAGGCTTTAGAAATTTTAAAGAAAATGCAATTCGATGGTGTAAAGCCAAATACCACAACCTTTGGCACCATCCTCCCAACTTGTTTCAGAATGGAAGCTTTGGAATAGGGTATGGACATCCATCAATACATAAAGGATAGAGGAATTTTGTCAGATGTTGTAGTTGAAACTGCCCTATTAGACATGTATGCAAAATGTGGAAGCATAAACAAGGTACATGAACTATTTGACAGAATGCTTCAAAGATATTTGGTCTCATGGACTGGAATGAATGTAGGATATGCACAAAATGGATTTGTTGAAAAGGCTTTAGAAATTTTAAATTTAATGCAATTGGCTGGTGTAAATCCAAATTCCACAAGCTTTGCCACCATCCTCCCTGCCTATGTCAGAATGGGAGATTTGGAATAGGGTATGGACATCCACCAATATATAAAGGATAGAGGAATTTTGTTAGATGTTGTAGTTGCAACTACCCTGTTAGACATGGATGCAAAATGTGGAAGCATAGACAAGGAACATGAACTGTTTGACTCATGGACTGCAATGACTATAGGATATGCACAAAGTGGATTTGTTGAAAAGGCTTCAAATATTTTAAAGCAAATGCATTTTAGTTGGTGTAAAGCCAAATTCCACAACCTTTGCCACCATCCTCATTGCCTGTGTCAGAAGGGGAGCTTTGGAATAGGGTATTGACATCCATCAATACATAAAGGATAGTGGAATTTCGTGAGATGTTGTAGTTGCAACTATCTTTTTAGACATGTATGCAAAATATGGAAGCATATACAAGGCACGTGAACTGTTTGAGAGAATGCCTAAAAGAAATGTTGTCTCATTTACTGCAATGACTGCAGGATATTTACAAAATGAATTTGTTAAAAAGGCTTTAGAAATTTTAAAGCGAATTCAATCAGCTGGTGTAAATCCAAATTCCACAACCTTTTCCACCATCCTTCCTGCCTGTGTCAGAATGGGCGGTTTGGAATAGGGTATCGACATCCATCAATACATAAAGTATATAGGAATTTTGTTAGATGTTGTGGTCACAACTGCCCTGTTAGATATGTATGTAGAATGTGTAATAATAGACAAGGCATGTGAACTGTTTGATAGAATTTCTCAAAGAAATGTGGTCTCATGGACGACAATGACTACAGGATATGCACAAAAGGGATTTGTTGGAAAGGCTTTAGAAATTTTAAAGAAAGTGCAATTGGCAGGTGTAAAGCCAAATACCACAACTTTTGACACCATCACATGTTTTAGAATGGGCGCCTTGCAATAAGGTATGGACATCCATCAATACATAAAGGATAGAGGAATTTTTCCAGATGTTGTAGTTGCAACTGCCCTGTTAGACATGCATGCAAAATGTGGAAGCATAGACAAGGTACGTGAATTGTTTGACAGAATGCTTCAAAGAAATGTGGTCTCATGGACTCCAATGATTGCAGGATATGCACAAAATGGACTTGTTGAAAAGGCTTCAGAAATTTTAAAGAAAATGCAATTAGCTGGTGTAAAGACAAATTCCACAACCTTTGCCACCATTCTCCCTTCCTGTGTTAGAATGGGAGGTTTGGAATAGGATATGGAAATAAATCAATACATAAAGGATAGAGGAATTTTGTTAGATGTTGTAGTTGCAACTAACCTGTTAGATATGTATGCAAAATGTGCAAGCATAGACAAGGCATGTGAACTTTTTGACAGAATGCATCAAAGAAATGTTCTCTCATAGACTGCAACGATTGTAGGATATGCAAAAAATGGATTTGCTGAAAAGGCTTCAGAAATTTTAAAGCAAATACAATTGGCTGGTGTAAAGCCAAATTCCAAAACCTTTGCCACCATCCTACCTGCTTGTGTCAGAATGGAAGCTTTGGAATAGGGTATGGACATCCATCAATATATAAATGATAGAGCAATTTTGTCAGATGTTGTAGTTGCAACTGCCCTTTTAGACATGTATGCAAAATGTGGAAGCATAGACAAGGCACGTGAACTGTTTGACAGAATGCCTCAAGGAAATGTAGTCTCATGGACTGCAATGACTACAAGATACACACAAAATAACTTTTTTGGAAAGTATTCAGAAATTTTAAAGCAAATACAATTTGCTGGTGTAAAGCCAAATTTCTAGAAACTTTACCACCATCCACCCTACCTGCGTCAGAATGGGAGCTTTGGAATAGGGAATGGACATCCATCAACACATAAAGGATAGAAGAATTTTGTCAGATATTTTAGTTTCAACTCACTGTTACACATGTATGCAAAATCTGAAAACATAGACAAGCCACATGAACTATTTGACAGAATGCCTCAAAGAAATGTGGTCTCATGCACTGCAATGACTGCAGGATATGCAAAAAATGGATTTGTTGAAAAGGCTTCAAAAATTTTAATGCAAATGCAATTGGTTGGTGTAAAGACAAATTCCACAACCATTGCCACCATTCTCCCTACCTGTGTCAGAATGGGAGCTTTGGAATAGGGTATGGACATCCATCAATTCATAAAGGATAGAGCAATTTTGTCAGATGTTGTAGTTGCAACTGCCCTGTTAGACATGTATGCCAAATGTGGAAGCATAGACAAGACACGTGAACTATTTGAAAGAATGCCTCAATGAAATGTGGTCTCATGGACTACAATGACTGCAAGATATGCACAAAATGGATTTGTTGAAAAGGCTTCTAAAATTTTAAAGGAAATTCAATTTACTAGTGTAAATCCAAATTCCACAACCTTTGCCACCATCCTTCCTGCCTGTGTCAGAATGGGAACTTTAGAATAGGGTATGGACATCCATCAATACATAAAGGATAGAGGAATTTTGTTAGATGTTGTAGTTGCAACTACCTCGTTAGACATGTATGCAAAATTTTGAAGCATAGACAAGGCACTTGAACTATTTGATAGAATGCCTCAAAGAAATGTGGTCGCATGGACTGCAATGACAGCAAGATATAAACAAAGAGGATTTGTTGAAAAGGCTTCAAAAATTTGAAAGCAAATGCAATTGGCTAGTGTAAAGCCAAATTCCACAACCTTTTCCACCATCCTCCCTACCTGTGTCAGAATTGGAGCTTTGGAATCGAGTATGGACATCCATCAATACATAAAGGATACAAGAATTTTGTCAGATGTTGTAGTTCCAACTACCTTATTAGACATGTATGCAAAATGTGCAAGCATAGACAAGCTACGTGAACTATTTGATAGAATGCCTCAAATAAATGTGGTCTTGTGGACTGCAATGACTGTAGGATATGCACAAAATGGATTTGTTGAATAGGCTTCATAATTTTTAAAGCAAATGCAATTGGCTGGTGTAAAGTCAAATTCCACAACCTTTGCCACCATCCTCCCTACCTCTATCAGAATGGGAGCTTTGGAAGAGGGTATGGACATCCATCAATACATAAAGAATAGAGGAATTTTGTTAGATGTTGTAGTTGTAACTGCCCTGTTAGACATGTATGCAAAATGTGGAAGCATAGAAAAGGTATGTGTACTGTTTGACAGAATGCGTCAAAGAAATGTGGTCTCATGGACTCCGATGATTGTAGGATATGCACAAAATGGATTTGTTGAATAGGCTTCAGAATTTTTAAAGCAAATGCAATTGGCTGGTGTAAAGCCAAATTCCACAACCTTTTCCACCATCCTCCCTGCCTATGTTAGAAGGGGAGCTTTGGAATAGGGTATGGACATCCATCAATACATAAATGATAGAGAAATTTTATCAGATGTTTTAGTTGTAACTACCCTTTTAGACATGTATGCAAAATATGGAAGCATAGACAAGGCATGTGAACTATTTGACAGAATGCCTCAAAGAAATTTGGTCTCATGGACTGCAATGACAACAAAATATGGACAACAAGGATTTGTTGAAAAGGCTTCAAAATTTTTGAAGAAAATGCAATTCGCTTGTGTAAAGCCAAATTCCACAACCTTTGCCACCATCCTTCCTACCTGTGTTAGAATGTGAGCTTTATAATAGGGTATGGACATCCATCAATACATAAAGGATAGAGTAATTTTGTCAGATGTTGTAGTTGCAACTGCCCTGTTAGACATGTATGCAAAATGTGGAAGCATAGACAAGGAACATGAACTATTTGACATAATGCCTCAAAGAAAAGTTTTCTCATGGACTGCAATGACTGCAGGATATGTGCAAAATGGATTTGTTGAAAAGGCTTCAGAAATTTTAAAGCAAATGCATTTTAGCTGGTGTAAAGCCAAATTCCACAACCTTCGCCAACATCCTCATTGCCTATGTCAGAATGGGAGCTTTGGAAAAGGGTATGGACATCCATCAATAAATAAAGGATAGAGGAATTTTGTGAGATGTGATCTCATGTATTGCAATGACTGCAAGATATGCATAAAATGAATTTGTTGAAAAGGCTTCAGATATGCAATTAGCTGGTGTAAATCCAAATTCCACAACCTTTGCCACCATCCTCCATATATGTGTCAGAAAGGGAGGTTTGGATTAGGGTATGGACATCCATCAATACATAAAGGATATAGGAATTTTGTCAGATGTTGTAGTTGTAACTACCCTGTTAGATATGTATGCAAAACGTGGAAGCATAGACAAGGCATGTGACCTATTTGATAGAATGCCTGAAAGAAATGTCATCTTTTAGACTACAATGACTATAGGATATGCACAAAATAGATTTATACAAAAGGCTTTATAAATTTTAAAGCAAATGCAATTGGTTGTTGTAAAGTCAAATACCACAGCCTTTGCCACCATCATCCCTACCTGTATCAAAATGGGAGCTTTGGAATAGGGTATAGACATCCATCAATACATAAAGGATAGAGGAATTTTGTCAGATGTTGTAGTTGCAACTGCCCTGTTAGACATGTATACAAAATGTGGAAGCATAGACAAGGTACATGAACTATTTGACAGAATGCTTCAAAGAAATTTGGTCTATGGACTACAATGACTACAGGATATGCACAAAATGGACTTTTTGTAAATGCTTCATAAATTTTAAAGCAAATGCAATTAGCTGGTGTAAATCCAAATTCCACAACCTTTGCCACCATCCTCCCTAGCTATGTCAGAATGGGAGCTTTGGAATAGGGTATGGACATCCATCAATACACAAAGGATAGAGGAATTTTGTCAGATATTGTAGTTGCAACTGACCTGTTAGACATGCATGCAAAATGTGGAAGCATAGACAAGGCATGTGAACTGTTTCACAGAATGCCTCAAAGAAATGTTGTTTCATAGACTACAATGACTGCAGGATATGCACAAAATGGATTTGTTGAAAAGGCTTCAGAAATTTTAAAGAAAATGCAATTACCTCGAGTAAAGCCAAATTCCACAACCTTTACCACCATCCTCCATGCCTATGTTAGACTGGGATCTTTGGAATAGGGTATGGACATCCCTCAATAGATAAATGATAGAGGAATTTTGTCAGATGTTGTAGTTGCAACTACCCTGTTAGACATGTATGCAAAATGTGGAAGAATAGACAACAGACGTGAACTGTTTGACATAATGCCTCAAAGAAATGTTGTCTCATGCACTACAATGACTGCAGGATATGCAAAAAAAGGATTTGTTGAAAAGGGTTTAGAAATTTTAAAGCAAATGCAATTGGCTGGTGTAAAGCCAAATTCTACAATAATTGCCACCAACCTCCCTGTCTATGTCGGAATGAGAGCTTTACAATAGGGTATGGACATTCATCAAAATATAAGGAATAAAGGAATTTTCTCAGATGTTGTAGTTGCAACTTCCCTATTAGACATGTATGCAAAATGTGGAAGCATAGACAAGGCATGTGAACTATTTGAAAGAATGCCTCAAAGAAATGTGGTCTCATGGACTGCAATGACTGTAGCATATGCACAAAATGGATTTGTTGAAAAGGCTTCAGAAATTTTAAAGCAAATGCAATTGGCTGGTGTAAAGCCAAATTCCAAAATCTTTACCACCATCCTCCTTGCCTATGTCAGAATGGGAGCTTCAAAATACGGTATGGATATCCATCAATACATAAAGGATAGAGGAATTTTGTCAGATGTTGTAGTTGTAACTGCCCTGTTAGACATGTATGCAAACTATGGAAGCATAGACAAGGCACGTGAAATGTTTAACATAATGCCTCAAAGAAATGTGATCTCATGGATTGTAAATACTACAGGATATGCACAAAATGGATTTGTTGAATAGGCTTCAAAATTTTTAAAGCAAATGCAATTAGCTAGTGTAAAGATGAATTCCACAACCTTTGCCACCATCCTCCCTGCATGTGTCAGAATGGGAGGTTTGGAATAAGGTATGGACATCCATGAATACATAAAGGATAGAGGAATTTTGTTAGATGTTGTAGTTGTAACTGCCATGCTAGACATGTATGCAAAATATGGAAGCATAGACGAGGCACGTGAACTCTTTGATAGAATGCCTCAAAGAAATGTCATCTTATGGACTACAATGACTATAGGATATGCACAAAATGGATTTGTACAAAAGGCTTTATAAATTTTAAAGCAAATGCAATTAGTTGTTGTAAAACCAAATACCACAGCCTTTGCCACCATCATCCCTACCTGTTTCAAAATGGGAGCTTTGGAATAGGGTATAGACATCCATCAATACATAAAGGATAGAGGAATTTTGTCAGATGTTGTAGTTGCAACTGCCCAGTTAGGCATGTATACAAAATGTGGAAGCATAGACAAGGTACATGAACTATTTGATAGAATGCTTCAAAGAAATTTGGTCTATGGACTACAATGACTGCAGGATATGCACAAAATGGACTTTTTGTAGAATCTTCATAAATTTTAAAGGAAACGCAATTAGCTGGTGTAAATCCAAATTCCACAACCTTTGCCACCATCCTCCCTAGCTGTGTCAGAATGGGAGCTTTGGAATAGGGTATGGACATCCATCAATACATAAAGGATAGAGGAATTTTGTCAGATATTGTAGTTGCAATTGACCTGTTAGACATGCATGCAAAATGTGGAAGCATAGACAAGGCACATGAATTGTTTCATAGAATGCATCAAAGAAATGTTGTTTCATAGACTGTAATGACTGCAGGGTATGCACAAAATGGATTTGCTGAAAAGGCTTCAGAAATTTTAAAGCAAATGCAATTGCCTGGAGTAAAGCCAAATTCCACAACCTTTACCACCATCCTCCATGCTTGTGTTAGACTGGGATCTTTGGAATAGGGTATGGACATCCCTCAATAGATAAATGATAGAGGAATTTTGTCAGATGTTGTAGTTGCAACTACCCTATTAGACATGTATGAAAAATGTGGAAGCATAGACAACGGATGTGAACTATTTGACATAATGCCTCAAAGAAATGTTGTCTCATGCACTGCAATGACTGCAGGATATGCAAAAAATGGATTTGTTGAAAAGGCTTCAGAAATTTTAAAGCAAATACAATTGGCTGGTGTAAAGCCAAATTCTACAATATTTGCCATCAACCTCCCTGTCTATGTTGGAATGAGAGCTTTACAATAGAGTATGGACATTCATCAAAACATAAGGAATAGAGGAATTTTCTCAAATGTTGTAGTTGCAACTACCCTATTAGACATGTATGCAAAATCTGGAAGCACAGACAAGGCAAGTGAACTATTTGAAAGAACACCTCAAAGAAATGTGGTCTCATGGACTGCAATGACTAAAGGATATGCACAAAATGGATTTGTTGAAAAGGCTTTAGAAATTTTAAAGCAAATGCAATTGGCTGGTGTAAAGCCAAATTCCACAACCTTTACCACCATCCTCGCTGCCTGTGTCAGAATGGGAGCTTCAGAATAGGGTATGGACATCCATCAATACATAAAGGATAGAGGAATTTTGTCAGATGTTGTAGTTGTAACTGCCCTATTAGACATGTATGCAAACTATGGAAGCATAGACAAGGCACGTGAAATGTTTAACAGAATGCCTCAAAGAAATGTGATCTCATGGATTGCAAATACTGTAGGATATGCACAAAATGGATTTGTTGAATAGGCTTCAAAATTTTTAAAGAAAATGCAATTGGCTAGTGTAAAGATAAATTCCACATCCTTTGCCACCATCCTCCCTGCATGTGTTAGAAGTGGAGGTTTGGAATAGGGTATGGACATCCATCAATACATAAAAGATAGAGGAATTTTGTCAGATGTTGTAGTTGTAACTGCCATGCTAGACATGTATGCAAAATATGGCAGCATCGACAAGGCACGTGAACTGTTTGACATAATGCCTCAAGGAAATATGGTCTCATGGACTGCAATGACTGCAGGATATGCACAAAATGGATTTGTTAAAAAGTCTTTAGAAATTTTAAAGCAAATGTAATTGGCTGGTGTAAAGGCAAATTCCACAAAATTTCCCACCATCCTCCCTACCTGTGTCAGAATGGGAGCTTTGGAATAGGGAATGGACATCCATCAATACATAAAGGATAGAGGAATTTTGTCAGATGTTGTATTTGCATCTCCCTATTAGACAAGTATGAAAAATGTGAAAGCATAGACATGGCACATGAATTGTTTGACAGAATGCGTCAAAGAAATGTGGTCTCATGGACTGCAATGACTATAGGATATGCACAAAATGGATTTGTTGAAAAGGGTTCAGAAATTTTAAAGAAAATGCTATTGGTTGGTGTAAAGCCAAATTCCACAACCTTTTCCATCATCCTCCCTGCCTGTTTCAAAATGGGACCTTTGGAATAGGGTATGGACATCCATCAATACATAAAGAATAGAAGAATTTAGTAAGATGTTGTAGTTGCAACTGCCCTGTTAGACATGTATGCAAAATGTGGAAGCATAGACAAGGCACGTGAAGTCTATGAAAGAATGCCTCAAAGAAATGTTGTCTCATGGACTGCAATGACTGCAGGATATGCACAAAATGGAATTGTTGAAAAGGCTTTAGAAATTTTAAAGCAAATGCAATTGGCTAGTGTAAATCCAAATTCCACAACCTTTACCACCATCCTCCCTGCCTATTTTAGAATGGGAGCTTTAGAATAGGGTATGGACATCCATCAATACATAGAGGATAGAGGAATTTTTTCAGATATTGTAGTTGCAACGACCCTGTTAGACATGTATGGAAGATGTGGAAGCATAGACAAGACACGTGAACTGTTTGACAGAATGCCTCAGAGAAATATGGTCTCATGGACTGCAATGACTGTAGGATATGAACAAAATAGATTTGTTCAATAGGCTTCATAATTTTTAAAGAAAATGCAATTGGCTGGTGTAAATCCAAATTCCACAACCTTTGCCACCATCCTCCCTACCTGTGCTAGAATGGGAACTTTGGAATAGGGTATCGACATCCATTAATACATAAAGGATAGTGGAATTTTGTTAGATGTTGTAGTTGTACCTACCCTGTTAGACACATATGCAAAATGTGGAAGCATAGACAAGGCACATGAACAATTTGAATGAATGCCTCAAAGAAATGTGGTCTCATGGACTGCAGTGACTGCAGGATATACACAAAGTATTTTTTGAAAAGGATTCAAAAGTTTTAAAGCAACTAAAATTGGCTAGTGTAAATCCAAATTCTACAACCTTTGCCACCATCCTCCCTGCCTATGTCAGAATGGGAGCTTTGCAATAGGGTATGGACATCCATCAATACATAAAGGACAGAGGAATTTTTCCAAATGTTGTAGTTACAACTGCCCTGTTAGACATGTATACAAAATATGGAAGTATAGACAAGGAATGTGAATAGTTTGATAGAATGCCTCAAAGAAAAGTTGTCTCATGGACTGCAATGATTGCATGATATGCACAAAATGGATTTGTTGAAAAGGCTTCAAAAATTTTAAAGAAAATGCATTTTAGCTGGTGTAAAGCCAAATTCCACAACCTTTGCCATCGTTCTCCCTACTTGTGTCAGAATGGGAGATTTGGAATAGGGTATGGACATCCATCAATACATAAAAGATAGAGGATTTTGTCATATGTTGTAGTTGTAACTGCCCTGTTACATATGTATGCAAAATGTGGAAGCATAGATAAGGTACGTGAACTGTTTGATAGAATGCCTCAAAGAAATATGGTCTCATGGACTATAATATCTACAGGATATGCACAAAATGGATTTGTTGAAAAGGATTCAAAAATTCTAAAGCAAATGCAACTAGCTGGTGTAAAGACAAATTCCAGAAACTTTGCCACCATCCTCCCTACCTATTTCAGAATTGGAGCTATAGAATAGGGTATGGACATCCATCAATACATAAAGGATAGAGGAATTTTGTTAGATGTTGTAGTTGGAACTACCCTGTTAGACATGTATGCAAAATGTCGAAGCATAGACAAGGCATGTGAACTGTTTGACATAATGCCTCAAAGAAATGTGGTCTCATGGACTACAATGACTGTAGGATATACACAAAATGGATTTGTTGAACAGGCTTCAGAATTTTTAAAGCAAATGCAATTGGTTGGTGTAAAGCCAAATTCCACAACCTTTGCCACCATCCTCCCTGCCTGTTTCAGAATGGGAGCTTTGGAATACGATATGGACATTCATCAATACCTAAAGGATAGAGGAGTTTTGTTAGATGTTGTAGTTGTAACTACCCTATTAGACATGTATGCAAAATGTGGAAGCATAGAGAAGGCACGTGAACTATTTGACAGAATGCCTCAAGCAAATGTGGTCTCATGGACTTCAATGACTATAGGATATGCATAAAATGGATTTATTGAATAGGCTTCAGAATTTTTAAAGAAAATACTATTGGCTGGTGTAAAGCACAATTCCACAACCTTTACCACCATCCTCCTTGCATGTGTTAGAATGGGAGCTTTGGAATAGGGTATGGACATCCATCAATACATAAAGGGTAGAGGAATTTTGTCAGATGTTGTAGTTGTAACTACCCTTTTAGACATGTATGCAAAATGTGGAAGCATAGACAAGGCATGTGAACTATTTGACATAATGCCTCAAAGAAATGTGGTCTCATGGACTGCAATGACTGCAAGATATGTACAAAAAGGATTGGTTGAAAAGGCTTCAAAAATTTTAAAGTAAATGCAATTGGCCGGTGTAAAGCCAAATTCCCCAACCTTTGCCACGATCCTCCCTACGTATGTCAGAATGGGAGCTTTGCAATAGGGTATGGACATCCATCAATACAGAAAGGATAGAGGAATTTTGTCAAATGTTGTAGTTGTAAATTCCCTGTTAGACATGTATGCAAAATGTGGAAGCATAGACAAGGAACGTCAACTGTTTGATAGAATGCCCCAAAGAAAAGTTGTCTCATGGACTGCAATGACTGTAGGATATGCACAAAATGGATATGTTGAAAAGGCTCCAAAATTTTTTAAGCAAATGCATTTTAGCTGGTGTAATGCCAAATTCCACAACCTTTGCCACCATCCTCCCTACCTGTGTCAGAATGGGAGCCTTGGAATAGGGTATGGACATCCATCAATACAAAGAGGATAGAGGAAATTGGTGAGATGTTGTAGTTGCAACTATCTTGGTAGACATGTATCCAAAATATGGAAGGATATACAAGGCACATGAATTGTTTGATAAAATGCCTCAAAGAAATGTGGTCTCATGTATTGCAATGACTAGAAGATATGCACAATATTAATTTGTTGAAAAGGCTTCAGAAATTTTAAAGCAAATGCAATTAGCTAGTGTAAATCCAAATTCCACAACCTTTGCCACCATCCTCCCTGCCTGTGTCAGAATGGGAGATTTGGAATAGGGTATGGACATCCATCAATACATAAAGGATAGAGGAATTTTGTCAGATGTTGTAGTTGCAACTGCCCTGTTAGATATGGATGCAAAATGTTGAAGCATAGACAAGGGATGTGAACTGTTTGATAGAATTTCTCAAAGAAATGTGGTCTCATGGACTGCAATGACTACAGGATATGCACAAAATGGATTTGTAGAAAAGGATTTAGAAATTTTAAAGCAAATGCAATTGGCTGGTTTAAAGCCAAATACCACAACCTTTGCCACCATCCTCCCTACCTGTTTCAGAATGGGAGCTTCATAATAGGGTATGGACACCCATCAATACATAAAGGATACATGAATTTTGTCAGATGTTGTATTTGCAACTACCCTATTAGACATGTATGCAAAATGTGGAAGCATAGACAAGGCACATCCACTATTTGATAGAATGCTTCTAAGAAATTTGGTCTCATGGACTGCAATGACTACAGGATATGCACAAAGTGGACTTATTGAAAAGGCTTCAGAAATTTTAAAGCAAACGCAATTGGTTGGTGTAAAGTCAAATTCCACAACCTTTGCCACCATCCTCCCTATCTATGTTAGAATGGGAGCTTTGGAATAGGGTATGGACATCCATCAATGCATAAAGGATATAGGAATTTTGTTAGATGTTATAGTTGTAACTACCCTGTTAGACATGTATGTAAAATGTTGAAGCATAGACAAGGCACATGAACTATTTGACAAAATGCCTCAAAGAAATGTTGTCTCATAGACTGCAATGACTGTAAGATATGCACAAAATGGATTTGCTGAAAAGGATTCAGAAATTTTAAAGCAAATGCAATTGGCTGGTGTAAAGCCAAATTCCACAATCTTTGCCACCATCCTCCCTGCCCGTGTCAGAATGGGAGCTTTGGAATAGAGTATGGACATCCATCAATACATAAAGCATAGAGGAATTTTGTCAGATGTTGTAGTTGCAACTATCCTGTTAGACATGTATACAAAATGTGGAAGCATAGACAAGGCACTTGAACTGTTTGACAGAATGCCTCAAAGAAATGTTGTCTCATGGACTGCAATGACTGCAGGATATGCACAAAATGGATTTGTTGAAAAGGCTTCAGAAACTTTAAAGCAAATGCAATTCGCTAGTGTAAAGCCAAATTCCACAACCTTTGCCACAATCCTCCCTACTTGTGTTAGAATGGGAGATTTGGAATAGGCAATGGACATCCATCAATACGTAAAGGAAAGAGGAATTTTGTCAGATGTTGTAGTTGCAACTGCCCTATTCGACATATATGCAAAATGTGGAAGCATAGACAACACACGTGAACTATTTGACAGAATGCCTCAAAGAAATTTTGTCTCATGGACTGCAATGACTGCAGGATATGTACAAAATGGATTTGTGGAAAAGGCTTTAGAAATTTTAAATCAAATGCAATTGGCTAGTGTAAAACCAAATTCTACAACCTTTGCCACCATCCTCCTTGCCTGTGTTAGAATGGGAGCTTTGGAATAGGGAATGGACATCCATCAATATAAAAAAGATAGAGGAATTTTGTCAGATGTTGTAGTTGCAACTGTCTTGTTAGACATGTATGCAAAATGTGAAAGCATAGACAGGGCACGTGAACTCATTGACAGAATGCCTCAAAGAAATGTGGTCTCATGGACTACAATGACTTTAGGATATGCACAACATGGATTTGTTGAAAAAGCTTCAAAATATTTAAAGCAAATGTAATTGCTTGGTGTAAAGCCAAATTCCAGAATCTTTGCCACCATCCTCCCTGCCTATGTCAGAATGGGAGCTTTGCAATAGGGTATGGACATCCATCAAAACATAAAAAATAGAGGAATTTTTTTAGATGTTGTAGTTGCAACTACCCTGTTAGACATGTTTGCAAAATGTGGAAGCATAGACAAGGCACGTGAACTATTTGATAGAATGCCTCAAAGAAATGTTGTCTCATGGACTACAATGACTGCAGGATATGTAGAAAATGGATTTGTTGAAAAGGCTTCAGAAATTTTAAAGAAAATACAATTGGCTGGTGTAAAGCCAAATTCCACAACCTTCGCCACCATCCTCCCTACCTGTGTCAGAATGGGAGCTTTGGAATAGGGTATAGACATCCATCAATACGTAAAGGATAGAGGAATTTTGTCAGATGTTGTAGTTGTGACTATCCTGTTAGACATGTATGCAAAATGTGAAAGCATAGACAAGGCATGTGAACTCTTTGACAGAATGCCTCAAAGAAATGTGGTCTCATGGACTACAATGACTTTAGGATATGCACAAAATGGATTTGTTCAAAAGGCTTCAAAAATTTTAAAGCAAATGTAATTGCCTAGTGTAAAGCCAAATTTGACAATCTTTCCCACCATCAACCATGCCTATGTCAGAATAGGAGCTTTGCAATAGGGTATGGACATCCATCAAAATGTAAAGAATAGAGGAATTTTGTCAGATGTTGTAGTTGCAAATGCCTTGTTAGACATGTTTGCAAAATTTACCGCAATGATTGGAAGATATGCACAATATAAATTTGTTGAAGAGGCTTGAGAAATTTTAAAGCAAATGCAATTAGCTAGTGTAAATCCAAATTCCACAACCTTCGCCACCATCCTCCCTGCCTGTGTCAGAATGGGAGGTTTGGAATAGGGTATGGACATCCATCAATACATAAAGGATAGAGGAATTTTGTCAGATGTTGTAGTTGCAACTGCCTTGTTAGATATGTATGCAAAATGTGGAAGCATCGACAAGGCACGTGAACTGTTTGACAGAATGCCTCAAAGAAATGTTGTCTCATGGACTGCAATGACTCCAGGATATGCACAAAATGTATTTATTGAAAAGACTTCAAAAATTTTGAAGCAAATGCAATTAGCTGGTGTAAGCCAAATTCCACAACCTTTGCCACCGTCCTCCCTGCTTGTGTCAGAATGGGAGCTTTGGAATAGGGTATGGACATCCATCAATACATAAACGATAGAGGAATTTTTTTAGATGTTGTAGTTGCAATTGCCCTGTTAGACATGTATGCATAATGTTTAAGCATAAACAAAGCACGTGAACTCTTTGACAGAATGCCTATTAGTTCCTAATGAAAGTGTTTGAAGTTTAAAAATTATGAATAGGATTGTGAAATGATATTTGTGATGATGAGTGCTTTCATCTATTGGGCAATAGAGTCAAAAGTTAATGGTATATGGATCCCTATAATTGGTTTATCTCAGATTACTGGGCACTTAGTTGAATCTACACCTTGTATAGATGTGCAAAGATGTTGTGTTGTAAGGTTCTTCTTACTGATCCCAGTGATATTTTCTTAAATTGTTGTGATTGTAGGAAAGGATTTTTATTCAAGTGGAAAGGAAACCTAACAAGATGACCAGTCTTAAAGGATTTTTAACTCTTAGGTAGAGACCAATAAACATGGAAATCTTTAGTAGGAATTAAATCAACTTTCCATAGAAAACAATCAAATTGATCACACAGAAACAACAATTGTGTTCTGACAAATTAAACATACCCTTGATATATTAATTTGAACTGATTTAAGAAATCATTCCGGAGACAACCACATAGCTCATAAACATGAAATTCCACATAGCAATTGAACACCAAAAATATAATCCACCAGATAACTTCTACTCCTTTGCATTAAATTATAAGTTCAAAGCACATGAGAATATAACATAACATAAGTATTGCAGGTTTTAGATTTGCATATATATATATATATATATATATATATATATATATATATATATATATATATATATATATATATATATATATATATATATATATATATATATATATATATATATATATATATATATATATATATATATATATATATATATATATATATATATATATATATATATATATATATATATATATATATATATAAGAGTCTTGTAATTGTTCTCATTGAAGCAGCCTTGGTATCTCTTATTTATGGGATGCGAAACAAGCTTCAGGCCAAAAGGAAATGCATTTTCATAAACATATTCCTAACTAATGCAATGATTAAGGAAATAAGAAAATAATTTATAGATATGTAAGGTGATCAATACTATGCTCGGTTATTCATCAAAGGTAGACTCGTGACCCATAGGTCTGGTAAAGTCATCTCTTCAAGATCAGTTTTGACATGTCCAAGGTATCTACTCAAAAATGTGTCTCTGCACTCCTGTATATTCACTGTGTCTTGGATATAAACATGTTTACTCTGGCCAGGTGATCAATGTACTCCTGTTCAACACATGTATCTAAAGCAATTATATCACTTATACCAAATTCTAGGGTGAACAACTTCTTGAAGCACTAATAGGTATTATCCAATACTTTTTCTTCATCATTCACCTTATCTAGGAGTGGTTGCAACATCTACCTCATTTCCCTTACCCAGTCATCCTTATCTCGAAGATCACTTCCAGAAAAGAAGTTTGGAAATGTTAACTCAAGGTTTTGATCAAAATCATTTAGGTCATAAGTCAATGTAGTGTTATGCTTTTCATGCTGGTCAATTAAGTTGTTATATTCCTCAAGTATTTTACCCTGGCAAACTGACTTAGTGGTCAATTCATCTTTCATTTCTAATAGCATCAAATGAAACCTTTAATGCTCTTGATGTGCAAGATATGTCCTTTTATGCATACCCCAAGTTTCATCACTAAACTTCATTATTTTATCAAATATTCTTTTGATCAATGTTGAGGCCATGTCGTATTTGATTGATTTTATCTCGATCTCAAGATGTTCACTCTTCTTTTGAAACTTTTCTTCTTTGATCTTCTAGTAATTTGAATCGGCTTTTGCTTCAAGGATCTTTTGATCTTTTTCCAGGTAGGGTGAATAAGAACTTGAAGGCAATCTATCCTTGTAAGTGGCCACCTCTTGCCTTAGTTTTGCATTCTCAGCCATATAAGCATTATTTTCTTTATCCACTGCTCAATCTGAGTCTTAATAAATCTTGCGACATTGATATTGAGGTCAATAGTTTCAAGAGGGTCTATGTCCTCAACTCTCTAGATCAACAAATGGCCAAATGCTTCATCAAGATTATTTATAACCTGAGGTTTCTTATGTGAAGGATAGAGGGACGATATTAGCAATATCTTTTTATTGGTGTCATATCCTGATCCATTCTTAGTCTTATCCAATGCCCCAATATTAAGCTGCATTTTCTTTTCTTGATTCTTTCTGTAGGTATCAGAAACAATGGTTGAAGTAATGTCCCACCCAGGACCAATACCACTCCTGCTTCTTTGAGAAATTGTCTACCTTTCTCTGGTGTCATTTCATTCATGGCATTGTCTATTTCTGACTGAAGTTCTTGTAGAACATCCTCTTGAACTTTAGGAGTAATGTCCTTCATCCTTTCCCTGGCCTATTTTCCTTTGTACTCATAAAGGAAGGCTATGAATTCTGAGGTTTTAATGAAATCAACATCTGCAATGAATTTCTAACTGGCCAAATATCTCACATCATCTATTAATTCATCAAACGTTTCTATTCTAACTTCCTCTCTATCCACAGAGGGCTGATATTCCTCAATAAGTGAAGAGGATGCTTGCAAGTCTTTATTTTTCCCCTCTTCACTTTCTTCTTCAAAAGAAATTTTTGGAGTTTGTTGAGGAGATAATTGGAAAATAGGAATCACATCTTCTACATAAGTTCCTTTAATAGCTTTTCCTTTTCTTTCAAAAACATAGGAAGGGACATTTTGAATCAAATCTACAACATTTATTATCAATGTATCTAGCCTTTCAATAGGATCATTCACATCCATGAAGGTTCTACTATAAGTGGGGTTTTTGGCTACCCTCCAAGCCTCAGCAAGTGTTATCTTATAATACAAATCTCTTCTTTCAATTGCAACTTGCTCATCACAGTTTTTAACCACGTCATCATTTATAAATAAAACATGGTCATATCATCTAAGCTTTTGTTTTATCTTGACACTGTTTATGAAACCTTCTAGATCAAAGCTTTCTCTACAACTCCCTGATGGTAGCCTATAATGTTCCAATTTTTTGTAAATTACCTGGTACCCCTTATCAGACATAACTGTGAAATCACCAAAACATAGAGTGCCTTGCATAAAACACTGCTCATTATGTCTTTTTACGTGCATAAAATTAGAAAGAGCAAGCTGTCTTACAATCTCTAGATAAGCCACCCTATCAAGACAAGTTTTTGGTAGTAGTAGAGGAGACCCTTCAAACCCAAACACTCTTATTTTTGTACAGTCAGTGTAAGAATAGCAATCTCCCCAATTATGAGAAAATTTTCCAGTCTCATACTTGTCCTTTGGTCTCAAAAACTTCTAAATTTCAGGTGATAGGTTGTAATTATAAGGATGCCCTAAGTGTTTGTACACTGGTTTCACGAAGTACTCTTCAAAATATATATAATGGGATTTGTCACACCTACTGTCCCATATAGCAGTCCATCTTTGGACGGGCTTCACATCTCCATTTATATCCAAGTCCCTTACTCCTAGGCATTTGTCCCACAATCCCTAGTTTTGGCCTTCATACAAAATCAGATGCATTAATAGGGAGTAATGCCTGAATTTACTACCTCCTCCCTTGATGGAAACCAGTTCGTTGTGAAGGGTACTAGCTAAGAACTCAACATAATCAAAATGTAAGGCCTGTTGGCTTTTGATATCAGCTATTAAAACCATGGGAGCTACTTCCATAAACATTTTGGCCTCCACTCCTAACAATTGGCATACAGAGAAATAAGTATACTAAAAGTATTCTTCAAACAGTTCAATGGAAAATGGGAGATCCTCTACAATTGAAAAAACCTTAATTTGTTGTTTCCATCACGAGGTCGGTGCATACGCAACCTCCATCTTTTGTAATTGTTACTCAAGTTATAATATTCACCAATTAAATCCCTAATTCTGAGTTTCACATCAAAGATACTATCTAGTTGGAATACCATTGAAATGTAGTCCTAGGTGACAAGGAAAAATCCCATACCATCCTTCAATTCAATCATGTAGTTCTGTGGGTTGTAGCTTTCAGTTAACATTTTTAGGAATTCCACATTCACAAAAACATTTGGCACTACCAACTTTCCTAAATTCAACCACCATGGGTTTGACACAGGGGAACGACTATGCATTTTCTTGTAGTGGTAGATGAAAAGATCATACCCCCTTATGGGAGTCCACACATCTCCTACTTATTTGTATTCATCCTCTAATTTCTCTGCGTTTGGATTTAATTGGGCATTCCTCTAGGATTTTTGCCCTGATTTTGGACATTGGTCTATTAAGTCCTTGTTCAGGTATCTTTCATTTAAATTTTTTGTTTTAGCCTTATCAGATGTTTCTTCCATGATGGAATGAAAGAGATTTTTCCTAGAGGCAATTCTAAATCGAAAAGCTTAAGATTCAGAATACTTACTTGGAAAACTGAACCGTATCAGTTACCGATGGTTTCCCTAACTCCCATGCTTGTATACTGAACCAAATATTTCAAGATTTCCCCTTTTACTCCACTCTGATCATTAATGGTGGATTTCAAATCATCGAGGAAACATTAAATTTTCACAACATATCACCTCCTATCACCTCACCAAAATAATCATTTTGTTTGAAGGATTTTTTATTTCTTTATTTATCGGGACCTCGTTATAGCTCAAATGGTGGTGTTGCCAAAATCCCCTCCTTTTGATATGTGTGCCTTTCCTTAATGTTTTCTTAATTATCAGCGTGTTTGTTTTTTTTGGGGAGATTGAATATGGACTCCCTTCCGCATTTCAAAATATCGATCGTTCGGTAGGACATATCTCTAAGTCATGCCGTCATGCTGAAATGGAATGTTACTTCTATATTATGAAATCTTATCGATAGGTTCCTTCAGGCCAAAATGTTGAAGAGACCTCAAAAAGATTCATTCCGACACTCAGATATCTTTGTCTCTTTGAACTTGAAATGTTAGCTTGAAATACTTGTCAAATGTTCATGTATGCGGATATTTATTTAATCATTTTATCGGTGTGACACATTAAAGGTGTCTCACTGACCTCCCGATCACATTTTAACATTTTTTAGGTTGTCAAAGTCATTTTCAAAGAAGTCTTGCCAATATGTCAAAGGTTCTTCCATAAAGACTAAGACTTTGACACACCGTATATGAATTTTTCATGGGTCAAAGCTGAATATGGTGGGGATGCTGATTAAATAAATAAAAAGTACATGGCAGGAAATGGATCTTATGCGTGAATTCTTTAGGGTTTGAATTTTTGTCCCAACACATCCATTAATACATAAGGGATAAGGAACTTTGTCAGATGTTGTAGTTGCAACTACCCTGTTAGACATGTATGCAAAATGTGGAAGCATAGACAAGGCACGTGAATTGTTTGATAGAATGCCTCAAAGAAATGTGGTCTTATGGACTACAATGACTAGAGGATATGCACAAAATGGATTTGTTGAAAAGGCTCCAGAAATTTTAAAGCAAATGCAATTGGCTGGTGTAAAGCCAAATTCCACAACCTTTGCCACCATCCTCCCTGCCTATGTTAGAATGGGAGCTTTGGAATAGGGTATGGACATCCATCAATACATAAAGGATAGAGGAATTTTGTCAGATGTTGTGGTTGTAACTACCCTGTTAGACATGTATGCAAAATGTGGAAGCATAGACAAGGTACGTGAACTGTTTGACATAATGCCTCAAAGAAATGTGGTCTCATGGACTATAATGACTGCAGGATATGCACAAAATGGATTTGTTGAAAAGGCTTCAAAAATTTTAAAGAAAATGTAATTGGCTGGTGTAAAGCCAAATTCCACAACCTTTGCCACCATCCTCCCTGTTTGTGTCAAAACGGGAGCTTTGGAATAGGGTATGGACGTCCATCAATACATAAAGAATAGAGGAATTTTGTCAGATGTTGTAGTTTCAACTGCCTTGTTAGACATGTATGCAAAATGTGGAAGCATAGACAAGGCACGTGAACTATTTGACAGAATGCCTCAAAGAAATGTGGTCTCATGGACTACAATGATTGTAGGATATGCACAAAATGGATTTGTTGAAAAGGCTTCAGAAATTTTAAAGCAAATGCAATTAGCTAGTATAAAGCCAAATTCCACAACCTTTGCCACCATCCTCCCTACCAATGTCAAAATGGGAGCTTTGGAATAGGGTATGGACATCCATCAATACATAAAGGATAGAGGAATTTTGTCAGATGTTGTAGTTGCAACTGCCCTATTAGAAATATATGCAAAATGTGGAAGGATAGACAAGGCATGTGAACTGTTTAACAGAATGCCTCAAAGAAATGTGGTCTCATAGACTACAATGACTATAGGATATGCACAAAATGCATTTGTTGAAAAGGCTTCAGAAATTTTAAAGCAAATGCAATTGGCTGGTGTAAAGTTGAGAGGAACCTCATGGAAGAATATAATGAAAAATGCACAAAATAATAGAAATAGCAGAACATAGAAGGAATTTATTGATCGCAGGCCACTTCGAGGGGGCAACCTCAATACAATAAACTCGTGGATACCTTCATTGGCCTCAACACGTACTTATATACTAAGTCTAATCTAAACAACTATTACTCCCCATGAATGTGGGATAATACAATATACTCATGGGATGACTTACAAAGCATATGCGTCCAACAACAATATACTAACAAAATAAAGAGAAGGGTGAAACACGGGTTCCTAACATCCCCTCCCTCTTAGAAAATCTTTGTCCTCAAAGCATAAGATGTGGAAATTGTTGGTAAATCTGAAGCAGTGGTTCCCCTATAGCAATCTCTAGGTGCATTCCATGCCACTAAATTAATACCTCTATGATGGATCGGGAGGGAAGAGGATGAGTACCCTTGTTGAGGATTACCTCTAGTGCCAAAAGGATGAATCCTTCATTATCCAGTTGTGGTAAAACAGTTTGTGCTCTATCGTTGGCACCAAGAAATTTCTTTAGACAAGAGACATGAAATATTGGATGAACGCGGGAAGAAGGAGCCAGGTTATGATCCTCAATCTGATCTTGGGTGCGGAGAATCGTGTTGACTACCTAAATTTGTGATTTGCTAGGGGAGTATGGAAGGAGTGCTGGCAGTGCCTGACTGTAGATTGCTTCATATGGAGTCATGTTAGATGTAGTGTGGTAGGAGGTATTGTACCACCATTCAGTGAGAGGGAGCCACTTTGCCCACTGATGTTGTTGTTTTGAGGTATCACATGCAACCACAATCTATTGAATTACCCTATTCATTCCCTTCCAAAAGAAGTGACGCCATGCACGCTCATAAGTTTTGAGGAACCCAGAGTGCCCTACCGATGGAGAAACATAGAGTTCATAAAAGACAACCTGTAGGACAGATTCCAACCAATTTGGAATAGACACAGAAATAGCTGAAAGAGAAGATTGGTCATCACATGTGCAAGGAAGAGAATCTTCCACAATATTGTCCTTAGCCTTCTTGTAAGTGATCTCAGATCCATAACCGATGAGTTTACTGATCCATTTCTATTATGTTGGGGAGGATACCCATTGTTCTAGGAAATATTTCAAGCTCTGGTGAGCAGCCCTGATGCAAAAATGATTCCCTAGTAGGTATGGCTGCCACTTCTGTACTACATGTAAAATAGCCATCATTTGTTATAGAGCTGAAGGAGAAGTGGAGACCACAGATGGTTGCATCTAAATGGAGTGAAGCTGAGTGATGACACCATGTGAATTCTTCTTAAGAAGCGTTTCTAGGCAATGTGAACTTATGATGCTGAGAGACCCTAGTTGTAAGCTCTTCAATGTATGTTTGTGCCCATTGTCTGAAAACTGCATCCAAAGTTTAGCAAAATCCCATAAGATGGGTCCAAGTGTGTGTAACCATTGGGCACCCAAAACCACATCACATCTGCCTAAGGGCAAGGCAAACATGTCAGAGCATAGGTTATAATCTCCAATAGAGATACACACATTGTGACACTTCCCTTTGCAAGGTAATGTGCCCCCATTGGCAATCATGACTTCAAAGTTCAAGAAAGGATGAACAAAACAATCAGCCTGTTTGGCTATTTGAGGGTCAATGAAGTTATGAGTACTACCAGAATCAATGAGTATTGTAAGAGGGAGCTTCTTGAAGTAACCCTTGACCTGCATGGTTTGTGGGGTGGTGACTCCTGCTACGACATGCAAAGAGATATCTAGGTGGTCTTCCTATGAAGTAGGGTCAACAGGCAACTGTTGAGGTTTAACTTGATCAGCTACTGTATACTAGGCATCTGCATAAACTTTAGTTTCAGGTAGAGAATACACATCCAAGAGATAAAGGTTTTGCTCAACACATCTATGTCCCTAAGTGAATTTGTCATCACAATTATAACAAAGCCCTTTTTCTCTACGTGCCCGCATCTCTGCTTCAGTTAAATGCTTGATAGGAGTTGTTCTAGGAACTGGCATTATTTGAGGGCTTTGGGGATCCATATTTCTGAATGGAATAAAATTGGATTTGGAGTGTTGTTGAGCTATGATCTTGTCCTCTGCCAACTTAGCCAACCCTAAGGCTTCCATCATTGTGCTTGGATAGAACATTTTAACCTCAGAGCGAATTGCATCCTTCAAACCACTGACAAAACAACTCCTGAAGAATTCATCAGACAATCCCTTTGTGTGATTGGCCAATTTTTTAAATTCTATTTGATATTCTCTCACAATGCCTATTTGGCATAGTTTTGTGATTGCTTTAGTGAAGTCATCAAAAGCACTGGGGCCAAATCGTTACAAAATGAGTTTGCAAAAATTTGTCCATTTTGGCTCTTTATGAGCTTTGATGTACCAACGGAACCATTGAAGGGCTTCATGTTCCAAATGAAAGGAGGCAAGTGGGACTTTGTTGACATCAAACGTATTATGCAGATTGAAATATTGCTCTGCCCAATATATCCATCCAGTCGGATCATCATCATTGAAGCGAGGAAAATCAAGCTTCGGTCCACCAAAATTGCTGGAAGAAGAAAACCCTATATCTGTAGAAGACTCTAATTGTCGTCTATTGTTCATGGATGAATGTTGAAGATTGAACCAGAGAATTTTTTTCATCCAGATCTTGGAGTTTGGTCTTGATCGCTACAAGTTCCTCCTCCATGTTTTTTTCTCCTGCGTGAGTGACAACCATAACTAGGATTTCTTTTCTTTTTTTTGGAATGGGTAGGAAAAAAAAAAAAACTTTTTTAGTAAAGGAAAATTTGGATTTGGGAAAAACTCTGATGGGTAATTGGGGTTTGACTAGGTTTTGGACACTTTCTGATGGACAGGGAAGCAGAAAATGTGGATTTTAGAAGCGGGGTGAAAGAATTGACAAATTTGTCCAAGAGGGACAAAGGAGTAGAAATAGGAAATGAACATTGTGGTAAAATTCGAAGGCAATTGGGTGATAATCGAAGAAGTTATGGCAAACCCTAAAAATAGACAAATGTGGGATTTCTGGCTTTGATAAGTGGAATTTGGGATAGGGTCCTCAAGGAGGAAATATGTAGAATGGAATTTTAGGTGTTCTAGTGAATTTTCAGAGGAAACGGAGTTAAAGCAAGGAAGATATGGTGAAAAAATAATTTTTTTTACTTTTTTTTCTTGGAAACAATCTGCAACGAGATTTGCAACAGATCTGGATAGATTCAATCTACAATTTGTCAACTGGCAATAGATATGGACCCCCAGTATGTTCAACTTCCTAAAGGTTCAAGGGATCCACTTAGCTACCAATGCTATCTAACAGCTTGTGTATTGGGGCAGTACCCCTCACTCCATGACTCAGGTAAAACTGATAACCACTTTGCCACAAATGATAGCTCTTGGTTTACCTCACGGATGGAAACTAGTCAATCAGGTAGGGGCTGTTGCCCTTTTCGCTGGTAGGTCCTCTCAATGGGCCCGCTACATCGGGGTTCCTGTGGTACTCCTCACAATGAGTTTTAGGGCTATGCCCAGGTACTTCCCATAGTTAAATGGATAGGGATTATTCCCTAATCTGAACCTGCAATTGAAATAAAAAATACAGATGCAAAGAAAAAAAAACTACTGCAATAATCACAGCGCCTGGAGGCCACTGCGAAAAAAAATTTAGAAGAAATTCCACCCAGTGAACCCAAGAAAGCACTCTGATACCATATTAGAGGAACCTCCTGCAAGAATACAATGAAAAATGCATGTAATAATAGAAATAGCAGAACACAAAAGGAATTTATTGATCACAGGCCACTTTGAGGGGGTAACCTCCTTTGAGCAAGCTCAATACAATAAACTCGTGGATGCCTTCATTGGCCTCAACATGTACTTATATACTAAGTCTAATCTAAACAACTATTACTCCCCATGAATATGGGATAATACAATATACTCATGGGACAACTTACAAAGCATATGCATCCAACAACAATATACTAACAAAATAAAGAGAAGGGTTAAATGCGAGTTCCTAACAAAAGCCAATTCCACAACCTTTGCCACCATCCTCCCTGCCTAAGTCAAAATGGCAGCTTTGGAATAGGGTGTGGACATCCATCAATACATAAAGGATAGAGGAATTTTGTCAGATGTTGTAGTTGTAACTGCCCTATTAGACATGTATGCAAAATGTGGAAGCATAGACAAGGCACATGAACTATTTGATAGAATGCCTCAAAGAAATGTTTTTTTTTTGGTGAACACTACCAAATATGGGGGTAGCTCCCTATATTAAAATATAAAAAAAAAAGTAACATAGAAAGCTGAGGCATTACATCTAGTGATATATATAACCTATGCCTACAACAATATCCACCATCCTAGCTATTACATTTTCATCAATTAGACCCAGGTTGGCTTCCAAGAATTTCAAAAATTCTCCTATGTTATTTACTTTCTCTACGCCCTTTTTGTAGAGGGCCTACAATTTGTACATCTTCACCTTCTTCTACTCCTCACTCAAGCTGAGGGTGGAAAGAGCAAATCCCTGTTCAGGCTCCATTGCCACACCATCCATGGCAGTCTTGAGCATGTCCATAAGATCTTCCCTCACCAATTTCATCACAACTCTTAGCCCCAAGAGCCTTGCTCCCACAACTTGTACATAGTTCTTGAAAAAATGTTCTGGCACTTGTCCGTCATGGGTGTGCCCCCTGACCAGAAACTAGGTCCGATCACTTTCAAGATGGCCACTTTTTCTTCATCAAAGTCTTTGTTGAATAGGTATGCAATCTGTTGCCCTCCGGTTTCATCCTCCTCGCGGCAACACTCCACTCCAAAATGCAAAGGCATCGCTTGATTTAGACCATTCCTGAGAACAAACAACATAATCTGCTTCAATCTCACCTTAGCTTAAAAAGAAACCTGTGGGCAAGTTCTCTCCTGACCTCCAATCCTGAGGATCACCATTCCATGTGTTGCCACTTATGGGAAGGTGGTACATTGGCATCATTTGGACCAACTCCATTTGTAGGTTCATTCTTAGAGTTTGCCATCGTATCCTGCTTGAGGATTCTCTTGCTTCTCCTATGGTGGCCTCTTGTTTTATAGAAGCCTTGAGAGGCTTCATCAAAGCCCGTAGATCCCAAGGATAGAAACTAATTTGCAATTTAGTAGTACTTCTGTGCTCATTCCGCCCACCTCCATTTGGACTCACTTCCATCCTTGCCTTCAAGAGATTGATGTGTGATAAACCTTGCACTAGTAATTGATAGGAACATCCTTTCACTTTTGCAGTAGTGCACAATTTCATAAGTCTCATGACATATGGTGCAATTAGGTATCTGTTGAGAAAGAGGGAAGTATATGACATTAATAGCTTGAGCTCCCACCACAAGATAGTTTGTAGTTGTATACCCCTTAGTGTGGCACTTTGTTCATCATAAATAGAAAAGGATAGAGGAATTTTGTCAGATGTTGTAGTTGCAACTGTCCTATTAGACATTTATGCAAAATGTGGAAGCATAGACAATGCACAGGAACTATTTGATAGAATGCCTCAAATAAATGTGGTCTCATGGACAACAATGATTGCAGGATATGCACAAAATATGGAATCATTGACAAAAAATGTGAACTGTTTGACATAATTCCTTAAAGAGATGTCATCTCATGGAATGCAATGATTGCAAGATATGCACAAAATGGATTTTGTAAGGATGCTCTCAAAATATTTGAATTAATTAAGCACTCTAGAACATATCCTAATATTGTAAACTTTTCTTGTATTCTAGGTGCATGCAGGCATGCAAGTTTAATGGATGAGAGTTGTACATACTTCAATCACATTTGTAACCCTTATTGCATTACACCTATAGTTGATCATTATGTGTGCATGGTTGACCCCCTTGCCCATGCTGGCTATCTTGAAGACACCCTAAACTTTATCTTTCTTTCTAAAACCCCAAATTTGCCCTATTCTCACTCACATTGAAGACCTGTGAGTAGGAATAGGGATAACATTTTTTCTTTCTAAAATTGGTCAGATAAAGCCATATTGCTAACTTCATTTTTTTTTTCAAACAAAATAGACCTTTATCTTAAGGTTACTCATTAACCTTAAGATAAATAATTATTGAAAAAAAAAGTGCATTCCTTAATGACATGTAAGATAATTTAATCAACTGCTACTTAAAAACTCTTTAATGTTTCTGTCTAATGCAGGTTATTGGATTAATAGTGAAAAAGAACATACATGGACCAAGCAATTTGTGGCACTTAAGGTTATGTAATAGAATTTACAGTTGAAAGTTAAATTTATAACAATTTTTTTATAATTTTTACTAACATTTATTAGAATTGTTGCATGTTTTACATCATTGGAATGACATATTAGCTATTACTTTTTTAAAATTTTATTATGGTATGTGCACTTTGATATGATATAATATGATTATGGTTTTGTTTCATATGTTGTAATATTAGATATATAACAGAAAGATAAATTATTGCATGAAATAAATAATAAATTTTTATTTTAAATATTTTTTTGCAGAACATGGTTCTTCCAAAAGATCAAGATGATCCTCATGATAGAGATCTAGATTATGTTGGTTTTGGTACATCTAGAAGACACTGAGGCTAATGATGATGATGATGACGATGATCATGATGATGATGATCACGATGGTGATGATGATGAAGAGGCAGTTGCTGGTAGTAGCCAGTGACATTCATGATCATATAGACTGCATCATGGATCATTGTTGATATATTGTTATGATGCCTCTTTTCATGGTCACTATCATATGTATCATTTTCACGACCTGCAGTACCATATTAATGAGTTGTATCATAAATTTATGTATCATTTTGACTTATATCATTTGGACATGTATCATCTTGACTTGTATCATTTTGAGTTACATAATTTATCATTTTTACTTATATAATTTGTACATGTATCATTTTGACATGTTATTACTCTACTGGCATATTTGACTTTCACTTGTTTTAGTTATATATGATGATGATATTATCAGTATTGACTTGTCAATTTATATATATTGAAAGTGGTCAATGATTTTTTGATGGATTTTTATTACGTATGATGATTTTAATTTACTGCTCAGGATGGATGTTGTCAAATTTAATTAAATTATAGATATTTTACTCACTTGTTTTAATTATAGATGATGATCATGTTATAATAATTATCTTGTTATTTAATCATATGAGTTAAATAATTAAATTACTTACTCTATAACCATATGAGTTATTTAAGAGGCATGATATAATTAACTAATTAAATTGAAATAAAACATATTAAATTAATAAATGTAAGCAAAACAAGAAGCATTTTTAGAAGAAAAAAAGGAAGCAACAATGGAAGCCAAACTAGAAGCAATTTTAGAAGCAACAAAAGACACAAAAATGGAAGAAAAATTGAAAGCAAAATTGGAAGCAATAATGGAAGCAAAACTGGTAGCAAAATTAGAAGCAAAATCGGAGGCAAAATTGGAAGGAAAACCAGCAGCAAAACCAGAAGCAAAACTAGAAGCAAAACTAGAAGCAAAATTAGAAGCGAAATTGGAAGTAAAATTTGAAGCAAAACTAGAAGCAAAATTGGAAGAAAAAGTGGAAGCAAAAATGGAAGCAAAACTGGAAGAAAAACCTGAAGCAAAACCAGAAGCAAAACTGGAAGCAAAACCAAAAGCAAAACTAGAAGCAAAACCAGAAGCCAACCTAGAATCAAAACTAGAAGCAAAACCAGAAGAAAAATTGGAAGCAATAGTGGAAGGAAAACCAGAAACAAAACTAGAAGTAAAATCGAAAGAAAAACTGGAAGCAAAACTTGAAGTAAACTTGGAAGCAACACAAGAAGCAAAACCAGAAGCAAAATCAGAAGCCAAACTAGAAGCAACAAAATCTGGGACTCTCTGATGCTAAACCTGGCTCTAAAATCTGGTGCTAAACCCAGCGCAAAACCTGATGCAAAACCTGGCATTATAACCAGTGCTAAACCCGGTGCCAAATCTGGCACAAAAAAGAAATGCAATTGGGTACCAAGTTTGGCACCGACAGAAGTGTCCAATTCATGGACTCAAATGCACTAAATTTTGGCACTATTTTAGGTGCTAATTGCATGTTTCTTTGTAGTGTACTAATACCAATATGTTGGAACAAGGACTACTAGAAGTAGCTGATGATGATTATTTGACAATGATAATATCGTGGGTATGATTGAAGTGGATAAAGAAAAACTAGATAACCCACCTCGTCCACGAAGAAATGGAATTTATGCCAAGGTTCCTCCTGTGTTATCCTTATATGGATTGGGAGATAATCAAAACACATCGAAAAGACAAGTAGAACAACCGATACAAACGACTGAGATAGTATAGGATGATTCCTATTACTGTGTTAGATGGCATCAACAATGAAAACTTGCTAAAAATTAGAAAAGAGTAAGATGATTGTTAGCAGTTAGAAATAATAGTGGTTCTCCCCCTCATAAGCAACAAAAAGTCTCATTTAAACAAGGATTTGAGAAACAAGCACCATGTGATAATAAAAAAGACTTTCATAAGAACCACTTAAACATTGCACTAAACATGATCGAGTACCTCTCCAAGAGGTTCGCAAATTTAAAAATTTGATACAAATATCCTACAGGTAAGTATCTCTAACCCTTTATCTCTCTCATGATGTGCTTCCCCTGTGATGTGTTGTGTTGTTTAGGCCTCCTAGGATGACCCCTCATTCTCTCGTAAGGTTCAGGATACTAGGAGACCGCCGATGTTGTGACCTTCTATTTGTATCATCATTCTTCTATTTTGCCTCTCTCTAATTTCATCATTGTGTGTTGTGTCTTATGGACATAGAGTTGCGGTTGGTGACTTGGGGGCACCCTCCTATGTGACTATCCCTAAGACACTTGTTTCTCCTCTCTTATTTATTGTTTCCTTTCCTATAGTGTTTCTATCTAGCGGGCGGATGACGAAAAACATTTATACTAATGCGGACCTAGCGTCCCTTTCGCAAGAAATCAAAATTGGACTTAGTTCCTAATATGACGATGGGGTTGTCTATCTTATCCAATGCTTGGCTAGGGGAAGCATTCATGCTTTCCACGTACTGATTTTGATGATATTTTTATCTCATTTACAAATCATAACAAGACTGATGCTCTGCACACTTTGTTTGTCTTTGAATTTAGCCTTGGTGGTACTCAATTCTGAGATTTTCATGATATAGCCCCACAGTTATCCTCAAACTCTAAATTCATAGTATAACCTTGGCTCTTTGTGTGGTTAATCATATGCATTGATGTTTTTGTTTATCATGATTATGTACACTAACCTGTTTCTTGCAGGGATGTGTTTGTGGGAACATTTGGCGATCGTAAAGTACATGTCACCTCTAGGGGCATGGGCTTTGTGAAAGTCTGTGTTCCCTTGTTTGTTTTCTTCCTGCCTTAATGTGCTTGATATCGATGCCTGATATCAACCACCTTAAGGTGGGGGCATATATAAGGTAAGCTGTTTGTTGTAGATGTTAGTAATGTGCTTGTCCTCAGGTGTAGTTTAAAGACTTGTGCAATGAGTACATCTTGCCCTCTAAGTTTGTTTGCAATCAATCAATCAATCATTTAAGCCCTCTGTAGAGGTGGGATATCACATATATCCTTTTTAGTTTAAGCCTTCTGTGGAGGCGGGGTGGTGTATTTCTCAGAGAAGATTGCACCATCCTGTCATTTTCAAAAGTCCTCTATGGAGGCAGGGAATGGTTCTATGACTAACTCAACCCTTAAGCGTGTCTCCAACGATTGTTGTGGTGAAGCCTAATCATCAGCGTGTGCATGTAATGTGCCTGAGATGGTGTTGAACCTAGAAATAGGGACATTCCATCACTTGTCTGCCGTGCTTTCTCCGTGTTTTCAAAGTGTGTGTTTTTGGCGTGCTTTCTTTGTGTGGCATGTCTATTTCCCCATATGCAATTTAAAGACCTGTACAATGAGTACATCCTGCACTCTGGGAGGTTTGGCGTGTCTTGTGTGTTTGTTGCCCCATATATGAAGTTTAAAGATCTGTGCAATGAGTACATCCTGCATTATGGGAGGTTTGTTTACTTTCCTATACTTGCATCTGCATTTCATATATATGGGAAGAAAAAAAGAAAAGAAATCATTCCTATCTTCTATCCATTAATGTATCTTCTATGCATTCAATGTATTCTCTATGTTTTGCGTGACTCTAATTGTCTTCTTCATGTTTTGCATGCATGTCATTGTCTTCAATGTGTCTAGTGTGTCTTCTATGTGCTTGGCGTGTTTGTTGTGTTTGTTAACTATACTTTAATGCATGTATTGGCCTCACATTTATACATACATTAAAGTGGGGGCTAAATGTAATGCCAGAAAATGTCCCCTTGGGGGCTATTCCCTCATAAGGTTTAGCTCCCGGGTCTTTAGTGTGCATTTAGGACACATTACATCATATTTCAACATCCCGATGAGAAAACCCCTAAGTGTCTTGGCAAATAGGACCTAGGGGGACCACTTGAGATAATCCCTACCCAAAATAAGGGGGAGGACTTAGGCGCCTGTGCCCTAGTCCTACCCTATTTTGGGTCAGTCCCAATTTTTGGGTCTCGACTTGTGACAGTTATTTGGGTCCTATGCTGACACGGTAAGTTTGAATTACAAAATTCTTGGCGAGAGTGTTTGTAGTTGTATATAAAAGCATGTTTAGGCATTCATTTGTAAACTAGAACATTACTAGATGATTACTAGCAAGCTATTGTGTTCTAAAGGTGTTTCAATGCTTTCCTTGTGTTGCAAGAGCATAATTGTGTTGTTTATGTGTTTGTATTTGCAGATTTGAGCATCCATCTCCTTAGGGCATGAAGAGCTTCTTCCTCCCATGAGATCTTCACTATGAGGTGATATGATTTGTGTTTGTGAGCATTTATCATTTGGTTTTTACCTCTACCTCACAAGGGCACACACTCTCTATCTGATGATGGTGTTCAGAAGGCTTGAATGTCTCTCCGAGACTTGACTGAGGCAAGCCTCTAAACACCACAACCCCCTCCCAAAGTTTTCATGATTGCAGGTTGCAGGTGTCAGATCTGGAGAAAGTGAAGTTGCAGGAGGGTACAACAAAGTGTTAAAATTGTAGATTAGAGAAGAAAACAGTCCCTAGACGAGTGCCCACTCATTAGTCTTTGAAGTTTTGAGACGGGAAAACCTTCGGTACAGTAGGAATAGGTTACAAATCTTGTTTGCAGATCCCAACAAAAAGAAGGGTATTGGACTCGGCCACCCGCTCTTTAGTCTCCAACTATTCCACTTCTAAACCTCAAAAATAGGTGCACAGTTATTTGTCATTTTACATCTTTCTATAGCAGCATATTCTGTTATTCATTTGTTTGCTGTCATATTTGCATAATTAGGGTTTTAAGGTATAATTAAGCATAAGAGGATGTAATTATCAATCAAACCATAAAAATCCAAGTTTCCCTACATCTCATAGTGACCTAGGGTATGATAGTTCATTGCAACTTGACCCTAGGTCCTTGAATGAAAGGGTGAAAGGAGCATACACATCCAAAACTATTAAAAACTCAACTATCCAAATTCCACCCTTTACAATAAGATTCACTTAAAGACAATAATCTAAAAGTGAGATTAAAGATCACATATTAAATGAGAGGATGAAGCCTCTATTATTGTTAATTACGAAATACAGAGCCTCTGATTTCCAATGAGGGGATAAGTAGGCAGGGCCATTGCAAATGAACCCTTGAGGCTTAGGTTTGGGTCTAGTGATGACCCTAACCTTTGGAGCTTACCATAAGTTCTAGTGTGAGTATATGAGTTTTGGCATATAGTTGTTGTCATGACTCTGAATGGTAAGCCTTTGAAGCTAGCACTTCTAAATCAGATAGAAGATGCTTCAACATTTAAGATAGTACTTGATGAGTAAAAATAATGGTAGTAACTGGGGTGGTTATTACAACATTAACATGGTGTGTCTTTGTCTTGATTTTAGGATTTTGTGCATCAATTTAGGCTTCAACCTACCATTTAGATTCTTTAACTCCCACATTTGAAATCCCAAACCATTGAGAGAAAAATTGTTTCACTGTTGATCAAAAACATTAATCTGGCATAGCATTAAATTTTGGTATATAAAGTTTTCAACTATTCTTTATGGTGTTACTATGATTATTATCTATTCAGATCAACATATATGTGCATTTGGAAATCTCAGTTTGTACCATTTAATGTGATTCACTTGACGTTTATTCCTTCTTTGATTTTAATGAAAGGACTTTAAACTTAGCTGCACTTTTAACTTTAACTATACCAAAATTACCCAATCATTGTAAATTGTAGTCGGTTTTAAATCATCAAATTTTATCAATTGCTAGAGGTTCATTTATTGCTAGAGTGTCCATTTCTAGCCTTCAGAGGCTATTTTCTTCAAACAATCACAACTTACTTTTTTCTCATAAGATTTTTACAATTTTGCAGGTGTTGGAAAGGTGATTCAGAACTCTACACAACAATACAATTATTTGTTTTAGATTCTGCCCAAATTCATCTTAGATTTTCTAGTATAACCATTTGAAATTTAGTCATTTTGTTCTAAAGCATTAAACACCATTTTTCTCACAGTGACATTTAACATTTCGTGTGGGTTTCACATGATCATTCATCTTGTTCTGATATTTTCATGCAGCCTCTTATGTGTATAACATAAAATTTTTGGCAAACTACTAATACATTTGTTGTAGAGATTCATTGTGTGTTTGCATTTTTAACATAGGAGCACTTCGTTTGGTCTTTAAAATGAACATGTGCATTTAAAAGAGAAACACTTCAATTTGGTGCTTTAAAAAAAGACTGATTGTTTTCTGTGTTTGGTGCACTTGTACATTTGTTTAGGTTAATCACCAAAGGTGTGCTTGTCTATGTTTCATCTTCCCTTGCATACGAGTTTTGGGTTAAGAAATAGCTCATTGTGTTTGCCTTGAATACCATTCTTCCCGTGTTATAAGCAATCTTGGGGGTTGAGAAAAAGATACACCATAATGTCTTAAGTATTTCCCTCTACTACGATCTTGGGTACAAGAGAAAATACCAACACAGTTTTGTTAAATATCCTCTCCCCTCACACTTCATACGATCTTGGGTGTAAGAGAAAGATAAAATGCAAACCTTCTCTTTTTATTTTTAGTAGGTGGCTTGCCTAGGAGTTCACCCCAGGGTTCAACCACAAGCACGTATCTCAAGCAGGCTATACAAAGGGGAAAAAATTGAATGGTGAGTTCAATCCACTTGTGCCATAGGGGGTGGGCCTTGTGGTCTTGGGTGATTTCAGATGCGGGTTAGAGATTTCAATCTCCCATCGCTACTATGTCATGGTGTTCTGTAGGTTAGAGATTTCAATCTCCCATCACTACTATGTCATGGTGTTCTTAGGAGTTCTCTCACTACGATCTTTTGTTGTAGAAGCCTAAGATCTTTTGTCCATTTACTATAGTGGTGTAAGGAATATGAATGGTACCCTGAAGTTACTTACCACGTAGAGTCTTTATTTGAGGTGACACGGTTCCTTGTTTGGACCCATCCTTTCAAGGCGCGAGGTGTCAAGATGGTCCAAGATTTTGGCATACTCCAGTTTTTATAGGACTTTTATCTTCGTGAAAAATACATTCCAATAAAATAATGTAAAATTAATTAACAAACATTATTGTTGTGAAAAGGTGTGGCTTTTGTAACCACCCTTTGGAATATTATATAAACCCGTAAATTAGTGGCAATGAAAAAAAATGGAAAAGAGAAAGGAAAAGGAATACAAAATTTGGAAGGCACACAAGAGTAAAGGTTCTTGGTTCTGGCGGGCATTTAAACATTTAGAGAAGGGGCACACAAGTACAACATACACCTGGAAGTGTCCTGGCTAGGGATGTGTTTATGTCGTAAATACTTGTTGGTTCTGTGCAAAAACTGGTTCTTCGGGGGTGTTTGTGCCAGGTAAACCAGGACCAAGTAACCCTATCTCTATGTGCTGGATAGTTGCTTCCAGAAACTATTAAAGATATGTATCATTTTCATTGCAGTATAATTTAATTATTCTCTATCTTAATTTACCGTCTATTGTCAATATTATAGATTTCCTCATTTTCATATTTACATTATTATTGAAATGATTAATTATTAATGTTACTTTCAGTTATTAAAGTTCCAATTAATATAGTTTTTTGCTAATTAAATAAATTGTAAAATTTATTTCATTTTTCACTGTTGGAAATAATTTACATTTATTCATAGTTTGGGAAATAATTAGATATATTAATATTTAGAATAGTTTAAATTTAGTTGCATTTATTGATAAAAGTTACATTTAATTTTTGTGAGTAACTACCCCACTCATAAATTAATTTCACAAGGAAATAAATTAAATTCACATAATAGTTGCTCAATTTTTTTACTTTCTGAATTCCCTCCTAAATAAAATTGGAGAAATTGTTGTAACCTTCAAATTCAAAAAACCTAATTTAAATTAGGTAAAACAATACAACAAAAGAATATATATATCATTGGAGTTAAACAAATAAAACATTATCGCTTTGATTACCTGCAAAAACATAAAGAGTGAAATCTGATCGAGCACATTAGAGACTGTGTTTCAGGATTTCGAGTTTTTTTTAATTATATGGAAACTCGCTAAACCCTGCACATTATCGAATCTCCAGAAAAGCATTCAAATGGAGTTAGCATAATCTTGTTCCCAGCATTGTGCAGTTCCATATGCATAGGCATTGCAATTAGTGTTATGATATTCACAGATCAATCATATCTTTTCTATTCAAAGTCTAGTATTGCGCCTTATAGTATTTCACTTCCTTATAGTATTCACAGATCAATGTGTAGCAGTAGGCACTTCTCAGACCCCTTACCGGCCCGGTCGGTACTATTGGCCCTCTGCCATCCATTGCATCTTTGAATAAGCACACTAATCAATCTGGTAATGGAACAAAAAATCAATCAGCTTAAAAATGGTTTTCACGGCAGTACAACTACCTATTACTAGAAATTAGAGTACCAGGTGAATGGGACTCTCCTATCATCTTCACTTGTCAACCCTAGACAAACAACAACCTCAAACACGTCCATTGGAGGATTATATGTTAATTTTTTTCTGTGAATTGGTTACAGTAGTTATAGCACGTAAATAGTATATATCCATAATGGAAGAAAATTTGGGCCTAAATTATCAAAACGTCAAGATTTCATGTCTTCCATAGAGGATGTATATAATCTGCACAGCTGCTAGATTGATGTGCAAATGTATAAGAGGGATCCTAAATCCATGAGTATCTTAATTCAAAATCAAAATAAATACAACCAAAGTGGCTTTCCTTGCAATTTTGTTGGTGAAGGCAATCCCCAGTGCCTACAACATAGCATAGCCAACACTAAGAGATTCATCTGATTATGCAGAGTTCAAAGAGTGATAAACTAATGCATAAAATTTGAAGATGCTCTTATGGGGCCTTGATTCAAGAATGTTGGGTATCATGCTATCCGATTGGTTTTGTTACAGTGATAAAAATAACTATTCACATGGCAACCTCATTTGGCTCTTGTAGAAATTGTTGATATTGTTTAAAGATATTGTCACATGGTGCCTGTTTGTGTGCATCTGGGGTATTTTCCTAAGAACTGTCCAAACGGAATTTCTTTATGGATTTCCAAACTTATGAACCTTAAGATAGAATAATATTTGAAACATCTCCATTAATGGTACTTTTCCACTGTGCTAATGTGAATAACATGAATGATACAGTTGGATGTCCTCCCTCTTAGCCTCTACAAATCTACAAATAGGTAGTAGATCTGTAACGTGTCCATGGGATTTTGTATAAGTTTAACTCTGTCTATCGAATTGACATTTCGGCATTGGTATAGAGTAGGCCTTAGAGGTTGAGAAATGCTGAAGTATATGTCTTTCTATCTCTCTACCGGTACCTTCGTCTCTATTTCTTCATCCAGCTATCATGTGTCCTTGACTTTCAAATTTGGAGAAGGTTTCAAATTGGCTAAGCTCTTATGTTTTCCTTATAGGGAAATTCATTGATAAAGTGTGTTGATTTATCAGGTTGTAATTTCCGTAATATGTCTGTGGTAGGATAACCTATGTCCAGGCATTGCTGCTGTCATTTTTTGTCTTGTGACTTGACCTTTCATGATTTCTAAGGCTAACACATTCCTATTACTATAGACAGTGTGGAAAATGTCTTAAGTTGCTATCCCACTTCTCTACAAAATTTGTGAGATTATGTTTGAAGAATGGTTTCCTCTCCATGTCTTCTTAGTCCATTAGTTCTGGTTAGATTCCTTCTTTTTCAAGGACTAAAAGAGGAAAGTCTAAGTTACTAAATGCATTGAATTCCAAATCAACTATGTCACATCATATCGTTGCTTGAGTTTAATTAGTATGAAGTCATGCCCTATGGAATTATGTAGAGATATTTGTGACTATAATAATTTTAACATATATAGAAATAAAAATTAGTACTAGTTGATCAGTGTTTGGTTAAATCTATCATTGTATGGGTCACATTCTATATAGAATGTGTGAGGTAGTTGTAAAATCCCACTTTAGTGATGGTATTTCCCTTCTTTAGGAAACCTCTTGATGAGATCTATGATATAATAGTTTCACTTAAGAACTAATTATGTAAAGAAGATAAAATGACGTATTGGATGCTTAAACACAACTTTTTCCTTTAATAGGATTGCAGTGTTCTAACTACTTTGTGTTCATTGTATATAATACATCTATACACATTATTGTCATGAGAATGGTAGTTATTACTATATAATTCCCAATGACAAGCAAGTCTTTATATGAATAAAACCCAAGTTCATACACCTATAATCTAGTTGTCAAGTAGTATCTCAATTATAGCTTGTCCTACTTAATCATTTGCATGTATTTCTAAATTTTGTATTAGTACCCACATTCCATAGTCAATAAGCCTCTTTGTCTATTGTCCACAATTTTTCCATGGCAAGAATAGCTATATAGAAGTGAAAATTTTCTCAAATCCTAAACATGTAGTCTTCCATTATTATTTATTGTAGTCATATCACGGTGATGCAAATAAAATGTCAAATTCTTAATGCCACAATGTATAGACTAGAAGAGTGCTTATGTTAGGGTTTCACATTATAATTATGTCATTTTTATGCTCATATCCTAGCATTACATGGATTCATGCACATTGATACCTAGTGATGTATTTAGCATACTATATTTATGCATATTATATTTCCAAGATGTACAAGCAAATGTCTTCTCTACATAGTGTTTTTAGGTCGTTTATCTTTGGTTTACATAAATGAATACATTTAGTCAAACGAGTTTATATGAAGAAATGTTGTCTTTAGTGATGGTCCTAGATGGGTAATACTCGCAGTTCAATGATGCAATATAAGGGTATAATATAAGTACCCTAGACAAGATATATAACTCAAAGAATATGGAATTACCTTAAATCTATTATTAGGATAGATCAATAATGATGTATGCCTATTAAAAGTGGAGAATAGGTGATGATATAAAAATATTATTTTTATACAATAAAGACATTGAAATAAAGATATTTAAACTATTCAGTAATATAAATAATCATATTAAGCCAATATTATATCTATGCTTATTGTTTGTGAAAAATAAAAATAAAACTTTTTATCACCTAGATTTGTTACGTCTAACATAGGGTACATTGTGGACTCATAACTTGTAGGTCCTAAGTTCATTGTCACATTTTATAATTTGTAAAATATTATGCTCTAGAATACATTGGTTGAATAAATATTTTATGGGATGTCAAATTAAATATGTCCTAGAACATGCGGACATGTCAAAATTTACAGGGGGGGAAACAACCTCTAATTTTTCTTTTATTATATACAAATTTAAGAATTATAATTTTTTTTGTTCTATTTTTGTTTAAGATGCTTTATTTGAATAGTACTTGTTATTGGACTTAATCAACCGAATAACTTTGTATATGTTTTGTATAAGATGGAGATCCAAGTTGGGTATTTGTAAAGCCTCACAAGTACATGTAAAAGCCATTAAACCAACTCAAAAGTAAATGAAGTAATTAATCCATTTAAATACAACATAACAATAACCAAAACAAAAAGATGTAAATAATTCACTTAAATACAAGATTTCAAAGATAAAAAGGTGTAATTAAGCCGCTTAATCACAATGTATCAAGTAAAAGATAATCTCATAAATATGAATCTCAATGTCATTAAATCTTACATAATCATGTGCTTAATCCAGGTAACAAGCACTATAAAATATTATACATAAATCCATCAGCAAGCATGCCATAATACATCCAATCAAGTACAATAATCATGTACAACAACAATAATAAATCAATATGCTCATCATTCACACGAACCAAGTGGTCCACCACTTGTGAGCCAAGAGATGGGAACATGGCCCAGATGTTTTTTTACCCAACCATGAAGTATTTACACTTCCCCGGATCCCTTCATGAAATGAAGGAAACCCAGTGTTGCACGAAATGTCTAGCTACCTGGTAACAACTGGCAGGAGGGAACACTCGATGCAACCTTGATGTCTGAATGTGCAATTCTAATAATGAAAGCAAATTGTCTCACAACAAGACGTGGCATAGATATCAATAAATAATTTTGTTAGACAATAAAATATCTATTTTAATGTCATATCGATTAGATCTAATCCTTTAATGGTAACTTGGCTCAATTCCCGAAAAGAGGAAAATGCATCTCTGAATATCCACATTCGGCATCCTAGTCCCAAAAGTAACCCAATTACATTCCTAAATGAAAATCTACTTCTTTCCCCAAGAAGCAAGAAAATAAATAATAAAAGTTAAGTTCACCAATAAATTATTAAAATTCTCTTTTCCCAAACAACATTCAAGGAATTACATTTTTCCAATCAAATCAGTCATCTTTGCTTACACAATCGCACTCATAAGTACATCAAATAGATATATTATCTAATCCAAAATTTGATCACAATCTTCATACAAAAGTCATTCTAAGTTAAAATTTCATCTTGCTATCATAATAGTGATAGGAAGTCTAAAACAATAAAAATAGTCTTCCTATCGTAATTGCGATAGGAACTGAGGTAGAAAATAAAGAAAATGAACATAGAACATAGTTTAATTCAGTATTCGGGCATGAATATAAATATAAAAGGTTTTCAATATCATCTTTGACAGGAAAATAATATAGTAATATACTATATCTATTTTCAGTTAACACATTGGTTTTAACAAATTTTAAATAGAGCTACATGCTCAATTTGTTTAGCTACAGGAAGATTATATATACTGCTACATGAATATATGAAGTTTGTAGTCATGAAGGTAGCTATAGGATTTAATTTATCAGTCCATAGAGACAAAATGGATTGACCACAATCAGATAATACTGAAAATGAAGCTACATGAGTAATAGTTTTTTCTACCTTTAAGAGGTTGTTTCATCTTAAAGAGGTTAATTTATGCAGGTTCACCCAAGGAAGGTCGATTCAGCCAACATAAATAAAGAAACATAGTCATAAAACAAAGTCTGACAGATTGTTTAATGGCCATCTGAATATTGATTATAGTTTTTAACATTGAAAAAAAGATCTAAAATAACAACACTTTCTAGGTATAAGGGAAGTGAATATCACATTTTAAAACCATCGATCAGCCCATGACAAAGTGTAGGTGACATGCAAGAGTAGATAGGTCGATCTACACAGCAATACGAGATCACCCATGATGGTCAAACAGCCAACATAAAATGATGGCAGCCAAAATAAAAGGCTACGACCATTAAAAAACAAAACAAATAGCCAAAGATAAGAAAGTCGATGGCCAGGCAAGGAGAATCGGTCCCAAAAGCAAGTGACCATAAATAGAAAGGACGTCTAAAGTATGCAGTCAAATCTTAGTGGATGGCTCAGACCAAGCAAAAGGGTCGATCAATCCAGATAATACGCCTACTAAACTTATCATTGCCAGCCATAAAAACGTGATTCCAAGAGGGTAAATACATGAATAAAAACCTGGTAAACAATAGTCAATTTGATGAAGAATTTGCATAAGAAGTGACTACCCTTCTCTTTCTCCTATCACGGCCTATAGATTCCTTATCTGTTGTTCCATAAATTGAGTTCGTGTTACTGAAATCACCATTCCTGCTATGAATTCATGGTGTCTTCTCTGCTACCCAGAACTGCCTCTTTTATCATGAAGAATTCTCTTTATTTTTGGCGAACTCATTAGGTTTTTAGAACTAAAGTTCTCCCTTTCAGTTTGCATGAATAATTCGACCAATAAAAATTAGAGCTAATAATGCTATTTAAAACAATCAATAATATCTTTTGCAGCTTACTGTCGCATGGATGACAGGAAATATATTTTAATTCTTTTATTTAGTTTTTAAATATAATAATACTATTTTTAATATAATTTAACTATTGTTATATAAAAACACAATCACTTTAATTAATCAAGAAGTGAAATATAATATATATATATATATATATATATATATATATATATATATATATATATATATATATATATATATATATATATATATATATATATATATATATATCATATTTTGATATGATTGTTTAATCTAATGGACATATTATCTTCCAAACATCTATAATTATGAAATTTAAACACAATATTTTCTAATTATTTAAAACATCAACCACACTCATTTTTCCATACAGAGATGCATAAGAAAACCATTCAAAATGCATATGAAAACTACGTGGTGTGTATGATTGCATCAGGGTAATCCATCCATCAGTTCTTGCCAAGTACCTAGAACACCTCTACCTCAACCATGCTCTTGTCTTCGATGAGTACCTGCATCCATTTGCACTCAACTTGACATCAATAGGTTAGTATCTCCAAAAACATAGCCGAGGCAAATCATTGCAATCATGTCTACAATATTTAACTTTTACAACAATTTCCAATTTTCACCAATATAACTCATAATAATTATCTTCATGCATGCAGAATTACTTAAGGTAAAAGTCAATCATAGTAATTGTTCATTAAACTAGAATATTCAAATTGTTCATAAAAATGAGACGTGACAGTATTATAAATACCCATTGACAGTAATAAACTGATTTACATTTGAATCCTTGTTAGATTTAGACTTGTCCCAAAACTTTATTTGAGTGAGTAGGAAATTATATAAACATTGATGTATTTGTTTCTATTCAATTATTTTGGGCATATGAAAAGAAGATATTCATGTAGTCTAGAATGCATGACTATCATCTTTGAATGTATTTTGAGTATATGGGACTTAGTGATGAGTGACTACATAGTATAGTATATGCATGTCATTCACTAGGTAAGTCCTATGTGACTACATGATAATACTTTTGTGTATTAAAGTGACACCTAAAAGATCAAAATATTTGCATTAAAGATAAGGTTACATATGAATGAAAAATTTATATATTATTTGATAAGATATTTAGTGTACTCTCTTGTATCAGCTTCTCAAGTATAAATTCCTGATCTATTTTATGTGAAAATATACTTATGGTTGCAATCATGTTATTAATTAACAAAGTATTTTTATGTCCCAACCTATCTCATCATCACATACTTTCACTGTGGGGATGCCTCAAGATACCTCTTTAATCCAACCTCCCTCTCTCCATCAATCAGCTTCAACATATATGTCAAACATGTCCCAATCTATCTCATCATCACATAATTTTACCTTGGAAATGCCTCAAGATGCCTCTATTCCCGTAATACAATCCCTCTATTTCTATCAACCACTATCGACCTCTATGTCAAACATTTCCCAATCTATCTCATCACATACACCTTAGGGATGTCTTAAGATACTTCTACTCCCGTAATCCAACCCACCCAATCATTAATTACACCATCAATTCCTTCATTAGGGATGTCCCAATCTATTCTGTCATTGCACACTTCCACCTTAGGGATGCCCCAAGGTAATTCTATTCCCATGATCCAAACTATCTAGTCATCACTCACATCTCCATCAATTCCTTAGGGATATCACAACCTATTCCTACACCTGCCATATCCAAATCCTACAACATTCCCTCATCACGATCAATTCCTCATACAACCCATGTTTCTATACTTCAAACCTCTTCCACCCATGTTTGTAACATCAACACTAAATGAAATCTAGTATCTACTTCCATGCCTTCAACCTCATGAAATTATAACCCTACCAATGTCTCATCCTCAACATCTGTTGATCCCCAAGTCCTTTGGCTACAACAACAACTCGCCTAATCACTACAACAAACTACAAATCTGAGACTCCAATTGGTCCAACAATCCCAAATGTACTCACAACATCAAAATCACCCACAATCACCACCTCAAACATAGTTCCAAAATCACTCAATCAACACTCTACCTAAACAAGATGAAATTTGAAACGAAATCTGACAAATTATAGATAATCAGATTGGTGCTTGACAAAAGAAATACTCATTTGAAGAACTATACCCTGATCCATTTGACAAATCTTTAGTTATGGTACCTTTTCATAGCTATTTTGAAATACCAAAATTTAACAAATACAAATAAAAAGGCGATCCTAGATATCATGTTTGAGAATTTTGCATCGCGTGTATGGAATTTTGACACAAACCTACATATCTAATGAGACTTTTTCCTAAAAGTTTGATCGGGTCAACCCTTGAATGGTTCTCATGTCTCCTAGGAAACATCAAATCATTTGAACAATTGGTAGAGGATTTTTTCAAGAATTTTGCCTATAATATAGAACAAGATACCTCATGCAAGACCTTTACAATACCAAACATAAAGGGGGGAAACCCTGACCTCTTTCCTACAAAGATGGAGGCATATCGTTAGTCAACTTCCTTGCCATATTCCAAAGAAACAACTGGTTCCATTTTTTGTACAAAATCTTAATCAAGAGCTAGCTTTCTAATTACAAGTACAATGCTCTGATTCATTTAAAGAGATCATGATAAAAGGAAAGATGATAGAAATGACCCTTATCAACAAAGGTCTCATTAAAATTTACAAAGAGACTAACAATCATGATCCAAAAAACCAAAATAGTAATAAATTTTGATACTTGAACCAAAACAAAAATGTTGTGAATGATGGAATAACTGATACAAAACATGTCCAAAATGTGCAAAACAAACCATTGTTCTTAGTTCTTCTTCAATTCATAATGCTCCTCATGATCATCCACCAAATATACAGAAGAACTTTACCCTTCTAGGACTAAGACCACCACACAAATTTTTAGATTTAGCTGAACCTCTTGATTCAATATTTCAAAAACTTAAACAAGCCAAAATGATCAAGCTTCTTGACATTGTTAGACCTTATGATGAAAGTCAACCAAAACCCCACTAGTTTAGAGAAGATTAATATTGTGAGTACCATCATGTCAATGGTCATACTACCAATTCATGCATGAGACTGAAGCATTATGTTCAAGATTAAATTGATCAAGGAAAGATACATATAGATCAAGTACCTCAAGAGTCTCCCAATGAGAAGCTCAAAGCCTACCAAGAACCATTTCCTCCAGATGGGAAAAAAAAAAAAATAGAGCCAATAATGTCAATACTACAAACATGTCCACCTCCCACCATGAAGTCAAATATGACTATGGCAACAACAACCTAATTAGCCATATCGAAGCTTCATATCCTCAAATCAATGTTGTAACTATTAGAGGTAGAACTCCTGAGTGTGATGTCACTACATGAAGAGGTCATATTACTGTTCAGGGAAATCCTCCATCTAATCCTATAGCACCTCTTGTTTCATCCCATAATGTTCCTAAATATAATATCCTAGATCAATTAAAAAAGACACCTGCCTAGATCTCAATCCTAGAGCTTTTAAGAATGTCTCCTCAACATAAACAAATCTTGGATAAAGCCCTTGTTGACACTCAAGTACCAAGTTATATTGATATAGATCAATTCCAAGCTATGGTGGGGGCTCTTACATCCACTCTTCACCTCATCTTCATAGAACCAAAAAAATCCTCTCCTAATCATTTCCGTAACGAAGCCCTTCATTTAGAAGTTGTTGTTAACCAACATATTGTGAAAAGGGTCCTAATATATGGGGGATCAACTTTGAATTTATGTACCTTAAAATTAATAAAAAAACTAGGATACTCTGATGAGAGCATCAAAGAAAACTATCAAATCATGATCAAAGCTTATGATGAAGGAGAAAGAAAATCTGCTGGCACAATTAGACTCCCAATCAAGGTTGGCCCTGTTATGATGGAAACTACATGTCAAGTCTTAGATCTTGATCTCCCCTACAACATTCTCCTAGCGTGTCCATGGATTCATTCCATGAGAGCCATACCTTCCACATATCATCAATGTATAAAATTCCCATTTAATGATCATGAAATTACCATACAAGTGAACCCTCGCCCCTTTCAATACTACAGATGATTAGAGGGCCCCTATCGACACCAAAATTATTTCCCAACTAATGAAGTCATCCAACCATCATCCAAATACATTAACTCATCCACACTCACTCCATCTTTATCATCCACACCTTCCACTTCTTGACTGGAGATCAAGGCTAAGATCAATGATAAAGGCATGGGAGAGTACACTCTATTTCATATCAATGAACTTCCTCTTTTTCCTAAGAGCTATGGGTGACCTTGTCAGATTAATCAAGTCTCAGTTACTCATCCACAATTGAAAATTTTCAAATATTGGGGGTAAATGAGTCAAGAAACTATTGAGGAAGATATTTATAAATGGTTCTATAGCAAAGAGGATGAACATAGACAATTACCATTGAGCATATATCATAGAGGTTATCGCATCATCAAAAACTTGGGCTATAAAGAAGGACGACCAGGGATATTAGAACCTCTAGAATTTTACCATCATCATAAGCATGCTAGGCTAGGGTTTAGATGCACTAAGCGTGAGTCGCCAGATGTCAAGTTTATCTTTGGCAAAGCAATGCAATCTTTTCTTAAGCTTGAGTCATTTAATCAAGACACTTTCATAGATCCTTTTGAAGCGGTCGCTGATGTCTTTGAGGATAATGCCATCTATACCATAACTTATTCCTCTGATCAACCATCTCCCTCATCCACCCCATCTCTCATTATCCCTTGTATATCCAGATCTCATCGACTAGGACCAACATGGACCTTCTATCCTAGATATCTTTGAAAATGATGAGGCTATTGGTGAATTTCTGGGACTTCATACTCACCTACCCATCGAAGATCACAAGATCTGCTACATTATTGAACTACACTCTGATGCCTACTTTGGGGAATCTATTAAATTCCTTAGTTAGAAAAATAAATATAAAAATAACGTCCCCTGGTGAAAACCACTTTGTGGCACTTTCAGACGATGGAAAAGTAAAAATAAATGACATAGCCAATGGTGAAAACCTCTCTAAGGCAATAGAGGATGAGGAATTTAACCTTTTCAAGGTGGGGACACACTAGGAAAAGTCCACTATACTCATAGAACAGACATAGGAGATGAATCTTGGAACTGCAGAAGAACCCAAGATCACATATCTAGCAAAATCACTATCAGAATCTGAAACTCAGGACTTTAATTCCTTCTTTAGAAAACAAGAAATCAATTTTGCTTGGTCATATGCACATATTCAAGGATTAGATCCATCACTGATTGTACATCATTTGACAGTTCACCCTGGAACTAAACCAGTCAAGCAAAAATTAAGAAAGATGTATCCAAAAATTGCCTTAATGGTCAAAGCAGAGTTAGAAAAACTCTTGGTAGTTGGTTTTATCAAACTGATAGATTATCCTGAGTGGATCTCAAACATTGTACCTATGGCTAAACCAAGTGGAACTATCAAAGTTTGTAATGATTTTAGAGACATGAACAAAGCTTGTCTAAAAGATGATTTTCCATTACTGAACATTGATATCATAGTGGATCTAACAATAGGACATGAGATGCTATCATTGATGGATAGATTTTCCCGGTATAACCAGATTAGAATAGCCAAATGGGATCAACATAAAACTTCTTTCATTCGTGTATGGGGAACATAATGTTGGCTCGTCATGCCCTTTGGTCTAAAAAATGCTAGAGCCACATATCAAAGAGCAATGACCATTATATTTCACAATATTCTTCACAAACAAATGGAAGATTATGTAGATGACATACTGGCCAAAATCAAAAACTAGAGAAGGACATCTATACATTTTGGGAAAAAATTTTGATTGCCTAGGAAAATACAATGTCATATTTAACCCTAAGAAATGTGTATTTGGAGTGACATCAGGAAAACTCTTGGGTTATATCATGTCTAGAAGAGGAATTGAAGTTGATCCTACCAAAGTGAAAGCTATAATGGAAATGCCTCCTCCTCAAAATTCAAAACAACGTAGAGCTTTACAGAGAAAATTACAATCCATAAGGAGGTTTAGCGGTCAACTTGTAGATAAGTGTCAACCATTCACTCAATTGTTAAAGAAAAATGCACAATTTATTTGGGACCAAAATTGCTAAGAAGCATTTGATAAACTCAAAGAATACTTGGGATATCTCCTTCTGTGTTGGCAACACCTATTCATGGGAAATCTCTTATTTTATACATCTCAACAACAACAACAATAACATTAGGGGCTCTTTTAGCAAAAAATGATGATAATGGTAAAGAATGAGCAATCTATTATATTAGTAGAACCCTGGTGGGCTATGAACTAAATTATTTAGCTATTGAAAAGGCATGTCTCGCAGTTATCTTTCCATAAAAAAATCTTAGGCATTACATGTTGAGTCATCAAACTAAGCTTATATCAAAGATTGATCCTGTCAAATATTTATTATCCAAAGCAGCTTTAACTGGTTGTATGGAAAAATGGGTGATGATGGTTAGCGAATTTGAAATTGAATACATTGACAAAAAAGATATAAAAGGGAAAATAATAGAAGATCAATTGGCAGAAGTGCCAGTAGAATTAGACCATCCAATTTAGTAACAAAATTTCCTGATGAATCAATTCTGGACATAGAAACTCTTCCATCCTAGCAGTTGTATTTCAATGGTTCACATACTCAATGTGGCTCAGGAGCAAGAATAATCTTTGTTACCCCTCATGGTGACTATATACCAAAAACATTTCACATTCAGTTTCCATGTACAAAAAACATCACCAAATATGAAGCACTAATCAAAGGATTGAAATTGTCTAAAAAATAGAATATCAAAGAGTTACAAGTTCATGGAGATTCTCAACTAGTGATCAAACAAGTAAACAATGTGATGGTGTCAGATTGTCATTGATGTCAAAAAGGTCTTGCAGGATCTTGGGTTGATATTAGTAAACGTCTGAAGGTCACTAATCAGGAGGTAAGTGAAAGAGGTTGATGCAAGTTGAGGTTATACTTCAAAAGATAAGGACTTGCTTCATATGTGTGTTCATGCTTCATCAAGAGTTGTGTGAAGTTGTTGACAGGAGTTCTCATATCACAGCTTGTTCAGTATGCTTGTACAGTGTTCATGCTTCATCAAGAGTTGTGTGAAGTTGTTGACAAGTTGTTTATAGATGCAGATATCAGTTGGAATTATGAATATAATGATAAGGTTCAAAACTTAGGTTGATACAGAGTATGTCAATGCCAATGACAGAGACATCATGGTCTCTGTATATACATGCTTATGGTGTTGTTGTTGTCTTTACATTGGTGACAAAAGGTTGACGATCTTGGTTTTGACATTATATGTAGTGGCAGTGACTTGGTCACACAGTATTCAGTGACATACTATAATTAAATATGGATGTCATCATCATTATTCTTGTAGTGTTGTTTATGGTTGGTGTTACAAAGTGATGTTTGGTTGGACATGGTCATGGTATTTTCCATCATTCTCTGCATCCAAGGTTAGGTTTTGTAGATGTCCTAAGATCTGTTGTCACATGAGTGTGTTTGAAAGAAAATTAGGATTTTAATTTTGTCTCTTGAGACACTAATCTTTAAATCCTTCATCCTAAATCGCTTAAGGTGCTTTATTAAAACCCAATACTCTAAAAAGCATTTTTGCTATGTTTTGTTGGTGACCTATGATATCAGGTCAGAGTCACTTAAAGTGACCTGGTGAAGGGTTTAGAAGTCATGGGCAACTGGCCTCCCTGTTTCACATTACCTACATCTTAGGTTTCATCGGTGAGCGCATGGGTGGTAAGCACATTTGTTTTATGAAAAGAACACTATTTATGCCTCTTAAAAGAGGGGAACTCGACATAAGGAAATGGCTTCTAAAAGATTTATTTATATAAAGTTTGAAAATGTATATGTGAATGGGCACAAATATACGTGGGAATGATTTTACATGGGTTTTATAAAGTTTCGAAAGTTTTTTTTTAAGTATGTGGATTAGCCATAAAAGGCTTTGTATTTAAAGTTTAGAAATTTTTTAATTTCTATTTTATTTGCTTTTTAAAAAGGCATGAGAGCCAATATAGAAAGTATAGGAGTTTTTCAAGGAGTTTTTCAAGGAATTGGTTGATGGTTTTTAAAAGCAATTTTTTAGGAAAATCCATTCTAGTTTCTCTTCCATACAATTGAAGAATTTAATGAAGATTTTTATCAGAGAAGGTGAAAGGTTTTCATGAAGAATGGACAGATTGAACATAAGAAGGGTAGATTGATTGGTTTTATTTTGATTAAAGATTTATTTGAAGACATTGAAGAAATGAAGGGAGAATATGAAGAGGATACAAGTAAAAGAGATTTTACTTTCTTCTATAGGGCACTCATTGATTTTATTGAGGATTTTTTTTTATGACCTTACAATTGTTTTTAGATAAATTGTTTATGTAGATGTCAAGGGTCAGAAGGTGAAAATGAAAGGTTGTGAAAAATGAGGACCAAAAAAATGTGTGGGGATTTGGTGAATAGATATCATTTTATGAAAATGATATTTGCAAAGGAGGAGATTGATTATTTTTATAAAGAGATTTTATTTTTCTCTTTCAAGGGCAGATTAAGAATTATTGTTGAAGATATTCAATTTAATGAAGATGAATTTTTGTAGGTGGAGCTATTTATTTTGGAAAATGAAAGGTTTTTTAAAAGAGGAAAATAAAAGTTTGCTTTGAAGATGAAAGGACATTTTTGTGTTTCTTTTAAATATTGGTTTTACAGATGCACTGTGTGAGTGGTGTTGTGCAGATCAACATGCAATGGTGAAGATAATGATTCAGATAAATGTGAAAACTAATTTGTAATGAAAAAGATATATTTCCTTGATCAGGTGAATTAGATGATTTCAAGGATAAAATGTCAGAGGATTTGAATGATGGAATATATGTTGCAGATGAGTTGATTTGAATGGTGCAAATCAGATTGAACAGCAATCACTTCTTGCACACTTTGCAGTTTGTTCTATATTAGGGGTTGGTGCTCCTTGAAGTTGGTGCTTCTAAATGAATTAGGGGTTGGTGTTCCTTGAATTCAGTGCTTCTAAACATTGTAGCAGTGAGGTTTTTGCTTAAGCCAGTGAGGCAGTTTTGGAGTGGTTTTTCTACCCCTAGAGGGTTTTCCACTCGTGCAAATCTTGTGTCATGATTTATATTGATCTTCTTTGTATGTGTGTATGATTTACTCATGAGGTGTTGTTTATATCCTCTTTTATTAGTAGTCTTATATGTCTTCCACTTTTGTTTTGTAAGATAAGATAAAGTTTGCAAAAGGTTAAAATTTACACAACACTGATTTATCCCCCCCTCTCAGTGTTGACCTAGACTCCAACAATTGGTATCAGAGCCACGTTCCCTTCTGAAGCTTAATCAGCTTGGGTAGATCCTGTGTGTGGAGTACCATGGGAAAGAAGAATAGAAATAAGGTCTTGAATAGAGAAAAGATTAATGCTGATAAAAAACAAGCCTCAGTTAAGACTAGCAAAAAGAATGATTCTGTAGTTGAGAATTTTGATAAAAGGGAAGATTTCAATATGAATGTAAGAAGATAAGAACTTGATGAAACTAAAGATAACTTTGCTACTGAGATTGATGGTAAAGAAGAAGAATTTTTTATGGATAAAGATGAACAGGAGTTTGATGAAGATACTTATGAAGTTGATTTAGAAGGTGAATTATTGTGTGCCTTGGATACAATCAAGCAGCTCAGAAAAGAGAATAAGAAAATAGAAGAGCAACTTCAACATGAAAAAGTCTCTAAGGACAAAGTTGTTGCAGACCTTGAAGAGGCTAGAAATCTAATTATGGATTTAAGAAGTCAAGCAATTGCTTCAGACAAATTGATTATTACTATGAAGATAGAGGTAGAAGAAGCAAAAAGGGTTGTTGATTTTACCAAATCTATTTCTGAAGCTAAAACTAGTCAGTGTTTAAAACTAGAATCAAAAATAGTTTCTTTAAGAAAGGAGTTAGAAAAGGCTTCCTCTAAGTTGCACAAGAATCTGGTTTTTGAAAAGAGTATTGAAGAAGGAGAGTGTTCCAAACTCAGAAATGCTCCTGATGCTAAGGAAGACAAGAAGAAAGCAAAAGAAAAAGTTTTTGATGTTGGAAGAGAAAGAACAAATAGACCTCCACTTGTTAGGCAATACCATGCAATAAGATATAATTATTCTCAGTTTCATGGATATTGTTATTCTTGTCATATCTATGGTCATAGAGCTAGAGATTGTAAGACTTATGCCAGAAATAATGTTGAGTGGCATAAGAACAAAATTCTTTCTAGAATGACAAATAAGAGTTCTAATGCAATATGTTACCATTGTAACCAAGTCGGTCACATAAAAAGAGACTATTGGATGCATGGAAGATATGATTATGGAAGTACTTTTGGCATGTCAAAGAGATATGATTCCTTTACTTCTCTGATTGGTTATGATGTCATATGCTTTAAGTGTCATAATCTTGGGCATAAGGCACAGTTTTGTAGGAATAGATTGAAGACATCTAGAGAAGACACCTTAAGTAAAGAAAAGAAAAGGTTTATATAGGTTTGGAGAAGAAAACAAAGTCAGGACAAGAAGGATCCTAAACTTGTGCATCTTGCACAAGTTACATCATTAGTTGGATAAGTGAGAGCATGAAGTAAGGGGGAGTTATTCATGTTCTATCAAGTATCCCCGAAAGGTTTCAGGAAGAAGATCATTTGATGTTTATTATTTTGATGATCTTGTTTTGTTGGTTTTGGATTCATCTTTAATATTGTTTGTGTGTAACAGTGATCACATATTGTAGATAAGATGTTCAAGGGTTCCAAGCACAAAAAGGTTGATAGATTTAAGTGATTTGGTTTTTCTTTGTCATATCATGTAAATACTTACAAAGATTAAGTTATCATGAGATTAGCAAGTTCAAAATCAATTAGGATGTTCTCAAGGTGCTCAGATGTTTTGATTATGTGGGCTAAAGAGGTTACAAATGGAAGGAGTCAATTAATATTCTTGTCTCTACATTTGGTATTGCAATCCAAAGTATTTTAGAAAGTGTTGTTGAAGGAAGAACTTGTTAATGTAGTTGGTCTGTTGGTATGTAAAATTGATGGGCTAATTTGAATACTAGATTTTGGATATATTTAAGAAGTTATCTTCAGATGTTTGCTTATGTGGGCTAAGCAAGTTGCAAATGGAAGAAGTTAATTCATTTATTTTTGCAAAAGTATTGATGTGATTATGGTATCTTTGCATGAAGTTCAAGTTTAGATAAGTCATATCAAAGGAGTCAATTTTTATGATCATACATCATGCTTTATGCTTTGGGAGATCTTGGAGATTTTTTATTTTAGGTCAAAAAGTGTTGGTGATTGTTGAAGAAGAGTGATGTCATCAGGAGTTTGTTAAAGGAAGTAATCAGAGGATCTCATTGCTGTCAGTGTTTCATCATCATCTACATATTTGTGTTGTGATAAGAAGTGGTATAGTGCAGTCTATGGGTAGCTTATAATAGTGGTTGGATGCTTGGTTTGATATGCCTTAATGTTTGTTTGATGTCATGTTGCTCTCAAGTTTTTATGGTTGTTCAATACACAGATGAACATGGAAAGAGCTTAGAGTTCTCAGGATAAGTTTTGGACAGCAAATTGTAAAAATAATCAGTGCCTTAAGTGGTATTTCAATTCTTGGTTGGTATGAAGGATGATAAGGTCAGTAATAGTGCTTGTGATTCAAGAAATAAGAATTGATTGATATCATCATACTTTGCTAGTCTCTTGCTAATGATTTATATGAGTTATTTTTCTTAGGGAGAGATAATAGTCTTTGTCATTAGATGTCAAAAAGGGGGAGAAAGAGAAAATGTTTCATGAAGTTTTGCCATCAATGACAAAGGGGGAGATTGATGGTGTCAAATTGTTATTGATGTCAAAAAGGTCTTGCAGGATCTTGGGTTGATATTAGTAAACATCTAAAGGTCAATAATCAAGAGGTAAGTGCAAGATGTTGATGAAAGTTGAGGTTATACTTCAAAAGATAAGGACTTGCTTCATATGTGTGTTCATGCTTCATCAAGAGTTGTGTGAAGTTGTTGACAAGTTTACAGATGCAGATATCAGTTGGAATTATGAATATAAGGATAAGGTTCAAAACTTAGGTTGATACAAAGTATGTCAATGCCAATGACAGAGACATCATGGTCTCTATATACACATGCTTATGGTGTTGTTGTTGTCTTTACATTGGTGACAAAAGGTTAATGATCTTGGTTTTGACATTATATGCAGTGGCAGTGACTTGGTCACATAGTATTCAGTGACATACTGCAATTAAATATGGATGTCATCATCATTATTCTTGTAGTGTTGTTTATGGTTGGTGTTACAAAGTGATGTTTGGTTGGACATGGTCATGGTATTTTCCATCATTCTCTTCATCCAAGGTTATGTTCTGCAGATTTCCTAAGATCTGTTGTCATGTGAGTGTGTTTGAAAGAAAATTAGGATTTTAATTTTGTCTCTTGAGACACTAATCTTTAAATCCTTCATCCTAAATCGCTTAAGGTGCTTTATTAAAACCCAATACTCTAAAAATCATTTTTGTTATGTTTTGTTGGTGACCTATGATATCAGGTCAGAGTCACTTAAAGTGACCTGGTGAAGGGTTTAGAAGTCATGGGCAACTGGCCTCCCTGTTTCACATTACCTACATCTTAGGTTTCATCAGTGAGCGCATGGGTGGTAAGCACATTTGTTTTATGAAAAGAACACTATTTATACCTCTTAAAAGAGGGGAACTCAACATAAGGAAATGGCTTCTAAAAGATTTATTTATATAAAGTTTGAAAATGTATATGTGAACGGGCACAAATATACGTGGGAATGATTTTATATGGGTTTTATAAAGTTTCGAAAGTTTTTTTTTAAGTATGTGGATTAGCCATAAAAGGCTTTGTATTTAAAGTTTAGAAATTTTTTAATTTCTATTTTATTTACTTTTTAAAAAGGCATGAGATCCAATATGAAAAGTATAGGAGTTTTTCAAGGAATTGGTTGATGCTTTTTAAAAGCATTTTTTTAGGAAAATCCATTCTAGTTTCTCTTCCATACAATTGAAGAATTTAATGAAGATTTTTATCAAAGAAGGTGAAAGGTTTTCATGAAGAATGGATAGATTGAACATAAGAAGGGCAGATTGATTGGTTTTATTTTCATTAAAGATTTATTTGAAGACATTGAAGAAATGAAGGGAGAATATGAAGAGGATACAGGTAAAAGAGATTTTATTTTCTCCTACAGGGCACTGATTGATTTTATTGAAGATTTATTTTATGACCTTACTATTGTTTTTAGATAAATTATTTATGTAGATGTCAAGGGTCAAAAGGTGAAAATGAAAGGTTGTGAAAAATAAGGACCAGAAAAATGTGTGGGGATTTGGTGAATAGATATCATTTAATGAAAATGATATTTGCAAAGGAGGAGATTGATTATTTTTATAAAGAGATTTTATTTTTCTCTTTCAAGGGAAGATTAAGAATTTATTGTTGAAGATATTCAATTTAATGAAGATGAATTTTTGCTAGTGGAGCTATTTATTTTGGAAAATGAAAGGTTTTTGAAAAGAGGAAAATAAAAGTTTGCTTTGAAGATGAAAGGACATTTTTGTGTTTCTTTTAAATATTGGTTTTGTAGATGCACTGTGTGAGTGGTGTTGTACAGATCAACATGCAATGGTGAAGATAATGATTCAGATAAATGTGAAAACTAATTTGTAGTGAAAAAGATATATTTCCCTGATCAGGTGAATTAGATGATTTCAAGCATAAAATATCAGAGGATTTGAATGATGGAATATATTTTGCAGATGAGTTGATTTGAATGGTGTAAATTAGATTGAATATCAATCACTTCTTGCACACTTTTCAGTTTGTTTTGTATTAGGGGTTGGTGCTCCTTGAAATTGGTGCTTCTAAATGAATTAGGGGTTGGTGCTCCTTGAAGTCGGTGCTTCTAAACATTGTAACCAGTGAGATTTTTGCTTAAGCCAGTGAGGCAATTTTGGAGTGGTTTTTCTACCCCTGGAGGGTTTTCTACTTGTGCAAATCTTGTGTCATGATTTATATTGATCTTCTCTATATGTGTATATGATTTACTCATGAGGTGTTGTTTATATCCTCTTTTATTAGTAGTCTTATATGTCTTCCACTTTTGTTTTGTAAGATAAGATAAAGTTTGCAAAAGGTTAAAATTTACACAACATTGATTCGCCCCCCCTCTCAGTGTTGACCTGGACTCCTACACAACGAATATCAAACAAAAGATACAAAGTTACTGCCATACAAGAAACTAGTTGATACATTCAACAAAATCACATCTGAACAGATCTCAAGGCTTCACAATAAAGTTGTTGATGCTATGGCCACAATTGGTTCGATGATAGAGATGCATGTGAATGATCCCAAAATTGAATTTCTCATAGAACAGTTGTTTATACCATCTTTTGATATCCTAGAATCAGAGTTGGTATGTGATATTTTTGGTCTCAATTCCACTTGGTTCAATGAGATCTACCATTACGTTCACAGTCAAATCATTCCACCAAATTCTCCAACTTCCAACCTCACTCCTTCATTCGTCATTCTTCCCAATACGTCCTCCTCTGTGACACACTTTACTGAAGGTCACTAGATGGTGTCATGCTTAAATGTCTTAACCTGAGAGAAGCCCAAATTGCCTTGTATGAGATACACAAAGGCATATGTGGTGCTCACTCTAGTGGTACTTCCTTAGTCAAGAAGTTGCTTTGCACAGGATATTACTAGCCTACTATGGAACAGGATACACATGATTTTTTCAAGAAATGTGTACCATGTCAGCAACATAACAACTTAATTTTATGGCTCAAATGACTAAATACGACCATATGACCATCAAATTTATGCTAAATTATGTTTCTATTAGAAATATATTATGATACTAGCAAATAAGTTTCACCTAACATCAGTGATGCTCTACTTTGTCCCTTTTTTATATTGAAACTATAACATAGACTAGAATAGAAAATAATATTTGTAATGTCCATGAGGCCAAAGATAGCCTTTGGGACAACAAATCCTATTATTTTTTCTTTTTAAATTGTTGAACTTCTATTATTCAATTTGATAATGAACTCCTCGTTGAACATATCCTATAATGAAGCTGCTACTAAATTACTTGTGTACTTGACCCAGGGGTCATTTTTCCAAAATAGAGTGTTTTTTTTGTTTCCACTACCCTAGCTATGCAAAAGACACAAAGTCTCTCTTCCCATACCTCTTTTGGCCTTTTCCATCTACTATTTCACACTGAAGACTATGTGAGTTAGTCTTGAATTGAGCTATAAGAATCTTTGCTTTCCAATCGATTTTGGCTCCTAAATAGGCTTTTTGTTGATGATCAAAAGTGGAGTTAAATTCCTCAAGGTAATATTTATTTTTAATCCCTAATGCCTTTTCCCACATAGACTTGTGGAACTTATCTATAACAAATGCCTTTATTTCTTTACTATTATTAGGATGTGTTCAAGTGAATGTGCCATTTGCTCACCCACTCTATTTTGCTTCATCCATGACTTCTTTATATTGTTTAGGACATCTTTAAAGATAGCCTAGGGCCATCTATTTGCCTCCATCTATTCAAGTTTTTCCAAATATCTTAAGAGACGCTTCATAGCAATGGTTTCAATAGGAAATTTACCTATTTCATCTAGAAGAATCTCACATGGACTTGCACTTCCTTTAGGTCTCTTCATACCTATAATCTTTACTTGTAATCTTATTGTATCCTTCATATGATAGGGCACTTATTGAGATGATGTGATCATTTGCAAACATTGATCAAGGAATTCATAATTTTGTCATGTTGAGTGGATTACACAAAATACCACTTGGCATGTAATCACTTCAAACTTTTTCCTTTTGTTGTAGATGAACATTTTCCTCAATTGTACCTCAGATGATAGTCAATTGAAATGGATTGAAGTCCTTGATTGGAAAATTGGCACGGTTTTGTTAAAAGTAGTAAAAATAAAGGTGAGCATATAGGTAGGTTAGAAGAAGTAATAAGTCTAAGAGAATACATGGGATATAAAATTTGCTAATTATGGATTTTGATAACTCAAGGTGGGTGCTACTAACTACCCCTTAAAATGGCATGGGTCATACCCCAACTTTACATATCAATGTTATGCAGACATGAAGGATAGTCCATATGTGGCACTACAAAAGCAAGAAGAGGACCAATCGTGTAATGTCTCATTTTTAAAATAAAGAAAATCAGTGATATTGCCAAATAGAAGCATAGATCAAATGTTTACAGTGAGGCCACTAGCCATAAAGATTTACCACACTATTTTAAAATGGAAGATACGTTAAAGGGTAAGTGCAAAAAAATGGGGGGCCAAAAAGTAGCCAAATGGTTTTAAAAAAATAATAATACATAACGCGAGTGCATTATAATGCGCTCGTGTTATGGGTTGGTAATGACGAGCCTAAGGCTCGTCAAAACCAAACCATAACGCAAGCATGTTATTAACTACTATAAATTTAAAAAAAAGACTTGTCATTTCATTTCATTTCTATTTTTCTCCTCTATCCCTGCGGCTTGTAAATCCTAAGAAGTGCACTCGCATTTTGGAAAAGACAATTCAACACCAAAATCTTGCTGATTCGTCGCCAAAATGCCGCCACGACATCAAGCACGCCAAAGGAGTGAGTTTTATTTGTTTTTTGTTTGAATTTGCTTCTAAATAGGTAGGTTTGAGTTTTTTTTTTATGTATATTTTGTTAGTTGTCAAGAAATGTTAATGCACCTCCTCCTCCTCCTCAAAATCCACAAAATCCTGCAGAACAACAACCTCCTCCATCCATTCCTCGACATGCCCCTGGAACACAAGAAAATATAATGGGGCAAATTGAAAACAACAAAAAATAAATTGAAGATATTATTGCAAGGTTGAAAGATCCTTCCACTTCAACCTTGCATAGTTCCACGCTTGCTGAATCTCTTGAATCTATGTTATCAAATGTAGATTCAATTAGCAAGAAAATAACTAGTTGGACGGATAAAAGGAGAGAGTTTAGAGATTATTATGCAGACAAGCTGTCATACCAAGATGTGAAAAAATTACAAATCACAAAATTAGACTTGTTTTCAATTTTCACAAACCCACAAACAAATCAACCTCCACTCATTACATGCAAGAGGTTCCCTATCCATTGGTGCAACAACCAAGCGATAAGGGACAATTTTGGGCATAGGTGGTGGATGGTTTTTGACCATCCTCCATGCAATAATAATGAGGTCCCACAATACTTTTTGAGGAAACTCTACTACTAGTTTGTCCTCAATAAAGTGCTAAACAATTTTGATATGCGAGACTTCTAGGGTAGAGGTGGGGGGTCAGCACAAGATAGACCAAGGGCACGTCTTGACCCATAGCGGGTAGTGAGACGAGTAATCAGTAGACCAGCCCATGAGCATGTTTCTATCCCTTCCATTGTGAAGGAGAGTGTTGAGGTCAATACACTTCAGTCCATTAGTGCCTTGACCCAGAGCATCATAGAGCATGCTGGTCCTACAGCACAGAGTGGGTTGGGAGATAGTGTGAGGAGTAGGGTCCCACCCCATGCTTGTCAGGCTTGTGGGTCAGCCTATGGTTATGACCCCATGGATAGTCAGGACATAGGTGCATAGGCTACATCTGCAGCTAAGCAGATGGTGATGACAGATACCCTCCTGAGTGAGACTTCCGGTCTTGATACTCAGGTAAATATTAGCAAGTTTATTGAATTTAATTTATTAAATTTCATTTTTGAAATGCAAGATTAACTAATTTAAATTGATGATTTTAATGAAATTTCAAGGTCATAGCGTCGATGCAGTTTTCAATAGTTCTCCACCTGCATTTTACACTAGATCATCTACTGTCGGGGTATGTAACTAGTAAAAAATTATAAATATTACATGTGAATAGCATCATTATATGAATGGTATTCTAATATCTAATTTTGGATGTTGAATAGGTTAATACTATAGATTTCATGGCAACACCTGCCAGCGGTGGTGGACTTCAAAGCTTTACAGAGGTAATAAAATAAATAGTTTAATGAATGAACTGTACTTACTAGATTTTTGTATGTGACTTGTGTGCTTTATTATCTGTACTTCCATGTTTAGATGAACGTGTGTGTATGTTAGGAGCCATGATTTGCATCACTATTATAGTTTTTGTAATTGAATAATGTTGTTTTATTTCCAGATGATGCAGGCTGCGGAGACACCTCCCCATGTTCATAGGGCAATGGAGTAGGGTGTGGCCTCTGCGATTCATAGCTCCATGGCATTGACATGGGTATGAGGCAGATTAGTAAATTTCAATTTACATTCATTGTTATAGTTGTCTATTTTTGAAAAATCAAAAGATTATTAATTTGAAGTTTAATTTCTATCTGGATGGTTTCTATAGGACATGACATCACCACGGCCTATTCCTGCTACTGAGGCAAGTGAGGAGACAGATTATATGGTAGAGATAAGTGATTATTTTGTTAAATGTTTCATTTTTTATAACATGTAATTTATATATATTAATGTCTATAATTTTATTGTAACAGCTAAAGATGCATGAAGAACTAAATAGGAGGAGTAGCCCTCGGGTTCGTAGTAGACCACCCACATGTACATCTCCATCCCCTAGAAGATCAAAGGTTGCCCGTGATCTATTCTCTTCACCAGCCAGAGGGGAATGACTTTTTATTGTGTTCCTTCGTTGTATGTCTATATGGCATTTGTGGACATATATTTTGTATTGTATATAGTTGACATTGTATGCCTATATGGCATTCTTGTAAGCCTATATGGCTATTTTGTATATATGTTATACTTATATCGACAGATATTGATGTATGCCTATATGGATATTTGGTTAATACAAATCTTTTTTATTGATGGCATCCATACTTGCATTATAAATCCACATTTGAATGGATATTTGTAGATGGCTACTTCAAATATTTAAAGTCCAATTGTATTACATAGGATGTTTGTTGATCCAATAAGCTAGCTATTGTTATTCAAGTATCACCTAAACCTCATTTTGGAACTAAAAGATAAAAGTTGTATTTAAAAAAAAAATGAATCATCATGTTGAACAGAAAATATTAATATTCTTTATGAGTAGCATACAATTTCAACTATATGCAATACAAAAAAATGAATCATCATGTTATTATTTATGTTTGAGATCTTGAAAATGACTAAGACTGGTAGCCTAATATCTTGAAACACTAGGATGAATATCCAAGTCATTAGGATGATTGCGCCTTGCGAAAAAGTCATTAAGATGAGCGCCTAAAGGAGACTTTCTTAAACATTCAAACATTAAGCAACAAGCATGAAGGGTTAGGGCACAATTTGCAACTCATAAAGCCTCAAAAGGGCACCCAACTTGGAGAGAGCATTCATTTAAGACAAGGTGCCCATTGACACATGTTCCACCATAAAAGTGTGCCTAAGGTGGAAGGAGAATAAGCCTCTAGTAAGTGAAGCGCACCTATTGTCTAAACTATTGATTTTTGGTAAGTAGGTCAGATCCCTTCTAGAGACTGACCTAGTCATAAAATGCTAAATGGCCTATCGGCCTTAGCATTTTGAGAACTCAGTTGTATTATTTGATTAAGGCAGGCATAGTAAAAAGGGCTCCGCCATTGGTTGAACATTCCAACAGGTTCATCGGTTCAATGGTTCAACAAGTTCATCAAGCTCCACCAGTTCAAAGGGCTCAGCCATTGGTTGAACCATTTGATAGGTTCATCAGTTTAATGGTTTGGCAAGTTTAAAGGTTTGACAGTGCAAAGGGTTCCATCATTGGTTGACTGGTTCAACGGTTCGACGGGTTCAAAGGTTTGACAATACAAGGGTTCTGCCAATAGTTGAACTAGTTCAACGGTTCAACTGGTGAACTGGTTCACTGGTTCAACAGTTCAACTGATCCACTGGTTCAAAGGGTTCAATGATTAAAGAAGTTCAATGGTTTGATAATTGACTTGATATGTGATTATCAACGAACCTGTTACTTGATCTGTTTTAGCTTGAGTAAGCTTAACCCTAGATCTACTAAAGATTCAGATAAGTTGTATTTTGATATCTATGTTTTTATGCCCGAGCTGGATGAAGTTGTAATCTGTTTCCGCTCTTAATATAAATTAGATCTAAGTTTTCTTGCTGGGTTTTTCACCTCCAAGAGAGAGGTTTTCCTAGGGTATATGCGTGTTATGTGAGCATTCATGTTTTATTGTTTCTTAATGTGAATCTGAATATTAAAATTAACATAAGCCACTTCATTATGACACCATAGCATGAGGAGGAGTATATAAGTCAATAGGAAATGGTGCCTATAATGCAAATGAAGGACTAAGTGGCATTTTCAATAAGCATCAATTCACCTTGAACTTTCAATAAATACATCAAATTGAGCCCCATAAGCCTAGGTGCCCTTTGCCTTCAAAAGAACCTTGTATTGGCACCTTGGAGGAAATCAACTACCAAGGAAACACCACTTCAAGAGGTAGCTGCTCCAAGAGGTCACAACAAGATATGTTTCAAGTCTTCTTCATCAACGACATCACCAGTTGTATCATGTTCGAAGACTTCCATCTATCACTTCAAGTTCCATTCATCTTCAAGTATCAACTAGATTCTTCATCAATCATCACTTCAAGATCAGCATGTAGCCGCTCCAAAGGAACTTCTCATCATCATCAATCATTCCAAAGACATCCATTCAATTTCAAGTCCCTCTGATACATTCAAGCCTCCTTGATAAGTCATCTACTTCACATATAAGGGAAAGTGTTATCATCAATATCTACACTTCAAAGGACCTTTCAAGTTGGAACACTTCTTCATCGAACATTCGAAGACATCCATCCAAGCTTCAAGTTCTTTCACAATCTTCAAGTCCAGGAGAAATTGCATCTAGTGAACTCATTAATTGGCGCCTAGGAGGAAAAGACCTTAAACTTACATTATTGAGTTAGCACTTTAGAAATTGAGCCATTCCTAGTCAATTAGAGTCATAAAATATCAAATACAAAGTCAAATTTGACTTAGGCACCCCTTCATGTAATTTCCCACCATCATGAGCACCTAGATCTAGGAAGATCATCCAATTGCGCCTAGGAATAAGATTAAAGTTCAAGACCTCAAATTTGAGTGCCTAGAAGTGTGATGGATTGAAGAAGCTACATTGGCACCTAAGGGTAAGTTGTATCTAATGACATCACCTAATTAAGCACCTAGGAGGTATAAATCTTAACATTGACATGAGGACAGCGCTTAGTGTTGGTTACCAAATCTGCAGAGAGTTTGCCAACTCCAATGCACAGGCAGATTCGACCAACAGATTACGGGAGGTTGCATGAGTTGCCTTCCCTTCACTTCTAGTTCTTCCGCACCAAGGGGGGTATCCCTATAACTAAAGATATAACCTTGACTAGACCAATAACACAATGATTTAGTTTTACAATAACAGGCATAATACTCTCATGTGTGGACCAAGATCTACATGATAGATCACAAGGTTGGCAACACTCTTGGACATATATGTCCGGTTGGGTATGAGAGTATGCAGGGAGTTCCTAATCCTATTCCTACAACTAACAGGTGGAAGTGTTGAAATGGGTGGACATAATGTCCTGGATGCAAGACAAGGGGTTTTGGCTCATAACTACTAACCCACAAATAGACTGGTACCTATCCATTGGGCAAGGAGTCAACTAGACGTATACAACAGATGGTTTGCAACTTACACTCAAGTTTCAGGGGGTTTGAACTTGATTCTTGCTTTACAAACATCACCCAAAAATGGGTATCTAACTGCCTCTACTTACAGATATCCCTGCTGACATGCAACCTTCTCCATGCTTGACCAAAAATAATTTAATCCACTCCTTGAATGGAAGTTAGAGATCAAACATGCAGTATAGATATCTATACCCTAGAATCTATAAAACCCTTAGCAACCAGATTCAAAAGAAGGAGAATAACATGCAGCAAATGGAGACAAGCAGATAGACACATGCAATAAGTATTTCTCATATAAATCAACACTGAAACTGAACATATGTGCAAAATACATGCATGCTGCAACTCATAAACTCCAAAATGAGATAAAACAGCCAAGATCATGCCCTGTTCTTCATTATTTACACAAAAAATTGCCCAGGCCTTCAACAACCTCAAAAGAATCACACAGTCTGCCTTTATAGCAAAACTGTGTACTCAGCAAATTAATTACATGGCTCACCAAAAATTCACCAAATACATTACACTAAAAAATGGCACTCAAAACAGTAAATGCTGCAAAGGGACAAGGAGGAGGGAACAGGTGAGATCAGGATCTGGGCCGCCGCCTGAAGATTTTCATCATAAAAATGGTGGTTGAGCCATCAACTCGACCCATGCTTCTCTGCATGATATGCCATTACTGTTTCATCTACCCGCAGGCCCCCAGAGTGCAGCCACAGCAAGTCTCCTTGGAGTTTCCCACCAAAAATAGTTGCAAATGTGGAAAAAACCCACTGCTGCAGGCTCAAAATATGGCCGTCGATCCAAAACCCTGTCGCGGAGATCCAACGGCCCCAAAAAACATTAAAAAGTCACCGGCCAATGGTACTGTACCATAGAGGCACCTGAAGTTTCTAACACTGACCCTTTGCTCCCTTCACAACTTGTTTCTCAAAAGGGACATGCGGCAGCCACTGTAGCATCAGCCATCGGGATAGGTGGTGGCTTCCACGCCTTCCTTGAAACACATAGAGACCCTTGGAGACTTCACGCGGAGGCAGACACATGGCAGGCTCTGCACTCCCTTTGAAACACACAAAGAAACTCAAAGAAACTTTATAGAAACTTCACGGACTGTGACACTTGGCGCTTTCCGCGCATCTGGAAACTTTATAAAGGGGCTCCTGAAACTTCAAGCAGAGGTTACCACTTGGCAACATCCATAGTAGCAACTGTTAACCAGGACCCACCTTCTCTTTGCCACACTTAGAAACAATGAAAGGGTCCCACAACCCCCCACTCACCATCATAAAAGGAAAATAGGGGCAGGTCTGCAGAAGCTGACACTTGTCAAGCTCCACGGCACCTCTTGAAACACTTAAAAACTTTTAGAAACAACGCAGAGTTTAACACGTGGCGGCCTCCGTAGTAGCTACAAAAGACACGTGGCACGCACCGCGGGAAGCAAAGGCACAGATTTAAACCAGGGCTTAAACTTGGCGGTCCCGCAGCACCTGCACATTTTTGACCCTCACTGCCACACTTAGAAACATTTTAGAAACTGAAACTGTGGCCCGATATGCATCCATAAATGCATCTAACTCATTTTTTGCATTTTTAAGGGTCCGATGGAGATTTCTAACCTACCACAACATTTTTTGACTTGCACCTTAACTGAATTCTGGCATTTTTAACAAATGTAAAGGCCAAAATGTGTCAGGTTTTTTTGATTTTTGGGAGGAGACCTGACTCAAAACCCCATACATAAATTATTACTAACAGTGGCTCTGATTGGGGATGTGCAGGCACAAGACTGCAGTGAGAACCTCAGATATCTGGGATGCAGACCAGTCCCCTATCCATTTGGCATAGATTCAAACATTGCACTAGCCTGCATCAAAAGCACACTATTTTCAAATATTATTTTGGCAGCCCCGGGCAGCCAAAAAGGAAGAACCATAACTTTATCCTGTCAAATGCCTGATTCCACACTGAAAGATCCCAATCCCAACTGAAAAGATTTGCATAATCTACCCATAATGTCATCTGCTCAATTAGATATTCCACCACTTTTGAAAGCTTGCCACTTGTACTATTGCCTCTGTCACTCTACATTTCAAAATTAGACATATAACCATACACATAATATTCTTCAACATTAGGCAACACATGTATGTTATATCCCTCAGACAGTACATCATATTGCTCTTGGCATCCTTCATCATTTATCTGGCTGTTGCACACCATTAGGCACTCATCCAGCTGATCTAAAAACTCAAAATACTCAGAAAAAATGAGACCCCTAATATCTACTGATATTGAAAATAAATCTTGATCCACACTCCCAATGTTGCACATGTCTGAATCAGGTGATGATGAACATTCATTATTCAGAGTTTGTAAATCAGCATCATCATCCTCAAACAAAGGGTTAACCCTACACCAATGAAGGTCATGACTCACAACAATAAATGCATCTAAAGGCTCATCATAAAGGGGGTCCATAGTCATTGCAAAGGTCTCTGCTTCTTCTTCATGACAGTCTAATTCTTCTTCATTATTATCAGATCCAGAGTCATAAGAAGAACAAACCTGATCCATGAACTAGTCATGGATATCATCTTTATCATCTTTAACATCTAATTGCCCCACATACAAAATTTCTGCTACTTCAATGCACTCTGAAGTTGAACATTCTGCATCATTTTCTAGCCCTCCAATGCTTCCTGATGAAACTGATATTGATTCTTGATCCATATGATCACAACTTTACACAACTGGATCATTTAAACATGAAGGCTCTTTATTTAGGACTGGTATGTAAATATTACTTGAAAAACCTTGTTTTCAACTTCAATTGCTGGGCAAAAAAGGACATCCTCCTCTATAATAGAAACATCATCAATTTAGGATGATGCAAAAACTGGGACAACCGGGGTGTGAGCACTTTGACATTCATTGCCAACTCTTGAATTAAATCTTTCATCAACAATGGGGGCTGCAGGACAACAAATTTTTTTAGAAAAATAACCCTTTTGAATTCCATATCTCCAATTATTTTCAATATCAATTGCAAACTGTCGAGCCTGATACAATGTGGTGGGCTCCTTATCTCTTAATCTATAACTTATTTTCTTATCAAAGGCTCCCAAATAGACAACTAAGCACAATGCATCATTAGGTCTCATGCATTCTGGCATTTTATTCAATGCCCTCATAAATTTGAGGTTAAAAGCTGGGATCAACTCATCTTCTTCAATATGGATGTACATAAAGTCACTAATGACTGCATATTCAGAAATTCTTTCACCATATTGCTCTAGAAATGCAGATTTAAAACCATGCCAAGAGTTGACAGAGTAAGCTGGAAGATAGGAGAACCAATCCCTTGCATCCTCATTTAAAGATTGAACAAATAATCTCATAACTACATCTGCATGGTCAATCTCAAAATCATCTATAACATTTATGAACTGTTGCAAGTGTCTCTCAGCTGATTCATCCTTTGCACCACTGAATTTGGGCAAATATCTTCTGATTTTAGGTGGAAGAACATTTGGATAACCACAAATGCCACTGAAATCTATGGGCTTATATCTATCTATGTTGAAGCCTCTTTTATTACATGGTTGGGACTAACTATTATACATTTTTGCACTTGACACCTCACAAGGGTGCATGGGCTGACAATACATCTTTTTATGCTTTTGCAACCCTCTTCTCTACTCAGATTTTCAATAAACAATGACTTTAGGCCCTTAAAATACAAACTGCTATTTCAACCTACCTAAAATCCTCTATATGAGTCTTTTGAACAACATTGCATGCCCTTTTGAAATACAAAGTAGGTTCTAACAAAAGCATGCAAGCTCTGCTTTCACCAATGTTTCCCTTTTAACCAGTGCTATTTCACCAAATAGGGAACTTTTCAAAAACTTGTACAAATACCTGGATATGTTGCAGCTGCTGATAGGTTCATTCAACAGAGTCGCCACCTCCTTGGCAGAGGAATGAGCTTCAAATAGGCTGAAGCTAAAAATTGATTTCTTTCTTTCTGGGTCATCCACCAGCAGAGCCACAGATAAAACTTTTTCTTTTGCTGCAACAAAGCACCTCCAGGTCTGATTTTTCCATCCTTTTAACTCAAACTTCATGGATATGACATTTGTTTTCCCCAGTAGAGTCACCAAAATCTGTTGGTGACTCAGATGGGCCATAAAGATATCACCTGGGATGACAAAAATAATAACTTTTAAATCACATCCCCAGCAGAGTCGCCAAAATTTGTTGGTTACCAAATCTGCAGATGGTTTGCCAACTCCAATGCACAGGTGGATTCGGCCAACAGATTATGAGAGGTTGCGTGAGCTGCCTCCCCTTCACTTCTGGTTTTGCCGCACCAAGGGGGTATCCCTATAACTAAAGATATAACCTTGACTAGACCAATAACACAATGATTTAGCTTTACAATAACAGGCAGAATACTCTCATGTGTGGACCAAGATCTACATGATAGATCACAAGGTTGGAAACACTCTTGGACATATATGTCTGGTTGGGTATGAGAGTATGCAGGGAGTTCCTAATCATATTCCTACAACTAATAGGTGGAAGTGTTGAAATGGGTGGACATAATGTCCTGGATGCAAGACAAGGGGTTTTGGCTCATAACTACTGACCCAAAAATAGACTGGTGCCTATCCATTGGGCAAGGAGTCAACTAGACGTATACAATAGATGGTTTGCAACTTTCACTCAAGTTTCAGGGGGTTTGAACTTGATGCTTGCCTTACAAACATCACCCAAAAATGGGTATCTAAGTGCCTCTACTTACAGATATCCCTGCTGACATGCAACCTTCTCCATGCTTGACCAAAAATAATTTAATCCACTCCTTGAATGGAAGTTAGAGATCAAACATGTAGTATAGATATCTATACCCTAGAATCTATGAAACCCTTAGCAACCAGATTCAAAAGAAGAAGAATAACATGCAACAAATGGAGACAAGCAGATAGACACATGCAATAAGCATTTCTCATATAAATCAACACTGAAACTGAACATATGTGCAAAATACATGCATGCTGCAACTCATAAATTCTAAAATGGGATAAAACAGCCAAGATCATGCCCTGTTCTTCATTATTTACACAAAAAATTGCCCAGGCCTTCAACAACCTCAAAAGAATGACACAGTCTACCTTTATAGCAAAACTGTGTACTCAGCAAATTAATTACATGGCTCACCAAAAATTCACCAAATACATTGCACTGAAAAATGGTGCTCAAAATAGTAAATGCTGCAAAGGGACAAGGAGGAGGGAACAGGTGAGATCAGGATCTGGGCCGCCACCTGAAGGTTTTCATCATAAAAATGGTGGTTGAGCCATCAACTCGACCCATGCTTCTCTGCACGATATGCCATTACTGTTTCATCTACCCACAGGCCTCAGAGTGCAGCCACAACAAGTTTCCTTGGAGTTTCCCACCAAAAAATAGTTGCAAACGCAGGAAAAACCCACTGCTGTAGGGTCAAAATATGGTCGTCGATCTAAAACCCTGTTGCGGAGATTCAACGGCCCTAAAAAGCATTGAAAAGTCACCAGCTAATGGTACTATGCCACGGAGGCACTTGAAGTTTCTAACGCTGATCCTTCGCTCCCTTCACTACTTGTTTCTCAAGAGGGACACGCGGTAGCCACCGCAGCATTAGGCATCGGGACAGGTGGCGGCTTCCACACCTTCCTTGAAACACATAGAGACCCTTGGAGACTTCACGCGGAGGCAGACACATGGCAGGCTCTGTACTCCCTTTGAAACACACAAAGAAACTTTATAGAAACTTTGCGGACTGTGACACTTGGCGCTTTCCGCGCATCTGGAAACTTTATAAAGGGGCTCCTGAAACTTTAAGCAGAGGTTGCCACTTGGCAACATCCAAAGTAGCAACTGTTAACAGGACCCACCTTCTCTTCGCCACACTTAGAAACAATGAAAGGGTCCCACAACCCCCCACTCGCCATCGTAAAAGGAAAATAGGGGCAAGTCTGCAGAAGCTGACACCTGTCAAGCTCCGTGGCACCTTTTGAAACACTTAGAAACTTTTAGAAACAACGCAGAGTCTGACACGTGTCGGCCTCCGCAGTAGCTACAAAAGACACGTGGCACACTCCGCCCCTACTTGGAAACTTTTTAGGAACATCGACGGAGAGTGACATGTGGCACCTTCCGCGGGGCTTTGAGTTACTTTACTGGGACCCACCCCCACGTCAACACTTAGCACCAAAAAGGAAATGAAACATTACACGGGGGCCAACACTTGTCACACTCTGCAGCCACTGCTAGGGACACATTGCGCCATTTGCCCCTACATAGAAGCTTAAAGAAACATCAGCGGAGGTTGACACTTGTCGGGCATCGCGCTCTTCAAAAACTTTAAGGCCCCGCTCTGAAACTTATGCGGAAGCTGACACATGTCATCATCCGCGCCACTTTTGAGAAACACTTAGGGTCTTTCAGAAACACTGGCAGATGCCGCCACCTGGAGCATTCCACAGCACTCTCAGAAACTTAAAGGAAACTCTATTAGAACTTTAGCGGAACTCTGTCAGAAGCTAACACGTGGTGGCTTCCACGGCTAAGTTGAAACTTTCAGGGGCTACACTCCGCCATTGACATGTGGCACGCACCGCAGGAAGCAAAGGTGCAGATTTAAACCAGGGCTTAAACTTGGCGATCCCACAGCACCTGCACATTTTTGACCCTCACTGCCACACTTAGAAACATTTTAGAAACTGAAACTGTGGCCCGATATGCATCCAAAAATGCATCTAACTCATTTTTTGCATTTTTAAGGGGCCGATGGAGATTTCTAACTTACCACAACATTTTTTGACTTGCACCTTAATTAAATTCTGGCATTTTTAACAACTGCAAAGGCCAAAATGTGTTAGGATTTTTTAATTTTTGGGAGGAGACCTGACTCAAAACCCCATACATAAATTATTACTAACACTTAGTAAAGGAGAGTTTCTCAAACATTTAAACATGTGAATGAATTCATAGAAATGCACTAAGTCATCTAGGCACCATTTTCCTCTTGTGTACCCTTACATTTGCACCTAAGAAGAAGTTGCTTTAGTTCATTAGAGTGTTTGAGTATTGAGGATTTCTTAGCAATGCTTTGCAACTTTACACTACCTCCTTCTGACAATTTTTGGGGCAGCAGAAAATCTTTCACCATGGGCAAACACCTCAGAAATAGAAAAAATTGAGAGAGTTATTGTGGAGGCACTCTACATGATCGCGTTGCCTCAAACAGAATGTTTCTAAGTGACACGATTTTCGAGTAACATCTCATCAAAGATTGCTTCATTTTTGCACTTTGAATTTTTCAGGGATATCATCGGTACAATGTAGCTCAGACTGTTTCAACATGTTTGGGTGAAAAACAGGACCATGCCTAGCATAAATGTACCCATCCAGATGCGTTGGAAAAGTTAGTTTGGTTGCATCAGGAGCAGGATGAAAGTTACACCCCTTTGCAACTTTACACTACCTCCTTCTGACGATTTTTGGGGCAGTAGAAAACCTCTCACCACGAGCAAATGCCTTAGAGATATAAAAAATCGAGAGAGGTTATTGTAGAGGCACTCTACATGATTACGTTGCCTTAGATGGAATGTTTCTAAGTGACACAATTTTTAAGTAACATCTCATCAAAGATTTCTGCCTTTTTGCACTTTAGACTCTTCAGGGATATCGTTAGTACAATGTAGCTCAAACTATTTCGACATGTTTGGGTAAAAAAAGGACCATGCCTAGCATAAATGTACCCATCTAGATGCATTGGAATAGTCAGTTTGGTCACATCAGGAGCAGGACGAAAGTTACACTCCTTTGCAACTTTACACTGCCTCCTTCTGACAATTTTTGGGGCAACAGAAAACCTTTGACCACAGGTAAATGGCTCAGAGATATAAAAAACTGAGAGAGTTTATTGTATAGGCACTCTACATGATCACATTTCCTCAGACGGAATGTTTCTAAGTGACACAATTTTCAAGTAAGATCTCATCAAAGATTGCTGCCTTTTTGCACTTTGGACTCTTCAGGGATATCATCGGTACAATGTAGCTCAGACTATTTCGACATGTTTGGGTTAAAAAAGGACCATGCCTAGTGTAAATGTACCCATCCTGACACATTGGAATAGTCAGTTTGGTCACATCAGGAGCAAGAAAAAAGTTATACCCCTTTGCAACTTTACACTACCTCCTTCTGACGATTTTTGGGGCAGCAGAAAACCTTTGACCACAGGCAAATGTCTCAGAGATATAAAAACTGAGAGAGGTTATTGTAGAGGCACTCTACATGATTGTGTTGCCTCAAACGAAATGTTTCTAAGTGACACAGTTTTTTAGTAACATCTCGTCAAAGATTGCTACTTTTTTGCACTTTGGACTCTTCAGGGATATTGTCAGTAAAATGTAGCTTGGACTATTTCGACATGTTTGGGTGAAAAAAAGGACCATGCCTAGTGTAAATGTACCCATCCGAACGCGTTGGAATAGTCAGTTTGGTCACATCAGGAGTAGGATGAAAGTTACACCCCTTTGCAACTTTACACTGCCTCCTTCTAATTTTTGGGGCAGCAGAAAACCTTTCACCACGGGCAAATGTCTCAGAGATATAAAACACTGAGAGAGGTTATTGTAGAGGCACTCTACAAGATCGCATTTCCTCACATGAAATGTTCCTAAGTGACACAATTTTCGAGTAACATCTCATCAAAGATTGATGCATCTTTGCACTTTGGACTCTTCAGAGATGTCGTCGGCACAATGTAGCTCAGAATGTTTCAACATGTTTGGGTGAAAAATAGAACCATACCTGGCCTAAATGTACCCATCTGAATGCATTGGAAGTGTCAGTTTGGTCGCATCAGGAACAGGACACCAAAAATGCAAAAGTTGCTTTGTACAACTTGACAACATTGACACTTTTTTGCAACATGACTCAAAGACTGAAACTAACCCCAAATGACTCAAAGTGACTTAAAATCACCTTGATTTTGCCACCCAATGTACATCACATGTCGTGTTGTATTACTATCTTTTGTGCGTGAGGTGTTACCCGCACTCTCATACGCACTCATTAGATTCTTGACAATAGATTTTTCACTTGAAGCCTCTGATGTTCTCAACCCAAGAATCTTCATGATGGAAGTATACTTTATACTTCACATCATTTCAATGAATAGTTGACATCTTGCAGTCTCATTTAACTTTTCAAAGAACATTCTCCAAATCTTATGAGTATATCTTCTACAAGTGTATTTTGGAATCTTACCTTCCATTGGCTGCAAAATATTCTCATCAATATCAATCAAATACTTTGGCTTTCTATGCAAAATTCTAGGTGGTGTTAAGTTAGGTAAATTCATCTCAATATTAGGAATTTCATCAATATTTAAATGAGATGGGCTAGATGGCATACCTTTGATCGAAGATGGAATAGATGACATACCTTGAGGTTGAGGTGGGAATGATGGTGTACCTCCTTCATCACATGTGAGTGATGATGTACTCTTAACTTGAGATGTCGTAGATGGTGTCCCTACATGTTGTCTTGCGGTAGAGCACGTGTCTCCAACTATGGTATTCAAATCTCTCGTACCACGAAGTTTTTGTATTCATTCTCTTTGTGCCGCCAATACCATATCTCTTTGTGATGGTTGTGATTCCTCTTCAATTGGTATGTCTTCATTTATCGTGTCTAATTTCCTCTTCTCATGAAGTTCCCTCATAGCCACTGCTTTCTTTGCATTCTTATCTTCTATCTCTTCCTGTGTTGGTTTAATTCTTGATCGTTTCCTCAGCATGATGGAGAATTTATCTCTAGCATGATAAAGAGACCAATATTACTTCCTAAGAAATGAATACAAGATAATAGTGGGATTGTATTTTTATTATGTTGTAAGGATTTATTCTTGTCTAGTTTGACATCATGGTATGTTAAGGTCTATTTATTACACATAATTATTAAAGAGCCCAAGTGTAGAAAATATACATGGCATCATGTGAGATTGTAGGCTACTTTCTTGATTGGGAATGTGTCTATTTTAAACATGTATGATAAAGCATGATAAAGTAATTCAATCTGAAATAAAGAAAATGTAAAGAACATGTATGTAAAGACTTGACATACCTAAAAAATGAAGATTCGAATGGAGAGAGTACCCAATTATGTAGTGTTTTTTTCTTCTTGCATCAAACTCCTCAACAATTTGAGTTTTTCACCACTTGCTTCCTTTTCAATGTTAAATTGAATAACACTCAAATATAATTACTAACAACAATACTATTAACCAATCTATAATGTTAAATTCCTAAAATTGAATCACAATTAACATTGCAACACTACAAAAATTGAAACTTGAAGAGATATATATCAAACTTGGTGTGAAAACTATGTTATTTCCTCCTTCTCAAGTTGGCAAAGTAGAAAAGGTAGTGGAAAGATCATGCAAAGGTGGTACAATGTGTCAAATGTGCATGTGAACTTCCCAACAGCATGAAAGCACTTCTTTTTTTTCAGAGCACGCATAGAATCAGTATAAAAATAGAGCATGTGGGCCTGGATCATGGGGGTCAACACTTTTTTACCGTTTCTATAGCAAGACAAAATGTGCTCGCGTTTTGTCCTACTATAGATTGATCACATCCTATGCATTATCTTCCTTAACACAAGCAGGGATGACCACATCCTATGCTTCATCAACTGACACTTTCAAGCCTTACAATTCCTCTTAAATACATTCTGGGAGAATTAGGAGATTTTCCTTTGGAGATCATATAATCTTTAAATGCTTTCCATCTTGGTAGGTCCTCTGCATTAGAGAAAAACCACTGATGGTGTCTAAGAAATAAGAAATTTTTCATCTCTTTGGTGGTCCATTTCTCTTTCCAAACCTTCCCCTTCAGACTTGAATGACCACAAGGTTTTTGAGGGAGAACCTTTCTTGTTTCCTGCAAGAGCTTGCCAGATGCTCTGCCATATGATAGGCATAACAATGAAGGGTCAAGCCCTCATAATCAAGTTCTTGATAGAAAATGCCCATTGAGGAAGAAAGACAGATCTTCTTTGGAAGCAGAAGTTCTAGTTTGTGACAAATCCTTATCCAAGCATAAATAGCAGGGGTTTTGTCAAGCGATTGACAATCAACTTCCACAAAGTCTCCTAAAGACTTCCTGATTGATTCCAAAACATCCACACCCTAAAACTAGAGAGGCAATCAATATAATCAAACTCATAAATCTACATTTGATGACAGAAACCCTCAACACTATACCTTAAACCCTAACCCCTCAACCCTCAACCCTAATCCGTCATCCCTCAACTCTAATCCCTCGTCCCTAAACCCTAAATGCTATCCCTATTCCTAAACCCTCAACAGACTTGATACTATACCTTAAACCCTAATCCCTTATCCCTAAACCCTCCAACTCTATCCCTAATCCTTATACCATCCACACTCTACTTTAACCCTAATCCCTCGACCCTCAACCCTATCCGTAAACCCTTGACCTTTGAACCTCAACCCTCAACCCTCAATGCCAAACCCTAATCCCTCAACCCTTAACTATGATCCCTTAACCCTCAAACCTATCCCTAAACCCTAAACCCTAAAGCCTTAACCCTCAATCCTCAACGTCAAATCCTAATCCCTCAACCATTCCTCTAATCCCTCAACCCTAAACCCTATCCCTAAACCCTCAACACTATACCTTAAACCCTAATCCCTCAACCCTCAACCCTAATCTGTCATCCCTCAAATCTAATCCCTCATCCCTAAACCCTAAATGCTATCCCTATTCCTAAACCCTCAACAGACTCGATACTATACCTTAAACCCTAATCCCTTATCCCTAAACCCTCCAACCCTATCCCTAATCCTTATACCATCCACACTCTACTTTAACCCTAATCCCTTGACCCTCAACCCTATCCCTAAACCTTTGACCGTCAAACCTAAACCCTCAACCCTCAATGTCAAACCCTAATCCCTCAACCCTTAACTATGATCCCTCCACCCTCAACCCTATCCCTAAAGCCTCAACCCTCAACCCTCAACATCAAATCCTAATCCCTCAACCCTTCACTCTAATCCCTCAACCCTAAACCCTATCCCTAAACCATCAACACTATACCTTAAACCCTAATCCCTCAACCCTCAACCCTAAACCTTATCCCTCAACCCTAATCCATCATCCCTCAACTCTAATCCCTCATCCCTAAACCCTAAATGCGATCCTTATTCCTAAACCCTCAACAGACTTGATACTATACCTTAAACCCTAATCCCTTATTCCTAAACCCTTCAACCCTATCCCTAATCCTTATACCATCCACACTCTACTTTAACCCTAATCCCTTGACCTCAACCCTATCCCTAAACCCTTGACCCTTAAACCTCAACCCTCAAGCCTCAATGTCAAACCCTAATCCCTCAACCCTTAACTATGATCCCTCAACCCTCAACCCTATCCCTAAACCCTAAACCCTAAAGCCTTAACCCTTAACCCTCAATGTCAAATCCTAATCCCTCAACCCTTCACTCTAATCCCTCAACCCTAAACCATATCCCTAAACTCTCAACACTATACCTTAAACCCTAATCCCTCAACCCTCAACCCTAAACCTTATCCCTAAACCCTAATCCCTCAACCCTTAACCCTAATTCATCATCCCTCAACTCTAATCCCTCATCCCTAAACCCTAAATGCTATCCCTATTCGTAAACCCTCAACAAACTTGACACTATACCTTAAACCCTAATCCCTTATCCCTAAACCCTCCAACCTTATCCCTAATCCTTATACCCTCCACACTCTACTTTAACCTTAATCCCTTGACCCTCAACCCTATCCCTAAACCCTTGACCCTTGACCCTCAACCCTCAACCCTCAACGTCAAACCCTAATCCCTCAACCCTTAACTCTGATCCCTCCACCCTCAACCCTATCCCTAAACCCTAAACCCTAAAGCCTCAACCCTTAACCCTCAACGTCAAATCCTAATCCCTCAACCCTTCACTCTAATCCCTCAACCCTAAACCCTTATCCCTAAACCCTCAACACTATACCTTAAACCCTAATCTCTCAACCCTAACCCTAAACCTTATCCCTAAACCTTAATCCCTCAACTCTCAACCCTAATCTATCATCCCTCAACTCTAATCCCTCATCCCTAAACCCTAAATGCTATCCCTATTCCTAGATCCTCAACGGGCTCGATACTATACCTTAAACCCTAATCCCTTATCTCTAAACCCTCCAACCCTATCCCTTATCCCTAATCCCTCGACCCTCAACCCTATCTCGAAACCCTTAACCCTCGAACCTCAATGTACTCAACCCTCAACATCAAACCCTAATCCCTCAACCCTTAACTCTGATCCCTCGACCCTTAACCCTTAAAACTTGAACCCTAAATCCTATCCCTACACGCTTGACACTCGACACTATATCTTAAACCCTAATCCCTTAACCCTCATCCCTAAAGCCTCAACCCTAAATCATTAAACCTTCAACCCTAAACCCTAACCCTAATCCCTTGACCATTAAACCTATTCCTCAACCTCAACCCTCAACCCTCAACTCTCAACATTAAACCCTAATTCATCAACCCTAAACCCTAATCCCTCAAACCTAAACCCTATCCCTAAACCATCAACCCTCAACACTATACCTTAAACCCTAATCCCTATCCCTTAACACATAACCCTTAAAACTTAAACCCTATCCCTACACCCTCAAAACTTGACACTATATCTTAAGCCTTAAACCCTCATCCCTAAAGCCTCAACCCTCAATCCTTAAACCTTCAACCCTAAACTCTATCCCTAATCCCTCTACCCTCGACACTCTAACCATAACCTTGACATTAAATGCTAATCCGTCAACCCTAAACCCTAATCCGTCAACCCTAAACCCTATCCCTAAACCCTCAACCCTCAACACTATACCTTAAACCCTAATCCATCAACCCTAAAACGTAATCCCTCAACCCTCAACCCTAAAAACTCTCAATAAAACCTCAATCATCGACACTATACCTTAAACCCTATGAGAAAAGATTTGTGTATGGTACATCCACAGTGAGTAATTAACAGTTGAAATCAGAAGGATGATCATTATGAGAAAAGATTTGCGTTGGGGTGCATCTATGTTTCTTGTTGTCCACCCCACACTTAGGGAAGGTATATTGTTATGAAACAGGCAAATAATCTCCCATTGTTTACTAGCTCTATTCACAAGAACTACTAAACTATACCTTAAACCCTAATCCCTCAACCCTAAACTTTCAACCCTAAACCCTATCACTAATCCCTCTACCCTCAACACTCTACCTTAAACCTAATCCCTCGACCCTTAACCCTAAACGCTAGCCCTAAAGCCTCAACCCTAAACCCTAATCCCTCAAGGTCTTAAACTCTAATCCCTTATGCCTAAACTCTGAATCCTATCCCTAAATGCTCAACCCTTAACCTTAAACCTTAATCACTCATCCACCCCTCTCCTCCCCTATCTGGCTCACTCCCATCTCTACCCTCCTCTACCCTTGACACTATACATACATACATATAGGCATACATACATACATACATACATATAGGCATACATAGATACATACATACATACATATAGGCATACATAGATACATACATATAGGCATACATAGATACATACATGATGAATAGCCTTGAACATAAAAACATTTAAGGGGAACATAATGCGAGCGCATTATAACATGCTCGCATTATGTCAAACATGACAAACAACAGACTTTTGCAGAAAAGGAAAAATGCAAAGAAAAACATAATGAGAGCGCGTTATAATGCGCTCGCATTATGTCTTGCTTTGGGAATCCCAAGCCTTGGGCTTGGGATTTGCTTTGGATTTCCAACCCAAAGGCTTGGAGTGCCTTTTGAATAGTCACAGACATGTTTTTCCATATTCTTCAAGATTTGACATAATTTCGTTAATGCTAACCCTCAGATTTGCACGTGTTTCAAGGTCAAACAAATTGAACACCTGGGTAATGTTAGGCTTTCTCTTAGCTATTTGACGATGTGATTTTTTTCACATTTTAACAATGTTAAGCCTTTCATCTTTAATTTCTTTTGTTTGTGTGTCTGTTTTTGGGCAAAAACCACTGTTTGGTCTTTTTTTCATTGAAAATTAACTATTCATTGAAATTTCAAAAAATTACATATTTAGAAACTAGACTCCATTCTACAAATATTAAAAAAAAAAATTGATTTTCAATTAATTTTCAAAATTTATAGGGGTAGCACGGCCAAAATTCTATTTTTTAGGATGTGTCCACTTTGAAAATTAGTAAAAAAATCAAATATTCATCAAAAAATTATCAGAAAAATCAGGCATAAACTACATGCTATTAGCTAATTTCTCACTGAAGCGATTTTAAAAATACCAAAAAAAAGTTGACCTTTTGAGGGAGCCACAAAATATGCTATGTTATGTTTTTTTGACAGAAACAACACTAATTTCTATGGCTCCCTCTTTTGAACCCCCTAATCTATGCCATTTAAAAAAAAAAAATAGTAGTTTAGAAACTAGACTCGGAGCACTACGAACATTGTTTTGATTGCATCTCCAAATTTTGAGTGTAGCTATGCTCAATTTCTCATCCAAGGCTAGTATTTCCTGATTTCAGAAAAAAAGTGGCCACTTAAGACCCCTTTTTGGCCCCCCATCTTCTTGCACTTACCCTAAATGTGGTGCCTACCAACATGGCACTGTAGTAATAATTGGAAGAACAACAAACATTTAAAAACATGATGGCTTGTTGTTATGTGCATCCATTCATAATGAGGAACAACATACCACTATGGCGTGATGACTTAATGTATGGCGTATTGTTAGTTTACAGATTTGTCAATTAACTCTATATTCTCATGCCCATATAATAACAAATGAACTAACAGTTTAGTTTGATTGCAATGGTATTTGTAATGACTCTCTACATTGTTTTACAAGGGGCAACTACCTTCAAAAGATTTAAAATGAATGAAAGTTGTGTGTGCTTTTAACTAGAAAGAAGAAAAGGTGGTGCTTTTAACCAAAAAGCAATAAAGGCATTTAATCTCATAGAATGACTAAAGAATAGAGAAACCCAAAGACTTCATATAACAATGTTCACAATCTAATATTTTTTTAGAACATAGTCACCACTGCAATTATTCGTCAAAAGAGAAACACAACAATGAGCTTCACTAAAGATTCTCAATTTTCTCAATATAAAACTATAATTCAAAAAGCTGATAACATCAGCATTTAAGAAGAATGTAATATTCATCCACCATAACACAAAGTTTATGATATCTTAATTTAACTTCTCAAATTTCCTTTTTATATTGAAAATAACTGAAAGAGACAATTACACAAAAAATAACCAATCAACAACACAAATTTTGCCAAAAAATCCCTTATAGCATTGACATGCTTCATATATATAGCCTTGTCTTAAAATAATTGTCTTTAAACAATATAATGGCTTCTTAAAGACAACTTATTAAAACTTAAATAATAATTTCTTTTCAAATGACAAGTTTTTAAAGCACTTAAAGAAATAACATAAAATGATAAACACCATTGCGTGGCAACATCTTGATCAACCTCCCAAGCTGCTTTGCCTCCTTTGTCCTGTTCTCCAACATCCGTTGAGTCCACATGTGACCTAAGCTTTTCTTTATAACTCTTGTACCTAGAAATGATGGGAGTTAGGATTTTTCCACTTGGACTTAGAGTGCTGTGTACTCGAAGTCTCCATTTACTCATAATTCTCTCCGCATCCACCAATCTCTTATTGACATCATCGACTTTGGTTCTGAAAGTTTTGAGATAAATTGCTATATGACCAAGCTTTCCCAATGAATCACCATTTACAGTGTTAGCACCAACAATCTGTTCATTGAGAATTTTTCTAAAGCATTTCTTCACTTATTTCACGTCAAGCAAATTCTCTCCACTTTCATCTAGAATCTCCGTCTCTAGAATTGTATAGTTTTTCTTGATATCTACAAGGTCAACGTGATATTGATTCAAAATTCCTCTTATTCACTAATAAACTGCCCCAACACAAATAATTTCCACTCAATTGCATCTAACCAGGATATAGAATCATTCTCTTTAGGATCATTTAAAACCTTCTTGGCCACCAAAATATTAGTATCAATTTTTATAATTTCCTCTACTTCCTTGGACATCGTGAGAAAACCACTCTCATCCTTTTTGATGGTCTACAGTTTTGCAGTCAACCCTTTTCTTTTATTCAAAATGACGGCATATAACTTCATAGCCTCTTTGATGTACAACAAACTATCAATGGTAACTTTTTTAATCCATTGCTCAGTAGCTTTGGCCAAATTCTGATATCTTTTAATCTGTTGTAACATGCTTGGGTCTACTCCATCAACAATAACACTTGAGGGTATATCAAAGGGCTGGGAAGTACCATTCACAATAGATTGAATAAAAGAAGTTAGAGCATTCAACCAAGTCTATAATTTTATGTTTTCTTATTGCTTTACCTTAACTCTTTTTGCTAACATTCCCATAGAAAATTTAGCATGATAAATATCTCCATCTACAATAGGAGGGCCCGTATCAATTTTGCTCATGTTAAAGTATGCCTCTGTAACATCATGCTCATTCTTGTCTCCAATTGGATCTGCAATTTCTAGGATTTGATTCCTTGAAGAAGAATCCATCACCATCCTCAACATTCTTTTAGCCTTTTTAGGATGGGATGTGGTTTGTAGCAATTTGGCTATAGTACCAACATTCATGTCGGCCATGGGAGTGTATATTATTTTATTTTCAACTACCTTCTTGAGCCAAAAAGCAGATGGCAACACTACACTATTATTACTAGTATCTATAATAACATTGTCTGGTTGGTTCTAGTAGTATGTACAAGAGTTATTCAAAATAGGGAAAGCTAGAATTTCAAATAAACTGTGAAATGTACTATCTTCACCAATTTGTTTGAAGATCAAGGAGTCATTAACTGGCATGGGAGACATAGGATGACTCATATGGTCAGCTTGGAGTTGCTGTAGAGATCAAGTTTCTTTTCCACTCCCGACCCTCCAGATATAGGTTCACCATCTTGTGTGCATACACTTTTTAAATCTTCTGCTTTCTTCAGGTTCTTCCCTGTCCCCACCTTGATGTGAACCAACTCCAGGTTGAGTTATCTCCACACTATTCGAAGCTCTTTGATTTCTAGAGGCATGAAAAGTCCCCTACTCCTTCGCCGTGGGTTCCTTCTATGTAGAAGGGGATACAGTGTACTCACAAAATTTTCCTTGGAGCCACCTCTCAGTCTTATCCAAAACAAAATAAGAGCTAGTTTTGATATCAATAATTTATTTCTTCAACCATTGAATCTAGGGCAAAGGTTTAGAAGTAATAGCATGAAACTCTTCATTAATAATATCTAAATTATCATCAACTGCATTAGGAATCTGCAAAGGCAAATTGAAAGCACAAATTTGGTCTAGAGTCAATCTCATCCAGTCCCTCCTCTTTACTTCCCTTTCATTTGTAGAATCCTCCTGGCAGTAATCTTCGAGATGGGGCTAATGTTCATATAGATTTCCTCCATACAAATTCTTCTTAACAAAGTTCTTATTGTTAAAGAACGATCTGACTGAAAGAGGATGAAAATTGTATTCTGCAAGAATCCACTCTACATTTCTGGCATTATCATTTGTTTTGCATGTGAAAAATGATAATAACACAGGGAAGGTATAACCCTTTTTCTTCATACCATGCTATTTATTATTCACAAATACCATCTGGCGACAAACTTCTAAAATAATTAAAAAGTCACAGACATGTACCTAGGTAATTTTGATGGGGCATTTTTCAAACCCACCAATTTTGAGATAAGTAAATCTGTCAAATTGGATGTAAAAGCTTCCATACCTCATAACCAATTTTGCAACTTTAAGAGATATTCTTACCTCTAGGTCACCTTCAATTCTTCTCGCATTAAACATCAGAAAAGCATCATTCACATGACGGAAATCTTTAACACCAATATCTTTTTGCAATTGGGGAAAATAATCGTACACATGTGTGTTTGGTGTTAAAGAACCCTGAGTCCTCAACCTTGCCCAGACAACCTCTTTATTGAGCAACACATAAAACAAATATGAACACATATAGAAAGAATCCTTTTGGTGGAAATTTGTCAGTTGGTCATTTAGTTGATCACTTATCAATTTAGCCTAGTCAACATACTGAGACTCACTACATACAACTAGAATGAATTGACACATCCATTTATTAATGTGCTCTTTTCAAATTGGAGGGTACTTGAGATTTCCCTTTTTTCTCGACTTTGAGCCAATTCTTTGCAATGGAGGTTAAACACCAATCTTTCATGTTTAGAAAGTAATTCCATCCCATAGTAATAGAAATTTCCACAAATTCTTCTCTCTCTGGTAGCCTAAGAGCTTGTGAGATGGTTTTTGCATCAATTTTTGTTACCATAGAGCTTTCATAGGCTCTTATTTCCTGAGACTCTAGATGATATCTTTTCACACAAGTGAAAACTAGGTCTAGGCAAGGCATAGCTGGAGGAAAATCCCCAGTGCGAGCTGACCCGTTTGTCAAGGTTTTCTTAGCCAATGGTGACCTGGGATTTTGTTTCATTGTATTCCAAAAATTCTTCAAATCTATGTGCCATAGCTCAATGTCTCTTACCTTATCCAAGTTGTTTTCAATAATAGAGGTTATTGGAAACCCCTAGTATTTATATTTCAGTCTCACTAGAACGAGAAACTAGTAAATGTATGTTTTTGTGATTATGAAGGGTACCAAGCAAACTCCAAGAACACTTGGGGAAAATGAATAATCTGAGCTCATGAAAAATAAATGCTTTGTCCACTATGTTGAATAATAAGAGTCAAATTTACAGCAGAAGAGAGTGAGTGAGAGAGAAATACTATCAGCTGGCTATTATACATATGGTTCATATGGTTGTATTGGTTGTCATTGATGTCAACACTGATTGTGTATGTGTAATAGTGTTCTTGAAGAGGATATATTGAGATGAGAATCTTAAGTTGAAGATACATTAATGCGTGTGTTGATTATGTATGTGTAATAGTGTTCATAGTTGCATGTTGTGCTCTTAAAGAGGATATATCGAGATGAGAATCTTAAGTTGAAGATACATTAATGCACGTGCTGATACAATGAAGATTAACCTTCTCAAAGTTGGTGATAGTCTCTATTTCAGAATGAACATCTTTGAAGATTGCCTGAGAAATTGCTCAACATTTCAATCAATTTGGCCTTGGGCATTCGTTGACTAGAATATAGCTTTATATAATGTTAAAGCTTTCATATTCCATGTTTCATGATGTTTGGTTTACCAAAAGTTTGGTTTGTAAAAGATAGAAGCAAAGACAGTGTGGGTTCTATGAAGATTTTTCTAGCATGTCAATTGAATGCTCCACATTCCTCTAATTTTAAAGCTAAAGTCTTGCAGTTCAAGATTTAAGTTGAGAATGATGTAAATATGTTAAATCCTAAGTTTCAAAGTTTACTCTTCCACAATCAAAGATAAAAGTGATTGAGTTCTGGTCCAGGCTCTGATAGTGTAATGTGATGTTGATAGGTGAATGGAATTCTTTGCATTCCTTGGCATTTGTAGATATGGATATGTGGTTTTGGATCTATGTTCAGTAGATGGCAAATGTGTTGTTTCCAAAGTCCCAGACTATCATTCCCTCTATAGTAAAAGTTATTACATCCCCAACTTACAATTAGACCTAATGTTAACCTTGCATGATAATCAGAAAGATTAATCATAGTTAACTTATTTGATATTGTGGAAATATCTGATTTAATATTTGATTATGAGGTTAATGATTGATGATAGTTAGTTATGAAATTATTTGTTCATATAAATATTTAATTAATTGAATTGTGAAATAAGATGATGATGCACTGATCATGGTTTTATGGTCTTGAGTGTGAATAGGAAAATGCAACATCCTTCAAAGAAGGAAGGAAAGTATCATCCTGGAGGAAGAGTTAGATGTCAGGAAAAGGGGTTAATTAGTCATCTGAGTATCAGACTTTGTCCATTCAACTCTCTCTATTAGAGTGAGTTACATTCTCTCTCTTAACTGGTCAATTAGACTTTGCTTGACATCTTTATTTTTGAGTTGTCAAAAGGCGTTGGTCGCAAGGATGTCTTGTTGAGTTGTTTGTCGATTTTGGTAGAGTTGTCGGGGACCCTTTGGTTCCATGCTCTTTTTCCGCATTTTGTTTAGTGTCTATGTTTTGGGGTGAATGATGGTTTCTAGGGGAGCAATGCTTGACCCCGTAGTCACATCGTAAGTATGCGATCTTAACTAATGGAGTTGATATTCTAACACTTATGTATATCCCTAAACCCTTAGATAAGGGTGTGTAATTATAATTATATACATAATTCATTTGGTTGAATTTTAATTATGAGATCAAATATGATTAATGATCATAGTATCATTTTATCTCATGTGTTGTTATAAGTTGGTGGAGCATTTGACTAGTCATCAACCATGAAGAGTGGGAAGGAAGGTCATGGCCAAGTAAACCCTATTATCTAGCCATAATCTCAACCTATCCATCATGATGGAGAAGGTGGCAAACCTTGTGCTCAGCATTATAACTATTCTTGGGCATTGCATGCATGCAAAAAAAAAAGAAGAATCAGTTAATACCGATTGGCAAAAGAGTCTTGGGATACATACATACATACATACATATATATATGGGCGGGGGAAATGTGAGGGGTTTTTTTCTTGTCTTTTTATTATGTCTTTGGAAACTCTCAAAGGAGAGAGATAAGTAAGTTCATTCTAAAGTATCATAGTTACAATGAAAGCTCTATGGAATCGAGCTTGGGAAAACTGCCTGTATCTAAGTGCTAGCTACTACTTTCACAGAAGCTCAAGGCCTAGGTACAAGTTGTAGGTTGACATCTTATATTGATAACCATATTTTAGTGTAAGTCTATCATAGATAATAGGATGGTGTCAAGGGTGTCGACCTACATATATTATGCATTGATATGCTTCAGCTCTCAGAGTCGTAATGATTATAAAGTCATGTTTTGTGAATTAACATTATCTTGTTAAGACTGTGTATACCATCTTGTGTATACGTCAACCCTTAGCCTACTTGGGCTGATAGCTTGTATGTTATGCATACAAAAGGCTTATTGTGTGTCGATGGATGGGATATAAAGCCCATTTGAAACTTTTATGCTATCTAGTCATTGTATGATGACTGTGATAGTGGATGACTTCTATAATTGCCCTATGATAAAACCTGTTAAAGGGTATCAATTATTATGAAAATGGCTGAACAAGCCCTAAACTTGTTATGATATTCCATAATGCTTGGAAGGTAGCCACAAAGGCTCCAATTCTTTCTTTGAACTATAAAGCCTGAAAGGGCGACTGCATTCTAAAAGTCTATGACAACCATGAGCCCAGTTTCATGCGCTCAATAACAAGAACTTTGCTTATGATAGTAGGTAGAGACCGAACCCTATCATGATTATGGTTGATTCAATTTTGATGAAAAACTCTCTTTCAAAACCATTGTTATTTGCAATAATACTATCACCTCGAAGTGAAAGATGCAAACATTGATTGCATGTAATGAGCCCTTTGTGCATGTAGTGTACTCGATTTTAGAATGTTTCTCATTGTAATGAAAAGTCTCATACAGTCATGTTATTATTTTGGACTCCTATGGGTTGAGTCATATCAATACAAAATACTGTGTAATAGTACATGAAAGCCTTCTTTTCGAATGACTAAGTTTTCTTCTTTAAGATCTCTTGAGAAAAGAACCTTGGCTCTTTATATTTGGCTGCATAATAGTACAGGCATACCTTATTTTCAAAAGGGTTGAGTTATTTCTTTATGAGTTACATCCAAGAAGTTCTTCTAAGATTGAACTTTGTAAAGGGTATTGATTCTATGAGTCACTATAAGTATAGACCATTGACTCTTTGAGTTGAGTGTAAACCATGGACTAAGGAAATAAAGTAAACTCCTAGCCAGTAAGGTAGATATGGAGAACATGATAGAACTTTTTATATATATAACTAGGTGTGGGACAAAGTGATGAGGAGTCACCAGTTCCCAGTTGTTTGAACAACTAGAACCTCAACATGGGTTATCAAGACCAAGTTAGATGTCCAAGGAATGGACTAAGATGATTTTGAACTTAATTATTCTAGACTGAGAAGGGTTGAGTTGTGTAACTGTAAGACATGATAGCTTATAAGTCGACATGAGGTGGTGGACATATGACAACTTTCAATGCACAACATTTATGTAAGTAAATCTTTGGCCAAAGTAATGTATATGTCTCAACATACATTGTCGGTCTATAGTGTTGCAGATGGCATAGTGTCTCTAATAGTGTCATACATAGTTAGAGTGGATCTATAGTTGTGTGACTAAGAGGCATTATGAAGGACACAACACTAGATAGTCAAATGGCTAACCTAATGATTCCTAATATCTAACCTTTTTATTAAGGGTAGGGCCACTTCCAGCTAGGAAGTTGAGCAGGGGACAGCAGGTCTGTGGTTGGTAGAAAAGCACCAGGATGATGCTCTCCTTTCCAAGCATGAGACAAGTCGAGGCTTATGAAGACATATGTCATATGTTCTAGATACAATGCTTTGCATTTTATGACTTGATGGTCAATTGTAATGTATAAATTGATATATGATGCCTTGAGCATAACTTGTACATGCATAGTGAAGATTATTCACTAGGATATGTAAATGATTATTGTAATTGTAAGCTTTGTTATATTCTATTTAGAATAACATGCTTCATTGATGAAATGATAATGAATCATTATTGATTAACTTTGAATTGGATAACCATGTTGTTATTTAATCTTTTGATTAAGATGAATGTTTATGTTAATCTTTTTGAGCATTATGGAATGAGCTATTACATATGGTATTAGAGCAACTGGGTTCAATACATGGAACTATGAGCTCACTACTTGATGAATATTTATGTCCAACAATAATGGATGCTAATGATTGGATGTTCTATGTCAAAATGGTAAAGATTAGAACAACACCCTGAAAGAAGGTAATGGATAAATGGCATTACCTTAAGATCTCAAAGGAAAAAGCAAGACCCACATGAATGAAATGGCTTGAATAGACTGGTTGCTTAGTGGGATCATGGTTAACTGATGAGGAGACCATTTTTGATGCCATGAAATGCATCAAGTAGGAGTTAAGGAAAGCAGAAAGGATGGCTACCCCTAACTCTACTAATGCATCAGTAGAACCCTCTGCACCTAAAGCACCAACTATGGAAAAATAATCCTAGGGATTATGATGTACCTAAGGAGATTGTGAAGGAGTACCTGTGTGTACCCTAACCTCCTAAGACTGAAATGATAAATCTCAAGGTTGAGAATTGAATATGGGAAGTTATCCCAAACTATAAATGACTTGCTGTCACAAGCTGTAAAAATAATTTTGTAGTTTTGGTGGATTATTTGTAATCCAATGAAAACTACAATGCAATGGCAAATTCTGATAATATTTCCTTTCTTGTTAAAGATTACATGAATGAGAATAGATTTGTATTATGAAATAAATGACATGGAAAAACTAATCTGTGATTTATCTACAAACTTTAGGAAGAAGTAGATTGTAGCAAAGGTTTGGATTAGAACCAAAATGGTAGATAGCCATGATGAAGTACCACCTTCAGGGCATTTCAAATCTAAGTTAGACCAAATCCTAACTTTGTTGAAAGAACCAAGAATGAGGGTAGAAACTCTTGAACAAGAATTTAGAGGTCGAAAGAACCCAAGTGTGATGCCTATGATGGGGCTGAAGATGAGGAACATCATAATGACACCACCCAAAGTGAGCATGGAGAGAATAACTCTAAGGCTAGGAAAGTACAGGATAGGAGGGGCCATATGGATTTGGAACTATCCCAAGACATGATGAAGGTCATGCCTCATAAATTTGATGGCTCCGTAAGCAGAGATGCCATGGAGGCATGACTTACAGAGATGGAGAAATATTTTGAAATAAGAAATTATAATGAGGTTACTAAAGCAGTATGGGGAGCATCCTTCTAGTAGGTGAAGCATCCACATGGTGGATGAACAAAAAGATGGAACTAGGCTTGAGGTCTACAAGCCTTACATGGGACAGGTTCATAGAACTTTTTAGGAAAAGATGGTTGCCTCAACTGTTCTATAATAAAAAACTTATAGACTTTCAGAATCTGAAACAAACTAATATGTCTGTGAAGGAATATTGGGAAAAATTGACCTGACTACTCAAGTATGTGCCACAGTACCAACAGGATGAGAAATTCTACATTCAAAAGTTCATTATGGGGTTGAACGTCCAGATTGGGAGTGAGGATTATGTTCACGGTCCTACTATAATGGACCAAGTCCATGAGAAGGCCATCAAACAAGAACAGAAACTGAAATCTATGTTGGCTTATAGAAAAATAAATCGAAAGAGATATAATTGGTCTCAATCCTCACAATCCTCTAAGAAAAAGGGGAAGAAACATGATTACACTGAGAAAAATGATAAAGGGGCGAAGAATAAACAAAATGGGTCCAAGGGAGAGAAAAAAGGGGAATAACCACTCCAAGAAGAACGAAGACAATTCTGGTAAACCTTAGGAGAGGCAAGGGCTAGTAGGAGGGTGCTACACTTGTGGCAGAGATCATTACGCCAACCAGTGCCCTAACAAGTCATAGGGAGCACAACCAAGAGGAAACCCTCTAGCCTCTCAAAAAGTGGCATTCTAGCAACGCATTCATGCAGCCTTGGATAATAGGCAAGTCGAATACCAAATAACTCCCATTGAGACAACAAGTATTTTATATGGACTTTCGATTTTAGTTTTGATTGATACTAGTGCTAATGAATGCTTTGTTTCCCCAAAAATTGTTAGTAAAATTCCTAGAAAAGATGGATTCACATGGAAAACACATGGTCTGTAAAGATGCAAATCACACCAAGGCTTAGGTATAGCAATTCCTATTTGAGGCTAGGGTTGAACTTCTGAGCTTCTCCATGGAAGTAAATCTTTATTTAGCCCCACTAGGCTCTTATGATGTTATCCTAGGGATAAATTGGCTATGGAGACATCGAGCCAAGGTGGATTGTTATGCCAAAACAGTAGAGTGTTTGGATGATTTAGGAAACAAAGTCTTTCTACAAGGGAAACCTAGGGAAGTCAAACTAAGAAAAAAAAATTGCTACAAAAAAAAGAGCTCAAAGAAAAGGGTGTTTGCTTTTTGTTGTCAAAATGGAAAAACTAAATGAGACTGAGGAAACCTATTTCCAAGATGACTTAATGTTTTATGAATCTTAGAAACATAATGAAGTTAGGAAGAAGGAGTCCATAGGTCAATAAGGATTAGATATAGACATGTATCCTTTCCTTAGAGACTTTGAGGATGTATTTCCAGATGAGCTACCAGGATTACCTCCTAAAAGAGCCTTTGATTTTGCCATTGATATAATTCCTAGGTTGGAACCTATTTATAAATCCCCCTAGAGAATGACCACTATAGAACTAATGGAGCTAAAGTTCAATTATAGGAGTTGTTAGATAAAGGGTTAATTAGGCCCAGTGTGTCACCATGGGGAGCACCAGTCATATTTGTGAAAAATAAAGATGGCACTTTGTGGTTGTGTGTATATTACCACATGTTGAATAACACAAACATTAAGAATAAATACCCATTACCTTGCATCGATGATCTTTTCGATCAGATGAGGGGTGCAACCATGTTTTCCAAGATCGATCTTCAGTCTAGATATCACCAATTGAGGTTGAAGGATGAGGACATCCATAAGAAAGCATTTAGAACTAGGTATGGGCATTATGATTTCATTGTCCTACCTTTTGGATTAATGAATGCACTGGTGAAATTTATGAATCTTATGAACAGTGTGTTTAGGGACTATTTGGATAAGTTTGTCTTAGTGTTTCTTGATGACATTCTAATCTCTTCTGAAAATGAGGAAGAGCATCTACATCATTTAAGAATTATTCTCCAAAGGTTGAGAGAGAATAAACTATATAGCAAGCTCTCCAAATGTACTTTCTTTCAAAAGGAGGTACAATACTTGGGCCACATAATTTCATCTAAGGGAATAGATGTGGACCCAACTAAGATTAAGGCTATTTTGGAATAGCCGATACTGCGAAATGATCATGAGGTCCAAAGTTTCATGGGCCTTGCTGGTTATTATAGGAAGTTTGTGAAAAAATTCTCTAAAATTGCATATCCTATAACTTCCTTGCAGTGAAAAGGCAAGAAATTTGAGAGGTCAGATAAATGCTAGGAGGCCTTTGACCTACAGAAGGAAAATTTGACTTCAACACCAATTTTGAATGTACCTAACCCAAAGGGTCAATTTATAGTCATTATTGATGCCTCAGGAGAAGGCTTAGGTGGTGTACTAGTCTAGGATTGACATGTCATAACATAAATTAAAAAACTATGAACAAAATTATGCCCCACATGATTTGGAACTTACAGCAGTCATTCACGCACTTCAAATGTGGAGACACTATTTACTGGGGAAACCTTTTGAGCTGAAAATAGATCATTAGGAACATAAATATATGTTCACTCAACCACATCTTAATGCTCGGCAAAGAAGATGGTTGGAATTCATCTTGAATTATGATTTCGAGATTAAATATATTCAAGGAAAAGAAAATCAGGTGGTAGATGCTTTGAGTAGGAGAAGACACATCTCCTCCATGATCTCTATACATTCTAATTTTAGAAATCAGGTGTTACAGAAATCTAAGGGAGATGAGTTTTACGAGCAAGTAAAACAAGCCTTTGAAGAAAACCCTCAAAATCTAAGATATGAAGGATTCAACCTTGAACCAGATGGGTTATTAAGGTTTAAAGGAAGGATGTATGTACCTAACTCAGCAGAGTTAAGGAATATGGTATGGAAAGAGGTTCATTCTGCACCATATTCTAGGCATCTTGGAGTAACAAAGTTACTTGTTGATGTGTGATGGAGATTGATTGTCATTGATGTCAAAAGCTTTTGCAGGTTCACAAGGTGTTGATATTGATAGGGGTTGTTCATTATTTTCATGGTTTGATATGATTGATATGATTGTCTCTTGTTTCAGTTCATAATTCTAGACCTCAGAATGAAGGGTAGTTTAAGATCATCAATCAGGATAAGTATGATTCAATGCATATATGATGCAATACATATGTCTTGCGATACAAAGTTGATTGACAAAGTGTGTTTCATGCAACCATGTTGTTCACAAGTTATCCTCCAATGTAGAGATCATTCTTTTGGGGTCATTAGGACTTTATAGTATGGTTGAGTATGTTCAAAGTCTTCATAATTTATATCAGGACATAAGTTTGTCATGGTGACATGATGGTGTTGTTCATTTAGAGGAATTCACATGATGACATTGTTTGAAGGAGATCTTAGAGCTACCACACTTGTTTATCCTCCACTTGGTTGCAGAAGATTTCATATGCATGTTTTTAGATACCTTCATGATGGCTTCCTTATGACTATGATCTTCAAACATATGTTGATGCAAATCTCATGATGATCTCTATTATTGTAGACCTCTCTGATGGAAGAGTTGAAGGCAGATGGTTTGGCAAAATTAATAGGCTCAGATGTTTTCTCATTTCTTCATGATATATTGATAGCGGTTATGGATCATCTTGTCATTAGGAGATATATGGAGTTGTTGATGGATACTCATGCTTTTAGTTTATTGTAGTGTTCATAATTTGTGTTCTAAGATTGTAATGTTGGTTGGTGCTTGCTTCTTCTTCAAGAGTTGATACTTCATTCAATCACAGTGGATCTTGATGCTCGCCCTCATGCTTGTCTTATATATGCTATCTTGCTGCATATCATGTATGTTTTGCATATGCTATTAGGGTGTGCACTATACTATGATAATGGTCAAATTTGGGTTTAGAGTTTATTGTTGCCTATGAACCTAATTTGCATATTTCTAAACCTTACTAGTCTAAGACCTATGTTATAATTCCTAAATCTTATGCATCAAGAACCTAAGTCTAATTTTCATATAACTTTATGCATTTTTGTTTTAAATTAGAGTTGACCTGTTATTACAGGTTGGGTCACTTAAAGTGACCTTCTTAAGGGTTCTAATGACATATGAAAAACCAGCCCCTTCCTTCTGAGCATTAGTTATCTTTTTGGTTTGAATGAGTATCATATAAATTCGAAAGTCTTTTTTTTGGTGGAGAACGTGAATAAGCCATCAATGGCTTTATTTTATAAATTTATAAATTCTTTTTTTATATCCTATTTGATTGGCCTTCTTAAAGTCATCTTCCTATGAGGTTGAATAAAATGAAGGTTATGAGTTTTTTTTTAAGGAGATTTTTCAAGGAGATTTTCAAGGAGATTTTGGATGATTTAAAGGCAAAATTTCGAGGGAAAATTTTTATGAACTTTTGTTTCTAATTTTTAACTCAAGTGGGTCCCTATCCATCTAATGCAGGATTGAAGTTATTTTTTAAAAAAGAAAGTTATTTTTTTGGAGAGATATTTCTTATTTGGCTTTCTAATGAGAAGGTTAAGAGATTTTTTTTGGAGAATCCTTTTTTTTTGCAAAAAGTTTTTGGAGAAAAGGAAGATTGAACATGATAGAGATTTTCTTCAAACAAAGTAGATTGAATCATTTTTTTGCAGAGGGAGAATTTGAATTAATGTTATGACATGATTTTATTCTTTGTAAGATATGGAATCATTTTAAAGGTGATTTTTGTAGAGAGCTTTGTTTTGAAAAATATTTTATTTCTTTGATGTCAGATCGATTTCATTGAAGATTTTTTATGATCTTACTTTTTTGAAGATGGTTTGTGTAGAGAAGGTAAAAAGTTTGGAGAAGATTTTTTTTTTAAATGAAGAATATGAAGAGTTTTTATTGCAGGAGAATGAATTTGTTTTGTAGATTAAACAAATTTGTTGAGAAGATAAATACATTGATGGAATATGAAAGATTCCAAGATTATTTTTTGTAGATTGAAGAATTTGAAGGGTCATTTTGCAAATGCATTATGAAAATTTGATTGAGAACAAAAATGGAGTTTTTGAAGACATTATTTTGTGAGCAGATTGAAAAGAAGATTGAGTGTGAGAAGATGAAAGGTTTTGAGATGAGGAAAATGTATCACAAAAATAAAGAAGATGAATGGTTATGTAAAGTAGGTGTATTTAAAATCTTATTTTTGCAGGTTCCTGTGTGATGAAGAAAATGTGTTGAGATATGCAGAGATGAGCAAATGTAAAAGAAATGAATGGGAAATAATTGCAGAAGATTTGATAAAGATGATATAAGTGAATGACATATATTTCTGTAGGAGATTTGGTGAGATGATTTAAAAAATTGTACTTGAATCATGGTGAAAATGATGAATCACAGGAAATACAATGGTATAAATCAGATTGAATGGTAATCATATCTTGCACATTAATCTTGATGATTTGATAATGGTGATTGTACATTGTGTTAGTTAGAGATCAATTTAGTAGAGAGGTATATTGTAGCTAGTGAGGCATGTTGGTCAGTGAGACCTATTCACCATTCAGTAAGACTCTGTATGATTGTTTATTGTTAATCCAATGAGTTGATTTTGAGTGGTTTTTCTACCCCATGAGGGTTTTCCACTCTAGTAATTCTTGTGTTATGATTTGCCTCTATGTGTGTGTTTGCATCTATGATATGATTTGTCTCTATGTGATCATGTTCACAATTTCCATTATCATACTTGTACATAAATATGTTATAGTTTATTGATGTCTTGCTCTCTCTAACTCTTCTAAATTAAAGGTTATAATAAGTTGTAAAAATTTATACAACACTGATTCACCCCCCTCCTCTCAGTGTTGTCCTGGACTCCAATAGATGTGAAACCCTTATATTTCTAGAAAGGAATGAAGAGGGATGCTGCAAATTTTGTAGCTAGTGTATGGAATGTAGTGGGTGAAGGCAGAACACAATCATGTGGTAGGACTCTTATACCCTCATGAAATTCCTAAGTGGAAATGGCTAATTATAAGCATGGACTTTGTGCAAGGGTTTTGTATGTCAAGGAACATGAATAATGCTATCTTGGTTGTGGTGGATAGACTCACCAAAGCTGCTCATTTATACCTAGAAACTTGATGGATGGGGCACCCATCGTTGCTAAAAAATTTCTTCAAGAGATTTTCAGACTACATGGCATTCCTGAGAAAATCATCTCAGATAGGGATGCACAAATGACATCAAGATTTTGGCAAACCTTATTCTCTTAACTTGGAACCCACTTGAATATAAGCTCTTCTTATCATCTTGAAATGGATGGACAAACTGAGAGAATGAACCAAGTGCTAGAGGATTTATTGAGGATGTATTGCATAGATCAACAATACAAGTGGGAGGATTATCTTCCTCTAGTGGAATTTGCCTACAATAATTCCTATCACTCAGCTATTAAGATGGCTCCATTTATGACATTATATGGACAAAAGTGTCAAACCCATATAAGCTGGGACAAGCTGGAAGATAGGGTTAGCCTTGGTCCAAAAATGTTGTCAAAGATGGAAGAGCAAGTCCATCTGATTAAGAGAGGGCTAGCAGAATCCAATGATAGACAAAAGAGTTATGCAGATGCTAAGTGCATCGAAAGGCATTTCACAGTGGGAGAGAAAGTTCTCCTAAGGATAAAACTTCAGAAAAGTTGCATTAAATTTAGAAAGATGTCTAAATTGGCACCAAGATACGTGGGTCCTTTCGAAGTTCTCGAAGAAATCAACCCAATAGCATATAGAATTGCTCTACCACCAGCTCTTGCCATGATGCATAATGTGTTTCATGTTTCATATTTGAAAAAGTTTAATACTACTGATAATCAAATTCCTATGCTTGATTGGAATACTCTACAGGTGAAGGACCCAAGGGTGGTGGTGATCAAGCCCATCAGGGTGCTTGAAACCGTAAGCTATGCTTACATAACAAAGAGATAACACAATGCAAGGTCCAGTGGGACAAATATGCAAAGGTAAATGCAATTTGGGAAAACTATGATGACTTTCATGCTAGATTTCCTCATCTTTTCTGGAAAAAATTATTTATTATGCTCTTGAAACATTTTCTTATTATGTTGATTAACTTTTAAGACAATTAATCATTAGGGACACTGATTCTTATGGGAGGAGATATGTTATATCCCCAAATTACAACTACACCTAATCTTAACCTTGCATAATAATCAGGCATATTAATCATAGTTAAATGATTTGATATTGTGGAAATATATGATATAATCTTTGATTACGAGGTTAATGATTGATGATAGTTAGTTCTAAAATTATTTGTTCATATGAATATTTAATTAATTGAAATGTGAAATGAGATGATGGTACACTGATCATCATTTTATGGTCCTAAGTGTAAACAAGAAATTGCAACATCCTTTGAAGAAGGAAGGAGAGTATCATCCTAGAGGAAGAGTTAGATGTTGGGAAAAGGGGTTAATTAGTCATCTGAGTATCAGATTTTGTCCTTTTAACTCTCACTATTAGAGTGAGTTAGGTTCTCTCTCTCTCTCTCTCGACTGGTCAATTAGACTAAATACTCAACATCTTTATTTTTGATTTGTCAAAAGGCATTGGTCACAAGGATGTCTTGTTGAGTTGTTTGTCAATTTTGGCAGAGTTGCTGAGGACCCTTTGGTTCCATGCTCTTTTTCGACATTTTGTTTATTGTCTATGTTTATTGAATTATCTATGTTTTGGGGTGAATGATGCTTTCTATGGGAGTAATGCTCGACCCCGTAGTCACATCGTAAGTATGTGATATTAACTAATGGAGTTGATATTCTAACACTTATGTATATCCCTAAACCCTTAGATAAGGGTGTGTAAGTATAATTATATAAATAGTTCATTTCGTTGAATTTTGTTTATAAGATGAAATATGATTAATAATCATATTATCATTTTATCTCATGTTGTTATAAGTTGGTGGGGCATTCAACCAGTCATCAACCACAAAGAGTGGGAAGGAAGGTAGTGGCCAAGTAAACCCTATTATCTAGCCATTATCTCAGCCTATCCATCGTGATGGATAAGGTGGTGAACCTTGTGCTTAGCATTATAACTATTCTTGGGCATCACATGCATGCAAAAAGAAAAAGAATTGGTTAATATTGATTGGGCGGGTGAAACATGAGGGTTTTTTTTTCTTGTTTTTTTATTATGTCTTTGGGCACTCACGAAGGAGAGAGATAAGGAAGTTCATTCTGAAGTATCCCTATTACAATGAAAGTTCTATGGAATCGAGCTTGGGAAAACTACCTATATCTAAGTGCCAGCTACTACTTTCACAGAAGCTCAAGGCCCACGTATGATCTGTAGCTCGACATCTTATATTGATAACCGTATTTTATTGTAAGTCTATCATTGATAATAGGAGGGTATCAATGGTGTCGACTTGCGTATATTATTTATTGATATTCTTTGGCTCTTAGAGCCATAATGATTTTAAAGTTGTGTTTTGTGAATTATCATTATCTTGTTAAGACTACGTAAACCATCTTGTGTATACGTCAACCCTCAGCCTACCTTGGCTGGCAAATTGTATGTTATGCATACGAAAGGCTTACTATGTGTCGATGGTTAGGATATAAACCCCATTTGAAACTCTTATGTTATCTAGTCATCATATGATGACTATGATAGTGGATGACTTCTATCATTGCCATATGATAAAACTTGTTAAAGGGTATCAATTATTATGAAAACAGTTAACAAGCCCTGAACTTGTTATGATATTCCATAATGCTTGGAGGGTAGCCGCGAAGACTCCAAGTATTTTTTTGAACTATAAAGCTTGAAAGGGTGACTGTATTCTAAAAGGCTATGACAACCATGATTCCAGCTTCACTCACTCGATGACAAGAACTTTGCTTATGATAGTAGGTAGAGACCAAACCCTATCATGATTATGGTTGATTAAGTCTTGATGAAAAACTCTCTTTGAAACCATTGTTATTTGCAATAATACTATCACCTTGAACTGAAAGATGCAAACACCGATTGCATGTAATGAGCCCTTTGTGCATGTAATGTACTCAATTTTACAATGTTTCTCATGGTAATGAAAAGTCTCATACAGTCATGTTATTATCTTGGACTCCTATGGGTTGAGCCATATCGATATAAAATACTATGTAATAATACATGAAACCCTTCTTTTCAAATGGATAAGTTTTCTTTAAGAATTTGGAGTCAAGAAGGTCTCTTGAGAAAAGAACCTTGGCTCTTTTTATTTGGTTGCATAGTATTACATTCATACCTTATTGTCAAAAGGGTTGAGTTATTTCTTTATGAGTTACATCCAAGAATGTATTTTAAGATTGAACTTTGTAAACGGTATTGATTCTATGAGTCACTATAAGTACAAACTATTGACTCTTTGAGCTTTTTGTAAACCATGGACTAAGAAATAAAGTAAACTCCTGGCCAGTAAGGTAGGTATAGAGAACATGATTGAACATTTTATTTATGGAACCAGGTGTGGGACAAAGCGATGAGGAGTCACTAGTTCTTAGTTGTTTAAACAACTAGAACCTCAAGATGGGTTATCAAGACCAAGTCGGATGTCCAAGGAATGGACTAAGATGATTTTGAAATTAATTGTTCTAGACTGAGAAGGGTCGAGTTATGTAACTATAGGACATGACAACTTATAAGTTGAGTTAAGGTGGTGTACATAAGACAACATTCAATGTGTAACATTTATGTATGTAAATCTTTGGCCAAAGTAAGGCATCCATCTTAGCATGCATTATTGGTCCATAGTGCTCCAGATGGCATAGTGTCTCCAATAGTGTCATACATAGTTAGAGTGGATCTATAGTTCTGTGACTGAGAGGCATTATGAAGGACACAACACTAAATACTTAGATGGCTAACCTAACTGTTCCTAATATCTAACCTTTTTGTGAAGGGTAGGGCCACTTCTAATTAGGAAGTTGAGCAGGGGACCGCAAGTCCATGGTTGGTGGAAAAGCACCAGGATGATGCTCTCCTTTCCAAGCATGAGGCAAGTCGACGCTTATGAAGATAGATGTCATATGTTCCAGATACAGTGCTTTGCATTTTATGACTTGATGGTCAATTGTAATGTATAAATTGATATATGATGCCTTGAACATAACTTGTACATGCATAGTGAAGGTTATTCACTAGGATATGTAAATGATTATTTTAATTGTAAGCTTTGTTATATTCTATTTAGAATAACATGCTTCATTGATGAAATGATAATGAATCATTATTGATTAACTCTGAATTGGATAACCATGTTTTTATTTAATCTTTTGATTGAGATGAATGTTTATGTTAATCTTTTTGAACATTATGGAATGAGCTGTTACAAAAGTTATGATTGATAAAGTACCAGTATGTGATCAGGTAGAATGGAGTAGCATTGGAGACCTACTGGAATGCTCTGTATTCCTACTAAAGTAAATGATTGACCTTATGGTTTTGTGAACATGTTCTTGAGTGTGCATTTCATGTTTATTTCCTATTTCAAGCTTCTTAGTGGTCTACAGCTTAGTTTTTCAATTGACAACATGTTGCAGTGTGTCCTAGATAACAGTGTGCTATTAGAGTTAATGATTGAAGTTGTACGAGATAATTATTTGATGTGCAATGGCAAAGAAGTGTTTAGGGATGTTGTATGAGTCATGTGGACTCATCTAGAAGAGTTTCACAAAGATATTTCTTACTTCCAGTACTACACAAGGTTTCCTAGTTGATATTGTTGTTACTCTTCAAGTTTTCATGAGATTACCTTAAAGCTATCCCATTTTTAAATGAGAAGATTGTGCAAAGGTAATTCTATGATGTTTGAAGTTGTGAAGGATGTTTTGGACCTCGTTAAGCAAGTGTTGGGGTCTGCAAGGCTTGGGTCTTCTACTAGTGTAGCGTGTTGTTCTAATTAGACCTATCTTCTACACATTTCATATTGTGTATTATATAGCCGACCTGTAAATGTATTCTTCATTTTTAATCTAGCTGATAAGCTATGCAATCAATGTAATATCATGTATAAATAGAAGATCAAATTGAATGTGTAGGATATGCTTGCAAGTTGATGAACAAGGTTCGCAAGTAGATAAAAGTAGAATAAATGTATTATTGACGTGCAAACTGTGGGAGAAAGAGAAGATGTTGTTGATGTTGTCTGGATTCATCTTCAAGACTTATTTGAGATAGTGATCAAGTATAGAGTGTTCCTGACTTATCAGATCTTCAAAAGAAAGTGTGAAGAGAAAGAAGTGCAATCATCATATGTGAGCTTCAAAGACAGTTTTCAGATAGTTGAAATATTGTCATACTGTAATCATTTCTAAGTTTGTTCTCAAATTAGGGAGTAGTTTCTTCCTTGGGTTAAAGCCCCTAAAACAAAGTCATCAGGGAGTAGAAGCTTCCTTAGGAGTGACTGGTGCAGGAGCACCTAGAAAGTCATGTTTTGTGTTGTAATAAGGTTTATTTGACCAATGCATTTTCATTTCTATAGGTCCCTAGGTCTTTCAGGACCTAGAAATATTTTTGTAAGTCCCAAGTGACTTAGGTCACATTTGTCAAATTGTTAATCTCAAGACGGTTGGTCTCCCAGCCACTTGGAATCGGTTGGTTTTTCTCCCAACCATTTGGAATCGGTTGGTTTTCCTTAGGGCGAGTTTATAAACCCAGAGGAATGAACCAAATAAGGATGGGTAATTAGATCATAGAGGATAGGAATGTGATTGTATATTGTGCTAAGGAGAAATAGAACAATTTTGTTCTGTCAATTTTGATTTCTGCTTCCTGTAACTACAAATTTTATAGCTGTAGATTTCCATTTCTTTTTGTGCTTTCCATTGTTGCAATATGTTGATGTGAAGCATTCCACTACTAAGATTTCTTTCAAAATCAGTGGAATGGCTTCATTGTACAAATATTCATTTTTTTTTTTGTTTTGTTTCATTGTTCGGCGGTGCAGAGGATCTAGATAGTGCGAGTTGCACAGTAGGTTGACCTAGCATCTGCATGTGCTAGGGTTTGAAAGAAGGTAAACTGTGCATTAGTGTATCAGCAAAGAAAACCCTAATGTGTCTGATAGTAATTGTCCCACCGATGAGTGAAGGTTAAAGGTGACATCAGAGTGATCGGCGTATCAGCCAAAGATTGCAAGTGTTTGCCGACAAAACAAGTCTCATCGAAGGTAAATGCCATCGGTGCATCAAGAGACAAGTTAAGAGTTTCACTGATGGGAAGAGTCTCACCAATAAGGCCACGTCCAACTGGAGTGGAATTCATCATGGTTGAGACGAGGAGGAACTTAACCGTCATCGGACATTGGCAGAAGGATGAAAGACTTGACAGATAGGAGTAGGTCTCGCCGAAGATCAAGTGAAGTTGTGTTATCAGTGTAAGGTAGACTGACGGAGAGAATTTAGAAAGTCATTCCAATTGATGGTTGTTTGACTGATGGAGATGTGTTAGAGGCCTATTTGTTTAGTCTTGCCGACTGTGAGGAATTAGACCCCGAAAAGATTTGGGCGGCAAGTCAAATTGAGGATTTGCAGGAGTGTTAGCGTTTGGGTGATGTCTGTGAATAGTATATGTCAGAAAGAGAAAGTGAAACAGAGGCAGAGAAAATGCCTCCCAAAAGTATGTCATAAGACGCCATTAAGAAGATGATCGAGGAGATGCTTGAGTCCAAGATTGGAGAGTTCAAGCAGTCCAAAGGCAAAGACAAGGAAGATGAAAGTAACAACGATGAAGGAGATACAAAAATTGTTGGAATAGAGGAGATACTAGTAGACCAGAGGGCATTTATAGATGCTTTGAAGTCAGTCAATAGAGACACCATAGATGGGTTACCTATGTATAGTGGAAGTGTGGAAGCTGAAGAGGTGATTGATTGGATTGAGGCATTGAACAATCATTTTGAGTACAAAGAAGTCCCTGATGATAGGAGAGTTAAGTTGGCAAAGGCAAGGTTGAAGGGATCTTCTCTTGCATGTTGGAATTATGAGCAAGGAGAGAGAGTCAAGGAGGGGAAGAATATGATAACCTCTTGGGAAAGGATGAAGACCAAAATCAAGGCACAATTCTTACCTCTGGACTATAATGTGCAGATGTATAAGAAATTGCAGAACCTCAGACAGAGAGACCTTGATGTGAATGCATACACACAAGAGTTTCATAAACTCAATCTCAGGTCAAAGAGACAAGAAGAAGAGTCAGAGAAGGTGGCAAGGTATTTGAATGACCTAAGGATGAACATCTAATATGAGATCAGCATCTTAGCACCAAAAATAGTGAACAAGTGTTTCCAAATGGCCTTAAGGGATGAAGAGAAGATAAAGAGAAAGAGTGAGTAGAATAATAGAGGTAGAGGAGGAAGAAGTTTCAGAGGCAAAGGCAGTTTTGGAGGAAGAAGTCCTAACCAGAGGCCTAGTGGTGAGTCTAGCCAAGAAAAGCAAGTTGGAGACTCAAGTAATAGAGGGGGCTACTAAGGAAGAAGGCCTAATGGAAGAGGTGGGACAAATGGATCAGGTAGAGGATCTAAGTTCTCTAATATGAGATGTTATAACTGCAATCAAATAGGGCACTCGGCATATAAGTGTCTAGAGAAGGCCTCAACTTCTCATTGTGGTGAGAAGAGAACCACTTTGATTCAAGAAGATGCAAGGAGTGTGACATCTCCTGAAGTGAATGTAGCATCAGAAATAGGAGAAAATTTGATGATCAAGAGGACGTTGCTCAAGGAACCAGTGTAGACTGAACAGTCTCAAAAAAGAGCTTTGTTTAGAATCAACTGCAAGATCCAAGGTAAGGTTTTTAAAGTTATTATTGACTCTGGTTCTACTGATAATATCATATCTTTGGAAGTAGTGAATAAGTTGTAATTAGAAAGGATACCCCATAGCAGTCCATATAAAGTCAGTTGGTTGAATAAGGGATAGCACATACTCATCAATGAACAAGCATAGGTAGAATTTAGTATTGGGGGGTATAGAGATAAAATCTTGTGTGACATCCTTCCAAAGGATGCTTGCCATCTTTTGTTAGGCAGACCATGGCAGTTTGACAGAAAGGCTCATCATGATGGAGAAAAGAATGCTTACTCATTCCAAAAGGATGGTGTAACTTATAGGATATAGTCATTGGTAGAAGGGGATCCACAGCTTGTAGGATCTAGTGTAATGTTGTCAGGAGAAAAAGAATTCATGGATACACTAAAGGAAGGTGGTGGAGTAGTTTTTGCTCTAATTGTGAAGCCTAAGGGGGAAAAGAAGGAAAATGTGAGAGAAGTAGGGCCTAAGGAGGTCAAAGATTTGCTTGAGAGTTACAAAGGAGTGATTGCAAAAGATATACCTAATTCCCTACCACCTGTCAGAGACATTAGCCATCAGATAGACCTCATGCCCAGAGTAGTACTTCCTAATAGGGCAGTATATAAAATGACCCCTTAGCAGAATGAAGAGATAGCAAATCAGGTTCAAGTACTCCTAAACAAAGGGCTAATAAGGAAGAGCCTTAGCCCATGTGCAGTACCTACTGTTTTAGCCCCAAAGAAAGATGGGAAATGGAGACTATGTACTTATTCCAAGGCCATAAATAGGATAACCATCAGGTATAGGTTTCCTATTCCTAGAATAGATCTAATGGATTGTTTGGGAGGGGCTACTTATTTCTCCAAGATAGACTTAAAGAGTGGGTATCACTAGATAAGGATAAGAGAGGGGGATGAGTGGAAGATAGCATTCAAAACCAATGAAGGGTTGTATGAGTGGCTTGTGATGCCTTTTGGTCTTTCAAATGCCCCAAGCACCTTTATGAGACTAATGAATGAGGTGTTGCAGGAATTCATAGGGAAATTTGTGGTAGTCTACCTAGATGATATCTTGGTGTTTAGTAAGAGCAAGGAAGAACACATGAAACATTTGGAAATAGTCTTGAAGAGGCTGTAAGATCAGAAGTTAATGATAAACTTGGAAAAGTGTGACTTCATGAAACAAGAGTTGGTTTACCTAGCTTTGTCATCTCTAAGGGTGATTTGAAAATGGATCCTTCCAAGGTAGAAGCTATTTTTAATTGGCCTACACCTAGGACAGTAGGAGAGGTAAGAAGTTTTCATGGCTTGGCCACATTTTATAGAAAATTTATTAAGAACTACAGTGATATTTGTGCACCTATGTTAAAGACCATCAAGGGTGGCGGTAAGGTGAAATTTGTGTGGACAAAAGAGGCAGATCAGAGTTTTGAAAGTCTAAAGCAGAAAGTTGCCAAGTATCTTGTCTTAATACTTCCTGGTTTCAATAAGGTTTTTACCATTGAATGTGATGCAAGTGGGTTGGCCATAGGAGCAGTATTGAGCCAAGAAGGCAGACCAATAGCCTTTTTCAATGAAAAATTGAATGAAGCTAAGAGGAAGTACTCCTCTTATGATTTAGAGTTATATGCCATGGTACAAGCTCTGAAAAAATTGAGGCACTACTTGCTTCCTAAAGAATGTATTGTATACACTAACAATCATGCTCTTAGTTTTTTGAATGGATAGGAAAAGCTTAGTCATAGACACATGAAGTGGGTGGAAAGTCTTCAAGCATACACCTTCATCATTAAACATAAGAAGGGGATAACCAATAAGGTTGCTGATGCTTTAAGCAGAAGGGTGTTGAGGCACTCAAAGGATTGTATGAAGAGGACCAAGATTTCAAGGAGATTTACAAGGTATGTAGTGAGTTTGCCAATGCTTTCCATAGTGACTTTTCAGGTTATACATTGAAGGATGGACTTTTATTTAAAGGGAGTCAACTATGTATCCCTAAGTGTTCAATGAGGGATAATATAGTGAAGGAGAAACATAGTGGTGGTTTAGGAGGACATTTTGGGCTCAATAAGACCTTAGATCTAGTAAGAAGATTTTACTTTTGGCCAAAGATGCAATCTGATAGAAGGTTGTTGAGAGTTGTATGGTATGCCAAAGAGCAAAGGGGGTCTCAACTAATGCAGGATTGTACCAACCTCTGCCCATACCAGACAGACCTTGGGAAATTTTGAGTATGGATTTTGTGATGGGATTACCCAAGACAAGGATAGGTTGTGACAGTGTGTTTGTTGTGGTAGATAGATTCAACAAAATGGCACATTTTCTTCCTTGTAAAACCACCAATGATGCTAGCTACATTGTAGGTTTGTTCTTTAAAGATATTGTCAGGATTCATGGATTGCCTTTGAGTATTGTATCTAACAGAGACAACAAATTTGTGGGACATTTTTGGAGAACCTTGTGGAAAAGATTGGGTACAAATTTGTCCTTTAGTTCAGCCTATCATCCTCAGACTGATGGCCAAACTGAGGCTGTGAATAGATCATTAGGCAATCTACTGAGATGTTTGACAAGAGAACATTGCAGTAGTTGGGATGTGGTACTCCCACAAGCATAATATGCCTATATAATGATTCTACGAACATAAGTACAGGTTTAAGTCCTTTTGAAGTTGTCTATGGTAGTCATCCTCGAGGAATTTTTGAATTGAGAGATGTTCAAGGGTTGGACAAAAGGAGTGAACATGCTGATACATTTGCAAAGGCTATGAAAGAGATCCATCAACAAGTCAGAGATACTCTACACAAGAATAGTCAGAAGATCAAGGCTAGCGTTGATCAAAGGAGAAGTGAATAGGAGATATGGTCATGGTTCATCTCAACAAGAACAGACTACCCAAGGGAACCCATAGCAAGTTGATGAGAAAAATTGGACCTTGTAAGATTTTAGAGAAATATGGTCCTAATGCTTACAAAATTGAACTCCCTGATGATATTGCTATTTCACCTATATTCAATGTTGTTGATCTAACATTATATAGGAGTCCTGATATAAGAGAAGGTACAACAGATTCTATCCAAGATAATGCAGAGTGGGTGCAGCATTTACCACCTAAGGAACCACCTAAGATCAAGTGCATCTTGGATAGCAGGATAGCCAAGAAGACAAGAAATTAGACCTATTTTGAGCACTTAGTCAAATGGCAAGGACTTCCAGACTCAGAAGCCACATGGATGCTGGAAGCAGACATCATAAAACAAGGTTGTGATTTACAGTAGTTAGTCTCTAAGAGGACTTGAGACAACTTTCACCCAGGGACTATGGTGTAGGAGCACCTAGAAAATCATGATTTGTCTTGTAATGAGGTCTATTTGACCAATGCATTTTCATTTCTGTAGGTCCCTAGACCTTTCAGGACCTAGAACTCTTTTTGTATGTCCCAAGTGACTTAGGTCACATTTGTCAAATTGTTAATCTCAAGACAGTTGGTCTCCCAGCTGATTGGAATTGGTTGGTTTTTCTCCCAGCCATTTGGAATCAATTGGTTTTCCTCAGGGTGAGTTTATAAACCCAAAGGAATGAACCAAATAAGGATGGGTAATCAGATCATAGAGGAGAGGAATGTGATTGTATATTGTGGTAAGGAGAAAGAACAATTTTGTTCCATCAATTTTGATTTTTGTTTCCTATAACTACAAATTGTATAGCTGTAGATTTCCATTTCTTTCTGTTCTTTCCATTGTTGCAATATGTCGATGTGAAGCATTCCACTAGTAAGATTTCTATCAAAATCAGTGGTATGGCTTTGTTGTACAAATATCCATTTTTATTTTCTATTTTGTTTCATTGTTCGGCAATGTAGAGGATCGAGACAATGCGAGTTGCATAGTAGGTTGACCTAGCATCTCCATGTGCTAGGGTTCAGAAGAAGGTAAATTGTGCATCAGTGTATCGGCAAAGCAAACCCTAATGTGGCTGATAGTAATTGTCCCGCCGATGAGTGAAGGTTAAAGGTGACATCAGAGTGATCGACGCATGAGCCAAAGATTGTAAGTGTTCGCTGATAGAACACGTCTCACCGAAGGTAAATGTCATCGGTGCATCAGGAGACAAGTTAAGAGTTTCATCGATGGGAAGAGTCTCACTGATAAGGCCACATCCAACTAGAGTGGAAGTCATCATGGTTGAGATGAGGAGGAACTTAAGCATCATCAGACATTGGCAGAAGGATGAAAGACTTGGCAGATAGGAGCAAGTTTCACCGAAGATCAAGTGAAGTTGTGTTATCGGTGTAAGGTAGACCGATGGAGAGACTTTGGAAAGTCATTTTGACTGATGGAGATGTACCAGTGGCCTATTTGTTTAGTCTTGCTAACTGTGAGGAATTAGGGCCCATTCTGTGTCTCTCACTATGTGCTCCCCATCAGTGACCCTAAATCAAAGTTACTGAGGGAGTACCAACTTCCTTGGCTTATAGCCCCTAAAACAAAGTTACTATTTAAGCTTCATATATTGTGAGTTAATCCTCACCGTGGTTTCTCCCTTTTAGGGTTTTCCATGTATATTTGATGTTATGTGTTGATGTGCATTGTGTTAATATTTCATGTTCATGTTAATGTTGTAATGCTTAAGGTTTAACCTTCTCCAGATAAGTTGAATTTGTTGAAAGTGAGATTTGGTTGTATACTGATTCACCCCCCTCAATATAATTGTGTGTCTAACAATTGGTATCAGAGCCAAGTTCCTCTGAAGGAAACTTAACTACTTTTGGAAGGTTCGAGATGGAACAAAGTGGATCCAGTAAGATACCTAGGTTTGATGGAACAAATTATGCTTTTTGGAAGCTAAGAATGGAAGGCTACATCAATTCTCTAGGGTGTGGAGTTTGGGGCTCTGTCAAGATAGGTTACACTATTCCTACTACTATTCCTACAAATGCAGATCAAATCAAGAAGTATAATAATAATGCCAAGGCAAATTTTTCTATGATGAGTGGATTATCATATTCAAAACTTTCAAAGGTAATGAGTTGTAACTATGGTTAAGAAGTTTGGGATAAACTTGAAACTATTTATGAAGGAGTAAGAAAGTAAATAAATCTAAGATGCAAATATTCAAAAGCATATTTGAAAACCTAAAAATGGTAGAAGATGAAAAAAATGTAAAATTTATGCTCTGGGTGAATGAAGTAGTCAATGGCATCATAGGTCTTGGTGGTACAATAAAAGAGGATGAAGTTGTGAAGAAGGTTTTGAGATCTCTTCCCAAATCTTATAGTCATAAGGTATGTGCTATTGAAGAGATTGTAGACTTGGATACTGTTGGTGATTGTTTTGATGCAATCATAACAATCAGTTAAAATTCACATAAAATGAACCAAAACTGACTTGAAAGATATGAAGGAATCGGTTAAGATTTGCTTAATCCCAAGTTTAATATGGTTAGGTCTTGACCTATTGGGCAAATTCAGTTGGTTGATGTGAAGTTGTAATGTTCAAGGGGCCTTACGTAATTTAGGGTTTCTTGTTGGTTAATTGGACTCAAACTATGCAAAAGATTATAAATATCAGTATGTGTTTCGTTCCTTTTTTGCATAAACTAGTTACTCTGCTACAAAGCTTTAGAGGGTCTTCTTGAATTATTGCAGCTTTCTCCTCTTAAGTATTTATGAAAATTGTCTACTTTAAACTCAGTTATACATGCTTTTCAGATATGAGACAATTTCCTTTAGATTTCTACATTTTAATCTAAGTATTTTAGATGGGTTGGGAAAAGTTAGAAAGATCTAATCTAAACTTCATTCACTCTACTCAAAGGATCTAATTGTTCTATTATGCACTGTGTAAATAATACAGCAATTTGATCAAACCACATACTAAAACCTTAAATGTAAGTTCTGAGCATTTTCACAAACATACACTTAAGATTGCAACCTCTAAGAGAAAATGTTTCAAACACAATGAAGAGCAAGAAAACACTCAGAAGATAGATGTAGAATTCCAGATTTAAATGTATTAGAAATAGACAATCATATAAGATTTACAATATCTGAATGACTCTTAGCTTCAATGATCAAACTACAGAAAAGCTTACAAGCTTTATAGATACAATAAGGAAACTAGATATTCCATGCATTCCTTATTGCAGACATAGACGACCTCCTTCTTCTATTCCTAAATGCTAAGCTAAATTACTAAAATCCCTGTGTAGCCCCTATGTCCAGTATTACAATGTAGAGAGGCACAATATATAGACTTTGATTGTCCTCAATACAGCTCAAAAAACCCTAATTTAAACCTTGGTTCAAACGTCTGGTTACAGTAATAAATGCTGGGAAAACAAATCCCCAGAAATATCCATGAACATCATTAAATTTGGGTGAAATATGCCCTTTTGGAAACCCTAGTAGCTCAATATTAACTTTAGTGCCATGCTGCAATAATGTCTTCATCTACATTTCATCCTTATTAATGAAGACCCTTGACTTCCTCGTCCTTCATCCTTAACTTCCTTTTGCTTCTGAGATCAGATTTCTCCTTCGTGATGTTGTCGCCATTAAGTCTCAGCTCCTTCTTCAACTGCAAACCTGCAAAAAATGGACAAGCAATAAGTATAATCATTTAATAAATGTGCAGGAAGAAAAATAGCTGCTACATCTAGTCGTGACTGTGTGAACGCAGAAATTGGGTCCCAGATCTGTGAAAATGTCTTGTTCAAATGCATATGCAATGTTAAAATCAGTCGGGTTAACCATCATTGACCCAAAAAAAATGCATTCAAGCCCCAAAAAAATGCCTCAAATTCCTATCACTCTTCTCATTTTCCTCTGTTTAAATCTTTGTATTTCGATACATGTCAGGCGTGATATAACGAATTAGTCAAATTGAAACTTTTCAAATGTATAGACATAGAGTTTCATCAATCACAGCCACCGTAAGATGCACAGGAATAAAATGGTATGGACACAAAAAAATGAATGATGCAGAGAGTGACACGTGTCGCCACCGGCGGCAATGAAGAAAGTAATTTAGAGTCAAGCGGAAGTAGCCATGTGGTGGGAGGTATTTCAACCTTGTCTAAAGCTAGTAGCGCAGAACGCGCCAAGTGTTAGCTTCCACCTTAGTTTCAAAGGTTCCTTAAAAGTTCCTGTGTGAGCGCGGAACCTGCCAAGTGTCCTTTTGTGGTAGCCGTGGAACTTGCCATGTGTTAGCTCCCGCGGGTTGGTTCTTATGTTTCACCATTTAGTGAAGGATGGAGGTGGGTCTCTAGTTTTAAAGTCTCAAATGCAGCGGAAAGCGACACGTGGCTATAGCAGAATAAAAAGAAAGGAAATCAAGAAGCTCATGGAAGCCAACACATGGAGACATTCGAGAGCAATAGAAATCAAGTTAAAATGTAGCGAAAAGTGACACGTGGCGGATGTAGCTTCAAAGTGAAAGAGTTTCTAACTTTTCCAATGCTAACAAAAGGTTTCTCAAGTGACAGCAGAAGGCGCCATGTGTCGATCTTCGCGTAAGTTTCTAAAGATTCTCAATAGCGCGAAACCTACCACGTATAAGTTTTTAAGTGATGGTGGAAGGCGACACCTATCCCAGATTTCCTTTTGAAAGCTACCAAGTGGTAAGTGTTGTGGGTCCCACTTCTCATAGGTAATAAAGTTGCAGTTGCTGTGGATTATGCCAGATGTCACAGGCAGAGCCCTCCCCAATACAAAGACACAGTTAAGTTTCAAAGCTGCAGATAAAGACACGTATCTATTTCTAGTTGCTGCGAACAAGACATGTGTCAGCTTCTGATGTCTCCTGAAGAATGAAAAAGTTTTCAAGTGATGCGCGTGGACGCTGCCATCTATTACAGGGTTTTATTGTCTCGAATATGTGGAAGCCGCCAAGTGTCTTTTGCTAACAAGAAGAGGAGTGCCACATATATTATGTTCCAGCCATGGGCTTTCAAAAGGAGAAACAGTCATAGACCTAAAAGATATTTTTTGTGTCAGTGCAAAATGGTTTAGTCATGAGCCTTTGATGCTATTCATTTTATCTGCTCATATGGATCATGCAGTACCTACTCTGAAAATGCATTTTTTCCCTATTTTTAACAAAGTCTACAATTTTACCCTCTTTTTCCCTTTACCACCAAACAAAAATAGCACACACAAAAGCAAAAGCGACAGCCACAGCAGGGGTCCTCATTTTGCTAAAGAGTAAAATGGGGCGTGTTGTGAACATCACAACAACTAGCAACCAAACAAAACAATTAAATTCAAAGCATCCGAGAAAACTAGATGAAATAAATTCATAACTTCCAACTATCCTTCTTGTATATCATTATCCAACTTGAGACCTAAGGTATTCAATAAGGGTGCATGAATTTTTATTTTCAATTTAAGTGTGCACGTGATTAATTATCCTCATCTTGAAGATCAGTTGAACAAACTAGTGACTGATATTAGCCTACGTAGGTGAGCATATTCCCTCATAGCCAACCAGATAGAGCCTTGTTGCCAGTGAGCGTCCATAGCCCCAGCAAGGTTATCGTTACAATTCTCCTAAGTAGAGCCCCACTGCCAGCAAGCATCTATAGCCCTAGTAGAGTTACTTAGATGGCTTAATCTAGATTTTTAGTATAATCCATTTTATTTATTTATTTATATTTTTTTATATTTTCTGATATTTGATAGAAAGTTCATAAGCTATTGCAGTTGTAACTTCATGATGCAAGGAATAGTCACTTGCTAAAATTAAGTTGAGAATTGTAATGGTAGCAAGGGTGACCTCTGATTTTTCACCTAATATCTACACTGGTAGGTTCAACAAACCCAAGGATTTTAGGTGTGTCATCGTGAGAAACCTCTTTTGAATTCTCAATCACTATTATTGAATACTAAATTTCAGAAGTTAAACAACCCTCTACATTCATGACAGTCACAACAAGTTATGCATAAATTGTAAATGATTAACCTAAATGTTCTAAATTTTATACTGTTTTCAATGGTTGTTAGCTTGCTCCTTAAAACTCTAGAGAAAAAAACAAAGATCCCTGCTGAGGAGACAAAAACAAACCAACAAACAGACTATACAAGAAACAACAAAAACAAAGCAAAAGTAAAAGAAGGCTATACAAACAACAAAACAGAAAGGAACAAAAGACAAACTACACAAATGACCAACCCACGAAAGAAAAAAGTAAAAGAAAACTGCACACTACTTACACTATATTACACAAAAAAACTATCCTCTACCTCAAGCCTAGAAGTAGTGTTTCAAATGTTGGCCATTAACTGGTAATGGCACATCTTCTCCAGTCCAGGTCTTGAGTCTAAATGTGTTGTCTCCTATTATTTATGAGACTTGCAATGGGCCTAACCATAGTTTGTCAAATTTTCCATGGCTCCCTTTCTTTTCATGTGCTTTATCCTAGCACAACACTAAGTCTGATATCCTAAATATTTTGACTCTTACCCTCTTATCAAACCACCTCTTAACAACTGCTTGGTGTTTGGCAAATTTCTCAATGGCTTGACCTCTTTTCTCATCTAGTTATAACATTTGTACTATTCTGGCTTCTCTATGATTATCAAAGTCTAAGTACTCATTGGCAAACTTCCAGATTGGTATTCTCAGATTTATTAGGAGTATGGGATCAGTCCCATAGACTAAATTATAAGGTGCACTACCCAAAGCTGTTTTAAACTTGGTCCTATCTACCCACAGTGCATATTTTAACAAGGTATTCCACTCTCTAGGGCTCTTTGCAACTAGCTTCTTGATTATTTCTAATAAAATTTTGTTCGTAGACTCAGCTAATCCATTACCTTGAGGGTAGTAATTTGAAGAAAACCTTAAAACAATCCTGTATTCAAATGCCCATTTAGAAATCTTTAAAGAAGAGAAAGCAGGGTCGTTACCACATATCAATGAATAGGGAGTTCCAAACCTAGTTATGGTGTTTTCTTAAAGAAACTTGATAACTACCTCGGTTGTGGATAATTTATAGCATGTGGCCTCAGTCCACCTTGTACAATAGTTAGTCATTGTTAGTATGAACTTGTGTCCTGCAAAAGATAGAGGATTGATGACTCCAATGAAATCCAGGCCCCATTGTGCAAATGGTCTTGATTCAATCACAGGTTGTAGTGGATTGGCCTAATTTCTTCCCTTATCTGCTGCAGTTTGACAGGTGTGGCAACTCTTGATGTGACTCTCTGTATCTTTGAACATTATGGGCCAATAATAGCCTGCCCTCAATATTTTGTGTTGTAGCTAGATGGGAACCATGACTGGTTCCGTACTTGTCATGTAGTTCTGTCAACACTTTATCCGTTTCTGTTCTGTTTAGACATCTCAAATAAATTCCATCATGGTTCTTCCTGAATAGAAGACCTCCTTGTACCATATACTTCTGTGATTTAATCTTCAAAGCTCTCCTCTGATAAGCTTTCATTCTGTTTGGGTACTTCCCAGCTATTAGAAAAGTGTTTAAATCACCATACCAGTCTGATGCGTCCTGGGAATTCAGTACATACTGCTATTTTATCAAATCTAGGTCTGTGTTTGCTATTGTTTACACCAATGCCTGCCCTCTGACTAGCTTCATGGGAATGATTTCCATGTCGAACTCTTGCAGTGTGGTGATCCATTTGGATTTCTTTTCTCCAAGCTCGTTCTGTATCAACAGCATCTTTACCGCTGCGTCTGGCACTATGGTTTTGATCTGGCTGTGCAAGATATAATGCCTGAATTTCTTCATGACTCTCATCAATGCAAATGCTTATCTTTCGGTATCTAGATATCTTAGTTGTGCATCTTTCAGGGGCGCGCTCATAGAAGCTATGGGCTTTTCTTCAATGTTTTCACCCTTTTGTGTCAAGGCAGCCGCAACTAAATGGGAGGATGCAAAGGAGTAAATATGAAACATTTTGGTGTAGTCTGGGCTCGCCAATATAGGAGCATCAGAAATTGCTTCCTTGATATCTTCGAATGTAGCCCTAGCCACAAGCGTCCACTCCATCTACGCATCCTTCTTCAACATGGCATTTAACGGCTGCACGATCTCTACAAAACCAGTAATGAACTTCTGAACAAAGTTAATTTTACCAAAAAATGATTTCAACTCTTTCCTACTATTTGGTATTTGCAAATTTTTTATTGATTCTATCCTATCTGGATCAATTGATATCCCATTTTTAGAAATGACATGCCCTAGTAACTTACCTTCAGTTACCCCAAATGAACATTTTTAAGGATTAAGAGAAATTCCATACCTCTCACATTGCTTAATTATTTTTCTGAGATCTTCAGTGTGAGTGGATGCATCCTTAGAATACACAGTCAAATCATCCATATAAATCACAATGCACTTACTTGATAATCCACAGAATGCAATGTCCATGGCTCTTTGAAAAGTGGCACCTACATTGATCAGACCAAAAGGCATTCTCCTATATGCATAATTTCCCCATTTACAAGTGAAGGTGGTTTTTAATCTGTCATCTCTATCTATTAAAACCTGGTTATATCCCGAGAAACTATCTAAGAAAGACATCATCCTTGCCCCATTTACTGCTTGCAGCACTTCGTCTATTGGAGGTAGGGGATAATTATCCTTTTCAAATGCTTTGTTCAAATTTCTAAAGTCTATGCATAACCTGATGTGTCCGTTTTTCTTCCTCACTGGTACTAGGTTAGCTACCCAAACTGAATGTTTGATTGGAAAGATTATTCTAGCAGACAATAACCTCTTTACTTCTTCAAATATTAAAGGCTCTAAAATCACGTTCATAGGCCTTTGTTTCTGCCTAAATGTCTTAACTTCTGGTCTCAAAGGTATTACGTGGGTTATGATGGACGTATCATATGTTTTCATGTCTTCATATGTCCATGCTATTACGTGTTTGTATTCTTTCAGAATATCTAAAATTTCTTTCCTTATTTTCTCAGAGCAAACCTTTCCAATCAACACATTTTGTGGATTTTGTTCTATTCCTAAGTTATGTGAATCACACTTACCCCCTTCTAATTTAGGCAAGTCCTTATGTCTTATTACTCCATCAAAGTCAAAGATATGCTCTAGTTCAATTACTCCTTTGGGTAATAAGTTGCTCTTCAAGTTGATTATATCCTCTTCATCCCATGTTATCTCAGGCCTTTCTTGTTCAGCAATGATTTGAGCCTCAAATACCTCATTACAAGTCAGAAAATTGATAATTTGCTGATCCCCTCCAAATACCTGAAAGTGTGTAACATTGTCTGGGATACTGGGAACATTGACTAATTCAACAGCAAATCATTTCAGTCCTGACAGTGTCAATGGCTCTAATGTGCTAGTAGCAACTGCTAGTGCATCTGGTCTATGGTTTAATTCTCTAGGGATATTCTCTATGTTGAAAGCATTGAATGAATCTATTAAACCCCATACACTATGTCTATAACAAATCATTTTCTTGTAATTACAAGCATATAGTTTCCTTACTTGTCTGACTACTAGTTCAGAATTTGAAAATACCTTAATCATTTTCACTTTCTTCTTGATGGCCATGACAAGTCCCAAAATTAAGGCTTCATATTCAGCAATATTGTTAGTACAGGAAAACTATAATCTGTATGCTGTCAGATATGATTTACCCTAAGGATCTATGAGTTCAATACCTGCACTTGCACCCTGTTTCGATTTGGACCCATCACATTTTAGCGTCCACATGCCATCTTTACTTTCCTAACCTTTCACCTTGGCATGCTTTTTCTCTTCCATCACTTGTGAGGTGCTGGTTGGTATATTCATGGGTGTTTCTATTTGGTCAACTCGCATATGTGTATTTTTATCCTGCAAATCAAAAAGACAACTATCCTTCTCCTCTATCTTCTTTCCTCTTTCTGAAATCAGAGCATCTACACTACTCTGGAAGTATCCTTGTGGTTGATTAGGCTTCTCATTTCCTTCTTGCAACTCTATCCTCTTTATGCATTTTTTGTATTCATATTCAATGATGTCTTTGCACATTCCATAATTCTCCTCAAAATGTGGCTTATCGTGAACTCTACATCTATCCTTATATAGTTTACATTGGACTGGCAGATTTTGTTTGATGCACTCTTCCACCTCTTGTCTAATGGCATGACCAAATGTGTTCATTGCACTATTTTCTTTATTCGAAGAATTGCTGTCAGACTCAATGAATAATGTTATCTCCTTGTTGACATGTTTTTCTCTATAGTTTAACATCATGATCTCTTCAATTTGTACCCCATTGTTAGTAATCCTATAGACACTAGGTTCAACATTAGCATATAATATTTCATTCGTTCGATTATACTCTGTTATCATATGTCTCATCCCGGGTTCTACCTCTATCCTAATCTAGTTTGGGACACCTCTCCAAGGTAGCCACATATGTGAAAAATCAATGGCCATATATCTGTTTAATGTCTTGGACCAATCCCTACTCAGCAACATTCCATAATTCACGGGTATATCCACTATTTGAATGTCAATAAATTGGCTTACCCTAGGGTCTGAAGCTAATTGCATTTGAACGTTTATGACTTCTCCTATCACACTAACCTTAGTCTTATCTAAATGTGTGACAACCTTGGCTAATTTGGTGGGAGTCAGCTCGAGAGTTTTACATATTCCTAAGGGCATTACGTTGGCTGAGGCACCAGAGTCTACCATGCAATTGTGGATGTTCTTCCCACACAATCTAACAGTTAACAAGAAAGGAGGAGCATCCTTTTTATCAGCATACATTACTACATTTGTATTGGAAGGCTTCTCAACTTTCTTACTTTTCTTTTTAGGCGGCGAATCTCTATTAGGAACAACTATATCAGTGGCAACCTCATTTGTTATAGATGTATCCAAAGATTTTATAAAAGTGTTTTTGATCCTTGGAGTTTTCAACAATTCACTCAGAGGTATACTGACTTTAATTTTCTTTATTTCTTCTGACAAGTAACTCAATAATCTTGTTGTCTCTATTGTTTCAATTTTACTTGTTTGGGTCTTTTGTGTTGTTGTTCCACTATTTGTATGATGATTAGCTTTGAGTATGGCTGGATTGTTGCTAGCATTCTGATCTGGGGGTGTATTGAAGTTGTTAGGAGGAGTCAAAGTGGTGAAAGGTCCTCCTAGCCTAGTGTTGTTCCTTAAATTGTAAGTGTGGTTTCTATTTGTCTGTTGAAAGGCTTGCACTTCTTCTATTTTAGTCAATACCTCATTTTCAGTTTCAAAGGGAAACTGAAAAGCATTTAACACAAAGGTTGATTCAGGATAAAGATTTTCACAAAAGTACAATTCATCCTCTAACAATTCATCTTCCTTCTCTTCTGTAGTTGCAAAGGTAAAGGTTTCTAAAACTAAAGCTGTATCATACCCTGAGAGTACTACCTCATTACCCTTGGGAATAAGAAACTCAGAAGTAGGAGGCTGCACATCTATATTAAAAATACTGGCTGCTAAATAGAACCGTGGATAGTCGAGCTTAGCATGGGCATTGATATTGTGAAATCTGCACTAGTTCTTTAGTGATTTATTGGCCATTTAGATGCCAGCTATTTGTTTTGCATCATGATTATCTATATTCTCAAAAGGAGAACCCAGAGTACCATTGTTTGGTCTAGTGTTCCATGTTTTGGGTGGCCTAGGCTGATTATGATTTTTGTTATTATTACCCCAGGCCCTATTGTCTATCATTGGCCCTCTATTTTGCATTAGTTGCTCTTGGTTATGACCTTGATACTGATTATAGTTTTGGATTTGACTTAAAAATTGGCCTTGGCTATTATTTTGGGTATGACTGATTATATTTCTTATTGTAATGTTGATTTTGATTTGAACTATAGTTTTGATTATGGCCTTGGTTATAATTCTGATTTTGATTGTATCCTTGGTTGCCTCTTCCATAAAGATTCTCATTTCTTAACTGTGTCACTTCGGTGGTCAATCTTTTCAAATGTGCAGTGATCTCTTTGATTTCTTCCCTTTCCTCTTGTGCTTTTGTTACAGTTGTATCTCTAGGAGGTTGGAAGAAAGGCTGACCATTATTCTGACTATTATTAGTAGTGTTACCTGTGTAAGGAGCTATGGCTTGGATTGGGGTAGGACTATCCACAGGTTTGTAAGTAGGAACCGGATTTAATAATGGACTGTGATGCATAGGGGCTCCATTCCAAGGCTGTGCCTAATTCTGCACCGCAAAATTTCCTCCATTAATAAATGGACTATAGGTTGTATGCCTCATCTCTTGGTTTACTAAGGCTACCTCTTTATAAGCTTTGGATATTGAATCTATGTCAAGTTTTCTTTTCACAAACATGGCAGTTAAAGGATCTAAGGCCGCATAGTACATAGCTAGCAAGGTATCATCATCTACTGTGTGAGGGACTACCAACCTAGAGTAGGCCTTTTGAAATCTATCATTGAAATTATCAATCAACTCTCCCTCTCCCCTTTTTATGGTAGCTAACTTGTGATATAAGATGCAAGGATCAATGGGTCCTCTAAATCTAGATAGAAAGGCTTCTTCCATTAGTGACCAAGAAGAAATGTAGCCATTCGGTAAGTTTACATACCAGTTAGATGCTTGTTCATTAAAAGTGTAGGGAAATAATCTACACACAACGTCTTCATGCTCTAATCTAGCTCTAAAGCATGCCTCTTTGAATATTCTAATGTGGTCTTCTAGATCTTGGTGCAACTGGTATTTGGGACATATCTTTTCCAAATTTTTGAGCATCTAATTATAATCAAGGAACGCTATAGGAGAATGGACATTGAAATAAGCCATTATGGGTGCTTGAGCTTGGCCTGAACTTGTAGGAATACCTAGATTTACTAGTGGGATAGGATTTATGGGAGGACTAGGACCTCTAGGAGTACCTGAACCAAGATTTAAAGACCTAAATAGTAATCTTTTAGGACTCACAATGTTACAGATGTTAAACGGTGACCCAGGAGGTGTTCCAGATGAACTCCCTACTTGTGATACTTTAGGATTCAAGAGCTCTTACTTCATCTTATATCAGGTAGTTGCACAAAAATATCCCCTGAACTGGACCTAGACCTGGTCACTCTATCACTGTTATTAGCTAGTTTTTCTTGAAACAAACCTTAACTCAAATCAGGCCCTCCTTCTAGCGCCAGAACTGTTGGTGATTGTTTTGATGCAATCATAACAATTAGTTAAAATTCACATAAAATGAACCAAAATTGACTTGAAAGATATGAAGGAATCAGTTAAGATTCGCTTAATCCCAAGTTTAATATGGTCAGGTCTTGACCTGTTGGGCAAATTCAGTTGGTTGATGTGAAGCTATAATGTTCAAGGGGCCTTACGTAATTTAGGGTTTCTTGTTGATTAACTGGACTCAAACTATGCAAAAGATTATAAATATCATTATGTGTTTCATTCCTTTTTTGAATAAACTAGTTACTTTGCTGCAAAGCTTTAAAGGGTCTTCTTGAATTATTGTAGCTTTCTCCTCTCAAGTATTTATGAAAACTATCTACTTTAAACTCAGTGATACATGCTTTTCAGATATGAGACAATTTCCTTCAAATTTCTACATTTTAAGCTAAGTATTTCAGATGGGTTGGGAAAAGTTAGAAAGATCTAATCTAAACTTCATTCACTCTACTCAAAGGATCTAATTATTCTATTATGTACTATGTAAATAATACAACAATTTGATCAAATCCATACACTAAAACCTTAAATGTAAGTTCTGAGCATTTTCACAAAAATACACTTAAGATTGCAAGCTCTAAGAGAAAATGTTTCAAACACAATGAAGAGCAAGAAAACACTCAGAAGATAAATGCAGAATTCTAGATTTAAATGTATTAGAAACAGACAATCATATAAGATTTACAATGTTTGAATGACTCTTAGCTTCAATGATCAAGCTTTACAAATACAGTAAGGAAGCTAGATGTTCCACACATTCCTTATTGTAGACACAGATAACCTCCTTCTTCTATTCCTAAATGCTAAGCTAAATTACTAAAATCCCTATGTAGCCCCTGTGTCCAGTATTACAATGTAGAGAGGCACAATATATAGACTTTGATTGTCCTCAATACAGCTCAAAAAACCCTAATTTAAACCTTGGTTCAAACCTCTGGTTATAGTAATAAATGCTGGGAAAACAAATCCCCAGAAATATCCCTGAACATCATTAAATTTGGGCGAAATATGCACTTCTGGAAACCCTAGTAGCTTAATATTAACTTCAGTGGCATGCTGCAATAATGTCTTCATCTGCATTTCTTCCTTATTAATGAAGACACTTGACTTCCTCATCCTTCATCCTTATCTTCCTTTTACTTCTGAGATCAGATTTCCCCTCCATGATGTCGTCGCCATTAAGTCTCAGCTCCTTCTTCAACTGCAAACTTGCAAAAAATGGGCAAGCAATAAGTATCATCATTTAATAAACCTGCAGGAAGAAAAACAACTGCTAAATCTAGTCATGACTATGTGAATGCAGAAATCAGGTCCCAAATCTGTGAAAATATCTCATTCAAATGCATATGCAACGCTAAAATTAGTCAGGTTAACCATCGTTGACCAAAAAAATGCATTCAGGCCCCAAGAAATGCCTCAAATTCCTATCGCTCTTCTCATTTTCCTCTGTTTAAATCTTTGTATTTTGATACATGTCAGGCATGATACAACGAATTAATCAGATTGAAACTTTTCAAATGTATAGAGACACAGAGTTTCATCAGTCATAGCCACCGTAAGATGCACAGGAATAAAATGGTGCGGACACAAAAAAAATGAATGGTGCGGAGAGTGACACATGTCGCCACCCACGGCAATGAAGAAAGTAATTCAGAGTCAAGCGGAAGCAGCCACGTGGCGGGAGGTATTTCAACCTTGTCTAAAGCTAGTAGTGCAGAACACACCAAGTGTTAGCTTCTGCCTTAGTTTCAAGGGTTCCTTAAAAGTTTCTGCGTGAGCACGGAACCTGCCAAGTGTCCCTTTGTGGTAGCCGTGGAACTCGCCATGTGTCAGCTCCTGTGGGTTGGTTCTTATGTTTCACCGTTTAGTGAAGGATGGAGGTGGGTCCCCAATTTTAAAGTCTCAAATGCAGTGGAAAGTGACACGTGGCTGCAACAGAATAAAAAGAAAGGAAATCAAGAAGCTCGTGGAAGCCAACACGTGGAGACACCTGAGAGCAATAGAAATCAAGTTAAAATGCAACAGAAAGTGACACATGGCAGATGCAGCGTCAAAGCGAAAGACTTTCTAAGTTTTCCAGTGCTAACAAAAGGTTTCTCAAGTGACAGCGGAAGGTGCCATGTACCGATCTCCGCGCAAGTTTCTAAAGAGTCTCAACAACGTAGAACCTGTCATGTATAAGTTTCTAAGTGATGGTGGAAGGCGACACCTATCCCAGATTTCCTTTTGAAAGCTACCAAGTGGTAAGTGTTGTGGGTCCCACTTCTCATAGGTAATAAAGTTGCAGTTGCTGCGGATTATGCCAGATGTCACAAGTGGAGCCCTCCAGAATATAAAGACATAGTTAAGTTTCAAAGCCGTGGATAAAGACACATATCTATTTCTAGTTGTTGCGGACGACGACATGTGTCGTCTTCTGATGTCTCCTGAAGAATGAAAGAGTTTTCAAGTGATGCACACGGACATTGCCATCTATTACAGGGTTTTATTATCTTGAATATGTGGAAGCCGCCAAGTGTCTTTTACTAACAAGAAGAGGAGTACCACATATATTATGTTCTAGCCAATGCGCTTTCAAAAGGAGAAACAGTCGCAAACCCAAAAGATATTTTCTGTGTCGTTGCAAAATGGTCTAGTCATGAGCCTTTGATGCTATTCATTTTATCTACTCATATGGATCATGCAGTACCTGCTCTGAAAATGCATTTTTTTCCCTACTTTTAACAAAGTCTGCAATTTTACCCTCTTTTTCCCTTTACTACCAAACAAAAACAGCACACACAAAAGCAAAAGTGATAGCCATAGCAGGGGTCCTCATTTTGCTAAAGAGTAAAATGGGGCATGTTGTGAACATCACAACAGATACTTACACTTTAGATCAAATGTTTGGCACTCTTACTACTTTTGAAACGAGTGAGTTTGATAGTGGTGTTCTAAAGAAAGAAGCTACCTTCAAAGCCAACAAAAGACAAAGGAAGAATCTGTTGATGAAGATGAAAGTTCTGATGATGCTGAAGCAAATTTTGTAAGAACACTAAAGAAAGGATCTGGTAAATATAAAGGCAAGCTACCCTTCAAGTGTTTTAATTGTGGAAAGGTAGGCCACTTTGCTTCTAAATGTCCTCTTACAAAATCTAGGAGAAGTAACATAAATACTAAATTCAAAAGGAGTCTATTTTCCTTAAACGACAATTGTTCTTCAAAAGATGAGGATCATGATTCAAATGATGAAAGACTTTTCTTGGCCATGACTGTTAGTGACAAAAAGAATGAGGATGGAAAATGTGAAAAAAATGATACCTTGCAAACAGTTCAAAATAATAAAAAATCAATGGTTGTCTGGATTGCCTTCCATGCAAAAGGAGAAATGAAAGCTTAGATTATTGATAGTGGTTGTTCAAATCATATGACTGGTGACAAAGAGAAGTTTATTAGACTTAAGAAGTGGGATGGTGGAGCTATTAAATTTGGAGGTGATGAGTCAACTCAAATTTATGGAACTGGTGTCATAACTATTGATGGAAAGAATAGGATTGAGTATTTTGTGTATGTCAAATGATTACATCACAATCTTCTTAGTGTTAGTCAAATGTGTAGGAAAGGTTAGAATCTTACTTTTCATGCTAATGGCTATGAAATCAGGAAGGCAAGATCTAGAAAACTGGTTATATAAGGTATCAAGACTTATGGTGATATTTATCACTTGAACAAAGAAAATGGAAGAACATGTTTGTTGACTCAATCTAGTGAGTGTTAGTTGTGGCACAAAAGAATGGGACACAACAACTTTGATAATATGGTAAGAATCAACTCTACTCATGCAGCGAGAGATATGCCTGAGGTAATCAAGCCTGCAAACACTGTAAGGAATGCCAAATGGGAAAGCAAACAAAGACAAGTTTTAAAAGAAAGGAGTACTCATCTTCAAAGCCATTGGAGATGATTCACATAGACCTATGTGGACCTACAAGAGCAAAAAGTCAACAACGTGAAAGGTATTTTATGTTTCTCATTGATGATTATTCTAGAATGACTTGGGTTACTTTCTTAAGAGAAAAATATGTTGCTCTTGATAAGTTTAAAGTTTTCAAAGCCTTGATTGAAAATGAAATGGATACTAAGATCGAATGTTTAAGGTCAGGTAGAGGAGGTGAGTTTACTTCAAATGAATTTGAAAAGTTTTGTGAAGATCATGGTATTAGAAGGCACTTGTCTGCTCCTAGAACCCCTCAACAAAATGGGGTAGTGGAAAGGAAGAATAGTGCTATGCAAGAAATGTCTAGGGCAATGTTGAAAGATGTAGATTTGCCTGATGTATACTAGAAGGAAGCAATTCATACTGCTGGCTATCTAACTGAGTGTAGTTGAGGGTCAATAGCACTAAGACCCCTTATGAGTTGTGGTATGGAAGACCTCCCTCTGTCAGATACTTCAAGATCTTTGACAACAAATGCTACATCATAAGAGATGAAGAAGACCTAGGAAAGTTTGATTTGATATGTGATGAAGGAATCTTTATTGGTTACTCAACCAAAAGCAAGGCCTATAAATGCTACAACAAAAGGTTGGGAAAGATGATTAAAAGCACAAATGTCAAAGTAGATGAAGACTTATGTTAGTTATCACATGATTTATAAGACACCAGATCTAATATCTTCCCTTGCATTGAAGATGAAGAAGTAGAAGTTAAATAAGAAAAGGAACAAGAACCTGAATAGATGCCTAAGACTCAGAGAAAAATATGTTTAGAAGAATCATTCAGTAGAGTAGATCATTGGAGACAAAAATGAAGGTGTGTAGACAAGGAGAAGGTTTGCCATGACATATGAGCAAGTAAACTTGGTTTGTTTTCAAAAGTGGAACCTAAGACCTTTGATGAAGCTAGCAAGTATGATGAATGGATAAAGCCATGGAAGAAGAGTTGGATCAAATTGAGAAGAATCAAACATGGAAATTGATTCCCAAACTAGAAAACAAGAATATTAGAGGAACAAAATGGGTATTCCAAAATAAATTGAATGAAGAAGGTGAAGTTGTAAGAAACAAGGCAAGACTAGTATGCAAAAGATACACTCAAGTAGAAGGTATTGATTTTGAGGAGACTTTTTCTCTGATAGCAAGGATGGAGGCAATTAGAATGTTACTTGCTCTTGCAGCTCATAAGAACTTCAAAGTATATCAGATGGATGTGAAGTCAACATTCCTAAATGGTGACCTAGAAGAAGTGTACATTAAACAACTAGATGGGTTCCAAATCTTAGAAGATTTAGACATGGTATGCAGACTCAAAAAGGCTTTGTATAGTCTTAAAGAAGCACCTAGGGATTTGTATGCCAGATTAGACAAGTACTTTTTTTAGCAGAGCTTCAAGAAAGTTACAACAGATAGTAATATTTATATAAAGGAAGAAAGAGACAATTTTGATAGTTGTAGTATGTGTTGATGACATTATATTTGGTGGGGATGATGATCTATCTAAAAGGTTTGCAGAGGAGATGCAAAAAGAGTTTGAGATGTCCATGATTGGTGAAATGTATTTCTTCCTTAGTCTTCAGATTTCTCAGCTAGATGGTGGTATCTTTATCTCTTAAGATAAGTATGTCAAAGAATTGTTGAATAAGTTTGGTATGGAGGATTCAAAACCAATGAGTACTCCATGGTCACTGAAAGGCACTTAAGTAAAGATGATGAGTCTCTGGAGGTAGATTAGACTACCTATAGATCTATGATTGTTGCATTGTTGTATTTAACTACCTTAAGACCTAACATTATGCATGTAGTATGTGTGGTTGCTAGATATCAAGCTAATCCTAAGAAAACACATGAGAAAGTAGTGAAAAGGATATTCAAAAATCTGAAAGGAACTCTGGACTATGGTCTATGTTACCCAAAAGGCAATGACTTTGACTTGAGTGCATAGATTGATGCTGACTAGGTTGCCTGTGTTGATGACAAAAGAGGTACAAGTGGTGGTGATTTCTTTCGAGGAAGAAGATTAGTTTCATGGTAGAGAAAGAAGCAAGATTCAGTGTTCCTATCTACTACAGAGGTAAAGTATACTATAGTAGCCTCCTGCTGTACACAAGTATTTTGGATGAACCAAACTCTAAAGGATATCAAGGTATTGTATGATGAGGCCATTCCTATTTTGTGTGACAATACAAGTGGTATCAATATTTCCAAGAACCTAGTCATGCATTCTAGAACCAATCATATAGCTATTAGGTATCACTTTTTGAGAGATAAGGTTGTAGACAGGGAAGTAAAGTTGGAATATGTTCCAATAAAGGATCAAATTGTAGATATCTTTACCAAGGCTCTTACAAAGGACACCTTTGAGGATCTTCAACATAAGTTAGGGGTAATTGCTCCTCCTTCTTGGTAAGGGTACATCTATCTACAGGGAGTTAATGATGTATCTTTATTCCTAGATAAATGATGGCTACCTCTTAGGGAACTGGTAGTGGTTGTTGATGATAGGGGTAGCTTGTTTGTTATAAGGAGAAGATGAATGGTTGTTGATGAGCTAATGGTAGTTTCCCTTTGTCCTTGATGTCAAAGGGGGAGAAATGTGCAAGTATGTGTTGCCATCAATGCTAAAGGGGGATATTGCTACACATATGGTTAATATAGTTGTATTGGTTGTCATTGATGTCAACACTATCACTAGGTTGCCATTGATGTCAACACTAATTATGTATGTGTAATAGTGTTCATAGTTGGATGTAGTGTTCCTGAAGAGGATATATTGAGATGAGAATCTTAATTTGAAGATACATTAACGCATGTGTTGATTATGTATGTGTAATAGTGTTCATAGTTGGATGTCGTGCTCCTGAAGAGGATATATTGAGATAAGAATCTTAAGTTGAAGACACATTGATGCATGTGCTGATAGAAATAAGATTAAGCTTTTGGAAGTTGGTGACAATCTCTGTTTTAGAATGAATGTTCATCTTTGAAGACTACATGGGAAATTGCTCAGTATTTCCATCAAATTCGCTTGGGCATTTATAGACTGGAATATAGCTTTATGTAATGTTAAATCTTTTATATTCCATGTTTCATGATGTTTGGTTTACCAGAAGTTTGGTTTGGAAAAGATAGAAGTGAAGACAGTGTGGGTTTTATGAAGATGTTTCTAGCATGTAAATGGAATGCTCTGCATTCCTCTAATTTTGAAGCTATTGTCTTGCAGTTCAAGAGTTAAGTTGAGAATGATGTAAATATGCTAAATCCTAAGTTTCAAAGTGTTTTCTCTTCCACAGTGAAAGATATAAGTGACCAAGTTCTGGTTCAGGCTTTAATAGTGTAATGTGATGTTGAAAGGTGAATGGAATGCTCTGCATTCCTCCACATTTGAAGATATGGCTATGTGATTCTAGATCTGTGTTTAGAGGATGGAAAATGTGTTATTTCCAAAGTTCCAAACCATCATTGATAATGTATTGGTATGTGCTCTAGTAGAATGGAACAATGTTGAGGACCTACTGGAATGCTCCATATTTCTTCAAAAGTAAATGATTGACCTTATAGTTTTGTGAACATGTTCTTGAATGTAAATTTCATGTTTCCTTCCTATTTCAAGCTTCTTGGTGGTCTGCAGCTCAATTTTTCAATTGATAGCATGTTGCAGTGCGTCTCAGATAACAATGTGCTCTCAGAGTTAATGATTGAAGGTGTGCGGCACAATTCTTTGATATGCGGTAGCAAAGAACTGTTTGGGGATGTTATATGAGTCATGTGGACTCATCTAGAAGAGTTTCACAAACATCTTTCTTGTTTCTAGTACTGCACAAGGCTTCCTAGTTGATATGGCTATTACTCTTCAAGTTTTCATGAGCTTACCTTAAAGTTGTCCCATTTTCAAATGAGCGGAGTGTGTAGAGGTAATTCCATGATGTTTGAAGCTATGAAGGATGTTTTGGACCTAGTTAAGCAAGTGTTGGGGTTTGCAATGCTTGGGTCTTCTATTAGTGTAACGTGTTGTTCTAATTAGACCAATCTTTTACAAATTTCATATTGTGTATTTTATGGTTGACCTATAAATGTGTTCTCAATGTTTAATTTGGATAACAAGCTATGTAATCGATGTAATATAATGTATAAATATATGATCAAATTAAATGTGGAGGATATAATTTGAAGTTGATGAACAAGGTTCACAAGCAGATAAAAGCAGAATAAATGTATTATTGATGTACGAAATGTGGGAGAAAGAGTAGATGTTGTTGATGTTGTCTGGACTCTTCTTGAAGACTGATTTGAGATAGTGATCAAGTATAGAGTGTGCCTAAGTGATCAGATCTTGAAAAGAAACTGTGAAGAGATAGAAGTGTAATCATCATGTGTGAGCTTCAAAGACATATTTTAGATAGTTGAAATATTGTCATACTGTAATCATTTCTGAGTTTGTTCTCATATTAGGGAGTAGTTTCATCCTTGGGTTAAATCCCCTAAAATAAATTCATCATGGAGTAGAAGCTTCCTTGAGAGTGACCCTAAATCAAAGTTACTTAGGGAGTAGCAACTTCCTTGGGTTATAGCCCCTAAAACAAAGTTACTATTTGAGCTTCATATATTGTGAGTTAATCCTCACCGTGGTTTTTCCCTTTTAATGTTTTGCATGTATATCTGGTGTTATGTGCTGATGTGCATTGTGTTAATCTTTCATGTTCATGTTAATGCTATAATGCTTAAGGTTTAATTTGCTATGGATAAATTGAATTTGTTGAAAGTGAGAGTTGATTGTATACTAATTCACCCCCCTCTCAATATACTTGTGTGTCTAACACTAACCTAGTTAGAAAGGCCCCTGCATTGTACTAGTAGAAGATGTTGCACCAGAACTATCTAAAGTAGCATGCCGAAAACAACATGGAATGAAATGTTTTCAAGGGTGGTAGCTCTTATAAAGGTAATTCAATAAATCCCATTGAATGTGATGGCACATACGATAGTACATTCCATTAATGAGCTGCTTTAATTTTTCAATGTAAAATGTGCGAGTGAGCTTTTCAAGATAATTTGTATTTATGATGAAAGGGCATGTGTCATTTTCTCTGTACATAGCAATAAATAGAAAAATTGCCTTAAATACGTAAACTGGACATTGAAATGAAGAATCAATGATTTTCAAAACTTATGAATGACAAGGTTGAGGTAGTCAAGAGCTAGGAAGTTCAAATAACTTGCAACTTGCTAATTGAGAATGGTTAGACTTTAAAAACAAAACACATGACCAATGAAGAAGACCTAACTGATGACTACATGGAAGCATTGGCTAATCGACAAGTTTTGGAAATTTTAAACCCACCGATTGAGGTTTACAAAAGTTAAAAATCATCGATTGCAAAAGAAAACTCTTATGAAAAGGCTGTGAACTTATTGAAAGGGGTGAACAATAAAATACTAAGGCAGCATAACATTGACACAAAAAATATAATTTTTAAAAAAATGTGGTAACATGCATGAACTAAACCTAAACAACAACAACAACAACTATATAGCGCATATGTTGTAGAGATGATTATTCAATTTCATGGCATGAGGATAAAATGATGCATATCAAACAATTATGTGTCAGCAAATGAAATATGGCACTACAAAGGCTAGAGTTAGTGGTTCTAGCAGGAAGAGAGATTCAAATGCATACAAGTAAACTTACAAGGCAATGGAGCAATGGTGAGATGAGGCGCAACCCTAAAATTGTCAAATACTTCATTCCCAAGAAATCGTGGAATTTGGTCCTAGACCTACAATTTCTTAAAGGAAATGGTAATTTTGATAAAGAAAGGAATCACCTGGGTAGTTAAGCAATCACCTAATAAAAGGAAATTAATGTTATAAAAATGAAATTAAATAAAGATTAGTTTAAGAATGGTCAAGGGATATATGAAGGGTTGTGTCTCATGACAAGACAAGATATATAAGGGAGATCATTCAAGGTGGAAGAAGATATCAATCAATCATTCAATCAAATATATCAATTATGAAATTATAACATTTATTTCCTTTTGGAGTACAAGCTATGGATTCAAAAATTAAGGATGGAAACCCTTAACTTCTCCTATCAAGTTAGTGGACGAAAACCCTTAACTTGGTTAGAAATTAGAAACATTTGAAAGATATTCATACAAAGAGAAATCACTGCAAATTGGAAGAAGAATTACAACAGAGGATAAAGAATAAAATTTTATATTTTTAGAGATACATCATAAGCTTCAAATCTAACTTTTATAATCAAAATTACAATTTTTAGGATAAATTAATATTCATAATTAACTATGCAACTATTACTATGAGTTAGGGTTATTTATTTAAGGAAAAATAAGGAAATTTTAGAATGGTACATTACAAATTACATACAATGTTGATTGCTAATGGCTAACTAATCCAATGAAACAACCAACAAAATGCTCCATCTCTTTAGTGCAAAAGAAGGAATGTCAATGTCTTTTGATTAATACTATTAATTTGTATAAATGATAAGATTCCATTCAAAATGACTCTTGCTGATAAGGGCGTGGTTTAGTAGTTAAGTCGCTCGGTTGTAGTGGCGGCCACTAGAGTTCAAACCCCCACTGGGCCAATGAGCTCACAGACGTTACGCCTTCGCTGGGCCAATGAGCTCATGGGTTTGAAGTGTTCTTTCTTGGGGATGAGGTCCCCTGTGTTGTGGCCTCACGAGTTCTTATCTCTGGGCAACAGCATTGTGTGGAACTGGAGGGCATGTCACACCAGCATCACTGATCATGTTAAAAAGTTTACCAAGCGCATCATCTTAAAAAAAAATCAAAATGACTCTTGCTATAAGAAAATTACACTCAATTATGCATGACTATTGGCATACCCATTGCACATTGAAATGTGATTGCTAGTTATATAACGAACAAGGGTAACCATCACCAATCATTTTATTTATTTTATTTTAAAATAGAACAAAATTTATTAGTTAATATTTAAATGAATCTATTTGATGTTTTCTTTTGTGGATAGACTGCAACGCTCAATGAGGAAAATCCAAATTCCAATGCATCTGATCAATTGATGGAAACAAACATCCAACAAGAGCAATCTCTAGACACAAGTAAACATAAATATTTTATCCAAGTGGCAATGGCATTGTTGGGAGGAAGTTTTACCATCATGCTAGCAATGCTTGGAGGAGTGAACCAAGTAGGGAGGGCTATGGGTGACACCATCACTTTCAACATATTCAAGTGGTCACAGACATGCTAGCTTTTCTTGCTTCATTATTGGTTGGTATGATTGTGGCCACTGTGTCACATACAAAGGTCAATTGCTTCATCTGCATCACTTTGTGGGTTGCAACAATATGCTTTGTTATGACTTTCCATGTTGTAACATATGTGTGGTGATCCCCAAGCATAAATGGATGGTGTTGTGTTTGGTGGTGCAGTTACCATAGTGTTGGTACTGCTAGTATTATATCAACTTTCCACTATGTTCTGTCAATTTTCTTGGATGATGCATTTATAGAATGGTTTTCCAAGGAGGCTATTTTTCCAATGATGACAAGGGGCAACAATTAAAAAATCAAGATTTCATATGAAAGTTGACATACAAATTAAAAAAATTTCATTGATTTCATTCTCAATATATATGTACATTGTATTAGTAATAACACCGAAAGGTGCTATAAAATGATTAATAGGCACAAATTTTTATATCTCTCTCAAATTACATTTATATTTCTCAAGAGTCATTCTATTAGTATTTGACTAAAAGGACTATAAATGGGTGATTGCACATTGAGAATGTCATCTATAGTTAATTTTATTTTATTTTCCTTATGGCTCAAGATTGAGGATCACTATTTTGCATAAATTGTTAAATTAGCATGTGGTTCACAAGTGGGACACACTATAATGCCCCAAGCTTTCACTCAAGACATTAATGGATAAAAGATGACTGAACAAATTTTTTACATAACAAAAGTGGTAATAAGCAACTGCATAACATACTAACATGTCCAATGTGTCATATGCAACCTATGATGGCACACTTGGCACATGTCCACCAATGCATAATCAAGGTGACGTAAGTGGAAGACTTAACTCTATCATGAGAAAAGACACCATGGTTGGCATGAAAAATGAAGCATGGAAGAGAGACTGGATTATTAAAATCACTAGATCACCTTCATAACATCTCTAATAAACCACCCTCCAAATTTCATTGAGTTATGACTAGAAGAAAGACAAGAACTACCAAGGTTCAAGTTCAACAAGGGACTTGCAAGCATGCTAGACTTCATACCTGAATTGCAACTTACAAGTTTGCACATGGTTGAGGTTTGAACCTTAGTCTGCGGTCACAATTTGTACCCTGGTGGACTTTAGAATTTGTTAGCAACATGCAATGTGTAGATGAACTACCATCCCTAAATTCAAGGGATGTTCAGACCTTGGAAACCTTTTTTGCAATTTACCCATCTACAAAGTACAATTGAGTTTCAAGCTCCAAACCAACATCACATTAGACTTTAGGGCTCATTGGTAATCCACACATTTGTAAATGCAAGTAGGCACCAAACTCTGAGCACTGCAATGAATCAAACTTCAAAGGACAACAACCAAAACTTTGCAAAGTGCAGAGGACAAGTCCGAATCTTGGACTACCAACTACCTCAGACTCTAAAAGTTGGATGCAACTTGCATTGGGTTTTTGAGCTGCAATTGAACTACACTTTAGGGTTTGGACTCCGATTGCAACTGGTAACCTTAGCCTGCATTGCAATTCAGATTGTAACTTTGACTTGCAAAAATAAATACAGAAAAGAGACAAGGCAGGGTAAACAACAATTCTATTTTCACTAGTCTACAAAGTGTATCTTCCTTGATTTTTGAGCTATCTAGAAACTATCTCAGGGTACGTTCGTGGGGTCATGGGCTTCAACTTGGCTACATGAAAACCACCAAAACTACATGGATCCCAAGATAATGAAAGTTAAGTGAGGCTAAATTTTTAAGCCAATAAATTGTAAAATAAAACTAAATTACAACTAAAGTAAATACAACAATACTACATACTCACCATACCATCGAGATGGGCAAGCTCTAGACACACAATCCAAATGTCTCAGAGATCTCTGAATCCCCAATGATGGTACAACACCACCCAACCATGTGGTAACAAATGTAAGGATACAAACACACTCACACAATACAAGAATATGGCTACACTCATGCCAAGCAACATGCTTAGAATAGTTCTACAACCCCTAAATACACCAAATGCAATAATCACAACACAATAGTATAAACACTCAGTCACATCGAATCCAAGATTTGACTTCATGGAACGACAAGAATCCTAGAACTCATACAAGGATTGTCATCACAATGGCTCAATGGCAATGCGGGGTTTAGGAGTAGAACTTCCTCAATGAAGTCACTCAGTTACATTCACCAACTACCATGAGTTGTGACATGTCCTTCATGATCGAACTGAATCCATCCAAGGTATTCAATATGGCATAAGTATCTTAGTTAACATGTTTTAATTACCAAATGAAATTAAGTTATCACTTGATCATAACTCTCCCCTACTCCATCATCATGTATCTCTTTGGATTGCAGTGAGTGGTGAGAGCCACTCTCCTATTCTAGACCTTAGTCCTAAAGGCCCATCACTCCAATTCAACAAATTGGGTGTGGCATGGAAAACAATGCAACAAATTTTACTGCACAATGCTAAAAAGTGCAGAATACCAATTCTTAATGGAAACCATTTGTTTCACAAAATAATTCAATCAAACAAGCTCTAAATTGTCATTTTATCATTCTCACATAAACTTTCAAAACCTTAACATTCTCCATACCTACATTAATGGAGTGTATGCAACCATAAAAAATTTCCTACTTTTGATTTAAGACAATTCTTCAAAAACCAAAATTACCCTCTTACTCTAAATGCACCCAACACCATTATTCTTTAATAAAATTTAGCAAAGAGGTCCCAGGCAAATTTTTCCATAGTAATAGATCTATTTTGGGCATTTTATAAATTGGCAAACATAAAAATAAAATCATGGAAATATCAATCTATCTTGAAACTCAATGAAACTTCTACAATGAAGAACCAAATGCCACCATCCATTATGGTATGGCTATGTTGAAAATTCCATTTCAAAACAAATTTAATAAAAGAACAGAAAGGGGGAAAATGCATTCAATAGGCACTCAAGCAATGGGAAGAATTTCTCCTTTTGATGCAATCACATTCCAAGCAATCCTTGCCACAAGAAAAAAAAAATCCAATCCAAGCAACTCTCCATGCCAAGCAATTTACCTTCCAATCCTTTGCAAATTTCTTTCCAAAATTACAAGAAGAGGTTTTGAGAGAGTTTTTTTTGGAACAAAGAAAGAATAAATGAAATTCAAGTGTAACTTTTCTTTATATATTTTTCTTGTCTTTTTCCCATTTTCTAATTAAACTTACAATTAGATATTTTCAAAACATGAAAATAAACTAATTCCTAAAGATAATTTTCCAACCTTATTTAAATTAAGCTAATGTAATAAAATCACCACATTCATAATATTTCCCAAAGGCAATATAATTGATATATCTCACATATAGAAATTGAATCCATTTTCTTCAGACAATTAATTTTAATTCCCTAAGACAATTAAATTCAATATATTTTCTTTTCACATAAAATAATAATAAAATTCTCTAGGGTTTTCTATGAAAGCATAGTTAAACATCTTTTCCACAAAAGTGTTAAACACATCTTTCGAAGGAATTTTAAATATAACATGCTGATATAAATCTAAACACACACAAAGTATTTTCATACACTTTATGGGTTTTCACAACTATTTGATATGAAAAGGAGGATGATGGAATGTGGTTATCTTAGTTTGAATCCTCCTTTCCAAAAAACATTCTAAGGGCTTTTCAACCGAGTGCTTCTCCTATGGAGAGGAGAGTCATCTATCATATTGGGTTGCCACTTGGTTTTCTGTTGGGAAATTCAAAATTTATCACACAATGTTGCCAATTAATGCTTTTATGCACTTGAAACCCTAATTTAGGGAAAACAGTAATTAAATCTATGAATTATGACAAATTCTACCAGAATTGGGCAAAAGGTAGAGAACCTTAACTCACTATTTTTTGCATTCTAGAAAGTAGAAATGTTGGGGACAATGGTGATGGTGCCCTAGTCCAAGGTACAACTTTTTCTGTAGATTCCCAATCTCCTTCTGCCACTGATCTTTGCTATATCTTTGTTTTCCAGTGATCTAACAGTGGAGGACAATGGTCATGACACCCTTGTCCCAAAATTCCACATAGTGTCCGCTTCTTTTCAGATCTTGAATCTTCAATGTTTTCCTATCTTCCCTATAGCTCCACTTTCTCTAGATCCAATACTTATAACTTGCAATCACAAGGAGTATGGGAGGGGGTTGTGGTGTTTAGAGGCTTGCCTCAGTCAAGCCCTAGAGAGACATTCAAGTCTTCTGAACACTGTTGTCAGAGAGAGAGTGTGTATCCTTGTGGGATAGAGGAAAAAATCCAACTGATAATGATGATAAAATACAATAAATGTCACCTTGATGATGAATCTATCATGGAAGGAAGAATCTCTTCAATGCCATGAGGAGAAGATGTAATCCAACCTACAAAAAGAAACACAATAAAAATGCTATGCTCTGCAACACAATGATATCCTAAAAATCTCAAGTATGCATAAATTTCTTAATCATCTTCTCTAGTTTGCAAATGATAACCTAACCATGCTTATTTATGCAACTACTAAGATTCCCACCAAGAATTTCATATTTGAAACTTATGATGTTGACCTTGTCCACCCCCTATCTTTGTTTCGGCATCATTAAATTAGCACCCCCTAGGTCCTATTTGTCACAAGGCCCAATGGTTTTCTCATCGAGAGTATGAATTATCATGCAAGATGCTCTAAATACAATCTAAAGACTCAGGAGCTAAACCTTAAAGGAAAAAGCCCCCAAGGGTACATTTTTCTAACATAACAACAACATACAAATTCTAGAATCATCTCTTATTCAAATCCAAGTTAACATGGGGATATGCAGGATCCATCTCATGCTTGAATCAAGTGAGATAAATGTGAACACATAGATTAACCCAACACAAATGTCTCATTTATAACCACCATTGTGGAATAACCCTATACTTTCACACTTAGGTCAAACATTTGGTGTACCTGCTCCTATATAATAGTTGAAGCAAATCATAAACATCCAATGTGGCAACATATCATATAACTGAATAAGTATCATATCTAACATAAATCATCAACCATAATCATAGAGATGCAATAGCTGATAATAATCCACAAAATAAATCCATGTACCATAAATACATCTGTACAATATATATATATATAGAGAGAGAGGGATGGTAACATTGAAAGATCTAGAATACAACATTAGAACATATACATTCATATGCAGATGCCTAGATGACAATACAAAACCCCATCAAAAAACACCTCGATGGCATACTAAAACATTATTGTTAATAAAGTAGTGGATCTAAAACAAAGGTCAATAGATGACAAGGCACAAGGGCCAGAGACATTACACACACCTTCATGACCCCACCCAAAAATTTATGTCTATCAGTCATTTGATAATGTACCAATATTGTCCAAAAATTGTGTGATTTGAACATTTCCCTCAAGAGTCAACTTAAAGATGAGGATTATCACCTGAGCACATATCAATTACATTTCATGTTTTACTTCTTTAACAGTTAACAATATCTTCTATGAGTAGAAGCGAACTAGGAATGTTAGAATTAGACTAAGTCATGTGAAGAATGTGAAATTTTAGAAGTGCCTTTGCCTTTGGTTTGCTTTTCTATCTTATAGCCCAATCTTCTATAATTCCTTAGGTTTCTATTCTCATCTTTTATCCATGTGTTGTAATTGGATTTTCTTGATTGTTTGACCATTTTATATTGTGTTGTAATTGAAAGAAAGCAAAATCTCTATAGCCACAACAAGTAGCATGGCCTTCTCTTTCTATTTTTCTTTTACTAGAGTTATAGATCCATGTCTCATGATTGCATTAGGCTGGAACTTCATTCATATACAAATTTATGTGTTTCATCATAGTTAGCATATTATGAAAAGTTTGACATGACTTTTATTTAAATCTTTAACTTTGTAGGTTCTGCTTGTTTGGATCATCAAATTCTATGATACGGTGAGCTCTTCTCATTTTTAAACATGATAAATTTGAGGCAAAAATGTTATGCTACTCTAGATCAATGTCCTTAGATCATTGAATATTTAGGTTGCTTTTACAAATGACCTAGATTCTTCTTAAGTGGTCTTCCTTCTGTTGGAAATATTCAGTCATAAAGACTAATTCCTCATAACCTAATAAGAGATTTAATATGCAACAAACCAAAAATCCACATTCAAAAGAAATAGACAATCATACCATTAATAGTGACACAAGATATACCCTGAGAAAACCCTCACAGAGGGAAAAACCCAGCCTCCAAAAGCATGCATCTCTCATGTATTATTTAGAAATAATCACTAAATACATATGAAGAGATAATGTTTGAAACAATAAGCTCTCTCCACCTACAATCCATGTGAACAAGCATGTAAGCATACATCCCATGCCATGCTTCAAACCCTCACACAACTAACCTACAAGAGAAGCTACAAACCCAGCCAAAGGCAATAAGCCTTCACCTCAACCTCTTACTTAAAAGCTACCCGTGTGTTTTCTTTTATAGACATAAGCTCACACAAATACAACATGTGGTATTGTAATACTATTTTCCCCAAAACCATGTGTCTACAAAACCATTGACCCCACATTTAATTATTGGTACTATATTTTCCCAAATAATCAAATAATTACAAATAAAGTAATTAACCCAATGTTAGATACAATGATTACAAGTGGCATCCAAATAAATATTTAATGTGGATAAACACATCACATGGATGCACCACAAATAAATATTTATTTTACATAATAAAATATTGCCAATGTTATGTAAGGTGTACAACACACCTACTCCAACATTCTCCCACTTGTTGTAGACATTGCATAAGGGATCAACATGTAAACTCAAAACATTAAGGGAAACCATCCATGTGCCCAACATGTACCATATAACCATCCATGTGCTCCAAGATACTTGCAACAATAATCAAGGTGTTGTCCATCTCAAACAAGAATCCCCTCATTCTCCATCTAACCTCATAAAGAATAAGATCCTCCAAAGAGATGCCACACAAAACTGTCACATAGAAGCAAGAAACCTACATCGATTGATGTCCAAACACAAGCACCAAATCCAATGGTAACAAATAGGATTGAGAAGTTGACAAAAATCAATCACCATAGCTAAAATAGCAACCATAGCTAGTTGCTAATGCATCAACTAACCATACCTCCAAACCAAGGTATACAAAAGATAACAAGTAGACCTTATGCCAACAACATATCCACCTCAAATCACAATGATAATAAGTCCCTGTATATACTCAATCTTGCATAAAGAAGTCCTCCGAGGTAACAACACTAAGTATGAGATAACAAACTTCAAGACCCTCCATACCACAACATAATGAGAACATCCAACAAAGGAATCATATACATCCTAAAACTCCCACTGCATGAGTAAATGTCAAATCTAAAAATAGATCAAGGCATCTAAAGATCCACTTAATAGCACGCACATAGAAGATGTGGTTGAATCCTCTATCACATAGTGTTAAAGAAAACACACATAAATATGCAAAATCTACAAACTAAATAGCTACAACATAACTCTCCTCAAGTCAATATCTCTCCCAAATCCTCCACATCATAAGAGAAGAAGTCAAAGAGACTCAAAAGCTCCATACACATCTCAACTCCAATGTCATGTGAACATAAATATCTAGGAAGAAAAATAAGACCAATGAAGAGAGAACTTGTAAATCATAACCATGTCCTTCTATCCACACTAATGTGTTATAGCTATGAAAAGTATGATCTCCTTTACAACCCAAAAACAAGAAGCCTCCTCAATATCCAAAAACAAGATGCAAGCCTCTTGAATCAAAAGGTAGATCAAACTCATAACCATCCCAAATAACAAGAATAAACCCAAAGTCACTAACCATCTCCATTACACTTGTAATGATCTCATAACAAATCAGGATCAAACATAATTAGATAACTAATCATATCCATGCATCTACTCCTCAAACAAGTCCTCACACCCATAAACCATAGCTCAAGACTCAAGCATGAGAAGATAACATACAAATAAAAGAATGCATCTAAATATTAGGTGGGCATACCTATCAAATCATTCACCATTGAGTGGACCAAGAGTGGGGATGAGATTGCTCCTCTAGGATGCACCAAGCCTCAATGGCTCTTACCAAGAATAATCTCCTCAACATGTCCATGTTGGACTCATGTCCAACCAAGGTGTAGGCTCCTCGGTCTTGCTATTGAAATCCTCATCAAAGAGTAACCATCTCAACACATGTCTCTAATCCCAAGAGAACTCAAGCCTCACCTATGTCTCAAAGTATCCATGAGTACCTCCATGATCAATCCATGCTAAACTCCAAATGCAAAATTGAATCATCATGAAGCTCCTAAGCACATGACTAATGTACCCAATACCAAGAGAACCAACAAGATCATAGTCAAAGCTCCCACTGTACATCTACATAACGTAGGAACATATCTTGACATCATGATCTAATCATCTCCTCAAAAGATCACATGCACTAATGCACACATCTTGTCTCAATAGAACTTGTATCATGCCAACACTCTAACACATGATCAAGAGTAAACCAAGACACAATACCAACCATCCTGTAAGCAAGGATCACTTGTCAAAATTGACAAACCATAACCAACATCTCAACCAAAGACTCCATGAGTCCTCCATGGTACTAAGCTGTCACATCTCCAAATCACATGAAGATAACCATATCTTGCCAAAGCTCCCACTGAAGTGTGATACCGAGCTATACATGGCAACAACATAAACATCAAACCATCACTATCAAAAGATCCCACTAAATCTTGTAACCAAGCTATCCATGACATCATGATAACCATCGCCTACATGAAGATCATCCATGGCCCCAACACAATCAAAGAATCAACTATAACGGCACAGCTCCCAAAAGGTCGAGTAAACCATAATATCCAAAATGAAGAAAATGAACAACACCTGTAAACTAAACATCAATCCAACACCACCAAAATTGCACCTATAAAACAATCATGTCATGCCAAAGTCCCAACCAAATAAGGAACACCCATGACATCATGATCAACACCCAGTGCACTTTCACCAAACTCCCAACAAGTCTCACACAATTGTACCATATAGTCAACAAACATAGGTCTCATATCATGACTGTATCAGGTAATACCATCTCTCTCTACATCTCATAATGAAAAGAAAAATAATACAACATGTGACTAAACCAAGCTATAAATTAGAATTTACATCAACACTAAAACATTTATAGACATAGACAACCCACATCTAATTCATAAATGCAACATGTAAGCATAAACAACCTACAACATTGCACAACCTGTAGATCTCACAATGCAACATGCAAACTCAAGAATACATGTATAATACTGTCAAAATAGAATAATTAGAGAGAAACCTATAAGTCTACAATGACTTGAGCACAAAATCATCCCAGATTTGATTTTCCATCAACTCACAAACACACCATAAGTCAAAGGAACCAAAATGAGTTTAATCTAATACAAGCAAAATAAACCTTATAATATCATCTCCAAACCTACTCCACTGTACAGTGCTAAGAAATACCTTACCAACGCCTATAATAAGTCCAAAATCTGACTCTGTATGCACCTGTTATGCCTGGTCAAAGCTCAAAATGAACATCTAGCTTCCAACTAGAAAAACTAGTCAAAATGGTAAAATCTAGGGAAATCTTTGTCACCACTGTATAGTAGATGGAAAGATCTTTCTGTTGAATATAAGAAGTTGAAAATCTGACATTGTGGGAAAAAGTTATGCCCCCTGGAAACAATCTGTTTAGTTATGTTATAAAACTAGCCCTGGTGGCCCTTTGGTGGGTGCTAGGTGGCCATGCAGTGGCCTGCCACATGTAGTGGCCAACCGATGGCCCTTGGGCGGTGCTACTAGTGGCAGACTTGACTTTCATTTAAAAATTGTTTGAAGTTTTTTGTTTAAAATTTTAATTAAAATTTTTGTTTTTAAACCCCCCACCAGGTTATGTCGACCATGCCGGCTGGGGGCCAGGGATGGGGCCTTTAAGCCGCACTAGTTCTAATTTCCCCACCAATTGGGGAGCACCAAACTGGTGAGAATACCTTCCGACAGGTCATCCTTGCAGACATCAAGGGTAGGGGGTACAACAATCTGCGGACTGCCTCCCCCCCTCTCCCCCCCCCCTAACGCCAAAAATCTTATTTATTTATTTTAATTTGATCTTTTCTATAGCTTAATTTTTTTTAGTTTTTACGAAACTATAGAAAAGGAATTTCTCTACACATGGAAAATATAATTTTTTTTCTATGTACCTCTGCAGTCATACCATTGTACTTGGGGGGGCTAATTTTTTTTGCCTCAGGTCACAATGGCAAAACTAGGCTAAATTATATGTTTTCTTTGCCTCTCGGGCCTTTGAATCCAATGGTGAGGTCTGTTTTTACATAGGAGGTTATATGTGAAAAACCCTCCTCAAAACCCTCATTGAAGCCATACAAAAAACCCTTTCCTGCAACAAATTTTTAACACAGATCTACAATTTTCTCCACAAATCTACAAAACCCAAAACCCTAGATCTGCAAACAAAAAACATGCAAACCCTCATATCTTGCAATGTCTTCATTCTTTCCTGTAAAGCCATGGATTCCACTATACACAAAAAATCCACTCATAGTTAGGGTTATCAAACAAGTATTTCCTCCCAAATCATGGAAACCAAGCTCTAATACCAAATGTTAGAAATATGCAGCCATAAAAACTAATTCCTCATAACCCAATAAGAGATTTAATATGCAACAAACCACAAATCCACATGCAAAAGAAGTGGACAATCATACCATCAATGGTGACACAAGATATACCTTGGGAAAACCCTCATAGAGGAAAAACCCAGCCTCCAAAAGCATGCATCTTTCATGTATTATTCAACAATAATCAACAAATACATATGCAGACATAACCTCTGAAACATAAAACTCTCTCCACCTACAATCCATGTGAACAAGCATGTAACCATACATACCATACCATGCTTCAAACCCTCACACATCAAACCTGCAAGAGAAGCTACAAACACAGCCAAAGGCAATAAGCCTTCACCTCAACCTCTTACTCAACAACTACCCATGTGTTTGCTTTTATAGACATAGCTCACACAAATACAACATGTGGTATTGTAATATCATTTTCCCCAAAACCATGTGTCTACAAAACCATTGACCCCATATTTGATTATTGGTACTAAGTTTTCCCAATTAATCAAATAATTACAAATAAAGTAATTAACCCAATGTTCCATAAAAAGATTACAAGTGGCATCCAAATAAATATTTAATGTGGATAAACACATCACATGGATGCACCACAAATAAATATTTATTTTACATAATAAAATAATACCAATGTTATGCAAGGTGTACAACACACCTACTCCAACACCTTCAAGTGCTAATGAATTTATATGCCCACGTTCTAAGAGATGGACAAGAAGCATAAGCTACACCATTTAAGTTGCTTGTGTCAAAAAGAGAAAATTACATAGGTATGAGAGTTTGTACTGAAGAAAATGTTGACTGGGGAAGTGTAATTCTACTTACTTTTTTGTTTATTTTTGTAGTTGCCTTTAGTTGTTAGTGCAGTCAATAATTTAATATCACAGTAGGGAATTTTTTAGTGGTGAATCTTCACCAATTAGTGAATATTTGAAATCAGAGCTACCAAAAATGGTGAATAGTTCAAGCTATGAAGTCGACTAAATCACCCCATTTTTACAATTCGCCTAAGATTTATTTTTTAAAACTAATAAGTTGAACTATTTCACCAAGTAAATGATACATAATTAAAGCTGATTTGCTAGTAATTTATAATATATTTAAAAATGTTGACCATAATCGCCATTAATAATATATTTTAGCCATTAATTTTGGACCATATTCGCCATTAATAATATATTTCAACCATTAATTTTGGGAAATATCACCATTATCATGTACTTTAGGGTTGTTTGTATTTTTAATACAACTTTATTCATTAATGTTGATTACAGTTTCACTTTTGATCTCATGGCTATTGTTTAATTCCAGGAGACAAAGAAAGACATGGAATTTTCTTGTACTTATTTTTTAATTTAATTTTTAATGTGATATTTTAAAAATATTTAATTTATGTGTTTTTGTATTTTCAAATCATTCCTAATAGTGTATTTGTGCTTAGCTTGACTAAATATTTTGAGATAAATATTTTTCTACAAGCATTCATTATTTTATTTCATAGAAGGAAAACATGAGTTACAAAAGGAAATAAGTACATGATTTATTCCTTTTTCCCTTCTAAAAAATACAATCTCTGAAAAACCTTGCATGCAAACCAAAATAATAAAACCCTGTACAATCCTCTACATGCAATCTAAAATAATAAACCCTGTACAATCTCTAAAAAATCTCTGCATGCAACCCAAATAATAAAACCTTGTAGCTATAATACAATTGTCAAATAGATCTGTGGAAGATTTTTTTTACCCTGCAAGCAAAGCAAAAGGAAAAACATGGACAATAAAATGAGAAGAATAAAAAAATAGGAAGAAAGGAGAAACCCAAATGAGATCCGTTAAAAATAAGATCAATAGAAATTACCTTCCACTTGCATAACCTCCTTTTCTCATGAAAATAAAACTTCACACCAAAATGATTATGAGAAAATGAAAGAGTTAGGTAGCAACAAAAATATTTATGCAATATTTTATTATTTTAGCAAGTTTTTAATATAATAGAAATTACATAATTAGCTCATAAAATGTAGTTGACTTCACTTTAGAGGAGTATCATGCTTTTTTAATTGTTTTAAAATAGTTGCACTCATAGTAGTATTTGCTTTAGAGTTAGAAATAAATTTTCATATTTATATTTTATTATTGGATATATAATTGAATTTTAAATATTATTGTATTTTAAACATGAAACGAAATTATATTTTATTAGCTTTATTCTTTTTCTTTATTGTAATGAATTTTTATTTATTATTATTTTATTTGACTTAGTTGGCTTCACCTTTAGTGGAGTAATTGTTTTAAAATAGTTGCACTCATCATAGTATTTGTTTTAGAGTTAAAAATAAATGTTTACTTAGTATAATTTTCATATTTGTATTTTATTATTCCATATATAATTCAATTTTAAATATTTATTGTATTTTAAACAAGAGACATATATTTTATTAGCTTTATTCTTTTAAGGTTAGTGTAATGAATTTTTAATTATTATTATTTTATTTGACTTACTTTATCATTTTAAATTGCCTTAGGAAAAGGGTTAAATTTTAGAATTTAATTATAAATTTATCTATTATTTACAAATTTCATTTTAATTTAATTTATTTCTTAAATGTTTAGACTCTAGATGAGACATCCTTTTTGTAGGAAGAGTACCTATGGTTAAATTTTCTTGGTATAAACTCATTAAACTTTAGTGTTGTCACATGAAATTGCACCCTGCTTGGATGGGAGTCCAAGCATTCCAATGACACAATGGGATTGATCTCTAAGTGTGGGACTTATCTTGCTTGAACTATTTTGACTCCTGCTAGAGGAAAAATAGGTCAACATTTAGTTGATGTAAAAAAATTAGGATGCAAACCAAACTATCCTTAGGTGAGAAAACTATAATCTAGTGATAATTATTAGGTTTATAAAATTGTCTCCTCCCTCACTTCAAAATTTAATATATATATATATATATATATATATATATATATATATATATATATATATATATATATATATATATATATATATGGGGTTGACCAAATATGTAAATTTTTAAAGTAAGGATTCGCCATTCTAATTAATTTCTTTAGTAATTATTTGCTAAGATTCGCCATTGTTTTTATTTTTTTTAGCGAGTATTCACTAGGATTCACCACGATTTTATAACTTTTTTAGTAATGTGCATAGATTCGCAAGGAAAATTAATATTTTTTACAAAAAAAATTAAAGATTCGCCAAGAAAATTGAAGCACTTAGATAAGATTTGCCAGACTTTATAACTTTTTTTAGGGGTCTTTTCTTAAAGTTATCCCTGTATCGCGGTCAATGATTGGTCTACAATTGTCCTTCAGAGTTTGATATAGGAACACCAGCCTAAAAAAGAAACAGGTATCTTATTCACTTGACAGTGAAGTTCATTGTCACAACTGGAACTCTCACTGCCATGTTAGAGTGAATTTAGTGATTATGATGTTATGAACCCAACTGTAACTTGTTATGACTGCAGTAAAAACCTTACATCTGAAAGCATTTAAGACAAAAATGGATTTGAACTATAGAAAAAGAACACCTAAAATTATGAAAGCTCCTAAATAATCCTTTTCTATTTTGGTCAAATGTTAGGAAAACAATTTGAATATTTGTGAATGATCTTGTTACTTGGAAATTTCTATGATTGTTAGGAATTATAGACATTTGTATTGCTGAAACTAATTTTACTTTTTTGGGATTCTCTTCCCAATCTTCATCTATCATTATGTTGACGACATTATCATATATATGGTAGAAACTAAAATCCTTTTTTGTCTTGTGTCAAGGTTTTTTTTAAGTACTTTTAATGGCCTAGAGTTAAGATTTTAACATAGCAAGAAATGGGAGGAATATTATTTCATGTAGTTTCTTCATACGGTTCATTAAATTTTTGCCAAGATCATGTGAAGGTGGATGAATCTCCACAGTTTTCACAGTAAGATAGTTTTGAACAGAGCTATAGGCACTGGTGTACTTGGAATTGGTAGTTGTGCCCCATACCTGAATACATATCTTGCACCCTAAACATAATTGGGGATGAAGGGGGTTGCCATGACATCTTGTGACATGCCTTTATGGAGAGCCATGGAACCATTTAGGAAATACAAGAATAAAAAAAATAGAATGAGAACTGTAAAAGCTCCCTAAACCTTGAATAGCCCTACAGAGAATCTAAAATCCATACAAAAGCAAAACCTCACAACCCACAAAGCATGAGAATGTAGGCAACTTTATTTCTTGTTTGAAGGGAAGATATGCAGGTTGGGAAAAAAGTGTAGGCTCTACTTTTGTTTTTAATATTGTTTAGGAGAATAATTTTAAGTGCAAGAGTAGTCAACATTTCGAAGTAGGATGTTCTTTCATTTCTTAACTTTGTCTCAAACATCTTTTAAATGGCAATGTTACATTCCTAACCTAAAATTGGTTGTAATTGTGACAAGAATCCTAAAACTGAAATCTTAAAATCTAAATCAAATGTGCAAAACTGAAAAATAGAACAATACTGAAGATTTGGGAACACTTCTATACATAACTTTTATTAATATATTAAACAATCTCTTGGATAGTATATAAGGAAAAACATTTCTTAACAGGTCTTTCTGAATGTGTCAACCTTAGAACTTCCAAAATCCTCTTCCATACATACTAACTCTATGCATGGTTCACTTAAATAATTACCTGTCATAATTGTCAATTAATTTAAGCTAGTGAAAATATATTACCAATTCATGGCATATTGGTATGTAAATTCTAAATTTTTTAATCAAATATTATAATATATCAATATCTATTGGGATCTAATAATTCACGGAAAGGGTTAAAGGCTATGACCCAGTCTTCTTGATTAAAGGTGACAACAGAAAGTACAACAGAGGCTACAGGACTATCTATGGAAGGTTGGATGGCTTTCTAGGCAAGGAAAACCAAAAAGAAAGAAGAGATAGAAACTTTTTTAAGAGGTAAAGAGAAGCTTGTGGGATTTCAAGTGGGTTATCTCAAAGAGTCTTTGCCAAGGCCATGGGACTAGCTGCTCACTCAACTGATAATTTATAAAATGCTAGAAGGTAGCTACAAGTGTGTCTTTTCCTACCGTTTTACTTTGCTTAACCACTTCAGACATAGGAAGTTGGTTAGCTTCCCCTTTTACTTGCTCATGTCCTTGGAGTTTTATGTGGTTGATGTTTGGCTAAAAAAGTTGAAATGCCACTCCTCCACCAAGGCTTGATATAGCTGCTTGATTGATTCACTAAATCCAAAGTGGTTCTTAGGCAACCTTCCACAAGATAAAAGATTGTAGAATCCTCAGGCTAGCTCCTCCTAGCTTTTTTTTGGCAAGGCATGTTCTTTCCCTAAATCTATTACTATAAATGGTTGCTTTGAATGGGTGTGACTAATACCCCTTAAGGTATTTTGCCACCCCTTATTCTATATGTAAGGAGGTTCTCTTTCATTGAGAGGTAAGGGGATTTGAAGATTTATAGTGAATTTTATTACTATGCACATGAAGTGGTATTGGCCGTGTGGAAATAAGTAGAGTGTCCCCACATTTACTCTATTTTTTAATAGACTATTTTTTGTAAGTGTTTATAATTACATAATGTTTTATGGGGTTTTTTATTTGAAAATGTTTTCCCCGTATATATGTTGTGTAATGTGTTAAATGTGTGTACGTATAATTCACATTTTATTTATAACGATTAGTATCCTAAGATCCTAATTTCTAGCATGGTATAAGAGCAAGTTAAGCTATACTAATTATTTTTACATGTTATATTAGAAGTCATGTAAAACTTGATGGGAAACCTCTTTATACTCAATAACATGTGTAAGACCATTTGTGCAATACATCTAATGTATCTTTCTATTATTTTAAAATCAATTCAGCAGAGTAGGTTAAGAAATGCTGATTAGTTTTTTTTGGTATTTAACTACCACTAACTCACAATAACATTCAAGATAGATAGATAGGTAGATGTAAACTTGTAATAGGAAGTATCAAATAGGGTTACCTTGTGTAAGTTGCAAGGTGAAGTCATCATTCATTTTGTTTGTTATCCTTAACTATGTCTATCGATATATTATCACTTTGATTAGTCGTATAGATTATGATTCTTCTTTCAAACAACTAATATCTATATCATTAAATTTAGTTGGAATATATATAACTATTTGAAAACAAATATATATAAATATATATATTTTTAATTCATAACACATTAAATGATTTAAAATTATTAATAAATAATTATCAATCTTATTAACCAACCATACATAGTTATAAGATTTGACCATTTACTACTATCAAATTGTGCTCTATTTAATAGATCACATTCTTTTAAAGAGAGACTAGGATCGTGTAATTCAAATGATTTAATTCTTATGCCAAACAAGCTCTTACATCAAATGGTTTAATCTGTCTTGTGAGCCCATTAATTCTAATGAAGACATTAATAGTCGTGATCCTTACATTAGTGGTCGCAAGCCATGCAATCACCTATTAATTTGCCTAATATTCACGATTTGTTTAATGGTCGCGATCCCACCTAAAAATCATGATCTTGTCTTATTAAAAAAATCATAATCATGTTTTACAAAAAAAAGTGGACCATGTCTTAAGATGGAGAACAAGATTTTGGAGAGTTAAGAAACATGTTGGCAAAGGTTGGGAGTCAGGCTTTACACCCACAAATTGCATTTGCAATAAAGTTTCTGAGGACTTTTCAACAAACCCAGTACGAACACATCCTATAACCGTGGCATTCTCTGAGACCACATATCTCTTATGCATTTTGTGAAACAGTTCACATGACCTGTCTATGTTTCCACTTTTTTGTGCACAAGACACTCGCAACTACAACATTTGACAAAAATTCTCCTTTCGTTTTACCTTAATTGATGTCCATTCAAAGGTTAAGATGAGTTCTAATCAACCTTGAACCGAGTCATGATGTTGACGTCAAAAGAATAATAATGACCAAAAGTCACCTATAATTATATGTTCCATTTCAACTATGTGGTGTTGGTTCATCTGTCTACTTGTTGACAATATAGTATTTATTTTGGCTTTTTATATATATTTTGCTCTAGTACTTGCTGATATTAGTTATATTGATCATTTAGTTTTTGGTACTTTGTAGTGCAATCTTTGGTCCATGTCTTGCTTAGACAAGTCTTTTTTTCCTACTTCAAGCTAGTTATATTGTATAGCTTACATTACGACATTTAAGTAAATTTACTCCCAATTTGTGTATTTAGAGGGATTTGCTTCTTGATCAAAATATCCTTTATTCCCTATCAACAAATAATGGGATGTCTTGAAATGACGTGCATTTTTTTTTTAAAAAAATTAAACCTTTGCCCTTTGCTTTTGTTTTGTTTTATTTTAGTGAATTGTAGATTTGATGGATTAATATTGGCCCCAAATAATAGCTATTTCTCATACAATGTGGCATTTTTCACATCAAATAGATGTTGGTGTAAAATTATATTTATGCATTTGCATAAGTTAATTAGGAAGGCATTTTCCTTTATTAGTTTTTAATCTTATCACATAGGATAAGATTGCTTTTTGTTTTTTTGTTTTGTCTATTTCTGACAAATGCGATTATATAACTATATATTATTCTTTTGTGAATAATTAAGGCACATGAAAGTATTGATTGCAATTTGATTTTTTTTGGCTTCTACTTTTTGAAACAATCCTCTTTGTAGAAGAAATACTATAGATGATTTTGGGAGTCTAACATGGTACTAGAACTCCATATTTTTTAGTTTCTTCTTGAATTTGAGATGGTTTTAGCCATGAGATCATGATCTGTGCTTCCTAGTGTGAAACAAACTACACTGATGAGTCGAGAAGATGTCAAAACCCTAGAATCATCTATCCAAATATTGAAATCAGACATGAAAAAAATTTGGGCATTTTTTTTATGTTTGTTTTCGTCGTTAAAATTTTATACTTTTGTACGAAATATGTACTTTTGTATGGTTGTTACATCCCTAATTTCTGGCTTGCTATACTTTTACTTTTTACTTGGGCATAAGTAAATTTATTGTGATGTTATAGATTTATGACAAGATATGACATGGAATTATATTGAATATCATTTATGAAATCATGGAAATGATTATGTTATTGTTGATTTAATAATTGTATTATGAGATTTGATTTACTAGCTGAATTAATTGAATAATGATGCACTGATTACATATTGTTTGATGACAAGTGAAATAGGATTACAAGTTATCGACTCTCAGAGAAGAGAGAAAGAGAGTATCTTTCGAGAAGAGAGAGATAGACCTTGGATTACGAGTGGTCTATATGCCAAACAAGTTTAGTGTTAAATGATAATGTGAACCAATGAGTCGTATGAGGTAAGTCTTATCTTGCTAGTTACTTTTGGATCTAATCGACAGGTAGTCGATATCTTGATTATCATCTAGTCAAGTCGATGGTGAGTCGACATAGTCGTTTGTAAAGGAAACAACGTCATAGACGTAAAACGGTTGTGTTATTCTTGTTGAGTCACTTGAGGTTTTGCTGTCACTTCTTAAACGTCAAGACGTTCTCATCAAGTTAGATGATGTGAATATTGTCAATGGATTGTGATGGGGAGGTAAACTCAACCCATTCACACCATCTGTAATCCTTAGTGATAAAAATGGGACAAATAGAGGAGTTTTTAACAACTTCGGGTAGAGGTTTTTCACAGATATGTGATAACTAAATGAAATCTTGAGTCTTGTTCTGCGTTTACGCCCAAGTCGTCTTTATCGTCGTAAAGCGCTTCAAGCGTATGTCGTAAACTCCTTTTACAAAAATTTGACGGACCTCGAATTAGAGACCTAGGTGTGTTTTAACCTTTGTCGTAATGTAAAGGAATATGCTAAATTATATAGTTATATTTTAGTAGACGTTGAGGAATTCCTTTATTCTTGTTTGTTGACGGAATCAATTTGAAGTTTGAAGAGGAACACTTTTTAGTTCTTTTTATGATGTCTTTTCTTTTGAATAACTCTTTTTGTGCTCTAGTTATAGACCACCATTTAGTTATCGATCAAACAATTTTTTCTAAGGTGGCAATCGTCTATACTCGTGGTCAGTTTAGAGTATGGGGATATTTTTATTATTTAAATTTGCCACCTCATAAGAAGCTGAGCCCCACTTTTATGAGTAGTGGCGAATTATATGGTTTTGTGGCCCTTAACTCATGAGTGGTGGACGGGTTGTTAAGTTTACCAACCGCCACCTTGCCTTGTGGAGCTCCATTTGGGGAGTGGTCACTTAAGGATAGGAGTTGTTTCTGCATGCCGAAATGGATTCCCATCTTGATAGGCATGGTCGGCAGTATGGTGAGGACATTTATTCCTTCGCTATGGGCAGGTATTAGGAGGGAGGACTGTGTTAAGTCGATGGGGGATGTTTTTCCATGACTCGAGTGATTCCTATCAGTGTATTTCGAGGGGAAACCTCTTATGGGTGTGCGTCCGTGGGACTTAGGGATGCACATGACTTTATATGGTGGTCTTCAGTGCCTGGTCATGGTGTAAAATCTGCATCCTCACCTTTAGCAAGCCATGCCCATCCTAGCATCAGACTCTACAAGAGTCAAAATGAAAACAAAAGGAGTCTGAGAGTTAATAGAATTCTCCATGGAAAACCTTCTAGAGTTTTGTTTAGACTGCCACAACTCGGTAGATACAACGGAGCCATATGTCTGAGAAGTGAATTTCTAGTTGTTGGCGACGTGTGGAGCAAGGAATGAGCTTGAAACCATTGTTAGACCTTTGGAAGTCAATCCCAAACCAGGTTCCTTCCTAATTCAAAGTCTCTACAAGGTTTTTAATACTTGTTCTTATATTTTAGCCTTCTGTAAAAAATATACATAAGAGACGTTACATTTTTGTCGCCGTATCTAAATGATGAAATAGCCGAAGCTAGGAGATCAAGAGTGTGCTAAGATTTATCTATGTCTAGATTCTTTTGACTGTGAGGAAACAATGAATCTTATCTTTATGACAGATGTTTTAAATGGTTAACGTATGGTTTAGGCTAATCTTGAGTCAATTGTGGAATAAATGTGGTCAAAGGCATGTGTCAAGGGAACCTTGTAGGTAATCATAATCTCAGTCTTATTCTGTCGGTGCTATATATTTTAAATGTCTTCATTTCCATTATCATGTTAATGAACACCTTTTGGGAACAAATGTAATTGCTGCAGACTTATGCTTGAATAAGGCTCATTTTATAATGAACTCTTGTGAGGTAGTAATCCTGAGACTATTAAACCCGTTTCCATGGTCAAGTCATCCCATGATTGGGAGATATTTTGCTATGAATACTTAGAGCAATTAACATTTTTTATAGCTTCTATCATGCAAAAGGCACCCGGTGATAAAAGAGTCAAATTTGAAGCCTTTTGACCATAAGTTGAGAATATCTTAAGCTTAACTTTCTCTAAAGAACACTTAGCCAACATTACAAACCTTTCTTCAAGGTGAAGTTTAGAATCTAGGTTTTCATCTATATTAAACCGTAAACTATAAGTGCAATTTTTATCACCGAAGACTAATCTTTGATTATAAGAATCAAAGACAGTAAGAGCACAAAGTCTATTATGTAATAAAGATGTATGCATGTCTTTGTATTATCTTATGTCGTGGGTTGCATTGAGTAAAGTCATAACGTTACTAGGTAAACTTTTATATGCTGTCTCTTTTATACCGTAGGATTTTTATAGAACTTATATGTTGAAAGTAGAATGTTTTTAGATGTCTATGGTGATAGAATTCCTATTTTTTTTAAAGAACACTCAATTTCTAGATAATAGCTTCACCATAAGAAGTATACTATGTCTCTAAGGGTATTATGAGGAGCGTTGATATCTCCATACCAGGATTAGACTAGAACACGTGTATGTTTAGTTTTGGCATAACACATTGAGTCCAAAGGAGAGAAACTTGACATGAATGATAGTTGAATAGCAACTAAAATTAGGATTGTGTTCCATCATGTCGGGGAAAAGGATAATAGAATCCTAGTTTAACCGAGAAGGATTAAAGGTTATTTTATAACACCTTTATGGTTATAACCCATTTTAGTTTTTTTTTGTGTGGGTAGACACTAAGTGGTCGAGAACCCTAATCTAGTAATGTTCATGTCTATCCTATTGAAAAGAGATTTGATCTAGTTGACAATGTTTAACCTTAGGTAGGGAAAACTTTTTGTTGGGCTATAAGTTATCTTAAAATGTAATGGATAGTCATTCCATAAAGTTAATAGTGCAACGTCGGTGTCTTGAGAATTCACCTAAGTTAGAAAGACTAGATTGGAGTTGGATAAAACTCTTAAGTTAAACCTTAACTTAACCTAGATATGGTAATTATTATATTAAGGCATTGAGATCATTATTTAGATCATGATTGAAGGGTCAAGTGCCCTGACTATGTGTAATTATTCTTACTTGCAAGAAGGGAATTAGATTCCTAGAATATATTGCTTAACCTGGGTAAGGTTATCATCTTAGTCATAATTAATCTATCTATATTTATTATGAGATAATAAGTCATGGACCTCGGGTATTGCAATGATGCATTGAGAGTCCTTGTAAAGGAAGAAAGATGAAAGAAAAGTCTATGGATTTTAGACAGTGAAAGAAAACATGTATTAGGTCAGGAAGACTAAATTGTTGAAATCATCATGACTTCATAAGTTAAACATAGTTGACCAAGTCGAACTGTAGGAATATGATAGTATCCAAGTCGAGTTGGAGTGGGTGAACATTACGACAATGTTCATTGTGAACGTCAATTTATATTGAAAACTATGGCCATAGTAATGCATATGTCTCTGTATGCATTGTCAGTTCACTGTATCTAGATTGCACATCCTATCGGGAATCATACTTAGCTAGAGGGTATCTAGGGTTGTATGATAGGTAGAGTTGTGTAAGATACAACACTATGTACTTGGAAAGGCAAATTACCACTAGTCACCTTGGTCTATACTTCTCGTGAAGGGTAGGGCCACTTCCTATGTGGAAGGTGTGTGGGAGACCGCCGGTCTGTGGTTGGAGGTAAATCACTGGAAAGATACTCTCTCTCTCTAGCAGAAGACATGCCGAGGGTTGTGATAAAGATGTCAGAATTCTAGATGTAGTATATCTCTGAGACTTGTGTTTATTGAGACTAAGTAAAACATTATCTGATTCAGGTATTTATAATTGATTTATTTTTGTAAACATTGTACTTGAGAAAGACAATAAGGTTGATTGTATTTGTAATGAGATATCTTGTAATTGTAGTTACTCGACTATATGTTGAATAAAAGAAAAATTTTCTGTCTCATTTTTACCTTGTAAATTTACTTTATGGTGAATTTTTGGTTTTTACTATGTTTTTAGAAGGTGGATGTTACATATGATATCAGAGCTATCGGGTTCAACACTAGGGCTTATGAGTCCACTGTGCTAACCTATAGTCAACATTATGCTATTAGCTAATGTTCAAATTTTCTTGTGCCAGAATGATGTCCAGAAGAAAAAAGAAAACATCTAGGAAGTCTGTTCCCCAGCATTTGCCTAGAATAGTGGTTAAGAAGAAACCTATTGAGGAGGTTGAACTTAAAGAGAATATTATTTACTTTGAAGGTGCATGGCTAGAGGATTCAGAGACTTTTGCTAATGCGCTTAAGCATATTCGGCTAGAAAGAAAACAATGTTTTGAACTGACCAAGAATCCTACTATTTCTACTGGTGTAGTAAAACCTAGTAAACTGTAGCTAGTTACAACATGTCACTCAAAGGATGATGTGATACTTCTATTTTAGGAAAAAAGTATTAGAGTACTTGTGTGTACATCCACCCTCTATGTTTGTTAAACTGGAAGATTGTAAATCGATAGTGACATATAGTCTTGTCGTATCAACAATATAAATAAGGATGTGGTTACTCCTAAATAAATTATAATAAGGATGACAAAGTTTTATACCAATCTTTGGATTATTATTAGATAAATACGTTTGATATTTTGAGTTGCTTAGATTCAAAAAAATTATTAGATAACTTGTATTTCTAGTATGAGGAAAAATGAGAACATGTATCAATCAAGAATCAAACAAGGGTGAGAGTCTAAAAGAGAATAAACCACTAGTCAATCTCTTGATCAAATTGGAGCAATCCTAACCATGTTTAAAACCAAGGAGATACCTAGTAGTTTGGAAAAGAAAGTATGAGATCAAGGAAACCCTGAAGGGGGGAAAATGAGAATTCTCATGGGATGAGAAAGGAAAAATCACGAAGAATATAGCGTGAGTTATAAAAATCCTGAAACTTTAGAACCTAAAAGGAAGCAAAGGATAGGCTTGCCTTAGGACTGACCTAGATTTGAAGAAAGTCAGTCTGCCAAAGTTGATGGAACAGTGATTGAATCAATTGAAAATCTTATTCCTCTTAGAATTCTGGTATGAGTTACCTAGAAAAGTACCTTACCTTATGACAGCTATAAGGTTAACGGAATCAAAAGCCCCTTTATAATAATTATTGGCTAAAGGTTTGAATTAGGTCCAGTATTTTACCTTGGGGTGTACTAGATATCATTGACAAGAGAAAGGACATAACTCTACAATGTGTATTTCATATCATTTGCTCAGTAAAGCAACGATAAGGAGCAAATATCTTTCACCACGTATTGGTGACCTCTTTGATTAGATGTGTAGAACTGAAGTGATTGATTAATGATCAATATGTCATCAATCAAGAATGAAGGATGAGGAGACTCTTGAAATCAACTTTTGGACAAGAATGGACACTGTGAGTTTGCAGTGTTGCCCTTTGGATGTACAAATGCCTTGTTGCATTCATGAAACACATGAACAATGTGTTTAGAGGTTGTTTAGACTTGTTTGTTCCAAGTCTTTAGGAAGAAATACTTATCTATTTTTAGCATGAAGGAGAACTTTATCCTTTTGTGCAAGTGATTCTATAATGATTAAGAGAAATTACAATAGCACGAATGCTATGAAATTCCTATTCCGAGGGACAGTTTGAGGGAAAAATTGATGCCTCAGGAGATGGTTTAAGGGGTGTACCTTTACATGATGAGTAAATTTAGAAAGCTCTTGTGGTAAAATTTAAAAGATTCAAGGTATGAAAGGTTTTCATTTTAAGTCTCACAAACTATTGAGTTTCGGAGAAAGAATGTGTGTTTCTAATTCTTCTGAAATAAGAAAATTGGTGTGGAAAGAAGTTCATATTCCACCATACCTAGGACATCTAGGGGTAACCAAATACTAATAGATATAAAACCTCTTTAATTGTTGAAAGGAATTAAGAATGATGTTGCGAGATTTGTAGCATTTTGTCTCAAGCGCTAGAGGGAAAAAGTGGAACATCAACACCTGTAGGATTGTTGTACCCACCTGATGTGTCCAAGAGGAAATGGCAAGTTATTAGTATGGATTTTGTACAAAGTCTTCCTATATCAAGAAATAGACATGATGCCATTTTGAGATTGATAAACTCTCAAAGGTAGCACATTATATACCAGGGAATTAGACTGATGGAGCATCAGTGTTAGCACACAATTTGTACAAGATGTGTTTAGATTGCATGGTTTTCTAAGAAGGTTGTCTCATATAGAAATACAAGTGTAATGTCAAGGTTTTGGCAAACTTGTCCTCTATGCTAAGGAATGAAATTTAAAAGAGTATAATTTATTATCCTGTGAACAGATGGTTAAACTGAGTTAACCAGGTTTTAGAAGTTTTGTTCCAAACATGTTGCATGGATTAGCAATACAAGTAGGGAGACTACTTATCACGTGAAATTTTTGACAATACATAACTTTTGCTATTAAGATGGCTTGAATTGAAACATTAGACAGAAAGATGCCAAACTCCTATAAGTTGGGTAAGCTAGAAAATAGGATTAGCATTAGTCCAGAAATGTTATTAGAATGGATGAAAAGATTTAGCTGATCAAGAAAGATCAGTGGAAATTGATAACGAATAGAAAATTTACGTTGAAGTTAAGCTTACGCCAAGAGAATTCTCAGTTAGAGAAGGAAAATTCTTTTAAGGGTTAAACCCCTGAAAATGTTTCATAAAGAATGGAATGTATTCTAAATCAGTTCCTAAGTATAAAGGACCCTTCTAAACTTTAAGGTTAGAAATTTTATTAATATCTAGAATCAATCCATCACCAGTTATTGCCAAGAGGCATCATGCTTTTTGTGATATATATATGAGAAATATATTTATGTAATATATGAATACTATAATCTATGAATGATTTAAAAGTACATGAACCTAGGAAGGGTTATGATCAAGCTTCTTAAATACTTGAAGATCACAAGCAATGTTTGTGTAACATAGAGGTTATATAGTGTAAGGTCCAGTGGGACTAGTATGCATAGAATAGTTTTACATGGGGTAAAGAGTTACCATGAATTCTAGTAGAGATTTCCTCATTTATTTTATGCTTATAGAAGATAAACAATGAATATGCTTTTCAAGTTGCATTCTGATGCTTTATATCATTAAGGATGATGAATCTTTAGGGGAAGGATATGTTACATCCCTAATTTTTGACTTGCTATACTTTTACTTTTTACTTGGGCATAAGTAAATTTATTGTGATGTTATAGATTTATGACAGGATATGACATAGAATTATATTGAATATCATTTATGAAATCATGGAAATGATTATATTACTGTCGATTTAATAATTGTATTATGATATTTGATTTACTAGCTAAATTAATTGAATAATGATGCATTGATTACATATTGTTTAATGACAAGTGAAACAGGATTATAAGTTATCGACTCTTAGAGAAGAGAGAGAGAGTATCTTTCGAGAAGAGAGAGATAGACCTTGGATTATGAGTGGTCTATATGCCAAACGAGTTTAGTGTTAAACGATAATGTGAACCAATGAGTCATATAAGGTAAGTCTTGTCTTGCTAGTTATTTTTGGATCTAATCGATAGGTAGTCGATATCTTGATTATCATCTAGTCAAATCAATGGTGAGTCGACATAGTCGTTTGTAAAGTAAACAACATCATAGACGTAAAATGGTTGAGTTATTCTTGTTGAGTCACTTGAGGTTTTGCTGTCGCTTCTTAAACGTCAAGACGTTCTCATCAAGTTAGATGACATGAATATTGTCGATGGATTGTGATGGGGAGGTTAACTCGACCCATTCACATCATTTGTAATCCTTAGTGATAAAAATGGGACAAATAGAGGAGTTTTTAACAACTTCGGGTAGAGGTTTTTCACAGCTATGTGATAACTAAATGAAATCTTGGGTCTTGTTCTGCATTTGCACCCAACTCATCTTTATCGTCGTACTGCGCTTCAAGCGTATGTCGTAAACTCCTTTTACAAAAATTTGACGGAAGTTGAATTAGAGACCTAGGTGTGTTTTAACCTTTGTCGTAATGTAAAGGAATATGCTAAATTATATAGTTATATTTTAGTAGACGTTAAGGAATTCCTTTATTCTTGTCTGTTGATGGAATCGATTTGAAGTTCGAAGAGGAACACTTTTTAGTTCTTTTTATGATGTCTTTTCTTTTGAATAACTCTTTTTGTGCTCTAGTTATAGACTGCCATTTAGTTATCGATCAAACTATTTTTGCTAAGGTGGCAATCGTCTATACTCATGGTCGGTTTAGAGTATGGGGATGTTTTTATTATTTAAATTTGCCACCTCATAAGAATCTGAGCCCCACTTTTATGAGTAGTGGCAAATTATATGGTTTTGTGGCCCTTAACTCATGAGTGGTGGATGGGCTGTTAAGTTTACCAACTGCCACCTTGCCTTGTGGAGCTCCATTTGGGGAGTGGTCGCTTAAGGATAGGAGTTGTTTTTGCATGCTGAAATGGATTCCCATCTTGATAGGCATGGTTGGTAGTATGGTGAGAACATTTATTCCTTCACCGTGGGCAGGTATTAAGAGGAAGGACTGTGTTAAGTCAATAGGGGATGTTTTTCCATGACTTTGGGTGATTCCTATCGGTGTATTTCGGGGGGAAACCTCTTATGGGTGTGCATCCATGCGACTTAGGGATGCACATGACTTTATACAATCATCTTCAGCGCCTGGTCATGGTGTAAAATCTGCATCCTCACCTTTACCAAGCCATGCTTGTCCTAGCATCGGACTCTACAGGAGTCAAAAGGAAAAAAAAAGGAGTTTGAGAGTTAATAGAATTCTCCACGGAAAACCTTCTGGAGTTTTGTTTAGACCGCCACAACCCGGTAGATACAATGAAGCCATATGCCTGAGAAGTGAATTTCTAGTTGTTGGTGACATGTGGAGCAAGGAATGAGCTTGAAACCATTGTTAGACCTTTGGAAGTCAATCTCAAACCAGGTTCCTTCCTAATTTGAATTCTCTGCAAGGTTTTTAATACTTGTTCTTCTATTTTAGCCTTCTGTCAAAAATATACATAAGAGACATTACACTTTTGTCGCCGTATCTGAATGATGAAATAACCGAAGCTAGGAGATCAAGAGTGTGCTAAGATTTATCTGTGTCTAGATTCTTTTGACTGTGAGGAAACAATGAATCTTGTCTTTATGATAGATGTTTTAAATGGTTAACATATGGTTTAGGCTAATCTTGATTCAATTGTGGAATAAATGTGGGCAAAGGCATGTGTCAAGGGAACCTTGTAGGTAATCATAATCTCAGTCTTATTCTATTGGTGCTATATATTTTAAATGCCTTCATTTCCATTATCATGTTAATGAACACCTTTTGGGAACAAACATAATTGCTGCAGACTTATGCTTGAATAAGGCTCATTTTATAATGAACTCTTGTGAGGTAGTAATCCTGAGACTATTAAACCTGTTTCCATGGTCAAGTCATCCCATGATTGGGAGATATTTTGCTATGAATACTTAGAGCAATTAACATTTTTTATAGCTTCTATCGTGCAAAAGGAACCTGGTGATAAAAGAGTCAAATTTGAAGCCTTTTGACCATAAGTTGAGAATATCTTAAGCTTGACTTTCTCTAAAGAACACTTAGCCAACATTATAAACCTTTCTTCAAGGTGAAGTTTAGAATCTAGGTTTTCATTTATACTAAACCATAAACTATAAGTGCAATTTTTATCACTGAAGACTAAACTTTGATTATAAGAATCGAAGACAGTAAGAGCACAAAGTCTACTATGTAATAAAGATGTATACATGTCTTTGTATTATCTTATGTCGTGGGTTGCATTGAGTAAAGTCATAAAGTTGCTATGTAAACTTTTATATGCTGTCTCTTTTATACCGTAGGATTTTTATAGAACTTATATGTTGAAAGTAGAATGTTTTTGGATGTCTATGGTGATAGAATTCCTATTTTTTTTTAAAGAACACTCAAGTTCTAGATAATAGCTTCACCATAAGAAGTATATTATGTCTCTAAGGGTATTATGAGGAGCGTTGATATCTCCATACCAGGATTAGACTAGAACACGTGTATGTTTAGTTTTGGCATAACACATTGAGTCCAAAGGAGAGAAACTTGACATGAATGATAGTTGAATAGCAACTAAAATTAGGATTGTGTTCCATCATGTCGGGGAAAAGGATAATAGAATCCTAGTTTAACCGAGAAGGATTATAAGTTATTTTATAACACCTTTATGGTTATAACCCATTTTAGTTTTTTTTGTGTGGTTAGACATTAAGTGGTTGAGAACCCTAAAGTAGTAATGTTCATGTCTATCCTATTGAAAAGAGATTTGATCTAGTTGACAATGTTTAACCTTAGGTAGGGAAAACTTTTTGTTGGGCTATAAGTTAACTTAAAATACAAGTCGTAAGCCTCTGATTTTGCAAGCATGAAAGAGGTACCATTAAATGGTTGGTCAAACATTAAATTCATTATACCTATTCGACACAACTTCTTTTGAGATATTACTTGTTAGCAAGGGGGTGAATCTCTAATGTTGCAAAGATGCAAAGAGAGATACTTAAGAATGGATATTCATTCCATAAAGTTAATAGTGGAACATCGGTGTCTTGAGAATTCACCTAAGTTAGAAAGACTAGATTGGAGTTGGATAAAACTCTTTAGTTAAACCTTAACTTAACCTAGATATGGTAATTATTATATTAAGGCATTGAGATCATCATTTAGATCGTGATTGAAGGGTCAGGTGCCCTGACTATGTGTAATTATTCTTACTTGCAAGAAGGGAATTAGATTCCTAGACTATATTGCTTAACCTGGATAAGGTTATTATCTTAGTAGTAATTATTCTATCTATATTTATTATGAGACAAGAAGTCATGGACCTTGGGTATTGCAATGATGCAATGAGAGTCCTTGTAAAGGTAGAAAGACGAAAGAAAAAGTCTATGGATTTTAGACAATGAAATAAAACATGTATTGGGTCAGGAAGACTAAATTGTTGAAATCATCATGACTTCATAAGTTAAACATAGTTGACCAAGTCGAACTGTAGGAATATGATAGTATCCAATTCGAGTTGGAGCGGGTGAACATTACGACAATGTTCATTGCAAACGTCAATTTATATTGAAAACTATGGCCATAGTAATGCATATGTCTTTGAATGCATTGTCGGTTCACTGTATCTAGATTGCACATCCTGTCGGGAATCATACTTAGCTAGAGGGTATCTAGGATTGTATGATAGGGAGAGTTGTGTAAGATACAACACTATGTACTCGGAAAGGCAAATTACCACTAGTCACCTTGGTCTATACTTCTCGTGAAGGGTAGGGCCACTTCCTATGTGGAAGGTGTGTGGGAGACCGCCAGTCTGTGGTTGGAGGTAAATCACTGGAAAGATACTCTCTCTCTAGTAGAAGACATGCCGAGGCTTGTTATAAAGATGTCAGAATTCTAGATGCAGTATATCTCTGAGACTTGTGTTTATTGAGACTAAGTAAAACATTATCTGATTTAGGTATTTATAATTGATTTATTTTTGTAAACATTGTACTTGAGAAAGACAATAAGGTTGATTGTATTTGTAATGAGATATCTTGTAATTGTAGTTACTTGACTATATGTTGAATAAATGAATAATTTTCTCTGTCTCATTTTTACCTTGTAAATTTACTTTATGGTGAATTTTTGGTTTTTACTATGTTTTTAGAACGTGGATGTTACAATGGTTCTATACTATTTGTAATGTCCCCTTCTAGACACATGGTTAGTCCATCATGGAGTTCCCGTGGGCTAATAGTGGGTTAGGGAATTGTGGTTAGTTTGGCTCTGGAGGTCCTTGGTAGTGACAGAGTCTTGGTTCGCATTTAGTGGATCTAGTTGGCATCCTCGTGGTTGGTTCAGTGGGCTCTTGGCCATTACTTACTATTTTTAGTAAGTTCAGGTACTGTGTCGATTCAAGATTTTTAGAATTGGATCAAATACCTTTCGTCGAAACCTTTCCAGCGAGCTAAAGATCAGTGAATTCTAACACCGTCTTCATACTTATTTTAAAGTCTGAAGATTTATTAATTTATATTAATATGGACTTTATTATATTTTGCCGAAAAAGTGAAATAAATGAAATAAAGGCAAAGGCTTATGTCTTGACCTTGGGCGCTCATCCCTAGGAGGCATAAAGTGAAATTAAATATTATTTTCCCTCCTAAATGCCCAACGCCTATCTTGGAGGAAGATAAAAAGGGTCACTTGGAGCTCATTTGGGATTATGCTATGTTGGATATTTTGTTTATGAGAGCTCTGCTAGGGTTTCAGAGTTGGAGTTTTTGCATCAGGCTATTAGAGACGGAAACCTCCATTAGTGACTGTATCCCATAGGTGTTCAATACCACCCAACGGTGCCATTGACGATGGATGTATTCAGCATTCACATATGTGCCGAAATGGAGTTTGATGGACGAGATTGTAGAGGTTTATTTGATATTTCTATTGTAGATTTATTTGAGGTTTGAGGAGACCAGTTTGCATTGCAAAGGAGGAGCATATTTGATATTGTTTGGGACTGTTTTTATAACAGCTATTGGCCGTACATTCCAGCTCGGCCATACCATGTACCATTGAGGTGTGGGTCCTTTGGAGGCTCTTCCTCTTTCATTGTAGCTTCATTCTTGGCCATTGGATGGCATTTCAAGCTTATTTCTCTGTTGTTATCATCTGTTTTAACATTCTATATCAATCCACGGAGATTTGATGTATTTCTAGCCATACCCACTTGTTGGTCCATTTCCGGCGGCCATACCAAGTTGCATATTTTCATATGGGTATGTAATAGTAATTATTTTTGGGCTATTTTGATATCTGGGTTGTCATTACTTTCTTCAGATTCATTGTATATTTTCTGGGTTTATGTTATACGCAATATATTATGTGCTCCGACACCACATCTGCAGGAAAACATTAAGCCCCCTTCTGCATCTTCTCTCTATCTGAAAGAACACAAAAAATTAATAATAAAATATCACACAATAAAGATTTTAAAAATATAAATAGGTACGGCACATTACAGTGGTATCAGAGCTAAAGATCTTGCCATCCTGTGAGTTCAGTTTTGACATGCAGAAGTAAAATGAGACATGCGACCTGCTAATAGATATCCGTTTGGAAGTACAAGGGCAAGACAAGGAACATAGGCTTCGTAATTAAATAATCCAGAGAATCCAGTACCCCTAATAGATCCTTTTGAGTCAGATACTGAGATAGTGGTAGCAGCTACTAAGGACGATTCTCAGGTATCATAGACAGACCCATTTTCTGGAGAGCTTCCACCAGTTACAGGTCCTATAGGAGAGATGGGTGACAGGGAAGAACTAGAACTTAGTGCACGAGACATTTTGGTCGCACTTACTCGAGAGATGAGAGAGTCTTGACGTGAGATGGTAGAGGCATAGGCCGAGTTAGCACATGCCATCAAACGGAAGGGTAATGACTTAGACAATCACCGTGACAGAAACATATACAATGGAGGTGACAAGAATAGGTACCATGGAGGTGACAGAAATAGATACAATGGAGGTGACAGGAACAGGTACCAGGACGATGATAGAAATAGACATGATGGGGGAGAAAGGAACATGAATGATGGGAATGACAGGCATAACGGTGATAGGAATCAGGAAGAACAGAATAATGGGGGCAGGTATCATGATGATAGGCGTAGAGATAGAGATGATGATGAGGCTTCGGTTAATCAGGGTAGGGCTTCACAGTTCATTGCAGGAGATAGACCTAGTATTCTGATATTTGCTCCCAGGAATCAAGTTCCTGAATAGGATCCTACTCAGGTAGAGTTCTAGGAGGAGATTCTGAGGGACTGGGGAGCATCCAGTGAGGGTTTCAGAAATGAGATGACATTTGCTGAATATTCTGAAATGAGGACTAGGTGTAGACCTTAGAGGGGAGGTAAATCACAAAACCAAGAACTGCAGAGGAAAGTAAGTAAGATGACACTTCCTTACTTCGATGGATCAGGTAAGACCACCGCGAGAGCTTGGGTCTAGAAATTAGACAGCTACTTGCAGATTAGTCCCATGCCAGAGGAGGATGCTATTACTTATGCAGCTCTACACTTGGAGGGGACTACTCACAAATGGTGGAGTAACGGGAAGGTTACATTGGGTCATGATCAGGTCACTTCATATGTGGCGTTTACAGCTAGACTAATCGACAGGTTTGATAAAAAGGACACAGAGTTACAGTTCAAGGAGTTGACTCAGTTGAGATAGAGCGGATCAATAGACTCCTACATTGCTGATTTCTAGGATATATCTGTTATGGTTCCAGATATTACTGAGCGCAGGTTGGTTGTTCTCTTCATTGACAGATTGTCAGATCAACTTCGCGGATGGGTGAAGGGTTTTGACCCTACTACACTTCAGGAGGCCATGAAGAAGGCCCGGGACATGGAATCATCAGTAAGGAGGAATAAATTTCAATCCAAATGATTTTCGCCAAGGAAAGATAAGGAGAGGGATAGGAGACCATTTCAGAGAGATGCAGGACAACAGCATAAGAGTTCTTCTAGATTGGATAGCGATCAGCTGAATGACTTGAGGAGAAAGAAACTCTATTTTCATTATTGAGAGCCTTGGGATCCCATGCACAAGTGTGCTGTCCAAGGAAAAGCCAAACACTTAGAGTACTTTTCAACCGACGAGTCTATTGATGGGGAACCCCACTCAGATTACCATTCAGAGGCCGAGGGTGGAGAATCAAAGGGCTCAGGGGAAGCATTAGATAGAGAGGATGATTTAGCTCGACCCACAGCTCGTATCATGAGTATTCAGAAGGAAGGATCATTCAGGAATAGAGGGGTACTGAGCGGGTAGCGATGTATTGCCTTACTTGACACAGGCACCACTCATAACTTCATAGATGAGGGCTTGGTTGCCAAGAGAGGGCTGAAAACTGAGGAATTTGAGGGCTTTAAGGTGAAGGTTGTGGATGGGTTTGTACTTACCTGCACTAGGAGGATACCCAATCTATCAATCCACCTAAACAGATACACTTGCCAATCAGAGTTTTATGTTGTTGGTATGGGTGAGATGGATGTTGTGTTGGGTATGAAGTGGTTGAATGATATTGAGGAGTTCACTCTCAACCTGCGGACAATGGAAATGAAGTTTGAGGTGGACGGAGTTAGACATGTGCTCAGAGGCATTTCAGATGGTGGATTGAGAGTTGTTTCTCTCAAGCGGATGGAGCGACTGATTCGACATGATCAAGTGGAGTGGGCAGCTGAGGTTATGGTGATGCCTATAGTAGATCAGCAGAAGCATGTGTATCCTCCTGACATATAGTCAATACTTACTAAACACACCAAAGTGTTTAGTGATATTCCACCAGGTAAACCTCCTGATAGAGGTTTTAAGCATGTGATCGAGTTGGAGGAGGGTGCTAAGCCAGTAATCACGACACCTTACAGGCACCCAAAGAGGTATAAGGATGAGATCGAGAAGGCTATCAAAGAGCTTCTTGAGATGGGTCACATCAGGCCTAGTAAGAGTCCGTTTGCATCATCCGTGGTATTGGTAAAGAAAAAGGATGGGACTCTCAGAATGTGTATCGATTACAGGGAACTCAATAAGAAAATAATCAAGAATAGGTACCCGATTCCCCAAATTGATGAGCTAATTGACGAGTTGCACGGAGCTTGTTACTTCTCTAAGATTGATTTGAGATTCGGTTACCATCAGATACGGGTCAGAGATGAGGATGTGGAGAAGATAGCATTTAGGTGTCATTATGGGCACTTTGAGTTCCTAGTCATGCCATTTGGTTTGACCAATGCTCCAGCTACCTTCTAGTCTTGTATGAACAAGGTGTTCAGAGAGTAGTTGAGGAGATTTGTGCTGATTTTCTTTGATGATATACTAATTTATAGTAGGACATGGGAAGAGCATCTGAAACACATTGACATTGTGCCGAGCATCTTAGAGAATGAGTCGTTGTATGCTAAAATGTCAAAGTGTGAGTTTGGGATGACTGAGTTGCTATACTTGGGTCATATCATCAGTGCTGGTAGTGTGAAGGTAGACCCAGAAAAGATTCGGCCAATTGTGGATTGGCCACCACTAAAAAATCTCTCATATCTTAAGGGATTTCTTGGCCTCTGTGGATATTACTGCAGGTTTGTGAAGGGGTTCTCTCAGTCAGCTGTTCCCCTTACTAATTTAACTCGTAAGGATGCTTTTAGTTGGTCTGATAAGGCACAGGAGTGTTTTGATAGATTCAAATAGATCATGAGTACTTGCCCTGTGTTAGTCATTCCTGATTTCAGCAAACCCTTCGAGCTACAGTGTGATGCCTCAGGCATAGGCATTGGTGCAGTAATCATGCAGGATAAGCACCCCATTGCATTCGAGAGTAGGAAGTTGAGGGGTGTGGAGAGGAGTTACAGCATATATGATAAGGAGATGTTAACCATCATGCATGCACTGGCTAAGTTCAGACAGTATCTGGTGGGCAATAAATTTGTGGTTAAGACAGACCACAACAGTTTGAAGCATTTCCTTGGATAGAAGGATTTGAACGAGAGGCAGTAGAAGTGGGTCAGCAAGTTACAGGCCTACGACTTTGACATTGTTTATGTCAAAGGAAAGAAGAATGTTGTTGCTGATGCGTTATCTAGGAGACCTCATCTGTGTGCACTAGGTGCTATAGCTGATGATTGGAGAGAATTGATTTCAGCAGAATATGCTAAGGATGAGTGGGCTACTGGAGTGATTGATGGCACCATAAAAAATGATAGGTACATGGTGGTAAATGACTTGATCATCTACAAGGATAGGATTTTCTTGGTGTCGGGTTCACAGATGAAGTAAAAAGTTTTGAGGGCATTTCATGACTTGCCTATGGTAGGGCATCCATGATACTTCAAAACTTATAGACAGGTCAGAGAGAGGTTCACCTAGAAGGGCCTCAAGATTGAGATGATGTAGTATGTGAGAGAGTGCCCAATATGTCAACAGAACAAGCAAGAGCACTCACTTCCAGGAGGTTTATTGCAGTCCCTGCCCATTCCCGACAGGAAGTGGGACAACATTTCTATGGACTTCATCACAGGGTTACCTAAGTCCAAGGTAGGGATTGTATTTATGTGGTCGTGGATAGGTTGACGAAGTATGCACACTTCTTTGCTATTCCTATCACCTATACTACAGCTTAGGTTGCAGAGTTATTCTTTCGCGAGGTATTTCGACTTCATGGGTTGCCCAGGAGCATTGTCAGTGACAGGGACAGTAGGTTCCTCAGTAATTTTTGGCAGGAGCTTTTTAGGTTGTCAGGGACAGAGCTCACACCCAGTACGAGTTATCACCCCCAGATTGATGGTCAGACGGAGATAGTGAACAAGTGGGTGGAAGGATACCACTGAAACTATGTTTCAGGGCAGTAGAAGGCATGGGTTAGGTGGCTTCACATGGGGGAGTATTGCTACAATTCCACTTACCACATGTCCATCCAGATGTCACCCTTCATGGCATTGTATGGTTATGAGGCACCGAGCTTTGTTGATTTAATGTTTGGTGATAGTAGGGTGCCAAAGGCCAAAGACTTCCTTCAGGAGAGTTAGGATATCATGAGGGCATTGAAGGAAAACATACAGAAAGCTCAGAATCAACAGAAGTAGTATGTAGATTAGCAGAGGGCTGAGTGATCATTTGAGGTTGGTGACATGGTTTACCTCATGCTACAACTTATAGGCAATCTACTCTCAAGAAGAGTGGAGCGGAGAAGTTGAAGCCACGGTATTATGGACCCTTCAGGGTCACCAGGAGGATTGGTGAAGTGGCTTATGAGTTGGAGTTACCAGCAGGAAGCAGGGTACATAATGTGTTTCATGTTTCTCTCCTCAAGAAGGCACTGGGGTACAATGTGACACCTTCAGTTGAGTTGCCTCCTCTTGATGATGAGGGGAAGTTGATATTGGTACCCAAGGCAATCATTGACACCAGGGATCGCAATTTGAGGAGGAGGATTATCAGAGAGTACCTGGTCAAATGGAAAAACCTGCCGGTTGAGGATGCTACGTGGGAGAACGAGCAAATTCTGGAGTATCCTGAGTTGAGATTGCTTGAGGCAAGCAATCTTAGGGAGGGCAAACTGTAATGTCCCCTTCTAGACACATGGTTAGTCCATCATGGAGTTCCCATGGGCTAGCAGTGGGCTAGGGAATTGTGGTTAGTTTGGCTCTGGAGGTCCTTGGCAGTGACAGAGTCTTGGTTCGCATTTAGTGGATCCAGTTGGCATCCTCGTGGTTGGTTTAGTGGGCTCTTGGCCGTCACTTACTATTTTTAGTAAGTTTAGGCACTGTGTCGGTTCAAGATTTTTAGAGTTGGATCATATGCGTTTCGTCGAGACCTTTTCGGTGAGCTAAAAATCAGTGAATTCTGACACCGTCTTCATACTTATTTTAAAGTCCAAAGATTTATTAATTTATATTAATATGGACTTTATTATATTTTGCCAGAAAAGTGAAATTAATGAAATAAAGACAAAGGCTTATGTCTTGACCTTGGGCACTCATCCCTAGGAGGCATAAAGTGAAATTAAATATTATTTTCCCTCCTAAGTGCCCAACGCCTATCTTGGAGGAAGATAAAAAGGGTCACTTGGAGCTCATTTAGGATTATGCTATGTTGGATATTTTGTTTATGAGAGCTCTGCTAGGGTTTCGGCATTGGAGTTTTTGCATCAGGCTATTGGAGACAGAAACCTCCATTAGTGACGGTATCCCACAGGTGTGCAATACCACCTAACGGTGTCATTGACGGTGGATGTATTCAACATTCACATATGTGCCGAAATGGAGTTTGACGAACGAGATTGTAGAGGTTTATTTGATATTTCTATTGTAGATTTATTCAAGGTTTGAGGAGACCAGTTTGCATTGTAAAGGAGGAGCAGATTTGATATTGTTTGGGACTGTTGTTATAACAACTACTGGCCGTACATTCCATCTCGGTCGTACCATGTACCATTGAGGCGTGGGTCCTTTGGAGGCTCTTCCTCTTTCATTGCAGCTTCATTCTTGGACATTGGATGGCATTTCAAGCTTATTTCTCTATTGTTATCATCTGTTTTAACATTCTATATCAATCCACAGAGATTTGATGCATTTCTAGCCATACCCACTTGCTAGTCCATTTCCGGCGGCCGTACCAAGTTGCATATTTTCATATGGGTATGTAATAGTAATTATTTTTGGGCTGTTTTGCTATCTGGGTTGTCATTACTTTCTTTAGATTCATTGTATATTTTCTGGGTTTATGTTATACGTAATATATTGTGTGCTCCGGCACCACATTTGCAAGAAAATATTAAACCCCCTTCTGCATCTTCTCTCTATCTGAAAGAACACAAAAATAAAAATAAAATATCACACAATAAAGATTTTAAAAATACAAACAGGTACAACACATTAATGAAGCCTCTGGATGCAGTATATCTCTGAGACTTGTGTTTATTGAGACTAAGTAAAACATTATCTGATTCAGGTATTTATAATTGATTTATTTTTGTAAACATTGTACTTGAGAAAGACAATAAGGTTTATTGTATTTGTAATGAGATATCTTGTAATTGTAGTTACTCGACTATATGTTGAATAAAAGAAAAATTTTCTCTGTCTCATTTTTACCTTGTAAATTTACTTTATGGTGAATTTTTGGTTTTTACTATGTTTTTAGAACGTGGATGTTACAGTGGTTCTATACTATCACTATACCATTCCATGCTATGTCATACTATTTCATTGTAGTATCTGCATCATTAACTTCTCCTAGGCAATATCAAATGGGTTTGGTATTTTATCAGTGGTCCTTTCCATTGCACAATGGTCCCATAAAAAATTTGGCGGGCAATTCTGACGTTTTGATTTTAGCAGTTGTAGGTTTATTTTTACATGATGGGCATATTATTTGGAGGTTAGTTGGATTGGGGCATTATAATTTCCCAGCAAATCATGTCCATGCTCACATGTAAAGCTTAGCCCCTGGTTTGGTTCAATCAAGGGGCCTTAGAGCCAAGAAAGGCTGTACCTCCCATGTGCCATCACTTCTCGATGCCCTTAGCTTATGTGCCGGCACCCAAACACTACCACCCTACCTTAGCTCATCCACTGCCGCTACCCAGCCTAGTTGATCCACCTATCACCCACCAGGATGGGGCCACCTTTGGCCTATTTGCATGCCATAAGAGGGGATTTTTTTCTAGGAGTCATACCTCAGACACACTGAATCAATTTTTCACAAACAAATAGGCATCAGAAAGCTGCTTTCGTGCTCTATCCAGTGGTGCTAGTCTTTCTACTAGATTATGTTGTTAGTCAATTTTATTATTGGTTGAAGTCTAGGTTTCTTTTTCGTCTTCTAAGCTCATGAATTCTACCCAGAATCTTAATTTTTTGAGATTGAATTCACATTGGAAAGGTATTGATGAGATCTACAGGGCTACCCATGTTACTTTTCTAGATTTAGCCCCAAGTTAATTTTATTTAGTTTGTTGGTTCTATGCTTCTTGATAATAACTTGGATATACTGGCACCTGAGGAAGTTTTATTTTTTGGGTGGGCTTCCTCTCTACTTCGTTTTTGCATTTTAATCTTGTTGGTGTAATCATGTCTCCATGTGATTATTGTGGGAGAAAAAGGCATACAATAGATAATTGCATATTGAAATAACTTGATTAATTAAAACAACTCTATGAGCTTCATCAGTTAAAATAACTTTGCATTGTCAATGACATTAGTTTGCCAAATTCTTCTAACCCAGTAGTTGTAGAAACATTTTTAGCTCCTATTGCTCCATTAAATTCTAATGTTGCTTCTTCAAGATCTTCCAGAGATTCCTTGTAGTAGGACATATTAGTCTTCCAAATTCACCTCATTAGAATTGCTATCTACGAGACATCTCATTATTGTTTGTGGAGTCTCACATTTCTGATGTGGAGGATACATTGGAAGATATTCATTTCATCTTTGATGATAGTGATGTCATCACATCATCTTCTGTGTTTCCAGATGCAGTTATGATTTTGTCTTCTCCTAGTTCTACATCTCTGATTAGATTTTTAGTTGTTTTGGAGGAGATACATTTTTCTAATATGAGGACATTAGAGTTGCATTTAGAGGCACATGAATACATTTGGATTTGCATTCTCTATTCATCTAAGATGCGGGAAAGACTTCAACATTCACCAATGGATTTGTTTCTTTCAAATGGGAGAAATGTTGTTTGCAGACAGTGGTTTCTTTTCTATATTTAGGCACTTATCATTGGTACTTGAGCTACTTGGAGGGGATTCAGATTCTCATTCATCTGCTCTATCTTGTGGAGGGTATTAATTATGTATTTGTGGTGGACTTGATTTTGAAACCATCACTTGTACATACCTATTGCTTTCTCTCTTTTGGAGATGAGTTTTCTCCCACTGAGTTTTTCTCCTTTTTTTCACTTATGAGAGATCTTTGTTTGTAAATGGGTACCTGATCAGGCCTTTTTTCTGATACCCATCTTCCATCTTTTTTTTAGCTTGTGTGTAATTTCACTAAGTTGCACTTATGGGGGGTGTTGGTGTAAAATTATATTTACACATTTACATAAGTTAATTAGGGAGTTAATTAGGAAAGCATTTCCATTTATTAGTTGTTAATCTTATCACACAAGATAAGATTGCTTTTTGCTTTTTTGCTTTGTTTATTTTTGACAAATGCAAATGTATAACTGGGTATGTGCATGGAAATAGGAGACCAAAAGGGGGTCAAAAGTGGCCACTTTTTTTTGAAATTAGTAAAAACTGATCTTGGATGAGAAATTTAAAACATCCACACTCAAAATTAGAAAATGTGATAAGAACAAGATTTCTAGTGCTCAAAATATAGTTTCTAAACTACTATTTTTTTCAAAAAATGGACAAGATTAAGAGGTCCAAATAGGGGGAGAACACAAAGTGCTCCTGATTTTGTCAAAAAAATTTAACATAGCACCTAGTGTGCTCCCCCTTAAATGTTGACTCTTTTAAGTATTTCAAAAATCACTTCAATGGAAAATTAGCTAACATCACATAGTTTATGCCTAATTTTTTTGATTTTTTTTTAATGAATATATGATTTTTTATGAATTTTCAAAGTTGACACATCTTGAAAATTAGAAATTTAATCGTTCTCCCCCCTAATTTTTTTTAAAAATAATCAAAAATCATTTTTTTAACATGTATGGAATAGATTCTAGAATCTAAAAATATTTTTTTATTCAAATTTTGATAAACAAGTAAAAAATGACACCAAAAATACTAAACATAGGTTTTCTTAAAAAAGTAACACATAAGTAAAATAAATTCAAGATGGAAACCTTAATGTTATTAGATTTTAAAAATTACATGGTTAGAAATATGATAAAAAATTTTGAAGTCATCTTGGCACTTTTTCATATTGACATTGAAAAACGTGTAAACTTGAGGGGGAGCACGCTCGAAATTTGGTTGATTTTCTAAATTTTGTTGAAAAAATGTCCTTGGCTTCCAAAAGGTATGTCCCACCATTTGGATTGGATTCCTAAGACATATCCAACCCTGAGGGTTGTAATTTCCCAAAGCAAGACAAAATGCGCTCGCATTATAGGATGAGGGCATTCCCATTCTCTCTTTCTCTTCTCCTCTCTCTATCTCTCCCTCTCTATTCCTATGTCTCTATCTCTCCTCTCTTCCCTCTCTCCCTATCTCCCCCTCTCTCTATCTCTCCCTCTCTATCAATATCTCTATATCTCCCCTCTCCTCCATCTCTCCCTCTCTCTCTCCCTCTTTCTTTATATCTCTCAATATCCCCCCTCTCTCTCTCCCTGTCCCTATCTCTCTATCTCCCCTCTCCTAGACATCTCTCTATCTGTCTCTCTCTCTCTCTCTCTCTCTCTCTATTTATGTATGTCTCGTATCCACATATCTCCCTCTCTATCCTTATTTCTCTATCCCCTCTCCCCCATTTCTCTATTGGATTAGTTATTCTCTTCTTTTCCTTGATATTTAGGTGGAACTATTGAAGATATGAAGACCATTTCTAATGCCACTATTTCTATAGCTAGAGTGACTTGTTATTTATGTGGATCGTAGTTTCCTTACCCAATATATAATGCTTCCAATGCTTACATGCTTGAACAATACCATAAAGCTTATGGTCATATGTTGGGTAGTTTTTGACTAATGTAGTTAATGATTCACTATGGTATGAACCTAGATGGACATGGTAAGTGATAATTTCTACAATTGTATATTCTAATACACCAGTCTTGATCTTGATTGGTCATTCAAGATCTAGTAGAGAAAGGATTGGTACGTATAACATAATATGCATTTGAAGTCTTTAAGAGCTTTCCATTATCCTACTATCTAGATGAACCTTGTTTTGGTGCCACCTCTTTCAACCTAGTTTAATGGTCGAGTCACATGTGAAAAACTAAAAGTTTGCCAATCCGAAGAACATATGCAACTTTATGAAATAATTCAAGTATTACCAATCTTGGATGACTTGAATCTTGGTTAAATCCACATGCACTCCTCATGTGTCTATAATGTATCTTAGATACCATATCTTCTTCTTAGAAAATAAACATTTCTCCATGCTTGCATACAACTTGTATTTCTAAAAGTTGTCAAGTACTTACCCAATATGGTGTAGGTGTTTATCCCAAGTCTTACTAAAGATTATGGAGAGGGAGATGGAGAGGGAGGGAGGGAGTGGGAAATAGAAAGAGATGGAGATAGATACATGGAAAGGGAGAGGGAGGGGGCTAAGATATATAAAGGGATAGATAGAGGGAGAGAGATATAGATGGAGAGAGATAGAAAGATAGAGATAGAGAGAGGGGAGAGATAGCGAGATAGAGAGTAAGGGAGAGATAGAGATAGAGAGAGGAAAGAGATAGGGAGATAGAGAGTGGGGGAGAGATAGAGATAGAGAGGGAAATATATAGAGATAGAGAGAGGTAGAGAGAGAGATTAGGAGATAGGGATGAAGGGATAGATAGAGTGAGGGAAAGAGATGAAGAGATGTCCAAAGAGATAGGGAGAGAGATTGAGAGGTTGAGGGATGGTAAGAGAGATAGAGACGAAGAGAGATAAAAATTACTTGAAAAAATCTAAGCGCATTATAACACTCACATTTTAAACTAGTTAAAAATGTTCTGCAACAACCTACAAAAAGAATTTTGATTCTTTTGAGGTTCTCCAATGATTGGTTGACAAAATTGGATCACTTTTTGTTCTTGTTTCAATACAAAAGATTCCAATTGCATGTTTTTTAATTCAAATTTGATGTTGGAAATCATTTTTTTCATGTTTTGAGGAATTAACTAGTTTTTTGTCTTACATTAACAAAAAACTTACTAATTGTGAATGTTTTGTATTGTAATTTAATAATTTATCATATATTATTTGTCTTCTTTTGACCTTTGTTTTAGATTGATATAGATTTTAATACCATGCCAAGAAAATGACCAAAAACTCAAACACCGGAGGAACGTGAAGCTGAGAATGCAAAGAAAAAAAGCAAATGAGACAACTTCATGAAAACAAGAAATTGAATGCCACAAATGAAGACCAACCATATTTTCCAATTGAATTGGATGATGAAGCATTCAAAAGAGAGAAAGAATTGGAGAAACAAAGGGTACAAATGCAGGAGTTGAAGGTATATCATCTTTACCATCTCAAATTAATAGTGTAGAAAATGTTTAATCACTGATGGGAAATGATGATGCATTTGCAAATTTGAATTTAGATGTTACACCAAATAATCAAATGTTGAATGAGCAAAATTTGTGTAATGATTCAAGTTTTTCATTGAGACACCTCCTAGAATTTTGTATAAAAGCCTAAATTTTTTATTGAGATTGATGAGAATATTCTAAAACTGATGGTTGACAAGATTCCTAAGTGTACTTGTAGAAGAAATATGAATAAGATATGGACCATGTTTTTTCAAAACATAAGTGAAATCGAAAGATGTCAATTATTTGTTGAGATGATGAAAAATCTTAAGTTTAGGCCAATGATGAAGATTCTTGGCCTAAGAACATCAAGTGCCAATAATGAAAAATCTATTGTAAGAAATCTAGTTAATGCATATGAAACCATCGGTTCCACTTCACCCACGAAAGATAGTAATGATACATGATGTGTCATTACATCGACTATTGTGAGCAATCAAACAAAGAAATTTCTCTTGATAAGAATTCAAGCACTAAAGATAAGTATAAAACATTGATGAAAGACATTGGGAGACATGAAAGAATTGAGAGCCCAAATAGTAATGAACTATGAGCATTTTCCGGTAGACTCCCATGGAAAGATAAAGCCATAGTTGAATCCTTAAAATCCCTACTTTAGGAGTTTTGGAGAAATGACACAAGAGTATCTCCTAATAAAAAGGATGTTGTAAAAAGGAGAATTGGTTGTCAAAATCGTGAGCCACATCCAAAGTATTTTTTAGATATAACTCAAACATAATTTTTCTCCAAATTTGTAGAGACTTATCCTCAAGTTCAAATTAGTCAACGGTATTTTGAAATGAAAAAACCCTTTTATGTCCAAATAAATCGCGTGCGCACGCACACACACACAAACACAGACACAGTACTTGTTATAGAGTTCACATGGAATTTTCTATGCGTTATGATGTTTATCGACATATATGTGTATCTTTGCATACTAACGATGTTTTGTAGGAGTGTATGATAGAAGCTCCACCTAAATCAGCAAGATATTTCACTTCAAGATTTTTTTTGTGAAAGAGTAGATGGACAAATGTTTTATAAGACATCATGTTTGGATGAAACATGTGATAGTTGTTGTGGTTTGCAACATTTGAGAGCTTGGGTACACATGGAGAACACACATGCAATTGGAAATGAATTAGTACCTTTTGGGAAATACAAGATAGTGGCATACAGTCTAAAAGAGGGGAAAGAAGCAAAAATATGTGAATTGGTGAGTGAAGAAATACCAGTATCTGTATTTATGCATGCTTTTTGAGAAAAGATATCTTATGAGTACACAAGGCATACACACAGAGCTTGATGGTTAGACTTGCAATTCAAGTTATGCAAGGATACATTACCTCTCCATATGATTGTGTCAATTATAGACTTTCCAGAGAATTATACACTATGTAACCACATAATGAGGCTCAATCATAGTACTACAACTCCACTCAAGTTGTTATATTTGTGCATATAGCATTCATTCATGCACCTGACAATACATAAGAATATAGAAAGATATTAATGGGGTATCATTTTTATATCAGTGATGATCGTACACATTCTACAGAGATTGTGCAAGGGTGCTTTCAGATGTTTATGGTAATTTGAGTAGCAGAATCTATATTTATGTGTATTTTTTGAGAAAAAATATCTTATGAGTATGTAAGGCATACACACAGAGCTTGATGGTTGGACTTGCAATTACAGTTATGCAAGGATGCATTTCCTCTCCATACGATTGTGCCAAATGTAGACTTTGTAGAGAATTATACACTACAGCCATAGAATGAGGGTCAATCACAATACTACAACTCCACTCAAGTTCCTATGTTTATGCATATAACATTCATTCATGCACTTGACAGTACATAAGAAGGTATAAATATATTAAGGGAGTATCATTTTTATATCAGTGATCATCACACACATTCTACAGAGTTTGTGCAAGGGTGCTTTCAAATGTTTTATGGTAATTTGAGTAGCAAGAACATCATTTTTGATCAACATATCATATGGTTAGATAATTGTGCATCACAATTTATGAATTCATGGATATTCTATTGGTTGATTAGGATGCATATATTTAGTGGTGTTCAACATATATGGAATTTATTTGAGGTTGGACATGGAAAAAGGGAGCATGGTATTGCTAGAGCATGTATTAAAAGAGCTTTAGCATGAGAAGAGTTGAAGTACAAGAACAATGCAAAGTTGATAGATGCAGCATCCATCGTTGAATGGTGCAACTCTACAATGGATCCAGGTAATAAAGGTGTCTACAATTTGTAGAATTTTTTGGTTGATAGAATAAGCTAACATTTCAAAATGTGAATATTGTTGTATAGTGATAGGATCGAGTGAGTTCCACTATTTTAGAAGCTCAAATGTAGCTTCATAGACTATTCATTCAAGGAAGATGGCATGTTTTTTTTCATCATGTATAGATTTTTCTTGGAATGATTGAGTCAAAGGAATGGGTAGGTGAATGGTGTGCTAGAGCTTTAAGACCACTTGTGACGTATGAACTTCCAAGAGCACTACAACTCATTTAGATGGAATCATCTATTGACTTTGACCATATTTCAGATCTATTTGAACTAGGTATTATAGACACATTACCTAATGAATATTGATATATTTTAGATTATGATGTACAATGTTTTTTATCATTTATAAATAATGATTAATAGTGTTTTTTTGTGCAATTTAATGTAGGGAATGTTTATGCGGTTATTGTGGATGAAGATGATGAGCAAATGGACTATTATTTATGTCGTTGCATTGAGGTAAAAAAGAAATTGATTGTCCCTATCATAGATGGAGAAAACATTGAGTATTATATAGGGTCAATGGTTGTTACTGAAACATGGCTTAGAAGGTATTCAATGAAGAATTCTAATGTGTGCTTGTTTGAGGACTATGACAAACATAGGAAAATTGTTCATTATTCTACCCTTATTAAGGCATCAAATTTTCATTTGATAAAATGTTGGGGTAGACCTTTGAATAAAAATTTGTGGAAAGTTTGTGAGTCTGACCATGAAGAAATACTTGAAACCATAAAGAGTAGAGCAGATCTACATGGTTCATTAGATTGAATTAATGGAATGATAGAAAAGTATGTTACGTACAGTCATTAAGTTTTGTGATTTGATTACATTTTTCTTTTCTATCCTCATTTCACCTTCTATATTTTTTACATTTTCCTTGCCTTCTTATATGTGCTCCCATCTCTTGGTTTAATTATAGATCTTGTGACTAAATGGCGTGGTTGTTGATGTATTTGGATATTCCCCATGGTTTTGATTGGTGAGTTGGTTTGATCAAACTAAGTCTTGGTTTCTTGTGTCATGCTTTGAATGCTTTCATTTTATCTTTCAATCAATCCACTTTTAATTTTGAGTATCCTTGCTTTACATTCAAATTATTATCAAACAACTCAATGCATTATTTAATTTCTTATCCTTTTAATCAAATAGTTTTGAGCTTCTTTTGTTGTCATATCCTCATATATCACTCTAATAATTTGGTCTTATGGATTACATAGGCCATAAGAGAAGTGTGTTTTCTCTAATATTTTGCTAGATAAAAGAGAAAATGAACTCAACATTATAGACTATTAGAATGATTGTGAGATTGACCTTGCATTGGAGAAGCTAGGGAGATCATGAAGGATTGTCCTAACTAAATGACTTCATGAAGGTTGTCATGTCACCAAGTCCTACTAGAAATGTAACTATCAAACCATCATTATGACTTTCCTAACATTTACTACAACCAATTCCTTGAGAATGTCATGAATAATCCTAAAAATAAATTTTAAGAATCATATCATACCTAGAATAGCCACACATAAGAATATTTACATGCAGTGGAAAGGTGCAAGGAGTAAAAATTTGCATTATGCACCTCATGGGGCCAAATGGACTACACCAACATGCCGAGGTGGGTGGGTGAATACTAGGAGGGATCTCATTTCAAGCCTCAAGTGGTCGAATCATTTTGGACTACATGTCCATGACAAAGTCTCTTAAGACCCATGAGAAACAAAAAACTACCAATCTTTTACAGGCTAATTTTAGGATTTTGTGACAACTGGGAATATTTTTTTAGACCTACATATTCATGTGGGGTCCATCCATAATAATCTCTCTCATTTTCTGTGAGCTCAACATCGTTTGACCGTGAGGAGAGTGGACGCATTCTTGTAAAATGCTTCAATTTCATGTAGTGGAAAAGTGCAAGGAGTGAAATTTTTCTTCTTGCACCTCATGGGCCCAAATGGACTGTGCCAACATGTTGGGGTAGGTAGTTGAATGCTAGGAGGTGTCTCATTTCATGCCCCAAGTGGTCAAGTTATTCTAGACTACATGCTATTGGCAATGTCTCTTAAGAGCCCTAAGACACAAAAACTTCCATTCTTTGACAGGGCAGTTCTGGGATTTTGTGACACCTAGGAATTTTTTGTTTGGACCTACATATGCATGTGGGGTCCATACACAATAACCTCTCTCAATTTCTACAAACTCAACATCATTTGATCGTGAAGACAATGGATGCATTCTTGCAAAATGCTTCAGTTTCATATAGTGGAAAGGTGTAAGGAGTGAATTTTTGCATCCTGCACCTTGTGGGGCTAAACGGACTATGTTAATGTATCAAGGTAAGTAGAATTATAGGAGGGCTCTTGTTTGTGCCTCAAGTGGTCGAATCGTTCCAGACTACGCATTGCCAGCAATGTCTCTTAAGAGCCCTAAGAGGCAAAAACTACCAATCTTTGATGGGGTAGTTCTGGGATTCCATGACACCTAGAAATGTTTCATTTAGACCTATATATGCACATGGGGTCCATCCAAAATAAATTCTCTCAGTTTCTGTGAACTCAACATTATTTGATCGTGAGGACAATGGGTGCATTCTTGCAAAGTGCTTCAGTTTCGTGCGGTGGAAAGGTGCAAGGAGTAAAATTTTGCATCCTCCACCTCATGGGAGTGAACGAACTATGTCAACACATCAGGTTGGGTATTTTAATTCTAAGAGAGGTCTCATTTTGTGTCCCAAGTGGCTGAATCATTCCAGACTACACACTACCGGTAATGTCTCTTAGGAGCCCTGAGAGGCAAAACTGAGAATGATTAACATGTAGTTCGGAATGATTCGACCACTTAGGGCATGAAACAAGACCTCTCCTAGCATTTGCTCATCCACCCCAACCTATTGGAACTATCTATTTGGCCCAATGAGTGAAAGGAAGCTAGGTGTGCGGAAATCGCTTCCTACACTGATCTAATGAGGAGAGGGCTATGCAAATTCAATTTAATTCTTACAAATACAACAACATAGAACATCTAACAGAGATATTGCAGCAATACAAATGAACTAGAAAGAAGACAAAAGAAGAGAGACAAAGATATAACGCGGGGAAAACCCTTATCGGGTGAAAAACCCCACACTCAGAAAGCTGCACAATGTATTATCAAAACTGAATGTTGTTTACAATACACTTGCAATGCAAGCTTCAATGGTCTTCGACACTCATATCTGGAGTCAATCTGGTAGAGTAACAGTACCTATAAATCACATACAACATCTCCTCCTCCAAGCACCTGTTTATACAGAATATACAAGGCAAAATTGGTCCTATCTTGGAATGGGCGTCCAACTTGTCCCCATGGCCCAAAACCCACACCTAACGACACTTGGTCAACATTGTAGAATGTGTCTGACACTTGTCCATAGCTTCCATCCCAAAGAGGTCACCTATTTCCAAAATGGGCTATGACAGATGCTCTTACGACACTTACGACCGTCATAGAATCTGTCATAGCGGTTACAACTTACAGCTATAAGAGAATCTATCATACACATGCTATAAATAGCATATTTTCTTACAACATGTCATAGTCCACCTTGGGGCACCCAAACATGCCTTTTTCAAAGATACTTCATGACACATGTCTTTACCTATCATACAAGATTCTATTTCTGACTCTTACATGTCATAACTTTGTCAAAGGAATCCATCATAACCGTTTCGGTCAAACATTCCCTTACACAACATCCAAGATGCCAACACATGGCAAAATTCTCCTACCACAAAGTGGGACACCTATCTCCTCATGCGCGAACAAAATTACAAGTTATCATCTTCCATGGACGACACATCACTGTGCCACATCCCACAAAAGGCAATGAATTAATAAATACAATCATAAATAATGCAAGGAATTACCAAGGTTGAGACCCCTTAATTCCCAACATTCTCCCACTTGTCAAACACCTTGTAAGAGCCAATAGAATAACAAGATTTAACTGCTATAGGCCGAGAGGCTGATAGACTTCGAACACCATTGGAACTTATCTGTGCCCACTGGTTTCGTCAATGCATCTACAACATTCTTCAAGGTATCTACCTTCTCTGAGTTTACCTTTCCATCCTCAACCATGTCTCGCATGAAGTGAAACTAAACATCAATGTGCTTTGTTCTAGCATGGAAAGTTGGATTCTTTGCTATGCTGTGGTATTCCAGAGGAAGCATGGACAGGTAAGAAGGTGAGTTATTGTTTTCTCAAAACCTTCAGCTGTGAAGCATTTGCACATGTAGATTCTGAAAATAGAACCAAGATGAATGCATAATCAAAAAAATATACTTTCATTGGATATGACATTGATGAATTTGGTTATAGGCTTTGGGATTTTGAAAATCAAAAAATTGTAAGAAGCAGGGATGTTATATTCAATGAGAAGGTGTTGTACAAAGATCAGTTGCAGCAGCATGAGAAGAAAGAAAAGGATTACGTGGTGCTGGATGATACTTCAAATAGTGATGATCCAGTGGTTCCTCATGCTCCGCAACAGCAACAAGAAATACCACAAACTCCAGTGAATGTTAGATGGTCAACAAGGCTAAGTAGACCTCCTAAAAGGTTTTCTCCCTCTTTGTATTATATTTTGTTAACAGATGCTAGTGAACTGGAAGGCTATGATGAAGCTATGTAGGTGGATACACAGGTTCAATGGGAGCTTGCAATGAAAGAAGAAATGGACTCCTTGCTGAAAAATCAGAATTGGGAATTATGTAAGTTACCTGTAGGTAAAAAGGCTTTACCAAACAAATGGGTTTATAGGTTGAAAGAGGAAGATGGAGGTAAGAAAAGATTTAAATCCAAGTTAGTTGTAAAAGGATTTGCACAAAAAAAGGGCATTGATTTTGATGAGATTTTTTATCAGGTTGTTAAGATGAATTCTATTCGTACTATTTTAAGTATTGTGGCTGCTAAAAATTTGTATTTGGAATAGCTAGATGTGAAAACTGCCTTTCTCCATGGTGATTTGGAGGAGGAGATATATATGGAATAGCCCCAAGGATTTGAGGTCAAAGGTAAGGAGAAACTGGTGTGCAAATTGAAGAAGAGTTTGTATGGCCTAAAACAAGCACCTTGGCAATGGTATTTCAAATTTGATGGTTTTATGGTTGAGCAAGGCTATTGCCAGTGTAATTCTGACCATTATGTTTATTTTAAGAGGTTGGATAATGACAGCTACATTATTTTATGTTTATATGTTGATGACATACTTGTTGCTGAGTCTAACATGGATCACATAAGAGAGTTAAAACAGTAGTTAGCACAGTCATTTGCTATGAAGGATTTGGGGGCAGAAAAACAAATCCTTTGTATGAAAATTTGTAGAGATAGGAAAAATAGAAAATTGACTCTATCTTAGGTTGATTATGTTGAAAAGGTGCTGCAGAGATTCCATATGGAGAATGCAAAAGCTGTCAGCACACCTTTGCCTAATCATTTGAAATTGACTAAGGAGATATGTCCTAAGACACCAGAGGAGGAAGAAAAAATGTCCAAGGTACCATATGCTTCAGCTGTAGGAAGTTTAATGTATGACATGGTATGCATGAGACCAGATATTGCATATGTTGTAGGAGTCATAAGCAGGTATATGAGTCATCCCGGATTGGAGCATTGGAATGCAGTAAAACTGATTCTCAGATATTTAAGAGGTACATCCAATAAACATTTATGTTTTAGATTCTCTAATACTGATTTAGTAGGTTATGTAGACTTAGATTTGGCAAGGGATATTGATACCAGGTTGAGTACTATAGGTTATGTCTTTACTGTAGGTGGGACAATGGTGAGTTAGATTTCTAGGTTGCAAAAAGTGGTTGCTTTATCCACCACAGAGGCAGAATATGTAGCTACAATAGAGGCAAGTAAGGAGATGATATGGCTGTAATCTTTCATGGAAGAATTAGGCAAACAATACGTTAACATTTATTTGTTTACGGATAACCAGAGTGCCATACATCTTGCAAAGAATTCTACCTTGCATTCAAAGACCAAACACATACAATTGAGGTATCACTTTATCCGGTCGGTGTTGGATGATGGACAGTTACAGCTAGAAAAGATACATACAAATGAAAATCTAGCAGATATGTTTACAAAGGCAGTGACAAGGGAGAAGCTAAGCTCCTCTTCAGCTTCGGTTGGTCTTCTAGACTGAAAACAACAATAACAAAACAACAGAGTCTAGGGGTGCCTATTTCCAATGGAAGCTATAGGGTCAGCATTTTTATGATCAGTCTCCAAGTGGGAGATGATATGGTTTGGAGTCTGATCGATCTCCAAGTGGGAGATTGTTGTTATATGGAGCCTAATCAGACTCGAAGGTTAAATTTACCCCACTTTTATCAGCACGGTTTCCCCCCAAATCCTACGGGGTCAAGGGCTAGCGCCCCTTGCGGGAGTTTGGGTGCAACGCCCCTGGTGCACTCCTTGTCACGATATAGGGTGGGGTCGAGGGACAGCCCCCTCGCAGGGGCTCAGGGATAGTGCCCCCAAAACCTCACATGGTTTTTTATTATTTTATTAAGGCATTAGGAGTTATTTTTTCATTGGACATAAAAACCCTATTTTGTAACTGACAAAAGTCGTGATAAAAATGGCTAAGGATTAGGGTTTCCATTGATATTGTATTGTAGCATTTGCAGCAGTACTGAGTTGTAGGGATTGCTGGTCATAATCAATTTGATTTATTGGATAATAATATTAGACTCTCTGTTTTGTGGATTTAACCTGAGTTTGGGTGAACCACGTTAAAACTTGTCTCTTGTTGGTATTATTTCTATGTATTCCCATTCCTCTGTTTAATCTTTATTTGCATTTAATTGATATATTTTGTTGGTTAACCCTAACAGTCCCATATATTGAGTCTTATGGCCCTTTTATAGAATAAAGTTCTTTATTTCAAACACTTTTAGGAGTAAAATCTATTTTTTATATTGATGGATGTTATTCCTTAAGGGACTATTCTCCACTTAGGATTAGTTCCCTAGTTTCTACATTGTTTAAGTCTATCATGATCTTTATGAGACTAGCATCTTTCCCTTGCTTCACTTGTATCCATTCACTAAGACTATTTTGGGTTTTCATCAGGTTATTTAGTCACAACCTTTTACTTCAAGCATCTACTACTTTGTGTTTCTCTTCCTTGAGTATATGAGATTCCAAATTCATATTCACTCAGGAATTCCATCCACCATTGTCTAGAATTTAGCATGGGCTATGTAAAGAAGTATTTTAACTTTGATGATCACTCTTAAACTCAAACCCTCACCCAATCTAGTAATGCCTCCACATTGTTAGGGAATGCACTACTATTATAAGCTCCAAATCATAGTTTTCATAACTAAGTTCGTGATCTTTTAGATTCCTCAATTCATAAGTAATGACTTGATTGTCTTGCATTAGTAATCTACCAAGCCCTTATCTTGATGCAATTGTATGAACGATAAAATCCTTTTCCATACCTGGCACTAGAAGTATGGGCATGAATGTTAACCTTTGATTTAATCCCTCAAAGGCATCATCAATCTTTTTATCCAAACAAATGAATTATTTTTCCTTTGCAAAGTAATTGATATTGGTATTTGAGAAAAATTCTCGACAGACCTTCTATAGTACCCAACAAGTCCCATAAAGTTATAGATTTCTACAACATTATTGGGTGTAGGCCAATCAATTATTGCTTGGATTTTTACTAGATATAATGTGTTCAATATACTAAATTTCCTTGTGGAAAATGAGAACTTGGACAAGTTCTTGTACATCATGCTTTCTCTACAATATGTTATGTAGAAAAGAGTAACTTAGCATAATAAGGTTAACTAGGTCAAATCCTCTTCTATTAAAATTGGAACACAAACTGAGCTTGGCATCTACCCAAGAAGGAGAACTAAACTACAAGGGTTTTGTCCCTTTGTTGTATAGAGGAGTGTCAACCAAATCCAACCAAATCTAACCAAGCAAACTAAGTCAAAATATCAAACCCTAATTGACAAAGATTAGATCATAATAGACTGTCGGAAGCAGAAACCCAGAAACTAAATGAATAGTGGAGATTAGGGATCATATCAAAACCTAGATCTGGATTTGAGAGGCCAAAATACTTGGGAACTTGGGCACTCTAGACCTTTTTCAGGGTTTTTAGACTATGATAATTTAGTGTCTTTGTTTCCTGTGTTCCTGTCCCCTGTAGCTTTCATTCCTACAAATTCATCTGGATCTATCTTGCACACACACAAGAAGGAAAAGGGTTGGGTTCCATTTAGGAGCTTGCCTAAGTCAAGCCCCATGAATGGTGTTTCCACCTCTACAATTTCAAAGATGATAGAAAAAGATCACGTGCCCTAGGAGGGCAGAGGCAAATTTGAAGTAGAATGGAATGCTAGACCAAAGCATGAAGGAAAGAAGTCAACATGAGAATGGAAACCATAGCATGCTTGATGTGACATCACAACTTGATTCAAGAAGTTGGTGTAGCCCAAAGAAGTATAAATATCTTCACAAGACCTACAATATGTTAGTACCACAACAATAATCCACAATAGAAAGCTTTAGCGAAGAGTAGAGAGCATGAGAGAGTAGAAGAAAGATTGCAAGAGTGTCTAGATTGCTTAGATGTTCAAATGAATGATTTAACTTACATTTATATGCATTCCTATTTATTTTTGAGAGAACTAAACCAAATGAGACTAACATTAGAAATCATTTAAGATGTCTTAAGCTGACAAGCCACCAATTTATGTTAAGGCTAAAGAAGGGCCTAGGGCACTTGGGCACCTTGGTCCCTTAGCCCCAAACTCTTGAGATAAGGCACTTTAAGTGTTATTAGCTTTGTCTTATAATTCACTTTCTGGGTTGTGCATCAGGATCAAGAATTACATGTTTAATGCTCAAAGATGTGTTAAAATAGGTCCTAATTAACAAATGTAACATTTTAGGTCTTCCTAGGTGCTAAATTATGTAAAATTCTAGTGTACACATTTTACAACATAACATTTAGCCCCCACTTTAGCATGGGTACAAACTTATGTTTGAACTCACACTAAAGGATGGAAAAGATAAATTTCAAACATAGCACACATAGAAACCATAGAATGTTGCCAAAATTGAGGGGTGATCAAGCCCCAAAGTTTAGGATTCTAGGAGTCTATGATGATTGGCATACACATAAGACACATGATATAATTCACTCATATATGAATCAATTAGAAAACATGAGGTAAGACAAGACATACACAAGGCATACGCTTGAGAAATCACATTGTATACATGTGATACACAAAGCATGGATGTCATACACAAAGTATACACATCATACACAAGGTACACATGTTAGACTTGAAGTATACACACAAGGCAAAGAGTATACATAGAATACACATGAAACACACATGGAATACACACAAAGAATTCAAGTAGAACACATAGAAACATATAGAGAGAATATATGTGAGGCACATGTGATACATGAAGAATATATAGAGAATAAGAATATATGAGGAGAATACACACATCATACATCAATCACAAGAAGTACATAACTGAAGACCTTGAGTTAGAATGACAAAGGAGACCTCAACCTAAATGTTGTCTCAATCATCATACATCTTTCCCCAAGATTCAATAAAGAAGAATACTAAGGGGTTAGATAGAAATGAGAAGCACATGAGGGTTAAACACATCATACACATAATCTATCTAAAGAAAAAGTGTTTCCACTCAAGGGAATACATGAGCTACCTTCTGCAAAAGGATTTACATGAAGCTTTGCAGAATAAGAAGGAGAAGCAACCTTACTACCAAACTCTAGTTGGTGGTGCAACCCTTCTCCAAACAAGCAAGGAGATTCAACTTAGGAGAACAAGATAGAATCAAGATCTTGCTTCCAATCTTTCCGTAATCATTTCCAAGAGAGTGGAGTAACAAAGATAAACATAGGGGATGACAAAGGGATTGGATGGGTGTACCTTTAAAAGAAAACATAATCTAAATATGGTTTCTAAATTTTTAGATAACATTTTAAATATTTAGGGTTGTAAAAAAGTGATATGAGTGTAGGGCTTAGAATAGTTTAGTATATTTTAAGATGGAGAATTGTTTGCACCTCTACCCTCCCTCTTCAAATGATGTAATTTAAATTAATATGTAGAGCTCCTTAGGGGTTTGTGTGTTTTTGATGAATTATGGCTATATTACTTTGTATAAGCTAAATAGAGAATAATACACTATTAACAAAAATAGGGGGATGGTAGAAGGCACCCCCTTAAAGTTTAAGTAGAGTCAAGCCAAAACAACAAGATGAAACAAAACGAAGTCTAGTGGGGCCAAGATCAACTACACGAACCAACAAAGTTGGTAGGTGGTGAAATATACGACAAATTGTTGCAAATAACATACATGCCTCAAATACACATTCAACCCTCAAGATTCCAATAAAAGAATTATAACCATTAGAGGGATATTCACTAAAAGTATTATCAAATAAGACATGGAATGCATAAAATACATCCTCATCAATGAGATGAGCTTTATAGGACCAAAGATAATACTAAAGACAAATAGTAGGTTACATGAGGCACCTCCCCACCAATAACACCTCTTCTCCAATGGCATATCTATAGGTCTTATAAGTGACCCAGTGCAAATACCGCAAGTTATGGACAAACCTACCATGCATCACACTTAAATGCCAAAATACTGTGGCAAAATCTACTACAATTGTTACATTACAAAGTGTTCCATCAACAAGCTGACACTCCAACTCAAACCCACTTTAGTTAAATATTAAAAAATATACATAATTTAGAATCAACACATGATTAGGAGCTATTAACGAGCCCCACACACAAATTACTAACAACTGAACATGAAAATTTTAACCACGCAATGCACCTGTTTGTCATTGTCGAAAACATGATCCTAATCCACATTTAAATTCACGTTGAGAAATTGTCTAAACTCGTCGGTTGAAATCAAATAACTCAGGCAAGAAAAAACAAAAGAATTACCTTCAAAAAATCTTCTTTTATATTTTGATTTTTATATAAGTTTTTTTTATATTTTAATTTTTATATAGTACTATCGTTATTTCTATTTAATGGGAGATTTTTTTAATTTGTTTACTATTAATATTTTTTGAATAAAATAATACTTTAAATTGAATATATAAGTAATTTAATAGTTTATTTTTAATTATAAATTTAATTATATTATTATTGTAATTTATATAATATATTAATAAATAATAATTTATAACATTATTATAATTTACATAATATATTAGAGTTATATATATAATATTAATATATAATAATATATTAATGCTATAATTTATTAAAATTTATTATATGAATACTAAGAATAAAATATTTAGATCTCAAAAAAATGTCGCAAGCAACAATAGGCAAAGGATCTAGGGTAGAGTAGGAGGACTGGGCAACGGAAGTAGAAATTGCTATTCGAATTGAGCAAATTAGAATAAGAGCCACTAGGAAAGAATGATGTAATGGACAGGGGGGATCGATAGAGACAAGATGGAACAAGATGGAAGAGCGAAGCTGGAAGTCGAGATATGAAGAAAAAGAGAACTACAAGCCTAGGATGTACAACAATTCGATTGGTAGAAAGGGGACTTTCTTCAGGAGAGGAAATCAAAACAATTAGATTCCAGAGAGAAGGGCATTCCTTCCTAGATCAGAATATACTTGAGCAATGAGAATAAATGAAATTCCAATGGGATGGAGAAGGATTTTGAATCTGTGGAAGGGATACAGGAAATCAAGCTTTAAATAGTTTGGGTAGGACGAAGCAAAGAGATTCAGAAGATTAGAAACCACGAACAAGAAAAAAGGAGTCACAATGATGATCATGGAAGATAAGATCCTTTGACCAATCATTTATCATCTGAAAAGATATGGTCTGATTATAAAATGGTTTGGTGGAAATTTAAATTGGGATTTTTTAATCAACTGCTAGAAAGGAAAATGGGGGGAAGACCTTCAATTCAATCAATTGGAAAATGGATACTTCATAGTAGTCTGCCCCTCTAAGGAAATAAAACAACAAATTAAAAATGGAGTATGGATAATGGACGAATATAGTTTTTACATAAGGGAATGGGAAACAAATTTTGATCCAATCAGTCACAAAATAGAAGTAATCCAAGATTGGATAAAGCTCCCTAATCTTCCAAGGAAATATTGGGAGCTTGAAACCTTATAAGCAATAGGAAATCAACTAGGGAAATTAATATATGCAGAAGAAAGAGAAAATGCAACTAGAGGGGGTTATTATGTTAGGATATGCATGGAGAATAACCCTAGTAGCACACATTGGAAAGAAATGGCAATAATAACAACTTTTGGGATCTGGAATCAAAAAATGGAAGTTGATACAAACCCTAAGGGAAAGAAAAGGACATTAGGCTTTAGGAGACAAAAGAAATAGAAGGCAAATAGAGATTAGGAAGAGGAAGAACACTCAAAAGAAGAAAGAAAACAGAAAGAAACAAAGGAAAAAGATACTCTAAAAGAAGCAGAGATGGAAAACACACAGACCTGTTCAGCAGGAAAATGCACAAATGAAAGACTAGACCAAGGAATAGATGAGTAGATGAGGAACAATGTAGACCTAGAAGAAAAGATAACATAGGCAATAAACATTTTGGGGAACAAATTCAGAGAAGATGAGATCAACTCAATCATAGAAATAGGAAGCAAACTGGTGGATCTGGCAAAAGCAGCTAAGGAAAATATGAGGCTAGCAGAGGATATGGAGGAGGAATGGGAAATAGTACATGAGCAAGGGATAGAAGAGAATGTAGAAGAGGGAGCTGGAAACACAAAAGATCCGATCTTGGAGATAAATCACTCATTTCATCAGGAAGAAGGGATCAACCTAGGTCTCTCCCAATCAAAGACTATCAAGAACACCCCAGACTATGGATCCAACAAAAGAAGAGGAAGGAAGTCCAATCAGGATGGAGAAGCAATGGGTCAAAATAAGATTTTTAAATTAATTAAATCAGGGAAGGGGGAACCCCTTTCAAGAGAACAATGGGGATAATATCATGGAATTTTAGGGGCATGAATGCCCCTAACAAGAAACTTCTGGTGAAACACCAGATAGGGCATCTACAATCAGAAATATTTTTAATTCAAGAAACCAAATTGAATCTTAATGAGGTGGATCAATTCAGAGCCAAACTAAGATTGTGGAAGATGGAAGATGTTAGTTTGGAAGGTGCTTCAGGAGTACTCATCATAGTCTGAAAACCACAAAAACTTGTTTTGGAAATGATTGCCTCAAGCAAATACTAGATGAAAAGTAAGGTTAGAAGTTTTTCCTCTGATCTAAGTTTTTTTCTTTTTAATATATATGGGCCCATATCTTGCATACAAAAAAGAGAAGTTTGGAGGGAGATAGAAAACTTTTACAGTAACATAGATTTAGAATTTTACATTCTAGGAGGAGATTTCAATGCAATTCTAAGAGATACAGACAAGAGGGGTGGGATAGCAAGGAAATCACAATCACAAATAGACTTTGAAGGCTTTGTGGATAGGAATTCATTTATGGATATACATATGGGAAATGACATTTTTACATGGACAAATAAGAGATTGGGGTTCAAGAACATTGTAGAAAAATTAGACAAAGTTCTATTTAAGGGTGATTTGGGCTCCTTCCCCTTCACTCTAGAGAGTAACATTCTACCAATTTCTGGGTCAGACCATTTCCCAGTGTAGCTAGACATTCTAGGGGAAAGGAAACCTATAAGATGTCCCTTTAAATTTGAAAAGATATGGTTTAGAGATGAGAGCCTGTTGGACCGGATTAATAATTGGTGGAATGAAGTTCAGGTAGAAGGTTCCAAAATGTTCATCATAACAGTAAAATTGAAAATAGTCAAACAACAATTAAAAGATTGGAATAGAAAGACCTTCAAAAATATTTTTGAGGAAAATAAATGGGTGGCCTCACAACTGTCTGTTTTAAATGAGTAAGTTTTGGCATTTGGAATGGATGAGTCAAAATTCTTAAGAGAAAAGGAACTGTTATCAATATAGGAGGATCTATGGGTAAAAGAGGAGATATTCTAGAAACAAAAATCTTGGGAACTATGGATCAAGGAAGGGGATCAAAACACCAAGTACTTTCATAATGCAATAAGGGCCAGAAGGGAAATAAATAGAATAACAAGTATTCATATAGAAGATGGTAGATGTTTAGATAAAATGGAAGACATTATTGCAGAAATAGTTAGCCATTTTCAGAATCTGTTAAATAATTGGGAGGGTTTAAGAAGGCAAGAACAATAGTACATTCTAGCAAACATACCCAAATTAGTAACAGAAGGATAGAACAAAATGCTAATGGATGTTTTTTCAGAATCAGAAATAAGAGAAGCTCTTTTCCAGCTACATCTAGATAAGGCCCTTGGACCGAATGATTTCCAAGCATTATTTTTCCAGAAGTGTTGGGATATATTGGGTAGGGAGATAATAGAGGCAATATAGGATTTCAGAAGCTTAGGGAAAGTGCTAAAAGAAATAAACACCACATTGATACCACTCATACCAAACAAAAAGAGAAACTTAGTACCCTAAATGAATTTAGGCCCATTTCCCTATGCAACACCATTTATAAAATCATGGCTAAGGTCATTGCCAATAGAATCAAGAAAATTCTTCCTGACTTGATTTGAGAAGAACAAACAAGATTTGTGCTACGAAGGTCGATATTGGATGTGGTAATCATAGCGTAAGAAGAAATTAATTCCACACAAGAAACAAAAAAGTAGAATATGCTGGTCAAACTAGACATCAAAAAGCCTATGACAAAGTAGATTGGAGATTCTTGTTCAAATCTTTGGAGGCCTTTGGATTCAGCAAAGCCTAGCTAGATTCAATTTTCAATTGTGTGGCTAGTCCAAAATTTTTAGTGCTCATCAATGGCTCTCCAGAGGGCTTCTTTGCTTCCTTAAGAGGACTAAGACAAGGAGAACCAATCTCCCCATTCTTATTCATCTTGATGATAGAAGCTTTAGGGAGAACTATTTAGAGGACAACTTTGGAGGGACAGGTAAAAGGAATACAAGTTACAAGAGGGGTTCTAGCAATAACTCATCAACAATTTGTGGATGATACAATGTTGTTCATGGTGGCTCAAGTGAAGGAAGCAAAGAAGTTCAAAAAAATACTAGAAGACTACTCCCTAGCCTCAGGACAAGAAGTCAACAAGAAAAATTTACAAGTCTTTTTCTTCAATACAAACAAAAGAATAGAAGGGTATATTTTAAAGGTATTGAATTTTAAATTAGGGAAATTACATTATAGATACCTGGGTCCACCCCTAGCAAAAGGAACACAATCAAGAAAGCTATGGTACACTCTACTCACTAAGCTAGAGAATAAGATCTCCTCATGGAAAGGTCACTGGTTGTCCTGGAAAGGAAGAGCAACAATGATCAAGGTAGTAATAACAACCATTCCCATCTTTATGATGCCATGTTTACCCCTACCTATGGAGGTAAGGAACAGGATGAATCAAAAAATAAGAAGGTTCTTTTGGCAAGGCAATGGTGATCAGGAAAAATATCCCCTTATCAGATGGGACAAGGTTTGTAAACCCAAGCAAGTAGATGGAATGGGCATTAAAAACATACTGCAATAAAACAGAGCCCTGAGAGCCAAGTTGGCTTGGAAAATCCACACAAATTAGGAAATCGAATGGGTAAAAATTATCAGATATGAATATCTAGGTAATGGAGAATTGAGCTTATTCAGAGCAAGGATCCTACCAAATAACTTCTTAAGGATCTGTAGGGAGGTGATCTCTAATCAGTTAACTTAGGAAATAAGAGATGGCAGCAAAGCTTTGATTTGGGAGGACTCTTGGGGAGGCCTCCCAAGTCTGGATAAGAGAGAGGAACTAGAGTAGATAATAGATATAATGAAAGTTTGTTGGGGATCAAAGGTTAAAGACTTTGTGGAAGAAAGCCTAAACAAGGCTTTGCTCAAGTGGAAATGGAAGGATGTGAGAATTCTAGGCATACTAGAAAAGGAAGCCAAGGTCTTTGATGAATCCTTGAAAGCAAGGAACGTCTTGCTAAGGGAAGGTAGTAACACTCTTAAATGGAATGGATCCAAAATTGGGGAACATTCAGTAAAAGAAGGACATAGAGTGCTGACAAAGAAAGAGGTATCATCTTCATTAATCCATGGCAATGTCTACTAGAACGAACACTTTACAAAAGGCTGGAACTTTGGCTTGGGTAGCAATTCAAAAAAAAAAATTGACAGTGGATAGGGTCCAAAAAATGGGGTACATCATGGTTCCTTCAGATGCATATTGTGTAAGGATGTAGAGGAAACTCTGAATCATTTGCTGTTAAACTGCCCATACTCATAGGAATGTTGGCAATGGTTGTGTGCTAGGTTGGCATGGAAATGTGCTTTACTAGAAGGCATTCTTAATTTGTTTTAGGTTCAGCCAATTCTTAACAAATCAGCTCTTTATTCTCTACTCTGGATAGTCAGCCCCTCCATTTTGATTTGGGAAATATGGAAAGAGAGGAATAGAACCTGCTATTTTGAGAGAAGGAAATGACAATCTCCTCATTACAAAAAAGGATAGATGCTTCTATTGTAGAAGTTGTCAATAACAAGATACTGAATCACTGTCCCAAAAATGCCAACTTCACATATTGGGATGGCTTGATGAGGAAGTCTTGGTATGGTTTGAAAGCTCCCTCTTTCTTGGGTGAAGGGGGAAATAAATCAAAGGAGGCTGGGAAAAACACAATGTGGAAGGCTCCAGAACATGGTTGGTTCAAATTAAATTTTGAAGGGGCAGCCAAGGGGAATCCTAACCCTTCAAGAGTAGGTTGCATAATAAGGGACTGGGATGGGAAAGTTATAGATAAGTTGGCTAAACTAATGGCCCTTTTGCTAGGAATCCAATTATGTTTGGAACTGAGATTGGAACATGTTATTATTGAAGGAGACTCCTCTCTTGTGATAAACATAGTCAGATCAAGCAATTTACACAATTGGAAACTCAAGGCCATTTTGGAAGTAGCTCTTAAGCACATGGAGGAATTTGGAAATTATATGGTGAACCACACCTATAAGGAAGGGAATAGGGATGTGGACATGCTAGCCAACATGGATGTAGAAGGGAAAGAGCTTAGATAAAGTTAGCATAGGCAAGAAGAAAAGACGTGTATAAAGAAATGCTTCACCTTACAAAGGCAAAACTTTATATTAAACTCAAAATGATCTTCGGCTCTAAAGTGAAAGAAATAATAGGATACAAATTTGAAATGACGGGAACCTAGAACGACAATGATTCACTTTAGCCCACTAATTTAGAAGGCCAAACTTATCACTAAGAAATGATTGCATTCAGAAGTATCGCAAAAGCCAAAGGGATAGAACTTGTTTTCCACATGAGTGAGCATCAAGGAGAAATGTTGGTAGGGAGATATTTTCCAACCCCTAGAAAGATCAAGAAGTGGTAGTGGTAGAGAGATATGACTTTCCCATCATTGTTCAGAGAGCTCCAAGTAATCCTAGAAGTTTCTCAAGTTTTTTAAGACAAAAGAAGCTAAGCCCAGGCATTTTAATCCTGATCATGTCGGAGAGAACAAAATTTGTGATCTATCATTCAGATGATTGCATCAGGTGTGGTAGAATGGACACTCCCATATGGTTGGTAAGCATGAAGAGGCAAATGGCCTTTCTAGGAAAGGTGACAGATCAAAGGATGAGGAGGATCCTCTTGCAGAACGACATGTTGATTGGGGTGGCAAAGATTGTTCTGGGAAAGCCTTTGTTGAAGATGGAAAAAGATACAGAGTTGACATGGATATAAGTTCCAGGTTTGTAGCCTCTCTTTTGGAATTGAACATTGCTAAGACAAAGGTGGAAACTATAGTGTGTAGGAAGTTTATTCTAGAAGTTTTGGGGGGCCTCAGGGAAACTCTGGTAGTTGCTACCTATGGGGTAGGGCTACCTCGTCCAAAAGACATAGCCCTTCTACAAATCCTAGGTAAAGTGGTGAAATACTACCCATTTATTCTGGACATCAAGGGAATAGACCTAATTATTCATCATCAATAGGCAAGGGTTGGTGTGAATTTCCTGTGAAAAATGTTTCAACTGGAGGTGGTTCAAGGTTTTGATTGCATTGAGGAATTCAACTAGTTCCTTCATGTTTTCAGTAATGTATGAATTCCTAGTTAGGAAGATAATAATGATGTTTTTTGCTATCTACTTTGACTAGTAGTCTATAGAATATGGGGATTTCTTGTTTCAAAGCGAAGGATGGTTAAGGCCCTGCATGGTCATTTTTTATAATACAATCTCTACAGGCCCTGCACGGCTATTTTGATATCACAGTCTTTACAGGTCCTGTGTGGCTGTGTCATTTTATTTAAAAAAGATAAAGCTGGCCCTACATGGCCTTTTTGAAAATATAGTCTCTTCAGGCCCTACGAGGCAATTTTGAGATCTCTATTTTGGACCCTGCATGGTCTTAGGGTTAGAACAGGGTGGAGAAGGGCAGGAAATATAGGCAAGTGTGCCACCCTTCACTACAATTAGCAAGTAAACTAGGAAGGCAAAGAAGAATGTAATATCTTTTATTATTTTAATATAATTTGTACCTCTTACCTAGCAAAAAAAAAGTACTAAGAATAAAAAAATATATATTTCAATATTTAATATAATATATAGTTTTTATATTAAACTAGCTTTTAAAATTATATTAAATTTGTTTTTCCTATATAAGGTACACATTAGTCAACAAAGGCAAGACAATCATAGGGATCTGAGGATTGCATCTACTCACAGGAGGCATCATTCTAGCCTAAGAATTATGAAAGTCCAATAATTTCACTTATATGCACCCAACAAGATGGTTTTCACTATTTGACTATGGCAGAGAACATATTGCATACCTTTAGCAAGTCTAAAAGTAGAATCACTTAATGCTACAACAATATCATTTCACACTATATGCATGCATATTTACAATTCTATCATATTAATTAATCATCTCTATTTGAAATTCTAAGATGCCCTTTTTATTAGTCCCTGCCTTATAGGTGGGAGACTAATGTTTTTGATGCACCCTCCCCTATTAATCTCGTCGTCAGGAATCGTGCTGCAAATGTTTATGCTATAGTTTGTGGGATTATTTGTTTTTATTTTTATTAAAGTGGAATTTTGTTTTTTTTGTCAATTTTCTCATTGGTTGTGGGTATTTTCCTCGTGGTTTTGTATTTTTGGAATGATTTTTTTTTGTTTCTATTAATCGATTCATATCCTAATGTTTTGTTGCTATTGGAAATATTTCATGACTTTGTAATGTTCTTTGATATAGTTGTCTTCACACGTAGTCTTTCTATCGACACATGGCATTTTAACGAGGACATTCTGCATTTATTTCATTTATTGTGAATAGACTAAAGTGTAGTCATCATTATTGGCTTATGTTGTGAAGTCTTAGGTCTATCAAGAAAAGGATTATTTGTGTTGTTTATTCATTTGCTGGGATTCTTTGATGAGGGTGAAATCTATGTCTATTGAGAGGGTTTGTATCTATCATATTGGAAGTGAAAAAGGAGGTGTTTGTAAGTTTCTATATCCTTTACACTATTATTTTTGCATTGTTTATTCATTTTCTCAGATTGTTTGATGAGGGTGAAATCTGTGTCTGTTGAGAGGGTTTATATCTATTGTATTGGAAGTGAAAAATGAGGCATTTGTAAGTTCCTATATCTTTTACATTGTCATTTTTGCATTGTTTATTCATTTCCTTAGATTGTTTGATGGGGGTGAAAAACCCTAATAAGGCGAGCCTCTAGACCCTATTTGCTTTGTTCTCTTTTTTTTGAGGGTCAGAGGAGGAGGAAGCGAAAGAAGCAGGAATCAAACTTGAGGCCGCCAACAAGAAAAAATGGTACTGAACTAGTCTGTGCTTCAACAAAAAAGAAATATTTTGACTTGTGAAATGCTTAAGTGTTCCTTTAAATTTATTTTTTTCCTTCTAAAATTTGGTGATTTTCAGCTGCAAACAGGGTATTGATTTGGTAGCAGGAGGGAAGAGCAAGAAGACCAAGTGTACCGCTCTAAAGAGCGATGATATTTACCTAAAGCTTCTCATAAAGGTATTATTTGTATTTATTTAATTTTAAATTTGTTTTTTCCGTTAATTCATCTATCAAATCTTTTCATTTTTTGGTTTTGTTGGTACAATTGTAACCCTAATTTTATTTTGCTCAACGATCTAGAACATTTAGCAGCTTTATAAATTTTTGGTGAGAAGAACCAATAGCGGCTTTAATGCGGTTGTGTTGAAGAGCTGTTTATGAGTAAGATCCACAAAGCACCGTTGTCTCTCTTGCCTCAATTGCTTCTTCAATAGGCTTAGTAGTGAAAGAAAGATTGAATATGACTCAGAAGTACTACTTGTGTTGAATGTTGGCAAGAATAAATAGTCCTACATACCTTTAGACTTTTGGCAATACAAAATAGCTAGAAGTTTTTGACAGTCAATCCTAACAAAATTTGAAGTTGGCTCTTGCATTAGAAAGGGGATATTACAAAGAGATGCCCAGATAGTCAGTGACAATGGGAAATAAAGGTAGCAAACTATGCTTTTTGTTGCAATTTCATTTATCTTCAGATGGTTTAACCTTTTAGAGGGATCATTCTCTCTACAGTTAGAGGAGTTTGAATCTTTTAAAATAGACTTAGCATGCCATCCCATGCCTGGAATTATGGTTTTTTGAAAAAGATGTCTACACTTTGAAAGTAGGGATAGAAGCAAAGATGCCATCTCTCCTTTTTATCATGGAGACAGAATCTCAAAAATTTGTTACTCTTTAACTTTTCTTTTTTATAGTGCTTGCTTGTATTGTGATGAACAAAAGGACACTGCTCAACGAACCAGTGCAAATTGAACTGTCTCAAAGAAGAGTTTTGTTTAGAGTCAACTGAAAGATCCAAGGTAAGGTCTGTAAAGTTATTATTGACTCTGGTTCTACTGACAATATTATATCTTTGGAAGTAGTAGATAAATTGAAGTTAGAAAGGATACCCCATAGCAGTCCATATAAAGTCAGTTGGTTGAATAAGGGGCAGCACATACTCATCAATGAACAAGCATGGGTAGAATTCAGTATTGGGGGGTATAGAGATAAAATCTTATGTGACATCCTTCCAATGGATGCTTGCCATCTTTTGTTAGGCAGACCATGGCAGTTTGACAAAAAGGCTCATCATGATGGAGAAAAGAATGCTTACTCATTCTAAAAGGATGGTGTGACTTATAGGATATAGTCATTGGTGGAAGAGGATCCATAGCATGTAGGGTGTAGTGTAATGATGGTAGGAGAAAAAGAATTCATGGACACATTAAAGGAAGGTGATAGAGTAGGTTTTTCTTTGATTGTGAAGCCTAAGCAGGAAAGGAAGGAAAGTCTGAGGGAAGTAGGACCTAAGGAGGTCAGAGATTTGCTTGAGAGTTACAAAGGAGTAATTGCAAAAGATATACTTGATTCCCTACCACCTATCAGAGATATTAGCCACCAGATAGACCTCATACCAAGAGCAGTACTTCCTAATAAGGCAACATATAAAATGACCCCTCAGTAGAATGAAGAGATAGCAAATCAGGTTCAAGAACTCCTAAACAAAGGGTTGATAAGGAAGAGCCTTAGCCCATGTACAGTCCCTACTATTTTAGCCCCAAAGAAGGATGGGAAATGGAGGCTTTGTACCAATTCTAGGGCCATAAATAGGATAACCATCAGGTATAGGTTTCCTATTCCTAGAATAGAAGATCTAATGGATTGTTTGGGAGGGGCTACTTATTTCTCCAAGATAGACTTAAAGAGTGGGTATCACCAAATACGAATAAGAGAGGGGGATGAATGGAAGACAACATTCAAAACCAATGAAGGGTTGTATGAGTGGCTTGTGATGCCTTTTGGTCTTTCAAACGCCCTTAGCACCTTTATGAGACTAATGAATGAGGTGTTGCAGGAATTCATAGGGGAATTTGTCGTAGTATACCTTGATAATATCTTGGTGTTTAGTAAGAGCAAGGAAGAACACTTGAAAGATTTGGAGATAGTCTTGAAGAGGCTGTAAGATCAGAAGTTAATGATAAACTTGGAAAAGTGTGACTTCATGAAACAAGAATTGGTTTACCTAGGCTTTGTCATCTCAAAGGGTGATTTGAAAATGGATTCTTCCAATGTAGAAGCTATTTTGAATTGGCCTACACCTAGGACAGTAGGAGAGGTCAGAAGTTTTCATGGTTTGGCCACATTTTATAGAAAATTCATTAGGAACTATAGTGATATTTGTGACCTATGTTAGAGACCATCAAGGGTGGAGGTAAGGTGAAGTTTGTGTGGACAAAAGAGGTAGATTAGAGTTTTGGATGTTTGAAATAGAAAGTTGCCAAATATCTTGTCCTAGTACTTCCTGATTTCAATAAAGTCTTCACCATTGAATGTGATGCAAGTGGACTGGCCATAGGGGCAGTGTTGAGCCAAGAAGGTAGACCACTAGCCTTTTTCAGCAAAAAATTGAATGAAGCTAAGAGAAAGTACTCCTCTTATGATTTAGAGTTGTATGCCATGGTACAAGCTCTAAAAAAGTGGAGGCACTACTTGCTTCCTAACAAATTTATTTTATACACTGACAATCATGCTTTCAATTTTTTGAATGGATAGGAAAAGCTCAATCATAGACACATGAAATGGGTAGAAAGTCTTCAAGCATACACCTTCATCATCAAACATAAGAAAGGGATAACCAATAAGGTTGTTGATGCCTTAAGCAGAAGGGTGTTGACAGTGCAAGAAGTGCAGCTATAAAGCATGGGTGTTGAGGCACTCAAAGGATTGTATGAAGAGGACCAATATTTCAAGGAGATTTACAAGGTATGAAGTGAGTTTGTCAATGCTTTCCATAGTGAATTTTTAGATTATACATTGCAGGATGGACTTTTGTTTAAAGGGAGTCAACTATGCATTCCTAAGTGTTTAATGAGGGATAATATAGTGAAGGAGAAACATAGTGGTGGTTTAGGAGGACATTTTGGGCTCAATAAGATCTTAGATCTAGTAAGAAGATTTTACTTTTAGCCAAGGATGAAATCTGACATTAGAAGGTTTGTTGAGAGTTGTATGGTATGCCAAAGAGCAAAGGGGGTCTCAACTAATGTAGGATTGTATCAACCTTTGCCCATACCAAACAGGCCTCGGGAAAGTTTGAGTATGGATTTTGTGATGGGGTTACTAAAGACAAGGACATGTTATGATAGTGTGTTTGTTGTGGTAGAAAGGTTCAAGAAGATGGCTCACTTTATTCCTTGTAAAACCACCAATGATGCTAGTTACATTGCAGGCTTGTTCTTTAAAGAAATTGTCAGGATTCATGGATTGCCCTTGAGTATTGTATCTGACAGAGACAGAAAACTTGTGGGACATTTTTGGAGAACCTTGTGGAAAAGATTGGGTACAAATTTGTCTTTTAGCTTAGCCTATCATCCTCAAACTGATGGCCAAACTGAGGTTCTGAATAGGTCATTAGGCAATCTGCTAAGATGTTTGACAAGAGAACATGGAGGTAGTTGGGATGTGGTACTCCCACAAGCAGAATATGCCTATAATGATTCTACAAATAGAAGTACAGGTCTAAGTCCTTTTGAAATTGTCTATGGTAGTCATCCTAGAGGAGTTTTTGAATTGAGAGATGTTCAAGGGTTGGACAAAAGGAGTGCACATGTTGATACATTTGTAGAGGCTATGAAAGAGATCCATCAACAAGTCAGAGATACTCTACACAAGAATAGTCAGAAGATCAAGGCTAACGTGGATCAAAGGAGAAGGGATGTCTAGTACCAACTAGGAGATATGGTCATGGTTCATCTCAACAAGAATAGACTACCCAAGGAAAACCATAGCAAGTTGATGATGAGAAAAATTGGACCTTGTAATATTTTAGAGAAATATGGTCCTAATGCTTACAAAATTGAACTCCCTGATGATATTGTTGTTTCATCTATATTCAATGTTGCTGATCTAACATTATTTAGGAGTCCTAATATAGGAGAAGGTACAACAGATTCTGTCCAAGATAATACAAAGTGGGTACAACTTTTACCACCTAAGATGGAGTGCATCTTGGATAGCAGGACAGCCAAGAAGACAATAAATCAGACCTATTTTGAGCACTTAGTCAAATGGCAAGGACTTCCTGACTCAGAAGCCATATGGATGTTGGAAGAAGACATCAAAAAGTAGGGTGGTGATTTGCAACAGTTAGTCTCTAAGAGGACTTGAGACAACTTTCACCTGGGGAGTATGGTACAGGAGCACCTAGAAAATCATGTTTTGTGTTGTAATAAGGTCTATTTGACCAATGCATGTCATTTCAATTTGTATCTAGGTTCTTCAAGACCTAGAACCAATTTTGTAAGTCCCAGGTGACTTAGGACACATTTGTCAAATTGTTAATCACATAATACCAAAACAGGGTAGTAAGATAGTTTAGGACACAAGACAGTTGGTCTTCCAACTATTTGAATCGGTTGGTTTTCCTTGGGGCGAGTTGATAAACCCAGAGGAATGAACCAAATGAAAAGAAGAAGTGTGAATGTGATTGTGTATTGTTCTAAGGAGAAATAAAACCGTTCTGTTTTGTCAATTTGATTTTCGTTCCCTGTAACTGTAATTTGTATAACAATAGATTTTTATTCTTTCTGTGTGTTCCATTGTTGTAGTATGTCAACGCGAAGCATTCCACTGGTATGATTTCTGTCAAAATTAGTGGAATGGCTTCATTGTACAAGTATTTGTTCTGTTTCTTGTTTCGTTTTTGTATCTGATAGTGTAGAGGATCTAGAGAGAGTACTTTTGTATAGTAGGTTGACCTAGCATCTCCATGTGCTAGGGTTCGTTGAAGAGGGAGAAAGTGAACTATGCATCGGCGTATCACTGGGACTCAAATCAAGTCTGCCGAAGTCAAGCTGTCTTGCCGAAGACGAGTGCGAGAAGTCTATCGGTGTATCGGCAACTCTGGAGTAAGTCCCACCGACAAGACAAGTCTTGCCAAGAGAGTTGGTCTATCAGCGCATCGGCCAGAGTTTGTAAGTGCTCACCAATGAGAAGAGTCTCACCGAAGACAAAAAGTCATTGGCATATCAGCGAAGCAAATTCTAACATGATCGATGGTGATTTTCTTGCCGATAGGCAAAGAGTGTTGAGCCTCACATCAGGGTGACTAAGTCTTCAGAGAGATAAATTGTAAAGTGGCCGATGGGGTATGTTTGGCTGATAAAAAAATAAGAAGAGTAGATCGCTGAGACATAAGGTCAGACTCTCACCGATCAATTTTGATTAGCTGTGCACTTTCACTGCATACTCCCCATCATATTAATACCTGCAACTATTTGTATGTAATTTGAGGAATTAATTTCTTGTAAAGGTTGCTAAGAGAATTTTATCACCTACTATGGACATGGTATTAGTGCAAGCATCAATGCCCTACTTGGTAAGCAATTGATCTTTTTGGAAAAATGGTTTAGGTTTGAATCACTCTTATCATGTGGGAGTATGGTGTTGTAAATAGTAATTGAGATCTCTGGGAATTCTTGGCTTCAAGATTTTGAATCATTATTATAATTCTATCTATTACAAGCTTAATGGTAGTATTTTTCTATGATTGCAGAGTGGGAGAAGACACTCCAACTTATAGGCTTTATTGGCCTTGCACAGGTACTTTTTGGCCAAGACTGGTCATGGCATATTCAATGTTTATATAAAGGCTTATCTATATCATGCCCATCCAAGTAATTTCCCAATTCAATTCCCTAAAGTGTAGATTGGAAATTTTTGGACATGTGGTATATAGACGAATTAATTCATATGAAATTGCAGATGATTTGAAATTTGACATTAGGTAATCTTATAACTAGGATAGGGGGTGTGGTCAAGTGATTTTCCTTAACTGTTTTGCTATTCTTTTCAATTAGACATAAATTTATGTGCAACTAGCTTGAATGTTATCCTAAAATAATGTAATCCTATTATGCTTGTGGACATTGATGCAGTTCTAAACACCTAAACATTCAACTCATTACATAGAATTCTAAAGTACATCCCCTATGATAATCTAATACTTAGTATGAATGCAAAGTCTGAAAGGATCAAATATTTTAGCTCAAAGAAAAGGCATGTTTTTACCTTTAAAAATTGTATTTTAAGGGGAGACATTATTTTTAGTTGTTGCACCTTGTGAGTCATTTTTGTCCAGAGAGCTTCAAAACATAGGTCTTCAACTTTCTATTGGCCAGTCTACATCCCAGTAGAGCCAACTAGAGGTTGTTGTTTTGCTTCTTACAATGAATTAAAATTTCTATTGGCCCTTATGACACAGCTAGTTGCTAGACCCAATAATTAAAATGAGCTGGTGCAAAATGTGAAGTAGCTCTTTGTATAGTCTGAATGAATACTTGTAGGAACATACCTATAGAATTTGGTAATTTACAAAGTTCTAATGTCTTTCCCATTATAGCTGAGATAGAGAGAGAAGTCTAACCCGCCAATAGATTCTCTTGTATTCTAATTTTAGAATTGAAGAAACATCATGACAAAGCACCATGTAGATTTTCTGAACCATGGTTGCCTTCTCATCCATTAAAGATCGAGAGAAGTCTGGCCCGTCAATAGATTCTTCTGCATTCTAATTTCAAAATTGAAGAGGCATGATGACAAAGTACATTATAGATTTTCTAAACCATGGCTAGCTTCTTATGCATATTAATTAAATCCTAAGCAGGATGGACATCATTTGCAAAGGGGTTTGAGACAAAGAGAAGGTTATTAGCAGTTTGGTTGATAAAATATATCCTGATGATAGCAAAATTCACTATGTTTAAACTTTCTTGCTGAAATTAGAAATTGTTAATCAGTCTCAAATGAATAATTCCCCCATATTATTCTCCCAAATCATTAAAAGTGGGTGGGTGTAACAGAATCAAAACTATTCCAAGTAAAATGAAAAATAAAAGATTAAGTTAATCAACAATCATGTGGAAATGTACTAGTGTAAAGCAACATAGTTCCTTGTTGGTGAGCCTTTTGTTCATAATCTTTAACAATAGAAGCAGATTCAGGGTTTTATCTAATCTCTATGTTTAATTGTTGGTGGAAATTAAAGTCAAACCATTTACTACCTGATACTGGGAATAATTTTCATTTCGTCATATACATTATGGCGTCTAGTTCTGTGCCTAAATTGTTTGGCAACCACAGTATATAAGGTGCATTGGCAATTTTTTGGGAGTAGTGTCATGTTATCTTTATGGATTTAGGGTGCTATCAAATAGTTACACAATGTTTAAATTTTAAGAGCTTTTGTGCTAATCATTGTGAAAGTTTTTTGCTTCAGTTCTTTTTTGGTCTAATTTACATGTTAAATTATTGGTTGAAATCAAAGTTAGAGTATTTATTAAAAGACTTTTTTTCCCTATGCATGGAGACTATGGTTAATAGTTCACTTTCTAGTGTTAAAAGCATTCTACAATCATGGGATATGCAAGATATATGGTTCAATTATTGGATAAAATGTCATGCATTCTTTGTTTGATAGGTGTTAAAAATGACATGATATAATTGTGCATTTTGGTCTTAGATTTGGTTCTGTAGTTACACAAACTTTGAATCTAAAAACTTTCATCTAAGATTTTTTTTTTTTAAATGACTGCTTTTTGCATATAAATTTAGGTTTTTGTTTATTTTTTGCCCTATATTACTTTAAGAGTGACAATATTTTATTTTTTCACTGTGCATGTAAAGGAATATATTTTCTATTCCTTATCAAATCTACCAGCCCTTGTTGGGATCACTATACAAACATTATTAGTTGGTAGGTAAAATGGCTTACTGTAATTTTATCTTGCTTTTCAATGTGTTGAAAACAACCTCAAATTGACACAATTACTCAATTCACAAGGAAGGTTTATTTCTAGTTCTTGAGATTATTATTCTGTTTTGAGAGTTCTAAACTTTTTGCCTTTACCTAAATATGTGCTCACTGCAAGGAATTTTGTGTTGTTTGACATCATTTGGACAGTGGCTGGAACTCAAGAGTTTGAGCTTGGCGTAGTTATTATATTATTGGTAGTCAAATTTGAAGTCCTGGGTTGTCTGGATAGAGATTATCAATGACCAATGAACTTGTCACCGTTCAGCCTGGAGAGCTAAAGTTTCACTATGAGTAAATCTCTTCACGACATTAGTGAATTTGGTAGTCTATTCATAGTGGGCAAATTTTTTTATGATATTTACATCATTTTGTATTGTTAATCTCAATTCTTCATTATTATTATTATTTGTATGAGGGATGCAAAGCATGCATTTAGTGGACACCTTGCATTTGATAATTTGTCATATGGATACCTATTGGTCTATGTTAGCCAACATGACCTACAACAAATTTATGGCATGTTTCATTTCTAACTCAGTTGTCATGTTTTTGGTTTTCTTCTGGCACAATGCATTAGTTCTATGCATGTTGTAAGAGGATATTTCTTATTTACACTTCACCAGTGTATTGGGATCTTGGCATTCATTTTTTAGATTATTTAATGAGAAATGAAATCAAATAAACATACATATCATTTTGCATGTGATGCCTTTTTTTATTATTGACATCTATCTCATTTGTATGTGATGCCCTTTTTTATTATTGACATCTATCTCTTTTGTATGAAATGATTGGTAAGTTGAATTGAAGAAGCAGAGATTGTGTTCCCTTTAATTGGTCAACAATACAGACAATTATGTGGCGTTTAACTAATTTTTTAATGTTCCTAGTAATTTCTTTCTTGGCGACCAATGGGTGTTCGATAATCTGGTTTGTTCAAGTGATTAAATGGAAGCAAGTGTATCTCATTTTCTAATTTCAATTCCTTTGGGGCCAGTTCATTTGTACTGATGACATTGGTCTCACACTCTCTTGCCAAAGTTGGATGTGCTATTAACATGAAATGTGATCATTAATGAGGTTAAATTACTTAGTTTTCCTTTTGTGGTAGTCACCTAGAGTTGTACTTTGTCAAACAAATTGTAGATTTTCTACTAGAAGGGTGAGATTAGTCATTAAAGGCATGATATAAAAGTTCTTCTGGTTTTGACAGGTTAAAAATACATCTCCAAAGAAGTATTGTGTATGACCTAATATAGGTGTTGTGCCACCTAAGGCCACATGCGATGTGATAGGTTTGATGCCTTATATTTCCAAAGGCTCATGGAGTATTTATCTCTTGCTTGGATATGATGCAATATAGAGTTTTCTGAACTTGTTTGGTAGGAATTTGATTGTTCTTTTGCTTATATTGTATACATTGGGGTTGGCTTGCTGTGTAGTGACCATGCAAGCTCAGAAGGAAATGCCACCTGATATGCAATGCAAAGAAAAATTTCTTGTGCAAAGTGTTATAGCACCTTTTGGGGCAAATGTTAAGGATATTACTACTGATATGGTGAGTGCCTATTAAGATTTGATATCTGAAAAACTAGATGCTTATTTATAGAAGGTTCTCCTATGCCAAAAAGCAATTGAAGCAGTAACCTATGTTTTCCAGTTCAACAAAGAGCCTGGTAGGGTTATTGAGGAGAACAAATTGAGAGCATTGTATGTATCTCCACCTCAACTCCCTTCCACTATCCTTGAAACATCAGAAGAGGGGCAAGCACAAAAGGAAGTCACAAGCAACATGAATTTTGATATTTCCTTGAATTTAATCCTATAAGTGTAAACAAATGTGCTTCTTTCACGCCATCACATTATTATTATTTGGTCTCAATTCTAAATATCATTCTTTGAGTATGCTATTGATGCTTTTTATTGCTTGTTGTTTATGATCTTATTCCTTACTATGGATTCTAAAAAGGATGCTTTTTCTAGTATGTGTTTAATTGAGATTTTGGTTATTGAGAAAATGATTTGGACATTCATTTCTCTTTTTCACATGAGAAGGTGCCAAAATATCTTAGTGAGTTGAAAGCAAAGCTATCTAAGGCAAGCTTTCTTTTAAATATGACTAAATTCTTATTGTTTTGACTTCATATTGTTTGGGTGGTATTGGTGCTTAGCTTGAACTGCTAGTTTATTTAAAAATTTTGACTCATTTTTGAAAATTTGACATGGCTCTAGTTTTATCACCTTTTATTTTCATATCTACATACATCAACTTGAAAGCATGAAAATCATGCAAAATAGAAATATAATGTTCACAATATTTTAGTATATATATAACTACTAGATAGTGGTTAATAGATTTCATGAACTACACTTGATTTTGTGTGTGTGTGTGTGTGTGTGCGTGCGTGCGTGTGCGTGTGTAAGTGTGTGTGTAAGTTTATAATAAAAGGGTTGCCTGCAAGATAGAAACTACTAGTTAGTGGCCAACAATTGTTTACAATGACAAGTGGACATTTAATTATGAATGGCTCACCAGAGTTTTGAAAGATTTGATTTGTTAGAGACAATTTTCAAATTTTAAGAATAAATGTCAAAAAGTGAACTCAATTGATGAAGGGCTATTGATGATTGAACCCATTGGACATGCTACCTATGAATAGTAATACATATGCCAACTAAATCCCAAAAAGTATGGATGTTTAAAGAGGGAAGTGTACAAATATCATTCTATCACAAATGAAAATAATCTACTTTGAAAAGTTAGACTAGCCTACATGTAGTTTAGAGGGTGTGTTCCTTTGTTAAAGGATGGTTTTTGCAAGGTTAAGGTAAATTTTGTTATGGAAATTAATGGCCATCATGTTCTGCAAACCTATTGATGGGTTTTAGGTCTACTCTATAGCTAGTAATGGTAAATGTTAGGGGATTAGCATTGTGCATTCTTGTTGTATGTTTAGCCAAGAAACTAAAACATTTGGTGGGGAATACAAGTTCATATGTCAAGCATTCAGCCCACTTTGTAGTAGATTTAGAGGTTTCAAATGGAAAGGGATGACTTGTTGGGAAACTTCAATGTTGTAATGTTGTTCAATTGTTTATCTATTATTAGGATCCTGTGAAGGAAACAATAGAAATTACTGGCAAACTCATGGATATAGAAACTATAAATTTTGTGGAAGTTTATTAGCAAATGCAATGTGTTTGACCTTCTCAGAAGTATGATCTTTTTCTTTTAATCAGCATTCCATGAGGATGGGTCCCTAGGGGTATGGTTGATGTCCACAATGTCTTGGAAATGTCAGGGACTCAGGGACTTGGAGGGGATCTCCACTTTTTTTAGGAATTTTAAAGAAGGTAACTTTTAAAAGAAAAATGCTAAAAACCTTATAAGTAAAAACCTAGAATGGGGAGGATTGACATTTCAGTTGTTTTTAGTTTGTTTAAGTGAATTTTATACTCATTCCCAAAATTTGGAAAATTTTTGGTCATCCCTGAAACATCATACTAACATCCCTCTGTCCTGGAAACTTAGAGAAATGTTGCTTTTATTATGTTGTATCCTTCTTACTTTGAGTAATGTAGCTGTATCTTTTGAGTTTCATTGTTGAACTCGAAATGTTGAGGGTTAATAAGAACATTGCAATGTTCCCAGAAGCATGTCATGTATTTATTATTGATATATTGGATTTTCTTTCTTACCTATACTTAGAAGTATTTGCATATGTGCCTATTGTTTTTTTTATATAATAGTGTTGTATTTGCATATCTGCCTTTTTTTTTATATAATCGTGTGGTATTTGCATATATGCCTATTGTTTTTTTATTTTGATAAAATAGTTTGATATTTGCCTATCTACCTATTCTTTTTTTATATAATATGTGGGATCTATAGGAGTCCACGCCCAAAAGAAGCCATAACAAAACATGTACATAAGGTTAAGTACAAGAAACTGGGTCCACATGTAGGGGAAGTCGTGCAAGGAAAAAAATGCCGACAACAACGGGTACCCATTTTCAAAGAAACGGGTACCTGTTATAAACGGGTACCCATTTAGGTTTGGGCACTCATTCCTAAATGGGTACCCGTTTTCAAAAAACTGTATATTTTAAAAAAAGAGCCCTGCGGGCTCATTTTCTTCCACTCCAGCCGGTAGTGACAGAGATAGTGGACGCCTCAAAACAGGTATGCATTGTTGAAGACTACACGGGCACAACACCATAGACTTTTTTGCCCTCTCACCTCCTCCCGCCACCTCGTCACTACTAAGTGTCTCCAAGTTAGTTATTTGCTAGTTTTTATCTTGTTTTAGATTTTTTTTGTGATTGTAGGATTAAAATGAAAACTAGGGTTTTACTTGTTATTAGAGTTTTATGATTTTTTTGTGATTGTATGTTATTGCAAACCCTAAAACTATGTTACTGCAAACCCTAAAACCATGTTACTGTAAACCCTAAAAAACCTAAATTATAAACCCTAAAAAAAATATAAACCCTAAAACCATGTTGTATTGTAAACTCTAAAAACCTAAACTATAAACCCTAAAAAACCAAATTATAAACCCTAAAACCATGTTGTATTGCAAACTCTAAAAACCTAAACTATGAACCCTAAAAAACCAAATTATAAACCCTAACACCTTGTTGTACTAAAAACCCTAAAAACCTAAACTATAAACCCTAAAAAACCAAATTATAATGATTTAATTTTGTGTGAGTATGATTTGAATGCATTCGACTTTTCAATGACTTCTAACGGGAGCGTAATAGCATTCAAAAGAAGCTTTATGAATTGAATTGTTGTGGTCAAACAAAATTTTATATTGAATTGACTTGAAATTCCAAACAAGCCACTATTCCATCAGGTCCTAAAAATGCAAACCTTATGTATTTATTACCTTATGCTAGCATGTAGAATTCCATGATTTGTCCATACCCCATCTTATGTGAAAAAGCCACTTTTGTCCTTCCTAAATCTTTCCTTCACAAGATTATCATGGTTGTTCAAATTGTGAAGGTAAAGCAATCACTTAGGAAAATGGTGGTGTGATTGAATGGAAGAGATAGAGGGTTAAACCATGCATTAGAACTCTTACATCTCATGAAATATCAATCTCATTATGTTTAATTTGATTTAATGTGATAAATGATCAAAGGGTTAGATAAAAAATGTGATAAATAATGTGATAAATGATCAAAGGAAATAATCAATGATAGTTAAAAAAACTTGAGACAATGGAAATAGAAATTCACACTGGATTAGGAAATAGTAAACTATAAATACAAGGGTTTATATGCACTTGTAGGAGATGGTTACCACTACTTAAATGGACTCAAAATAAACATTTTAACTAATAAAATTTTGGGTGTGTTTAGAATAGTTTACTAATAATTTCTCTATCTAGAAACCAATCAAGACAAAAAATAGAAGATGGTGCAAAATAGTAATATGTCACAATTGAGCTTAACTAAGCTAGAAGTAGGATAATAGAGAAATGGGAAGAATACACTTGGCATGGGCTATTGAATGCACTTTTAAATTTGGACTATATAAGGTGTCAAAATGTTTCCATTATAATTTTAAGAAAAATGATGATAGGATAAGGTTGTTAGGTAGAGTGACACATTAGACCCTATGCTTATTACCCAATACTATTCATATGTGTCACATTTCTATACATTAAACTTATCCACTTGATCATCCTACTAATCAATGCACTTATCCCTAGTATCCTTCATGATCCAATATGTATTTTTGATCCTAGGTCAAGTATGTGGTTGCAAGGTCATCCACATGACTTGACAAGCTTGACCTATTCTAGTTTAAAATTAAAAGTTCAAATTTTGACCAACTACCCCCTTGATGTATCCCACCCAACATAGACTAAACACACATTTTTGTGAATTGATGTCATGTGTTAGTATTTAAAAACATTTATAGAATTCATTTTCACCATCACGCATTGAATAACAAATATTTGAATTCATTGGCATATTAATCAAATGTTCATACTTCAATTAGAGCTCTAAAATTAATCTAGGTTTGCACAATCATTTTAGTGATCATATGTATGTTTGAGAATTTTTTAAAATCATTTTTCAAATTCCTTGAATCACCATCCTTACATGGTTTGACATAGGAATATTAGAAACCTCTTGAGCAAACCAACAGGAAAAACCAACATTTTTCATGCATGAGGCAACTTGCTATCAAGCCTAATAGAGAACAATAATATAAAAGCATCCAAGGAACTATGTTTGCTACTATAGATCAAGTTCATGATCGTAAACTATACCTTGATCAACAAACTTGACTAAGAGCAAAGACAAGAAGAATAATTTATGTTGATATGCACATACAACCATTATAGAGCTTCTCAAATCTTAAGACGTGCATTGATTCCAAAGTCTTCATCTATACATAGCATTCATTCTTTACTCATTGAGCTAAATTCCTTGTATCTCTTATTTCCTTTCTAAAAATAGTAAACATGTGTCTATCAATGACATATCTAGCTCGAACTATTAGTATAGGTAATTTTATGCTTATATGTATGCACTTTATTGGATTAGCCTAAACTAATCCTAAAGGATCCTATTTTCCATTTCAAGGCATGGGAATAGTAATTTTCATGTAAATGCAATTGTTCATGGAGTGTTGGTTTGTTAATGCACTTAGTTAAAGTTTTGTAGAATAATTTCAAAATAGCGGTTGAGGTGGGAAATCTCTAAGTTAAAGTATTACTTGCTCTCTAAATTCATGGATATTTTAAACTTTCATTTATAGATCTATTAGATTAAGTTTAAATTTATAGATCATATTTGTTTGTAAGTTTTTGAAATATGTATATATTTGTGAAATTATACATTTGTAAGTTTTTTATATTGATACATATTTGGAAATTTGCAGGAGAAATCTAATGGATGACCAGAGTCTAGATGAATTTTTAATAGATGACATTCTTTATGAAAACTCCCCATCTCATGATCCACCTCAAAACCCCCCACCCCCTCCACCTCAAAACCCCACATCCCCTCCACCCCTTCCACCTCAAAACCCCCCACCCCTTCCACCTCAAAACCCCCCACCCCCTCCACTTGATGAGGCCCAATTGCGGCAAAACATTAATGAAAATATTAATGCAACTAAGGAGAACATTAATTTGATTAATAATCAACCTCACTTGATGCCTCCTCATGTGGTTCAGTTTGCATCTTCGATGTAAACCATTATTGATTCTGTTAGGTCTATCGATGCAGACCTAAATAGATTTCAGCTTTGGCGGGAGGAGAGGAGGCAATTCTATGCGGATGGTCTTTCATATAAAGACATCCATGACCTCCACATAACAAAACAAACATTAGCCCCATTTTTTCATCACCCAAAAACTAATCAACCTATAGTTGCAACAAAAAAAAGAATATCAATTAAGTGGTGTATGCATGAGGCAATCTCGAGACATTTTTGGGATCAGTGGTGGATGGTGTTTGATCACCCACCTCATGCTAATTGTGAGGTACCGCTATATTTTTTGAGAAAATTATGGGTGGAGTTTCAATTGGGTCAAAAACCCAATTATTTTGATATGAGAGAATTTCAGGGTGTTGGTTGTGGCATGCCACAACATAGACCAGGGGCACGAGTTGACCCCAATCGACCTGTTCCTCCTGCTCCTATGGTTGCTCCTATTTTTCCCACTATTCCTGTACCCATTCAGCACTAGGCAGTGTTGTCGACATTAGGAGCATTGAGTAGACTCTCAGGCAATCTCACTAAACAAGCTGCCCACATGGCAGATGAATTCAGTGGTGGAAAGCATCATGGAGGAGTCGATGCATCTCATCATAGAGCCTCAGGAATGTCAAGGCCACATTTGTGTACAAATTGCAATCAACCGTGTTATGGTCCTACTCCTACATCCACATCAGATGCAGCTATAGCAGAAGTGGAGTCATACTTGGATCTACTATATTCAGATGATAATCCTAGACAGGTACATTGACCACATTTTATTAAATATTTCAAGTGCATAATTTGAACGTATCAAAATTTATATAAATAATTTAATGAATTAATATATAATTTTGTGAACTATTTGTTGTACAGATCTCAAGTCACTTTAGGACCACATCACAATTTGATACATTGAGTTTTGCATCGACAGCTGTAGAGATTGGCACACCTTATGGGGTAAACTAATATATCTTAACCCTAAAACCATATGTATCTAATTCTAGTTTAAATTTTATTCTAGAAACTTATCAATATTATATTTTAAATTAACAAGTGTATAAATAAATAAATAACTATATACATATATGTATGTGAAACACTACTATTGCAATGAGGCTCAGGTCATGTGGCAGGTCCCATGCCTGACCGACCACGCGACTCAGGTGTTTCTTCCACTGATCCTCCATTATCAGCTGTTATGCCTACTCATTCCCTGGTGTGTGTTTTAAAAAATTGTACTAAATTTGTACTAAGTTTCTTTTTTGAGTTTATATATTTATTTATATATGCACCCATATATATGTAAGTGCAGGATGATAGGAGTGAGACTATTGGTCAGGTTGCTAGTCAGGGAGAATTTCATGAGCCATCTACACATTTTGAGGTCTTAAACTTTACTAAATTTTCTATGTGCAATTTCTAGGTCTTTATATGCTAAATAAATTCTAACTTATTTCAAACTTGCTTTATTTGAAATTCTAGCAATTAGCATGTCAAACTTTTGGTGAAGAAGATGAAACAACTATACCACTTACACAACAAAATGTGGGAGAAGATGAGCATGATTACACGGTAATTTAAATGCACACTTTAAATCCTACATTTAAATATTTAATTTCATATGTCATTTTTAAAATTTTTAAATCTAATTGCAAGTTTTTTTCTCTTGTGTACAGCATGAGGTAGATCCATCTATTTCATGAGGAAGAAAGAGGCCTCTTTCAGATTTGAACTTGAGTGATGATCATACCTGATATAGATGTTTATTTCATAGATTGAGTTCTGTATGATATGCACATTATTTTTTATATATGCCATGCCAAGACTTTGATTATATATGTCGAACTTGCTATTACATGTACTTCTAGATATATTTCAGTATTTCATGAACTATGATTTATATTATTTATATGATGATGATGAGTAGATGTTTTAGTGTACATTTCATGGGTCCTACCTATATTTTATAGTATTTCATGGACTTATCTAGATAGAGATCTACATGTATATATTATTGAGTATATGCTTGAATGTATTATGCATTATGGTTCAATAGTTCTTCTTGAAATAGTGAACAATCTAAATTAACTGCCTCACAAACCTAAATTAAGTTAATTTACATAGTGGAATAGATAGGTAAATGGTTTTACAATTATCTTAGAATAGATAAGTTTGGTGTTACAATTATCTATTAGATAAATTTAAAGCACTTTATAATAAGGTAATTTACCTAGGATAAACCTACAAAATCATGATAAAATGATAAGGACGTTAGACTCAATTGATAGTGTCCAAACAAAATCTTCCTTAAAAAAACATTCAAAACATGATTCAAATGAAGCATTATGGTTCAATAGTTTTTCTTGAAATAGTGAACAATCTATTAACTACCAAAAAATTTATTAAATGTTTTCATTTATATTTATATTCAAAATTCTAATACATCACCTCACAAACCCAAATTAAGTTAAAATTTACATACTGGAATAGATAGGTTTGGTGTTACAATTCAACTCTTTAGAATAAACTAGATAGGTTTTTCAAATCTTATCCACACAATATAAGCTACAAAATTTTTTATCACAATTTGAAATTATTGAAGAAACTTAGCATTCAATTCTTGTAGAGAAACTAACTCTTTAGAATAAACTAGAAGGAAATTCAAATCTTATCCACACAATATAAGCTACAAAAAAAATTATCACAATTTGAAATTATTCAAGAATTAGCATTCGATTCTTGTAGACAAACTAACTCTTTAGAATAAACTACATAGGTTTTTCAAATCTTATCCACACAATATAAGCTACAAAAATATTTATCAAAATTTGAAATTATTCAAGAATTAGCATTCAATTCTTGTAGACAAACTAACTCTTTAGAATCAACTAGATAGGTTTTTCAAATCTTATCCACACAATATAAGCTACAAAAAAATTTATCACAATTTGAAATTATTCAAGAATTAGCATTCAATTCTTGTAGACAAACTAAATCTTTAGAATCAACTAGATAGGTTTTTGAAATCTTATCCACACAATATAAGCTACAAAAAAAATTATCAAATTTCAAATTATTCAAGAATTAGCATTCAATTCTTGTAGACAAACTAACTCTTTAGAATAAACTAGATAGGTTTTTCAAATCTTATCCACACAATATAAGCTACAAAAAAATTTATCACAATTTGAAATTATTTAAGAATTAGCATTCAATTCTTGTAGACAAACTAACTCTTTAGAATAAACTAGATAGGTGATATTAAACCATGTTTCAAATATGCAATCCGTGAAAATTAAATACATAGATCATAAACAGAGTCTGAAAACAAAAAATAGGTTCATTATTAAACATATGAGTATATCTATATGTAATTATCTTATAGGTCCATGTTATTAGTTTGACACAACTACAAAATTGATCTACCATACATTATGATGAAATCTTGTAGTGGCAATCATGGAAAAATCTACTTGTAGGATACACCTGCAAGAAATAATGAATGTAAATGAGAATGAATTAATCAGTGACTAAAACACAAAATATTAATGCAATATGTAACTAAATAACACAAAAGAGGATGTAAGACGGTGGCTTAAGGGGAGCTAAGAGGATGTCTTAAGGGGATACAAAAGAGGATAGCTTAATTGGAGAGATGTACATGAGTCAATTTACAAAGTATAAGATAAAACTTGATGGCTTAAGGGGATGTAAGAGGATGGCTTAAGGAGATGTAAGAGGATGGCTTAAGGGGAGTTAGGAGGATGGATGAGAAATATATGAGTATATGTGTGTGTGTGTGTGTGTGTGTGTGTAATTACCTAATTTGCGTTCACTTTTAGTTGAAGACTACAAAAATGACCTCACATACTTGTATGGTGAAAACTTCTATTGACAATCATGCAAATTTGACTACTTGTCTAGGGTACACCTACAAAAAGTATGATCATCACATAAATTTGTGCATGCACAAGGGGAATAATATAGAAGCTGAAACGAGAATGAAAGACTTTATATACCAAAAAGACAAAACATTGATGTATTACATGTAACTAGATAACATTATAGGATACATTTAAGAGGATGAATTTAGGGGATGTAAGAGTATGGTTTACATACCTAAAAATTTATTCCATTGTACCATCTGCATCTTCATTTTTTTGTAATGCATCTATAATTGACTCATGTTCTTCCATCGAAAGTGTCCATAACTGTTTATTAAAAGGTTTGCCTTGATATTTGACTAGTTTTATATTTGTTGTCACAATCAAATGTGAGTAGTGTATGATCTTCTTATGTGTTTCATAATCTTCAAATGCAGGCAAACCATTCCTTCTTATTAAATATTTTCGTAGCCAAGTGCCAACAACAACCACATAACCTATTGGATACTCCATGTTATCATCATCTACTCTAGGATGTAACAACTTTTGTTTTGTCTCAACACATCGAGCCAACCAATACTTGGTTTCCTCTTCATTGCCCTCAGGTGCAACAATAGCATACACATGTCCTACAAAAAAATTATGTAATTCAATAAAGTGTGACATGTATCTAAATCACATAAATTTGTGCATGCATACATACATAATTAATTATATATAGATATACAAAAAAATGACAATAAAAAAATAATGAAAATAAAAGTACCTTCTTGTACAAGGTTTGAAACACGATCATAGTCATCTGATGCAAACATTTGATTATCATCTTCAATTGTTGTTTCAAATTGATCTTGTGTTTCTGTAGGTGTCAAGGATCTTTGTTTCCATTCTTCAACCCATTCTATATTTTCACATGCTCCCCAATCCCCTGTAATACAAAATTGACAAAAACATGCAAGCTCCCTAGTCCATATAGTCCATATTATCTCACAATCAAGTCAAGTAGGAATATTCTCTTCTTCAACTAACCAAAAGAATCATCGAATTGTAGAGTTCTGACTTGATCCCGTAGATAATTTTTTATTACACCAATCCACAATTACATGTGCATCTCTAAATTTGGCTGCATCCTCAAATTTTAATTACTCTCTAGCAAGAGCTCTTTTCACACATGCTTCAACGCCATCATGTTCTCCTTTACCATGTCCAGCTTCAAAAAAACTCCACATATGTTGGATATTGATTTCTTTGTGAGCCCTACATAGCCAATAAAACATTCTTACATTTTTGAATTTCCCTGTACAATTATCTGACCATATGAAATGTTGTGCCATCTGGATTCCTCTTTCTTTTAACCTTTCATAAAATTTTGTGAAACAATATTGCACAAACTCTGAAGAGTGTAACCAGTTATCACTCAAATAAAAATGATACTCCCTCAAAAATTTTTTATTATCTTCTGTACTATCATCTGCATGTCTATATATGATATGAACAAATATGGCCACTTGCACTGAATTATAATACTAAGATTGAATTTCCTCTTATGGAGCAAGAGTATAGTTTTCTGCAAAGTCAACCACTGATAGGATAGTTCCAATTGGAAAGGTGTTTTTACATGAACGGAATTGTCCATCAAGCCACCAAATATATTGGGAGTGTTTGACATATTTGGATACAATATTATCCTTAAAATCTTTGATGAATGCATGCACACAATTTTTTTCAGTGACTAACTCACAACGCTTTCCAATTTTTCCATCTTTTAAAGAATATTCAACATTTTTGAATCTTTTCACATCCACTAATTGTTGTCCAAATTCATGTGAAATATTTTCATGCATACATTCTCCTAACAATGAAAAGTTGCCACATCTATTGCATTGTCCATAAATACATGCTTTTGAATAAAATAAATATCCAGTAGATGTTTCACAAAACAAACCTGCTACAAACTCCTTAATTGTTTGAGGTGGTATATTAATACCACATTCCTACATAATTTCATCAGTATGCAAAGTAGAACGTATATATCGAAAAACATCATAATAATAATGAAATTGCACATGAGTTTTACAACAACAAGAGATTCACTGTTTATTAATTTTCACATACCAAGGTTTATATTTCTCAAAAGATCTTTGGCTTATGGTAATATTAAATGGTTCTAACACTAAATCATCTAACATTTTTTTATATAATTCAGTTTTAGTCATGTCTAATAGATGTTTTGGATGAGGATCATGAATTTTAGACCCCACTCATAATTTTAAAACATCTCTAACATTAGATGATACCCTTGTATTATCATGCCAATATTTTTCAATTAAAGATTTGATTTCACTATTTAATTTCATGTCATACCTTGGGAGTCTACCACTAAAACTCCAACATTGGTTAATAGGATCATTTTCAATAGATTCTCTTCTCTTTACTGCTCTTCTCAAAGTTTTAGGATTTATTTTTAGAATTTCACTTGTCTTACTTATAATTCTTTTATTAGAAGATGATTTATTGACTAAAGCAGTTGTTATAGCTCTTCGTGCTACATTGCTATCTTTAGATCGACTCTTTTTACCAATAGAATCAATAGCATTAGCAACACTAGATAAAACTTATTTGATTGATTCACCTTTTTCTTAGGTTTTACAAAGATGCCTAACTTTTTCATTACTTTTCGTAATTTCCACATCTTTATCAATTGCATCATAAGTTGACATTGAAATCCAAGACTTTTTCTATAAATTTTTTTTTATATAATCTATTTGCATGAGTTCTCATTTGCCTCCAAGAAATCTTACTAGGAAGATTATCTAAGACATTTCTTTCAATCTCAAATAAAATATTTTCATTTTCACTCCTAAAAGGGATATCATTCTCATTCATATCATCAATAGGTGGGTTTGAAGACATACCTAGATTTGTTTCTATAGTCATGTTTTGCATATCATTGAAAGTTGGCTCCGAAGACACACCTGAATTTGTTTCTATAGTCGTGTTTTCTATATCATTGAAAGTTGGCTCCAAAGACACACCTGGATTTGTTTCTATAGTCATGTTTTCCATATCATTGAAAGCTAGCTCTGAAGACATACCTGGATTTGTTTGTATAGTCACATTTTCCATATCTTCGAAAGTTGGGTTTGAAGACATACATGCATTTGTTTCTATAGACACATTTTCTTCCACATTCATCATTTCTACATTTGCATCATCTACATTCATCCCATCATTTACAGTCTCTTGAATGTCTTTCTCTTCAATACTCATGGAACTAGATGCTTCAATATTCTTCATCTCTTGAATCCTTGCTCTTCTATCTCTTTGCCTTTTTGCTTCCTTCTCTTTATTTGCTTCAATTTCTTGAGGTGTCATTACCCTCCTTTGTTTTTTTCTTTGACATTGATTTGATCCCATGATTACCCTCCTTTGTTTTTTTATTTAAAATTTTGAAGTAGAATTAGATGTGGATCCTTTGTTCCATAGATTTTGAAGTAAAACCTGTAGATGTAAAAAAAAAAACCTTCTTTCCTTATTCCTCTTGAAAATAGCTCATGCACATGATTTCACTTCAGAATTGTTCATATGATTGAAAAATGTCAAGAGATTCCACAAAACACTTGTAAGTAACAAAAATGTAGAAATTATCGCTGTTGTGCTGTACTAATCAAAGTTACAAGTTGCAGGGATACAGTAATAGTATGTTTTTCCCTAATATAGAAAATAACAGGTATAATAGAAATAGGTACCTGTTATATAACGCGTACGTGTTCTTAAAAACATAATGGGTACCCGTTATATAACATGCACTCATTTTATAACAGGTACCCGCTATTTGAAATTGGAAATCTTCGCCTGCCTTTTCCCTTCCCTTTGCTTGGGTTTTAGGCTCGGGATAGGCATGGTTAGCCGACCTTGAGCCTTGGACTTGCAAATTTTTTTCTAAGTACAAAACAAGAAAAAACACTGAGTTTACCTATATGGCTGAGGACCTTTTTGTCTGAATTTTTTAACGAAATAAAAACCCATTATAGATCATATTGTCTGGTCTTCAAATATGTAATTTTTTTTGTTATTGGACATGTTCTTCTATTTATTATTTAATTTATGAGCAAACTAGTCCAAAAACTTAAAATGACAGGGGTTTATATTTTTTTAATAACTTTTAAGTTTTTAAATTTTTTTAAAAAAAATTATATGTTATCAATCTACACATCATTCTCTACACAATGAAAAAAAAAAATTAATTTTATGATTTTTTTTGCTCAAATTATGTTGGCCGTACACGAGGGGTTTTCAAAAGTAGCAATTAGGCTTAATAAAAAATTAATGAAAAAAAATATTTAGAAAAAAATAATAAAAAAATATCCTCATCAAACTTAATTGTACTACACATCTTTTCCCAAAAGGATTTTGAAAAATAATTTTATTTAGGTCAAATTATGTTGGCCGTACACATGCATGGTATGGTTAAAAAAAGTGACTTTTAAGTAGTGGTTTTTAGAAATGCCTATTAAAAATCAATTTTTATCATTTGGGTATTGAAAAAAATTACATATTTAGAAACTAGACTCCGAGTACTACATTTTATATTTAGTGACTTTTTTAAAGATTCCATCTCTAAGTGCTTCAAATTTTAAGGTCAAATGTGACAAATTCTGAAAATCAAGGAAAACACTTCCACTCTTTGGCCAAAAAGTGGACCCAACTTCTTGCACTGACCCATAAATATATACAATACATCACTATTGATATAATGGAAATAGCTACAAAATAGACTAGAAAATCTAGATAAAGCCTATAAGGTAGAAGGAACTATTGAAGTCTCTTCATTCCTAGATACCAAAAGTAAACCCAGGCCAACATGTACAGTTGAGCTCTAGAAAACCCTTCATTTTGAAAAGCAAGGGTAGAAAAGTTGCTCACTACATACCAATTGTTGTTCCTGAGAACAACCTGTTAATTGTTGATTATCAATGCCAAATCTTGGCAGAAGTATTCTACATTTTCCATCCTACATTCAAAACAATGGTAGGTATTATTGCTAAAATTTTTAATTTAATACCTAATTTAACATATATATTATTTAGTAACATTTATCAAATCTGCTCAATATTCTCTGCTAATCTCAAACCTCTTTTTTGTATGTAGTAAAGCCCATAAAAGGTAATGCCTTGTTCTTCAATCTTCGCCTAGATGCTACAACTCGTGATACCAGTCTCCATGGCAGTTGGCCTATTATTGAGGCAACTCAGTTAGCGCTCGTTCATGCTATATTACCACCTTGCAAAATCATGAATTCTATTTGCCAGTGGATATTACACATTGTATAGATTCCCCTATTGCTTCTAATCCTATTATACACATCACATATCCACGTTGCTCTGATAGCAATGAAATTATTATTTCTACATCCATGAGTCTGAGTAATTCAATGTACATAAAACTATTTGAAATTCTATAAATTAGATATTTTATATTACATTGTCATTTATGGAATATCATATTTTTGATTTAGACAATTCATTGAAAGATATTTATTCTCATGTTGATAAAATTTATCAAACAAAAGTTATGTCATCATATTTATGTTCAAAGATTTTTTAATATGAATATTCATAGGATGATTGTTTGATTTCACCATATTACATTATGGCATCCTTTGACACTTGAAATTCTATAAATTAGATATTTCATATTTCATTATCATTTATGGAATATCATATTTTTGATTTAGACAATTGATTGAAGGACATTTATCCTCATGTTGATAAAACCTACCGGACAAAAGTTGTGTCATCATATTTATGTTCAAAGATTTTTTAATATGAATATTCATAAGATGATTGCTTGATTTCACCTTATTGCATTATGCCCTCCTTTGATGTTTCCACATGGACACTTGACAAATTTTTACAAACATACAAATTGTACCAAAATAAATAGTCCACAAAAATATTGGAATTATTTTCCTTGCCATTCATCCATTTTCTTATTGTAGTATTCATATGGTACTATGACATTTTTATTTGCAATGTCATTATATGAATTAATCTAATGCTCATTCTCTAGCAACCAATATACATTTCTACAAAAAAAGCAGAAATATGACATTAATCAATTTATTTTCTTGATTTATGGCACTCCTTTGCAATTCACAATTTAATGGGGCATATTATTGCTAATTTCATTTTTAATTCATGCACAATTTTCTTGGGTTAGGAGCATATACTTGTTTGGGCAACTCAAATTCTAAAAGCTTCATTTCCTTTCTATCAAAAGTATTTTCAGTTTTTCTCCTCCTTTCATTTTACACCACCTTGTACATACACCAAAGTGGTGTCAAAATATAGAGGAGAAAAGTGCAAACCTTGTACTTGCTCCTTTCATTTTAAACCACTTTGCACACATGCTTATGTTCTTATGGATGCCCTTCTACAATTAAGTGCTCAATTTGCTTCCATGTTTCTATTAAGTGGCCTTGACTCCTTAAGGCCTTGAGTACCATGTATACCATCATATATTCAAAGACATCATCCTACTATTTCAATTATGACATGATCACATGGAGATGGAATATATGGAGAGCATCTAACCAAGATATGACAATACATTCACATATTTATCACTAATACTTGTATGTTCCACTATCAATTACTCTTTCTACACCAACATCCAACACATTTGTTTATCCTTTATTCATTGTTGAATCAATCTTGACTGCTAAAAAGTAAGTCAATTGCTTTCCCCATTCTAATAGTAGTACTCAGTGATGCTTCTTAGCAGCACCTAGTTTTCCCTTTTATAGATGTACATTGGCCAACCATCTTCTACATGCACTGAAGCTTAGATTCCATAGACGAAAAAATTGTGTGAGGACAAATCATGCATGATCATGTCCCTCTACAATTCTGACTGCAACCTAGTTTAAGATTTTAATATTTTGCTTCCAACCACCTAATTTTAATTTATTCTAAGCCATGTTGAAAAATTATGATCAAAACAATAAACAATTCTCTATCAAACATCAAAAATAAATAAGCCCCAATCTATTTCTATTTTATTTCAACACATGTCTAATTTCTATTCCACTTAGTTTATCTTAGTCGATTAGCATAGTCTAACTCCACAACGGAACTACAATTATTGATTTCAGAAAATATAACAACTAAGAATGAAATCATAATGACTTTCACTAATTACCAAATACTAATTGCATAAAGGATAAGGAAATGACAAATTTCAATTATATACACTAGTTTTAGCTCTAAGTGCATTTTATTCCATAAAAAATACAAACCAAACAAATCTAAATAACTTTTTACCTCAAAATGTCCTTGTTTAGTAAAACCTAACATTTTGCATTATAGTTAATTGACACATGCTACTTAAATTAGGTTAAGCACAAAGTTTAACTATATCTATTGCAAATTTACATGTCCTTGTTACATCGATAAGGTGTTCTACAGTGGCAGGCGAGGGGTGAGAGCCCGTAAACAATATTCACATAATTTTAATTCAAAAAAATAGTTTTCTACAGTGGCAGGTGAGGGGTGAGAGCCCGTAAACAATATTCACATAATTTTAATTCAAAAAAATAGTTTTTTTCCTCCCATACCGTGGGCTATGATTTTCAGGGTAAATATTTGTGGTTTATCTTAATATTAAAAAGTGGAACTATAATTATAGAGGCATCTGCCATCTATTATTGTTATCTTTAAAGTTGAGTCACTTTTGCATGTAACTTTTTTCTAAACTCGATTAAAAGTTTAGGAGCGATTATTTAAGTTCAAATTTTGGGAATGGATTCACTTTGTGTTGGGTTGGGTCAATTTTAGAGTCATTTTCACAAAATAATTTTTTCTCTTTTATCTTCGGACATAAGGATTAAAGAACTTAGTAATATTTTTATGTTTATATTAAATAAATTATATATATTTGTTATTTAATTATATACCTATCTATATTTAATTATATTTTATATAATAAATAAACAATTATATATTTATTATATTAAGTAAATTCACAATTATGCTTATCCATAATATGCATTTCTCATAAAGAGTTAATAATATTTGACTATTTCAGGGAATGCTATATGGGTTATATAAAACTATTTTGAGACTTATTTGTAATAATTAATATAATATAACCTATGAAGCATAATAACAATACAACCTATGAAGCATTAGGGGGGTTCATCTGCTGCTGGATCATTGCCTGTTGTAGAGGCCTGTGTGCTATCTGTAACTGAGGCCGTTGGAGCACCATCTGTCACTGGGAGGTTGTTGGGTTCTTCTACTACTATTGGTGTGCCATCTATTGGAGCGTCGTCCACTGTTGGTGTGCCATCCAAGATTGCTTATGAGGTTTTTGTGGCTAGTAATTCAATAGGGGGTTTGGACTCAACAAAGGGGGGTAAGCCCTCTTTCTTAGCTACTGTTAAAGGGAAGCATCAGAGGTCACCCTTGCCCTGTGCTGCTCCACCTGTTATTTCTTTTGGGGTTGAGGTTTTGAAGAATGAGAATTTTTACTCCTCCCATGCTTTGATCTATAGATTTAGTCATTTTTAACCATGCCTTCATGACCTAAATTCTTGGATCTCTGATACATGGGGAGTAATTACTAATGGTGCAATCAAAATTTACCCTTATGCTAGGGGTTTTTTATTATTACTTTTGATGATATTGTGGATAGGGATGCTATGTTGGAGGGTTCTGTTTGGTTTTGGGGCCATCATCCCTTGTTGATTCATCCATGGTTTCCCCTTTTTAATCTAGTAACTGAATCTCTAAATTTTTCACCCACTTGGGTTAGGCTCCCCAACCTCCCTCTCTAGTTTTCAAAAGACTCTTACTTTTCTATGATTGGGAACTCTCTTGGGTGGTTTATTTTGACTGATCCTGTTACCTTACAGTTTACACATATGACTTATACTCAGATTCTTGAGGATCTAGATTTGAATAAGGCATTACTTGCAGAGATTATCTTCAATGTTGTTAATCGTCTGTAGAGTCAGGTTTTGGACTACGAGGGTATTCCTTTTTGTTGTCGGTGTTGTTTTGGCACTGGTCACTTGGCTAAGCATTGTGTTAAATTAAGAGAAATCATCATGTGGCTTTGTGGTGGCATGATGTTCAGCCCTCTGACTTCATTGTTCCTCCTATGGAGTCTCCTCCTTCCTCTCCATCCGATGTGGCTCCCTAGCCTGAGATTAATTCTCATCTCTCTCTTCCTACCCAGGAGCTACTTTTGCAGGGTTCATTTGTTGCTCTTGTTGCTTTTACTTCTTCTATTATTGATGTGTCTTCTATGACTAGGGTTGCTGCTACTGTTGGTGTGCCATCTGTGGCAAGGGTTGTTGTTATTGTTGGTGTGCCATTTGTGGCTGGGGGTGTTGTTGTTTCCTCTTTGCATGAGACTTCTTTGGGTGAGGCATCAGGTGAGGTTCCCCTCTCACCTCGTTCAAAGGATTTGGACTTGGAAGACTCTTGGATAGTGGTCCAGAGAAAAAAGAAAGGACTCCCCAAATCTGTTGCAGCTTTGCATTCTCAAATTTTGGGAGTTAGGCTTGTGTGCTCAGGATCTATCATGTAGATCATTTGGTTAGTTCTTGTTTTACAGTAGGGTTGTTGTGCCTATGCTACTGGTCTTTTTTCTGTGCTATCTGAGTATTATTTTTGCTCTATTTTCCTACCCCCTGGGCTTGGTTTTGTAATAGGGTTCAACACCCTTGTTTTGTCACTTATCTAATCAAAAACATTTAAACCTATAAAGTATAATAATATAATTTATATAAAATTTTTAGGAGATTTTTTTGAGCAATATCCAAACCCTAAAAAATAATCAACTAATTTTGAATTATTGAGATATTCAAATACCAAATAATTTGAGCCAAATAAGTTTTTCCTAATCTACTAATTGAACCCAACCACTTATTTGAGAAGAGATGTGAGAAGGTTAATGTCTCTATAGATAGCATGGAGCTCAACATGCATGGATGTGGAAGTGTGTTGATGGGATTTGCTATTATAGCCTCATGTTTGGCCCTTATGCAAGGAATGGCCATGAGGCCAATCATCACTTGACAAGGAAGGTCAAATACAAATGACTATAAAAAACATGTTGCCCTAATATTTTATGTGAATCTAGAGATGAGCCACCTTATTAACTAATACTTGAATCACTTAAAAAAATATTAAAAATAACTATATCCTTACTCTAAATTAAAAACTTCTTATTAACTTAATATATTAACCAACAATGTTAAAAAATTTAGTAAAAAAATTCTATTTTTTCTATCTTATATCTGAACTAAATTTTGATGCAATATTAGACTAAGTAAAGAAAATTACCTAATAAAATTATAAATTTAATTCAAACTTATTGATCTTCATCTCGTATTCCATAAGTGATGTGTAACTTATGGCTTAATAGTTTATTAAAATATAAATTAATAATATATAGTTTAACATATACTAATATTTAGGTTTTAATAAATCAAAGGTATTAAATTATAATATAATATTAATTAATCTATTTTACTATATAGGTCAAATTAATAATATTATATATCTAACTATAAAATTAGATCATATATTATATCTAATAAATATCCCTATTTGGATCTAATATTACTAATTATATAGTTATTATATATTAATTTATATTAATAGCTATATTACTATTATCTAACCTAATTATATGAAAAACACTTTGTTAGTATATTTATATATATATAATATTATAGATAAATATTACAGAATTTAAAATATATATATTATTTCTAACCTATTAATATATTGTAATTAATGTTAATAGATATAGTCTATTAATAAATATATATATTACTATAATAAATATATCTTATATAATAAATATTAATATATCCAAATATTATTATTATAATATAAAATATATATATTAAATATTTAATATTATATTAATAAATTTATATTTATTAATATATTAAATGTATTTATTTAATAGTATTAATATATAATTATTTAATAATATATTTATATTGTTAATATATATTATATTAATACAATTTAATTATATTAACATATTAACATTTAAAAAACATGTAGATTAATAACATAATATTTTTAAATATATTTTTCATAATATATATATTATATTAATATAATTTAATTATATGAATATATAATTTCTCACATTCATAAGATTATATTAATATATATTATATTTTTAAATATATTAATTAATTTTATACAAATAGTTTTATTTTCTCATTTAATTATCTAATTTATATCCTTATTAGGACTAACATAATTAAATACTTAGAATATTATTACATAAAATTTGAAACTAAATTTGAATCTATATGAACAATTAAAAATGTTGAAGGCATAATATAACATTAAAAAAGTCAAAGAAAATAATTTTAGAAACAAAATCTTTTTGATTGTCTAATTAATGTTTATAATTATTCATATCATCTCACTCTAAAATTACAAAGGAGACGAACAACCAAAACAAATTTAAATCTGCACCTATGCTAGCGATACACATAGGAAATAGGTAAGATTTAATTGTTTCCTTAAAAAAAAAATGAATTGGAAGTTAAGATGTCAAATCAAATATATTTATGTTGAAAACCATAGCCCATGGCCCATGGTACCAGAGAAAAAAAAACTAGCCCACGGTATAGGCGTTGAGTTTTAATTTTAGAGGTAAGTGGATACATTATTAACACAAGATTAATTTATTTTAAATCATCTAAATCTTTTCATTTTAGTGGCCTATACAAAGGAGATGGACAACCAAAAAAAATTTAAATCTGCACCTATGCTTGCAATACACATAGGAAGATGGACAACCAAAAAAAAACATCTGCACCTATGCTCGCCACACACATAGGAAATAGGTAAGATTTAATTGTTTCTTTAAAAACACAAAGAATGAATGGGAAGTTACATAAGAGATGTCAAATCAAATATATTTATGCCAAAAACCATAGACCATGGAGAGATGACTATACCTTCTAATTTTAGTTGATTTGTTTCCATAAAATTAAATTGTTAAATTAATAAACTTTTATATAAGTTTCCATAATAAATTCAATAAATTTACTTATAGTCTTATTTAAAAATATTATCAAAAAAATAATGGCTAAAAAAACATGCAAAATCAAGACATAATCTTAATCACATTGATAATTTTTTTTAAAAAAAAAAAGTAAAAACTTTATTAAACAAAGCATAAAAGCAGCAAGAGGTCCAAACTAGCCTAGAGACATCAAACAAGAAATCAAGAAGTGGTCATACAACATCGTACATCCTTCGTGACCAAATCCACCAAATCCTGAGCAAGATCCCCAGGTAAATGTCCCAATCATCCACCACCTAGGTCCCATTCTTCTCAGAAGCCCATTTGGCCAACCCATCAACCACCTTATTCCATTCCTAAGGGTTATGAGAGAAGGTGATAGAATAAAATAATTCTCCAAGACTAGTGATTTTCTTAGCCACCACCATAAGCTGCCAACTAACATCATCAAACTGCCTTCTATTTATCAAGTCTATCACCACCTAAGAATTTGATTCACAAATAATCTTATTCTAGCCAAGGGTATATGCCTTCTTCAAATCCAAAAGAATAGCTAAGGCCTCCATAAGATTATTAGAGTGCAGCCCCCTATATTCTGAGAAGAAAAACACACTCTACCCACCCCACCAATGCCAGCGTGCCTAGGGTTACCCCTTGCAGACCCATCAGTATTGATTTTAAATATTCCAGTGGGAGGGGGCAGCCAATGCCCTTCCCTAGATACCTTCCTTCTAGAACACCTGCTCTGCCCAATCCTGGGCCTTTTGGGACCCCCAACAAGAATCCCCATATTATGAATCACTCTAGTATCACTAGGATCAACTGGGGCTGACAAATCACATTTAGCATACAAGGTCTCCTACAAAGCCCCAAGAATTCAAAACCAAAGTTAACCCACCAGCAACTTCTTATCTAGAAAGACCCTGCAGTTGTGCTCCAACCACATGTGCCATATAATCAGACTAGGGTTAATTGGCCACGCTATGTACAAAAATGAAGTCCTCACCAGAATGGGCCCAAAGTTTTGTCAAAACTCCTCCAGAGAAGAAGGGTGCCTACATTCCAAACTCTAGGCCCCCCACCAAAAATGCCAAATAATCCTAACAAAAAAGCACTGAAAGAAAAGATGTGAAAAAGTCTCAACATCTTTTAGTATTGATAACTAAGAGGGGGGGTGAATTAGTTATCTTGATTAATTTAACTTTCTATTCTTCTTTAACAACTAGTGTAACATCAAAGCAAATAAGTATTCATAAACATGAAAGCAGAAACAAAGTCAATACACATAACACAATGATTTTGATGTGGAAAGCCTTATAAAGGGAAAAACTATGGGGTGACTAACCCAAGAATGTATTCTCTGTCAGAAGAATAGAAGTACAAAATGGCACTTGCCAATTAGGGCTCACTGCCTGAGCACACTACTCACAAGAGGCTCACTGCCTACAAGAGACTCACTATCTACAAGTTATAAAGAGAGTAAAAAGATACTTGAACTGATGAGAAGCATCCACATATGCTAGAGTTCAGTTTCAGTTAGGCTCAGTATACTGATCTACTGCACTTCATCCTTTCTCTTCTTTAGAGCAGCTGTCCTTTCACATACCGGACCTACCTTACTGCTTCCACACTGCTCTTCTACTTTTCTTCGCACTTCACAATTACACCACACACACCTTCTCATTGAAATCCATTTGGTATATATATCCGCACAAAGGATTTCATCCTCTTTCTAGTCGACATCCAGAATAGTCAGTATTTCCCAAACTCTAGCCTGTCAGATGAATCCTTGCTTACCAAGTGATGCGGATCAAATAGATACTTATAAAAGTCATCTAACAAGTCGGCCAATCATGAATGATACCTTAAGAATCTTGATCACCATCAACATCTCATCTGGAATAATGTCTGAAGCTCTGTCGATAAGTTCTTCCTCTGTCTGCTCTGCTAAATAGGACCCCAATACTTGAATGCTCATATCTCTTCATTCTTTCATCACCGGAGGCTCAATTCCTGGAATCTATTAGTCAAGGTACTCCTCTTGACTTCCCTAAGTCTGCACTGTCCAAAGATACTTCCTCTGAGAGATCTGAGCCTGATTGTCAGACTTGCCACATGCTTTGTTCTTGCTTATCAGACCACAACATTCTTCAATCTGACTTCTGGTATAGGCACACCATATCCTGCGGATGCATGTGGGATGAACTTTATTGCCATCAATGACAACAATCATGAAGCTACAATGTGTCTCTTGCCAACAATCTCCCCCTTTGGCATTGATGGCAACATTTAGTGAAAAATGATTAAATGTTATACTATACCCCCCTTGGCTGATGTTCTGTTCTAAAGTACACTTTACCGGAGCTCCCCCTTAGCTGGATTCCACATTTTTCACTATTCATCACTCCCCCTTTGACATCAATGGAAAAGGGTAGGGTCCACACACCAAAATTCCCCAAAATTCAACTATACTTAGCTACATAAGTATATATACAAGTTATACTTACATATACTGTAGTATATCTACAAAAGTTGTCTTCAATTGGACAAGTTTTGTTGCCCAAGTTTGCTTCATCCTGTCCAAAATTGAGATGTGACTACTCAATAGGAATGCAAAGGCTTCTGCCCTCTTAAGGTTTGTTGGATCACTGGTCTGAGCTGTGGTCTGTGCATCTGTTAGGGCCTCATGCATTGCCTCTAATTTGGGGATAATCATCCCTCTAAGCTCACCCATCCGATTTATTATGTTCTTCCTCTCTGTTTCAAGCTTCTTAATCTCATTCATGACTACAATAGTCTGACACTCTTGATTTATTATAGAAGAGGTGCGAGGATCAAAATTCTGAGATATACTTGAAAGTTTTCCCTCTTGTTCTTTTACTTTCTTCTCAATATTCATCATCACTTTAGATTAGGAAAGACAAAATTTATATAAATTTCCGCTGTCTTTAAGAGTATTTTCTAAGCTCTTTATTCCAATATCCATATTTCTCCTATCATTACTTATAAGACCTTGTAACTCAGAAAATCTTTTATCTAAAAACTCCTTCCTAACCTTTTCTTCTGCTGAATTCTCTAAGGAATCAAAATGCATATAAATAGAATTTACAAGAGACTTTAGATTACCAGATGTGGAGGCCAAAGAATCCTTTTGGAAGGATGGTATAATCTTCTCTAAAACACCAGATGCAGCTTCTATGAGCTCACAGTCTTCCATGTGAGACTTCAGAAGTTTTTCTTTTGCCTTTGCTTGGGTGAAGGATGCTAGCTTCATGGTTTGCACCAGAGAGGGAATCAAAATTGAGCGGTCCTTGAAGTAGTTCCGGTTCATCAAAATCCATCATCTCTTTGGTTAAGAAATCCTTGACTACTTCTCCTATGTATCTTGCCGGAGACAAAGTTTTCTCCCCTTATGTACTCTTACCACTATCATCTTTGGCCTTCTCAGTTGGAGTTTTCTTTCCTTCTGTAGCCTTACTATTGTCATCTTCTTTTTCTTTCTCCTCTATTTCTTGACTGATTTTCTCTTTTACTCTTTCTTTTTCTTTGGATCCGGAGTCTGCAGGGGAAACCGGGGGAGAGATGTTTGCTTGATCATGCACCTCCTCTTCTGGAGCAGAGGAATCTAAGTCCTTACCTTTTTCTTCACCTGTCTCCTTTACCTCTTCTGCCACTGTCTCAGTAGATTCTTCTTCAACATCTATAGCTGAGGGTTCATCACCTAAGTCCTCTATAATGGGAATGTTGAATCTTTTGTAAGCATTCCAGAGAATCTCTTCTGTCTCTTTTCCTATTTTGTTAGTTTCACTGAACATAAGCTAATTCATTCTAGCTTTGCTCTGGAACTCATCCTTGCAATCTTTGAAGATCATATTCATTTGCCTCGGAGTGATTGAAGGAAAGAGCTGAATGGCTATCTATTCCCGGATCTCAAGATCCTTTGCCCTAGCATTATTCTTTCTTATCTCTAATTCCTTCTCTAGGCTTTTGGGAATGAGAGATATGATTTTAATAAAAGCCTTATTGTATATGTTCAAATACTTAACTGTGGCTTCCTCCAAAATCTTTTTATCTGCATCATTGTATGCATCATAGAATTCTATTATTGGTTGCAGGTTCCCATACATAGTGACTACTTTAACTACATCATCTAAGGATAGAGTGGGTCTTTCAACAAACTCTCCTGCCTCTGCCTCCTTATCTTCACCCGATACTTTCTTCTTCTTCATCATCTTCTTGATCTCTTCATCAGATTCTATCTCTTCTTCATCCTTCTAACTGATATAAGACCTTGTGGCCTTTGTCTTAGTTCTTTTCTCTACTTTACCAGATGACTTTGCTTCCAGTTTTGATGTCTTTCAGCTCTTGTCAGTGGTAGGTGTAGATCTCTTAGAGGATCTAGTCCGGGAGGGGACTTCCACTGGAGCACCTTCTTTCTCTGCTTTTATTTTTTCTTTCTCTGATTTTGCTTTTTCTTTCTCTTCCCTTTCTTTCTTTTCTCTGTTTGCATCAAGTGCCTCCTTGAATATTCCAAATTTCTTAGTGACTTCTTCAACTTCCCTTCTCACTTTCCTCTTTATCTCCAGTTGTCTAAGTTCCACATGAATCTTTACATTCAACTCTTCAAAGGTTCCAAACCTTTCTACCTTGGGATCCTTGGGTTGACTAAGCATATGTTGAACATGTAGCTCTACAATTTTCTCATCTGCTTCATACCCCATTGGCATGATCCAGACTATCCTTGGCTCCACAGCCTCCATTAGGCACTAATCAGTTTCTACCATAAAGCAAACTGTATCCTTATACTTTTTAGCTAGAGATTTGGGAATTCTCTCCCTTGCTTGCATCATACTCTGAAAGTTCTTGAAATAACCCCATAGAGCTGTATTTATTGCCTTAGTATTCCCAAGCCCATGCAGGTAGTCTTTGATTTGAATGGCAACAGGTCTGTCATTTTGCCATACCCAACCACTGGATCCAGGCAGCTCATTCATAAAGTAGAAAAACAAACACAATATCAGTCCACCATACTTAAAAGAGTTCTTCTTGTCCTTCTTGATCTTCTGTAAGTTTAACATCAGTTAGCTTAGAAGGAGTTCACAGAGATCATAATCTACATTCTTTCTCAACATTTCATAAGTAGTATACACAGTAGTTCCCAGTACTGAATTCTCCTTGCTGGAGTGATATATCTTATAACCAATTATCATAGATGCAAACTTGATATCCGGATCAGAGATATCTTCTATGGTCATTGTTCTCTTATTAAATTTTGATCTGGTAGCCTCACTCACGGTTTGGTTTTTGACAGATTTGAGAACTGGTATCCCTCCGGAAGAGTGCAAGCTGGTTACTACCCTAATCGCATCCTTAGTGATCTTAAATGGTCTATTCAACCATAAGAAGTTATCATGTACTCTGCTCAATAGATATTGGACCCATTCATCCCCTTCAAAACAAGGGAAATGAATGCACCGACCAAAATGTTTATCCCAGATGGCCTGGTACTGTGGTTTGAGTTCAAAAACATCATCTATTAACTAATTGTGATAGATATCTGCCAGCTTAGATTCCCCAAAATCTTCAATGTTCGCATGAATGTAAACCCTAACATCTTCTACATGCAAAATACCATGCAGAATGCTAGAAAATGCACCTAAGGGATCCACTTCTAGAGATTTGTATGGGTGCTTCTTAAATTTAGGGCATGGCCTATCAGAAATCTTCACCACATTTAGAGTAGCCATCTTTCAAAGATTTACAGAGAGATATTCAAGAACGGAGAATACCTTTTACGCTTCTAGGTTTCACGGAGTGAGCCAGATCGATTGCTGGATGAATCAACTTCTGCAGATGATCTTTGATGGGCTTGAGGAGATTTGTTGCAGAGCTCTTTTTTGCTTCTTCTTGAATGTAGAATGAACAAGTGTTTGATAAGAAAACCCTTATATTATTCTGCAAACCCTAATACCAAGTTGCAATAAATGCTCAACTTAAGTCATTCTGGTTTGCCTTGTTTTCCTTATTCAGATGACTTGATGAACCTGATCAATCTTGGTAAATTAACTTGTTCTAAACTTCTTGCGGATCTTCCATATCATAACCACAAATTATTTAGATGTTTTCTTTCAGAACCCTTTAATCCGCAACTCTCCTTGTGCCAATTCTAGCACCAATTAACTGGCTGGGGGAAAAATGTTTTTCCCTATGTCTCCCCCTAAGCCAGAGCTCACTTTTTAATTTTTGGAAGGAATATCAGTACCAGATTCTGGCATGGATCCATCCTTACATTTTCTATACTTCTCTTCACCCAAATCTTGTTCATCTCACTTTGAACTTCATCCGCATTTAGTTTTCTTCTTCCTTTGTCTTGATTCTAGTTATGATGTACCAGACCCCTTTTGTCCTGATTCTTGCTTCTACATAATTTGGCAATATGACCAGATCTATTGCAATTGTGGCAAACAATATTTCTTTGCATATTTGATTGATATCCTCTTCATCTGCATTGATTAGCCATATGACCCATTCTATTGCATGCAAAGCATCCACCATTGAATGAATTGTTCATTTGCATATTTCTGCATTCATAAGATTTGTGACCATACCTTTTACAGTTAAAACACTGTCTAGAGAAGGATGTATTAGTCTGATTCATTCTTTTTCTACACTGATTAGCTTTGTGACCAAAGTTATTGCAGTTGTGGCAGTATCCACTGAAGGATGGATATCTTTGAGCATTAGGTTGCCTTATCGGAGGTCTTCTAGGCCTATTCCTTGAATTTTCTGATCCAAACTTCTTCTGACCAGATCCGGAGCTTTCACCTTTCTCATATCCTAAACCACACTTGTCATCTACCCTCCTTTGGCTTTCAAGAAGAACTTCAAGTTGAGCAGAACTTATCTTGAATTTCTCTTTATATTCATTTGTTGTTTGAAGATCCCTTTAAAGAGAGACAATTTGATCCTCAAGTTTTTCTTCATTATCTTTAGCATCTTCAAGATCAGATTCAAGATGTCTGATTATTCTATCCATCTTGTGGTAGTCTTTTGATTTCTCCTTGAGAGATTGTCTTAGATCATCTTCAATTTTTCTTTTCTCTTCAATTTCTTAAGTAAATTTCATAACTCCCGATTCCATTTCATGTCTTACCATAATGATCTCTTTTGATAACTTTTCACATAACTTGGTTTTCTCCTTCAGATCTCCATTTGTATCATTTGCTTCACTTTGACTTGCCAATTGCTAAAGTAGATCCTTTCTCTTTTTCATAGAGAGACTTAATTTCCCTTTTAGTTCATTTATGAAATCATCAGCCTGTTTGAGTCTTTCCTTCAATTCATTGACTCTAGAATTAGATTACTCAAGATCATCTAGGGCAGACTGAAGTTGCTCCCTCATATCTTACACATCCATTTTAATTCTTAGATCTTCCTCAAGCTGTTAGGCTCTGTTTGGAGGAACTTAGCTCTAATACCAATTGTTGATAACTGAGAGGGGGGGTGAATCAGTTATCTTGATTAATTTAACTTTCTATTCTTGTTTAACAACTAGTGCAACATCAAAGCAAATAAGCATTCATAAACATGAAAGCAGAAACAAAGTCAATACACATAATACAATGATTTTGACGTGGAAAGCCCTGTTAAGGGAAAAACCATAGGGTGAGTAACCCAAGAATGTATTCTTTGTTAGAAGAATAGAAGTACAAAATGGCACTTGCCAATTAGGGCTCACTGCCTAAGCACACTGCTCACAAGAGGCTCACTATCTACAAGAGACTCACTGTCTACAAGTTATAAAGAGAGTAACAAGATACTTGAACTGATGAGAAGCATCCACATATTCTAGAGTTTAGTTCTGATTAGGCTCAGTATACTGATCTACTACACTTCATCCTTTCTCTTCTTTAGAGCTGCTATCCTTTCACATACCAGGCTTGCCTTACTGCTTCCACACTGCTCTTCTACTTTTCTTCACACTTCACAATTACACCACACACACCTTCTCATCAAAATCCATTTGGTATATATATCCGCACAAAGGATTTCATCCTCTTTCTAGTCAACATCAGGAACAGTCAGTGTTTCCCAAACTCTAGTCTGTCGGCTGAATCCTTGCTTACCAAGTGATGCGGATCAAATAGATACTTATAAAAGTCATCTAACAAGTTGGCCAATCATGAATGATACCTTAAGAATCTTGATCACCATCAACATCTCATCCAGAATAATGTCTGAAGATCTACCGGTACGTTCATCCTTTGTTTGCTCTGCCAAACAGGAGCCCAATACTTGAATGCTCATATCTCTTCATTCTTTCATCACCGGAGGCTCAATTCCTGGAATCTATCAATCAAGGTACTTCTCTTGACATCCCTAAGTCTGTACTTTCCAAAGATACTTCCTCTAAGAGATCTAGACCTGACTGTCAGACCTTGCCACATGCTCTGTTCTTGCTTACCGGACCACAACATTCTTCAATTTGACTTCCAGTATAGGCGCACCATGTCCTGCGGATGTGTGGGATGAACTTTGTTGCCATCAATGACAACAATCATGAAGCTACAATGTGTCTCTTGCCAACATTTAGGTATAAGAAACATAATGATGGACCCTGGAAGCCACGCTTACAGAGGTTATCCCAAGTCAAACACCTGCCATAAACCACCAACCAAGAGAAGAAATTGCATTTTGGCCAAGAGAATTTATTCCAAATATTTTTCCACCAAGGAACCTCAGCACTACCCTAGGCCTATCTATCCAAATCACGATACCCTGAAGCAATAGTGAACTTCCCTTTATGATCCAGACCCCAAGCCAGCACATCCCGCTCTGGAAGAGAACAACAGACTCTATCTACCAAAATGGAGGACAACTCCCTCCTATCCTCCAAAGATCGACCCATGGGCTATTCTTGCATATCCTTCCACTAGTAAACAATAGTCTACCCCAAAGCCTCAGGGGCTTTGAAATCCATCACTCTACTCCAACCAGCCTGAACAAAAATCTTACATAAGTCCCCCAAGTGAGGGTGGGAGGAGAGGATAGGCGAGAAGCCATCCCAGGGGTCATGCCAAAAAAAAGCATCAGAGCCTCTATTGAAGATCCAAAACATGCCTTATTTAACCAGCGTAGCCCCCCTCTTGAGAGTATCCCAGATCATAGAACCTTTCCCCAAAAGACTAAATCGAGGCACCTCAGCACCCTTGACCTCCCCAAGGTACTTGAAGGTAAGGATTGTGGCCCAATAATATAATCACATTGATAATTAAAAATAAGAAAAGAATTTTTTTTTTTTAAATATAAAAAATAAAAATATAAAGTCATAACTTTTTAAATAGATAAAAAGAATAAGACAAGAAAGAAAAAACAATAGTTAAAAAATAAATTTCTCATTGAAAGTTTAATCCATTTATTTACTATAAAATATATTTCTCATTTTAAGTTTCATTTAATTCTTATGAATTGTGTTAATTAAGATTAGTTGATTATTTTTTAGGGTTTGGATATTACTCAAAAAAATCACTTAAAAAGTTTATATAAGTTATATTATTATACTTTATAGGTTTAAATGTTATTATTATATTAGTTATATTATTATGCTTCATAGGTTGTATTGTTATTATGCTTCTAGGTTATATTATATTAATTATTATAAATAAGTCTCAAAACAGTTCTATATGACCTATATAGCATTCCCTCTAATAGCCAAATATTATTGATTCTTTATGAGAAATACATATTATGGATAAGCATAATTATAAATTTACTTAATATAATAAATATATAATTGAAAAATAAAAATAAATATAATTAAATATAGATAGGTATATAATTAAATAACAAATATATATAATATATTTAATATAAACATAAAAATTTATGTTTTAATAATTAGACTTAGATATACAATTAAATAACAAATATATATAATATATTTAATATAAACATACAAATTTATGATTTAATATAAACATAAAAATTTATATATTTAACATAAACATAAAAATTATTTGGTATTTGAATATCTCAATACTTTAAATTTAGTCGATTGTTTATGAGAAATGCATATTATGGATAAGCATAATTATAAATTTACTTAATATAATAAATATATAATTGTTTATTTATTATATAAAATATAATAATAAATATAATTAAATATAGATAGGTATATAATTAAATAAGCAATACATATAATATATTTAATATAAACAAACAAATCTATGATTTAATATAAACATAAAAATTTATTTGGTATTTGAATATGTCAATAATTTTTTAAGTTGGAAATCTTTTAAAAAATTATAAGGGAGAATGAAATCTTTTTACATACCTAAATCAAAGGTAAATAAATACATTTATTTTAGATAAAAGATTTAGTTAAAGTTTATTTTATTTATTTAAGTGTTATTTTATTTTTACTTTAGAGTTATTTAACCATTATTTTATTTCTATTATAGACCCCCTAGAAAAGGATATCTCTTGGTGTATTTTATTTCTATTATAGATGCAAATAAAATTCAGAAAAATTTATTAAAAACATGTCAATAAAATTCAATTAATATTATAATTAGATTATTTTATCACTCTTAGGTTATTTTATTTAACATAAACATAAAAATTTATTTGGTATTTGAATATCTCAATAATTTTTTATAAGTTGCAAATCTTTTAAAAAATTATAAGAGAGAATGAAATCTTTTTACATACCTAAATCAAAGGTAAATAAATATATTTATTTTAGATAAAAGATTTAGATAAAGTTTATTTTATTTACTTAAGAGTTATTTTATTTTTACTTTAGAGTTATTTAATGATTATTTTATTTCTATTATAGGCAACTAGAAAAGGATATCTCTTGGTGTATTTTATTTCTATTATAGACCAAATAAAATTCAGAAATTTAAAAAAAAAAACATGTAAATAAAATTCAATTAATATTATAATTGGGTTATTTTATTTACTTTAGAGTTTTTTATTTTTATTGGAGCTATTTAAGGATTATTTTATTTTATCTTTATTATAGGCACCTATAAGATATATTTTTCCTTTAAAATATAAAAATACTAGTTTATTCCCTTTGGCAAGTCTCCAGCTTTCAGGGCTCTTGTTTCACTTTTGTTAACAATTGAAAGACTATAAATTATGTTTACCAACTCTTCCATCTTAAGGCATAATTACTAAGCTCGTGCCATCATCATAACACGGGACTATTTAGTGGCAGAGCATTGACATGGTAATAATTTGAATAACATAAAGCTATAAATGAAATGAGATTTCACCAAAATCAAATTCAAACTTGTTCAGAATTTTACTAATATAAATGAAAGTAGACAACCTTTAATTTGATGGCATTTCAAAAAGAACAGATAATATAATTTACTGGATTAAATCACTTACAAATTAACAGTAATAAAAAAAAACATCTAATAAATTATTTTCCAAATTTATTACCCTGCCCATTGAACATCAAGGGCAATTCCACCTGCCAGAAGCAGTCAATATGATACCGTGTCGTGGCAGTTAACTGGCGGGTGGCAGTTTGTTGTGTTAACGTTAATGTCCATTCAAATTTCATGCAGATTCCCTCTCTTGTTTCTGTTCTTCACACTTTGCTAATTATGTTCTTGGGTGTTGGCTGTTAATTACTGAGAAGATTGAATGACTGTCGGCTGACATACATGCATAACAAGGGTCGACACTCGTCGCATGCAGCCAAGCCATCAGTCTTCCCATGACATGCACCCAGGAAGCCCCTTTCTCATCAATTTCTATTTTTCAACCAGGTATTAATCATGGGCTTTTTTTCTATTTTTTGTTTCAATCACATCAATGGATTCCATTACCACGCTACATGTAAATACATGTGTCCCGAAATCTAGAGGATTGCAGGATGCTTCAAATCATGCTACAGATCGTATACCCTTTTTTTGATTTCCTTTATTAATTTGTCTCCACCTTTATGTTTCAGTATTATAAATCAATGGCGTAGGGATGTATCTGCTTCAGATGTGGATGCTAGTTTGGCAAAAGGGTTATATGCCAGCTTTAGCTGTAAGTAATATAGCAGATTTTTAAGTGTTTTTTTTTTGTTTAGTGGGTTTTGTTTTGTGATTTATTGTAGCTTTTTGTTGTTGTAGCTTTATTGAGAAGCAGCTGAATTTGGGATATGGGGATGAATCGAGCATGGCTACTGTGGAAAGTGGATTGGAGGCTTCTACATGAAGTGAAAATGAGCTTGTGAGAATCGGAGGGGCTCAGCTGTGTTTGATTGATGTGAAAGAGAGTGTCATATTGCAGAGTGGGGACTTCGCTCTACATGTCATAAAGCAGAATCAGTCTTCTCTGGCTGCTGTTGTGGGCTTGGTTGTTGGAGATCTTTAAGTGGGGAGGGATTCCCCTGCTATCATGGTGGGAAGCAAGAAATATGCTTTTGCACTGCCAGGGCTTCTATATGGGCTGCTTTTGCCTGTGGAAGCTGAGCAGAGCTTGGAAGGTTTGTTGCAACACTACTCTGCTTTTGAAACCCATTTAGAGGTTTTAGATGGTATGATAACACATCTCTCTACTGCACTCTATTTCTTTCATTTGGCTGTCTACAACCTTCAAGAACATACCCAAGTGCATGGCATTCTCTGCTTATGGGGTCCTCTCGCAAAGTCTTCTAGAAAATTTCTTTACTTGTTTTGCTGTACCATAGATTGTTGTCTTCTTTTTAACCTTCAAACAATGGAATGTCACTGCAACTCATTCAAGGTAATCTGTCACCAAGAACAAAAAATCATCTTGAATGCCAGAACCTCGTCTTTTCAAATCATGCAGATGAAAGGGAACACTTTCCTTGCACCGATTCTGTGGAGGAGAAACGATCTCTTGAACAGAATATTGCATTGCATGTCTCCAATGAACCAATAATATACTAATACATTCAATTATCTCTTGCCACATATGTACCACTCAATGTTAATAGCAACAATCAAATTTTGATTATTTATGAAATGGAGCGAAACAGGGTAGCAGGGAGGAATCGCAATCTTGCATGATAGTCAAAACACTCACTTATAATTATGTGCAAGCTGAATGCTGAGGCATGGTGTTTTTTTGCATCCATGCATGTTGAGTTCTATTGACTACAATACTTCTGTTTTACACTACATGGATGAAGGTGGGGGATACCATACAACTTGGAAGCCTCTTTGTTGACTTCACTTCTGCCTTCAAATTATTGCTTTAAATGATTTACAATGCTGGGGCGGGGTAAATTTTTGAGCTGCTATCTTTGTTTAAACCTCGACTCCTTGTAAGTTGCTTTTTAATTGTTTGGAAAAGATTTGCAAATTTGCCTGAAAAGATTTTTTTCCAAAACTTTCATTCTCTTCTAACCATGAAATGGCTCAGTTCAACATGGAAGACCTCAAATGTCATTTGCATGTTCGTGTTTTCTCCACTTTAGCTGTTGACAAATTGCATTTTAATTTTCTTATAAATTAATCCCTAGCTGAACTTAATCGATTAAGAGTGATCCCCATTAATTTAGGATCCCATTATTAAACTAATTAATCTTAAACCACTAAAAGAAATTAATTTAACATTGTTCATTTCATTTTGTTTCTCTTTTTTTACCATATAGATGCTTATATAATTTGTTCTTTTTCCTGCAGAAATTGTGCTCCAACCACCTATATTTTCTTTGCTTCCGCTCTTCCTGTTATAGCATTTGGCCAACAACTCCATAAGGCCACAGGAGAAAATTGGGTAGGCAAATATGTTTTCGTTTTCATCTTCCATTGGTACTAAAAATATACTTGATCGCTTCTTATGGACGCTCTATTTATAGACATTGGGTTTCTTAATGTAAATTTGTTTTATTTTAAATACTCTTATATATATGTTGCAGGAATTTTCATACAGAACCTAAGCCATCCATTGCTTTTATCAGTGGCGTTGGAAGAATTTTGCAGTTTAAGGTAATGATGCATGTGACATTTTTTCTTTTACTTGGTTTATTATTTATGTGCAGTTAAAGGTATTTCCAATATTTCCTCTTTTCCAATTTTTTCTCTGAAAATGTTCATTTTATTTTGTTTCTCTTTTTTTACCATATAGATGCTTATATAATTTGTTCTCATTGCTGCAGAAGTTTTGCTACAACCACCTATATTTTCTTTGCTTCTGCTCTTCCTATTATAGCATTTGGTGAACAACTCGAAAATTGGGTAGGCAAATATGTTTTCGTTTTCATCTTCCATTAATATTAAAAATATGTTTCTTATGGATGCTCTGTTTATAGACATTAGGTTTCTCTATGTAAATTTGTTTTAGTTTTCTTTGGGTACTTATTTGCTTATAAATACAAACTGAAGATAATCCACTCAAAAATTCATTGCATTCCAGGAGCCAAGAACCAAATCTCATTCCACCTCTTTAACTCTTCAATATATGTGCATAACAGAAAACAAGATATTCATACAGCTCATCAATAGAAAGGCAATAAAAAAATAAGAATCTTCACGTTACCTCTCTCACTGTCCTCTCTCTCGGTATTTCTTGCTTTTACAAACAAGAAACTAGAATTTTTGAAGTATGTAAAATGTACTGAATGCAAAAAAAATTATCTTCCTTACTTTCATAGTCTCTCTCAGGCATCAATCTAAAGTACACTTGAATGGCAGAAACAAAAAGATCAAACTCAACAGAATAGATCAAGTCTATTACATACTGATAATAAATTCATAAGACAATGAAAAAGAGTCTTCTATGAGCTGCTGCCTTTATGGCAGAAAATCATAGTCTTAAAAGCACATTGCTCAGAAGCCTCCTAAAGTAAAAAGTATTTACATTAAACCAGCAACTATATAAGAACTGGAGTTAATCCATCACCACATGATTATTGCCTTCATCTTAAGAGTCGTCCTTAGGACCAAGGGCAGAAGGCAGTTTACATTAAGGGACACAGAAATTGCATTCACGTAGGTATAGTGGTGCCTAACTTCAGTTATTAGTTCTCTAATCTTACCTCCAGTTTTCCAATTATTAGCTGTCATTATTATCATGCACCGCTATATTTCGATCAGTTTCGAAGGAGCTACATGAAATGGCCACCAAGGCTGTAACGGAGCAGGTATTGGCTATGCCACAAATATTTCTATGCTTAGATTTTGCTCAAGATCTTGCATTATTCAACTAACAGCCTCGTCCATCTTCAATTCACCATCCTAGATAATGTCCAGCCCCACTCTAATGCACTCATCAAGTCAGGTTCTCACATTTGAATTAAGTCTCAGGGTCACCTGATCCAACTCATAACATATTTTAACTAGTTACCTCAAAATTAAGTCTCAGGGTCACCTGCCATAGTACCAAGTACAACAGAGAAGATCTCCAAGCAATTGAAAGTGTCTATGTCAAAAAATTTAGGTAGTTTTGAAGACAAATCCAATTGATCTGCAAAGGGGCATTCAAAACATTTCTTGACCATTTGGAAGGTTGATTCACTTAATCTGACCTTGCATGCCCTGACAACCTGCAATAAAAATCTTGGAAAACCTTGTCTAATATCTCTCTAGGGCTAGATCAAAGATAAAAGCTGCCCTGTAGTTTGTAAAAGAATTTTTTTAGGAGAAAAGAGACTTAGTTGCTGCTTTCAATTTTGGACCTAATCCAACATAATAAAGTGCGTCTGTATAATCCCATTCCATCCTATTGAGAAATATCTACAATCTTTTCTGTACTGTTCGATTTGTTCATTCAACGACTTTACTTCCAGATATAAGGTTATCAAGGATACAGATTTATGCCATAAAGTTTATCTATCCCGCTTAAGGATTCTCGCAGCCAGTCTCTTCCAGCACTTTGGGAATCTATGTAGGTCACCGTCAATAAAGTCAGTTAATGATCTGAGACCTCCAATGATATCCCTAATTGTGCCTTTTGGAACTAATTTAATAATCCTACCATTGGTGCAGGCACTGAGATATTTAGAGACAACTACTTTTTGATACATTGTGAAGGAATACATGAGTGTACAATCTGAAAGAAGTATCAAAATCTAATTAAACACATGCTTTTTTCCTAAACTTATGTTTGAGCTAAATAGAAGGAAATCATTTTTCTCAAAACTTCTAAGTAACATTCAAGCTACATATGCATTAACACATCCATAGGCACACGACCCACCATAATGCCACTGTATACAGTTATAATCATAGACATACCTTTATCACCACAATGAAACTCATATGATCATGGCATACAGTCAATTATGAAACCATAGTATACACATACATTTGCAGATAATTAGTGCCACAATGAACTCGTTCAATTACAAGCATACAACCATGTATGATGCCACTATAATTCAGTGGGAATCATATGTATAAGATCTTGTATCATATGTCGCCACTCTTTTACAGAGGTGAATCATATTTCAGTATTTGGTCATAAACTATAATACCATAATAACACAAAAGTATTTACATATATATTCTCGAATAGGCGTAATAAGATGCCACTATATACAATTGCATTCATATGTATACAACTTTTATTATAATATGAATGCCATGATAATCAATTTCTATAGTAATACCGATGATAAATATATCCTATGGTCGAATGAAATGCATTGTCACTTAACAAAGATACCATTCACATATTCGTGGCTAGTAAAATGATTGCTATTGATAGATTACTATCTGTATATAGAATATCAATAAAAGAAATATAAATTGTAAATCTATAGTGAAATGCTAATTAAATAAAGATGTTAATCGCATAACTATAATTAAAATATCATTTCAAAAGATGATATTCACATATCTGAAAGGTAATACCATTATTAACAGAGTTGCTATTTCAAATTGTAATGATAATACTATTATCTAAACTGATGTTGATCGCCTATGACAATGAAATACTATATAAAAATGTCAATCGTATAACTACAACGAAATACCTTATTAAATACTGTTGTCACTGTAACACAGATGCATTTATATTTATATAGTTATGTCTAATACGAAGCCCTTATTTTACAGAGGTAGATAATTCACATATAATTACAGCTAGATTAACACCATGTCACAAAATCACCATGCCAAATGATGTACTTAAGCAATTACAAGTACTATTGATCTCTAAAAATCATAACACAATATTTATGAATCTCAAGCAGCTTGATGCCTTCACAACACGGATGTCAAACATAAGAACTAATTTAACATTCCCAAGCTCAATTTATTTTCGACACCATAACGAGTAATTTGTAAACTTTTATAACCTGTAAAAATAACCCTACACTCTACAGAAAACAAATTCAATCTCATGTAGTGCATGCAAGTCAATTGCTATAACCAATGCACTTATCAGAAAAGTTACCATACCCCCAGGAGTATATAGTTATCATAATAAATAAACATAGATATTTCTATCATGCAGTTCAATAGATAATGATCAATCCAAAGATATCACTACAAGAATAAATCTCAGGAATAAAATAGGGTTTTCACCAAATGATTCCTCCAGAGGTCATTGGAACCATCCATATTTTAGTGATTAATCCACTAGATTTTTTTTTTAACAGAAAAAGGTGGCGGAGCACCCATAAATAAAGATTATATCAAATATACATAGAAGATATGTTCGAAAAACAGATAAAAAAAAACAGAGAGATTTACAAGATAGACCCTAACATGGCCAGAGAGAACAAGAGGTAGAGAAACAAAAACTAGAGGCAATAAAATTAACCCCTGAAGTCAACTGCCGGACACAGTAATGCAGAGACACACCAAAAAATAGCGATCTTTCCCATCACGCCACCAGCACCAGAGGAGCAACCAAGTGCCACCAAAATCAAAAAAGGAAAGATACCCAGCCACCACCACTGGAGAGAAACAACCTACAAAAATTGCCCACGTACAAAGCCAGAGAAGCCACCACAGAGACACTGAAAGACACCCCCACCAACTAGACAAGAACAACCACACTGCCAACTCCCACCACCCACCAGGAACGCCAAAAACGCTGCCATTACACACCAAACTTTAAGCCGCTGGCGGAGCTGCCAGAAGGATCCGTTCATCCAACTCCACAGACACAGATGACTGAGTTCCATCATCAAAAGCTTCCAGAGCATAGCGAGGCATACCCGAACCAGATCAAAGGCATGTATCCTTAGGGAGCGGATGGTTGTAAATACATCCTTGATTCTCTTGGCTTTTTTCTTGGTAAACAGAAAGCAATGTGACCGCAGCGCTTCATCTATATTCATCTATATCCCCACTACTCAAAGATTTGATGCTAGCTTGCATGGCTCTGTAGATTGCTTGCTGTGGGGAAGAGTTACGCATGGCCGTAAGGTTGAAGAGCCCACCAATTAGAGCGTCACCTTGTTCCATTCTATAGTTGGACACCACCATTTCCCATCTGTCGATAGTATAAATGTTTTTGTAAAACAAACCTGCCACTAAGGCATGCACGAATTCACCATCCATTGCAAGATCCATAATGTTGGATAAAAGCTATGAAACCACATCTGAATAATTGAGCACACACTCCTCATAGCCTTAATCCAAGTATGGCCAAACATATTTCTGACTGCAAACTGCATGAGGGTGCAATCTGAGTCGATCAGAGTCATCAAATCTGTTGCCTTAACTCTCCCTCTGATCTCCGGTTCCCACTCAAGGGCTAGGAAGAATAGCCTTTGGTTCAGACAAATGTCCGCGATATGAAGAACCCTGGGAAGAGAAGAAAACAGAAGCAAGAAAAAAACTAGTGCATAAAGAGAGATCAGCTAAAGCAGAAAATCCGATGCCTTGACACTTTACAAAACAACTATAATTAGTAATGTTAAGATCCCAATTAACATTGTATGAAGTGTAAAATGGCGGAGGGCATCAATGACATCCTAACTTCAGCAAGCACAAGTGACAAGAGATGGAGTACACTGTCAATGGAAAACATTCTTTTAGATCTTGCGACGTGTCCATTGCAGGTAAGCCCGATCAGGAGAGTTCAAGCCATTGCACCGTCAAGGAAGCTCTAGAGTCTGGGTAGTTAAGACTGGTCACTTCACTATAAATAAACATGAAATGAGGACGGATTCGCTATCCCCACCTGCCTGCAATAGCAATTGAAGCAGCTTAAACGGTCTTGATTCATTTGCCCACTTGAAGTCTGCCAGTCCACAACAACTGACTTGTCAGACAGTATTCAAGAGGAATAAATGCAGAATTAATTTGATGCTCCTCATACAAAACCAAAGCAACTAGACACTATGCACCACACTTAAACCAACCTGCCCGTCCCTATCACCTATAAATCCTTTGCACCATGATATCTGACAGGGTGGATGCCAAGTAAGAAATAGGACTGGTGGTAATATCTCTAATTTGAAAAAGACCATGCTGGCAGTAAGTAACAGCTAACAATCAAGCGGCGGTAGTGGCTCTCTCGGCTTCCATATCAGATGATAGAGTAATTGACAATGAGTTTGAAAGGATTTGGTTGCCAGGTGGAAAAAGCACAAATGCATTGTCACTATCAACTGCTATATTTGCGAGTAGGTCCGCCACCTTATTGCCTTCCCTTAACGTATGGGAGATGAGATAATTATCTAGCCTACTCAGTAAGGTGTTGGCCTGTTTAAGAATATAATTAAGTTTCCAATTGTCTAAACCTCTTCCTTTGATGGCATTTATTACTCTCAGGGAATCACTCTCAATCCACACATTCTTTACACCTTTCTCAAGCACCAGAAGTAAGCCATGAACTAACGCCCATGCTTCTGCCTCATTGTTAGTCCCTATGGGTAGTTTAGTCGATTTGGCTGCAATCATGGCACCATATTCATTTCTAATAACACATACTGTCCTGGATGGACTGGGATTTCCTCGACATGCACTGTTGAAATTTAACTTGTAGAAAGGAGGGGAGGGTGGCATCTATTTAACCTGAGCTCTATTTGGGGTGTTCTTGGAAGCCCCTGTGCCACTGCCCAGCCCTAACAAACTGACTGACGGCCAAAAGGATATGATTTCCGCATCCCATTTAGTCCATACTGACTTTGAAGGGATCATTTGTCTGAGAAGAACCACTAACTGACCAGATAAAGCTGCCTCTAAATTATCACAGACCTGGGACATAGATCTTGCTTCCTTCCTAAAAATACGAAGATTCCTTTCCCACCATAAGTGCCAGATGATCATGGAGGGGCCTATATCCCATAAACATGCTAAAGTTGAAATTTCAAAAGAGTGAGGCCAATTCCTGAACATAAGGAACAAAGTTTTAGATATAGGACTGACCCACTTTATCTCCCTGAAGAACCAGGTCCAACACTCTCTGCTGAAGGGACATTGTAACAAAATATGATCCATAGACTCTTCCTCACTTCCACATAGCACACAAGGAAAATTTGACCCAAGGCCTAATCTTTTAATTCGGTTGCCTGTGAGTATTTTGTTATGAAGTGCACACCAAGCAAATGCTCCTGCCTTGGGAAGTAATGCTTTTCCCCAACACAAATTTGAGGGCCATTCTGAAGTGACTTTTTGCAAGACGAGTCTATAACCTTCTCTTACTGAATAACGACCTGATTTTGTAGCCGTCCAAGCCACCTCATCCTCCATGCTAGAAACAATAACTAACTTCTTACTAAGGAGTTGACTAAGGAGCACTTTTTGATTTTGTGGGAAATTACAATCACGAAAACCTTTCTAGACAACTGAAACTGAAATCCCCATCCTTGCCACATGCCAGTAATCTTTTACTTTATATCCCCAAGTTGTTTGTAAGAAAATTCTTGCATCTGTGAGCTCGTGTCTTTCTGCCAATGACGACCCCCCTCCCCAAGAATCATGCCAGAAGTCTATCTTTTCACCATTATGAATAATCCATGTTAGGTTAGGCTGGAGAATGTCCCTACTTCTTGTTAGAAAGTTCCAAATTGCTGAACCTTTTGGAGGATTCTGCACAGTGAAAATTTTCTCATTATCAATGGAATCAAGATACTTAGCCTTCATAAGTTTCACCCATATGGCATTATGATGCAGTGGCTCATAACTAGATCAAGATAATCAACAAGATCATAGAAAACAGACTCATAGTAAATAATCTACACAGAAATAATCAAGGAAGAACTCACTTTAATGCCTAACAGAAAATGTTCAGTGGATCTCATTACATTAAGAAAGGGAAATATTTACATTAATCTAATTCTAGAACTCCACTAATAAACTAAAACTAATTAACCCTTAGTGAATCCCTGGACTCCTTTTTATCCTAACTCCTTACATCTCCTTCATTGTTTCTGAGTTTGTTTCCTAATCGGTCTCCAAGACTCTTCCCACGATCCACCTTCTAACTCTAATAAAACTCTCCAAATACATACACACAACTGTCCCTAAATGTTAGGGCAGTTACAAATAGTCCAAAAAAATAGGAAGAAGGATTAGTTTACCACTGTAAATCATGGCATGTCTGCCTCATGCTCTGCATCATTCTCCCCTTCTTTTAGAAACTTTAAGACTTAATTATTACATTTTTTTTTGATACAGGATTGTTTTTACTCCAAGATGCTACTACATCAAACATCCAGGTAAATGTTCAAGCTAGATGGTAGAACCATCCTTGTGACCAAAGAATAAGGCCAAGGCTTGCCCTTCCACCAGATTAAATATCTTTGCAATTTTCCACATTTTCTCTTCCTTTGCTTCTAGCCTCTTGTTGGTTCAGAGTTTGTCCTACTCTTCCAAATTGTGCTCTTTCTCTTTACCCAGCTTTTTGAAGACTTAGTGGTCCTCCAATGAAAAACATCATGACTCTTTGCATCACTCATATCATCTTCACCTGCACATAAACTATTAAAAATAGAAATAGAGTTAAGGGAATAAAAATTTCCCATAAGTGCTTCCTCCTTTACATTATGCCATTTAGGCATGCTTTTCAATTCATCTTTTGTGAGATGGTTTTCATTTCTAAGCTCCTTGTGATGTTGTACACAAGACAACCCCTTCTTTGTATTGTCCTCCTTTATTGCATTTTCTGCATTGTCCTCATTTGTGCCACAATTGAACATATCTCTATTTCTTCCCTCAATCACACTCATTCTTTCTCCAAGAAAGTGATAATCTTCTACTCTCTTTTCATCAATGATGGGATTCTCTAGACATTCCTCTAGCTGCTTTTGGTTGGTTTTCTTTTCTAAAACCAATAGAATCTCATCACATTTGGGGCTCCCAAAGATCTCTATCTCTATTGCAGCTTCCTCTCTAAGGTGGATTGCTTCCACTGCTACAACATTTTGGGTCTCCTCTTGTGATAGGCTGCATTTCTCTTCATTGCAGCCTTCAAACTCTTCTCCTCTTGTATTGTAATCTTCAATACTTTCCCCTTCTTCGGGGTAACACAACTCAACAACTCCATGGAACTTATCATCTTGATCTTCATCCCATTCATCCTTTGTCTCATACTCTTTGCAAATCTCATTTATTGGCCTCTTATCTAATAACAATCTTGCTAACTCATCTAGGGATTTAAGTTTTCCCTGTTCCAGGAGTTCTATCCCTTGGCTAATCCTTGCCTCTATGGCCTTCCTCTTGGAAAATAAACCTTGCTGATAAAGTGAGGATTTATCCTCACCATTCCTCTTCACCTTCTCAAAACTCTACAATGCCTTTGAAGTAGATTTCTTTTTCTTGGACTTCTTATTGCTACATGTTTCATTCTCCTCCAACATCCATTTTAACTCCTCTAGTTCAAACTCTAACTTCTGCAACTCCTTTTGTTGGTCCTTTGTTTGCTTTAGTGTCTATCTTTTCCTTATTTTTTCTTCCAATTTATATATCCTCCTTCTCACATCATAATAAAACTCCATAATTGGATGCACAACCAAAAATCAATTTCATAACCACAACTCTAGCTTCTCCTTTTCCCATCTAAGCATTCTATTGCTAGTCTCCATCCCCTTAAAGAAATTTAACACAAATTCAGAGAGCAAAGCTTCAAATTAAAACTCTACCTCTTGTGACCTGGTAGCCGCCTTCTTTTTTTTTAACATGGTAAATCTTCAATAGACCAGCACCACAAAATGCACCAACAATTTATCAAAGGTTGCCGAAAGCAACTAATCATAGCAGAGTTTATGATTCCCTTCCAAGGCACTGTTCTCTTTTGATTTTAGATGCAACTGGAAACTTGCTCTGGCTGGAAAAACTCCAAGTCACTTAAAAAACTCTACGGTGTGCTTTCCACAATGGAATAGCTGTGAGGACGTCAGACTCATCAAAGGAGAGATGAAAGCAAATGAGTAGCTCCAAAATGCTTTGCCAAAGTCTACAACGTCAATCCATAGGCCATCATATCTTGTCTCTTCCTAGCCACGGGTCTTTTCTAGCACTGATGGAATATATCACACCATTCTTTAATCTCTCTTGGATCTTTTATGCTCTGATACCAAATGATGCAGTGGCTCATAATTAGATCAAGATAATCAACAAGATCATAGAAAACAGACTCATAGTAAATAATCTACACAGAAATAATCAAGGAAGAACTCACTTTAATGCCTAACAAAAAATGTTCAACGGATCTCATTACATTAAGAAAGGGAAATATTTACATTAATCTAATTCCAAAACTCCACTAATAAACTAAAACTAATTAACCCTTAGTGAATCCCTGGACTCCTTTTTATCCTAACTCCTTACATCTCCTTCATTGTTTCTGAGTTTGTTTCCTAATCGGTCTCCAAGACTCTTCCCACGATCCACCTTCTAACTCTAATAAAACTCTCCAAATACATACACACAACTATCCGTAAATGTTAGGGCAGTTACAAATAGTCCAAAAAAATAGGAAGAAGGATCAGTTTACCACCGTAAATCATGGCATGTCTGCCTCATGCTTTGCATCACATTAGGTTTCGCATACATGTTCCATGCCAATTTGGCCCCAAGAGCTTGGTTTTGAATTTCAATGTTCAGGATTCCTATCCCTCCTTCCTCTTTTGGCTTACACACTTTATCCCAGGCTAATAAATGGATTTTCTTTTCTTCAAGAGAGCCTTGCCAAAGGAATTTCCTACAAACCCTGTCTATTTTAGCAATAATACCTTTTGGAATATGAAAAGCTGACATCATGTAGATTGGCACAACAGACATAACTACTTTTATCATTACTATGTGACCTGCTAAAGACAAACTATGGCCTTTCCATTTAGTCAGCTTTGCATTCAAATTTCTTAGCACTTTACTCCATAGATTATTCCTATATCTGCCCATAAACAAAGGGAGACCAAGGTAGCTCCTTGGTAATAATTGAACATCAAGATTAAGAATGCCTTGAATCTCATTTTGGATATGAAGTGGCACATTTTGAAAAAAGACCATAGATTGTTAAAATTCACCAGTTGTCCTGAAGCATAGCAGTATGATTTAATTGTGCTCATCATGGATCTGGCTTCCTGAATTGAAGCCTGCCCAAAAAGTATTGTATCATCTGTGAATAATGCATGGGTGAAGGATTCTTGAATGCCTTTGATCTTGATACCTTTCCATTCTGATCTTCTCTTCGCTTCCTTTATTGACCATGTGAGTGCTTCTGTCATGAGGATGAAGAGATAAGGAGATAGAGGATCCCCTTGCCTCAACCCTCGCGTAGGTTCAAAGAACCCAGATTCTTTTCCATTTATTAGAACTGAAACTCAGAAGCCTGAGATATAAGAATTGATCCATTTTACCACTTCTTTCGAGAAGCTCATGTGTAGAAGAATGTCAAGTAGGAAGCTCCAATTAACTTTGTCATATGACTTGGATGTATCTAATTTAACTACCATAGCTATCTTGTTATCTTTGTCCACAGAGTGCAGGATTTCATGTGTTAAAATAGCACCCTCCAAGGTTTCTTTTCCTGGAACAAACCCCCCTTGTTCAATAGAGATCAACTCCATCATAAAAAAAGATAACCTAATCACCAGTGCCTTCGAAATTATTTTATATATAGAGTTGCATAATGAAATTGGCCTGAAGTCTTCAAAAGTTTGAGGTGAGCTTGATTTTGGGATAAGCAATATACAAGTCGATTTGATTTCCTTGAGCACATTCTTAGACTTTCTAGATTCTTCTATAGCCAGAAAGACATCTCTCCCAACCATGTCCCAACATTTCTGAAAGAAAAGTCCCGTCCATCCATCTAGCCCAGAAGCTTTCTCCCCCACCAAAGAAAACACTACTATCTTAATTTCCTCTAAAGAGAATTCTTTTAGTAAACCCATATTGTGATTTTGTTTGACTAATTTGGGAATGAGTTTATAGACCTGCTGACCTTTATCCCCTTGAGGAATCGAACTAGTGAGGAGATCTCCAAAAAAGATTTGGGCTACGGAAAGAATTTCTGTTTGCTCAATACAAACCTGTCCATTTCCTAGTTGGATTGAATTGATGTAATTGGAGCCCTCCCGCACCTTGGTTGAAAGATGAAAGGAGGTATTCTTGTCACCATCTTTCAGCCATAACTCCTTCGATCTCTGCCTGCAGAAGATTTCTTCCCTCTTCAGAGTCTCTTCCATTTCGACTCTCAGTTGCTTCTCCTTCTGAAAAGAGGGGAGATCCATACCATTTTTTATTATGAGCTCTGCAAGATCTTTCATTTCTTTCTGTAATCTGACTTTTTTAGCAAAGATGTTATGGAAGTGATTCTTGTTCCATTCCATAATCTTATGCCTTAGGAATTTTAGTTTGCTTACTAATTGAAACATGCGAGAGCCTTCCAAGAATGAGGTGTGAGCCCACCAATTCTTAATATTTTCCATAAAGGACGCATCTCTGAACCACATTGTTTGGAACCTGAACTTCTTCTTGCTAGGGAAGCTATTTCCTCCTATTTTAAAGTTGACTGGGAAGTGATCTGATCCTATCAGAGGTTGAATTTCTGACTCAAATCTAGCTGGGAGATTGAAACATTTTGGAGACAAGAGGAATCTGTCCAGTCTTTCTGCTATTTGTAAGAAGCCTTTCCTTCTGTTCGTCCAAGTATAAATACCATTTTTGGGGATGCAGTCTAAAAGAAGATTCTATTAATAAAGTCCTTAAATTCCTTCTGAGATCTGGACAGATGTGACATACCCCCAGATTTTTCCGCATCCTCTAGTATGGAGTTAAAATCCCCCCTAATATAAATAGATTCCATTTCAACTTCCCAAGCCATGCAAACATATGATCCCAAACTAATCTTTTCTGAAATAAATCAACTAGTGCATACACATTCACTAGCCACAAATCTGAACCATAGATGAACATAGGGAACTTACCTATTAAGAAGTTGTCATTATTTTCCATCACCTCCATAGGTTGAATGTGCTTCCTCCAACCTATAGGAAGGCTGCCAGAGGCACCTTGAGCATCCACCTTTTCAAAGGACCAGCCTTTCTAGTTTTTAAAATTTAGCTCAAGCAATTCTGCTGACAATTTTGTTTTCTGAAGCATTATTATATCTAATTTTTCCTCATCAATTTGATAACTAATGAGTTTCCTTTTGTTAGGGGCGTTAAGTCCCCTAACATTCCACGTATCTTCATGTCTTTCGTGGAGAGTATCTAACTCTCCTATTGCTTGGACTTTGATTGACCTGAAGATTCTGAGCACTTGGAAGATCTCTACTCTTTTTCATCTGCTTCTGTCTGGAGCTTTTCCTGATAGAGGAAGGGGTACCTTTAGCCAGAGGGCTTTTCAAATTCGTGTGCTTGAGATGTAAAGGCCTATTTTCAATCATGTCTAAGTCTTCCTGAAGGACTTCATCAGCTATCTCCTCAATAACATTGTTCACCACTTTCGTCACTACCTGATCTAAGAGCTCTCTCAAAGTTTCATTATCCTGTAACAAGTCCTTTGAAAACTCATTAAAATCAGCTTCTTTCTCCTCATTTTCAACCTGCACCTTTTTAGGAATTTGAATCATGTCCCGTAGAGGGGTGTCTTCTTCCCAATTCAGCCAATCCTCCTCATCCCTTAAAGGTGAGAAACAGAAAGGACCATGATCAGATGTCTCTTTCTTGGTACGCTCAAGAAAAATTCCTTCCTGACTAAAGATCTCTGTAGGCTCAGGTTCCTCTGTCAATGAGTGGTGATCCTTATCGCTATCACCATTAATTACTTCCATGTTTGTAATCTGACCTTCTCCCACTGACCTTGCTAAAGCAACTTGGATCTCTTCAATAGGACTGCTAGTCTGCACCGGTTCCTTCTCTTCTTCAAACTGTGGGCCAATCCTATCATTATTACTAATAAATTGATCTAACTCCTCATTCAAAAACTCTGCAGTAGAGTCTGAACTTAGCTCTAACCTCTGTCAGTCCAAGACTCCTTTTTTGGTCATATTGACTTCTGTCAAGAGGAATGACTTTACCCTTTCAAAATCATCTGAATCTGCACCATCTTGGAGAGTAATTTCTTGGAGCCATAGCCCATGAGTAGATTTCATTTTGAATTTTTTAGGTAGTAACTCCTTAGCCTCTGTAAGAATTTGTAACCTGACTGTTGATGAGGCAAGGTTCTCTTTTGGGATATCCACTTCTTGGCATACCCCAATGGAATTACCTAGACATTTTAAGATTTCAACATCCCTGTATTCTAATGGGAGGTAAGGAAGTTGCACCCAGAGAGGAATCAAGGCGATTTGTTCTTTCCCAACATGAAAATTTGGTTGCCATTCTTGGCAACAAATCACTATTTGGTTGAACTTCCATATTTTCTTAGAGAGGATTTTATTTCTTTCTTCCTTATTAGGGAACACAAAACAAAAGAATCTGTTACCCAATTCGCAAAAATCCTCTACTTTTCCCCACTTTTCTTGATGCCATTCTATAAGATCTTGAACTAAAAAATGGGGAGACAGAACTTTACCTATGAGATTTATTTCAGTCAAAGAGAGTGTTTTATCTCTCAGCTTCTTATCCACCTGGTCTAGATATACTTCCACAAAATCATTGCACCTTGATACACTCTTTATAATGGGGATCCAGACCTTTTTTTGCTTTGGTACATGTCTTTCCTTTTTCTGTTGTTTATGAAAGCTGTAAGAGTTGGGGCTTCTTCTCTTTTGATGGTCTCTCCATCGAAATCCTCTTGAATGATGTCCTGACATATCCAAGTCACTCCTACTTTTGTTGTTGACTTCTTCTCTCTTTGTTTGAAACTCATTAAAGGCGTCTTGCTATGATTCCAAGGGTTCTCTGAAAGAAAAATTATCTTCCTTATGATAGAGTTTCAGTTTATCCCCATTTCTTGAATACCCATCTTGAAACCACACTTTCCTTCCCAAAGGCCATTGAGCTTGCTCCCGCAAACCTGGTTTTTTTAGAATGGGACGGATTGTAATGTCCCCTCTCTGATGGATGTGAGTGGTTATGAGATTAGCCCATCATGGCGACCCTCGTGGGCTAGTTCAGTGGATAGAGGGTCTTTTTTCCGTCATTCTTTTGCCAATTCGGGACATTGGACATCATCAGTGCTCAGTTGGTATCATGTTGTGGCTTCTATTCTTGGCTTTGGTCATGTTTGGAGGCACTTACTATTTTTAGAAGGTCGTATGCTGAGGGGTTGCTATTTCAAGCAGGGCACTAGTCGATTGGACTTCCATAGTTATTTGGTGACTTGGTGGATTGTTTTCATGGGGAGTTCATATTTTTTTTAATGGAGTTAATTAATAAAGTGTTATATTATAACTTATGTTATAATTACACTTTATATCTAATAAGGGGGCCCATGAGGCCAATACCCTCATTAAGTGTCACTTAAATGAATTTATTTTATATTTGGCACATAAACCAAAGTTTGAGAGGAAACAATAAAAAAACAAATATAATTGGAATTATGCCTTTGAAAAGAAATAAATTGAATTTCCAATGGTTATATATAAGTCTCTTCACAAAAGTTGACCTCATTATTATTTGAGCATTTGATATTTGGTGAAATTGGTTTGAGAGCTTGGCATTGGAGAATTCAAGGGTTTGGGATTGGAGATTGAGGAATCTTCAGGTTTAATGGCAATCTGAAGTGGTGCAAGATCCACTAAAGTTGCTGGGTTAATCAAGAAGGAATTGATGGAATGAGATTAAAAAATGTTTGATTGGCTGGAATTGAAGATTTTAGAGATTCATGATTTTTTAAAGGCTGCTACAGTAATCCGTACCACTGCTACAGTATTCTGTACCGCTACTACAGTATTCTGTACCGCGGCTACAGTATCCGTACCACTGCTATAGTGCAAGAAATTGATTTTCAGGAGGGTCTGATATAAAAATTCTAGATCTGAATTATGACAGCATTTTTGGTTTTTCAGGTGTGCATGTGCAACCCTCACAATTGTTAGTACATCTATTATCTAGTTGAGTAATCTCTAGCTTTGGATTGCAAATTTAAATCATAGTTTCTTTTAAATTATTGTTACAATTTCAATTTCCTGTGCATGTCTTTCAAAACCAAAAAATACAAAAAAAACACATATTTCAAACAAAACAAAAAAATCTTTTCCAAGGCACGTTCTTGCAGCAAATCTGTATTTTGGCTTGAGAGGCATCAGGCTTCTTACAGTGATATCAGAGCAGTTTCCTACCATCCTGTTGGGAAATCAACAAAAAATATTCAGTTGCATGTCAGTGTTTTCAGTTGCATGTTGGTATTTAGTACTTGCATGTCACGTTTTGAGGTTGCATGTTAAGTGATTAGCACTTGCATGTCCAGTGAGTAGTTATTTCATGAACAGAAGGGACTATTTTTATACCAAGGGTACAGGTCCTTAGAGACCACTAGTTCTTGAAGGTCAAACAGTATCAGGAATATTGGGTATACATAGATCTAGCTCTGGGAGCAATAGATCTCAGTCCACCAGTGGTAATAGTCATACAGGTAACATGACTGACAGGAGAGAAACCAGTCCTCCTAGAAATGGTGGAGGTGATAATGGGGTTGAAGAATTTAGAGATCTTTTAAGAGGTTTGCATGATAATCAGCAGGGCATGTCACAGGCTATCCAGCAGCTCACTACAATTGTCCAGCAATTGGCACTTCCCAGAAGGCAGAATCATGACTTAGATGAGCATGGTAGTGTTGTGGGATCTCCTAGAGTTAGGAGGACACCAACCCGCACTTATGAAAGGCCTACAAGGCCTACTTTCCTCAGAAATGAACCTGAATATGCACCTATAGAAGAAGAAGAAGACGCTACATTTGGTGATAACGTCATGGTGATGCATGATGAGTGGGATGCTTTACCTCCGCATGTAAAAGAGCATTTGAATTTTGACAGGTTTATGACATAGAGGAGGGAGTACAATAGGCCTAGACAGGATAGAAGGCCAAGGCAGCCCCAAAACAATGACTTGAAGAGTGCAACCAACAAACTCACTCTTCCAACATTTGATGGTAGTGGCAGGATGATAGCTAGAGCTTGGATCTGCAAGCTTGACACCTTCCTATCCCTTCGACCTCCAATGTTGGAACCTGATGCTATTAAGTTTGCAGTTCTTCATTTGGATGGTATCACTTATGAGTGGTGGCACCATGGAATGGTGACACTACAACATGATCTTATCACTACCTATCAGGAGTTTGTTGATAGGTTGATTAAACGTTTTGATAAGAAGGATCCTGAATTGTTCTTCAGAGACTTGGCTCAATTGAGACAGATGGGCAGTTTGGAGTCATATATTAGTGAGTTTCAGAGGTTGTTAGTGATGGTTACAGGGATCTCTGAGAGGAGGCTTGTTCTCTTGTTTGTGGAGGGTCTATTTGAGCCTATCAGAGGTTGGATCAAAGAATTAGATCCACACACACTCCAAGAAGCTATGAGGAAAGCTAGAAGTATGGAGTTTTCTACTCCTAAAAACAAACTTGTCTCTAAACCATCTACTTCAACAAGTGGCTTCAAAACAGCTCCAAAGAGACCATTGAATTTTGACCCAAGTAAGAGAGGAGCAGCACCTTTGAGTAGAGAAACAATGGATGATTTAAGGAATAAAAGGCTTTGTTTCTATTGTAAGGGACCCTATGATGCCAATCATGAATGTCCCTTAAGGCCTAAAGGTAAAAATAGGCAAATGGAATGGTATTATGAAGATGAAGACTTGGCTAATGTGATTGATCAGCAAGCTGATATGATGGACCAGCCAAGAGATGATGAGGTTCCAGAGGTTGAAAGTGCGGAACATGAAGTTGAAATTGAAGGGGCAATAAGTTTACAGAATGCCTACCTCTCTAGTATGCAAAAAGAGGGGTCCTTTAGTGTACGTGGAGTCTTGGCAAGACAGCGGGTTGTTTCTTTGCTTGACACAGGTGCTACACATAATTTCATAGATACACGTCTAGTTGAGAGACTTGGTATTTAGACTCAGGAGTTTGAGGGGATTTGGGTAAAGGTTGCCGATGGTAATACTCTCAAGTGTGAGAGAATGATCTCTAGTTTGCGTATGCGTGTGAACAACTATGAGTTCACTGCTGATTTTTATGTTGTCAACATGGGGGAAGCAGATGTGGTTCTTGGGATGACATGGTTACATTCTATAGGAGAATTCACACTCAATCTTAAGGAGATGGAGATGAGATTTATGGTTGATGGCAGAACACATGTGCTTAAGGCCATCAGGGAAGGCAATTTGAAGATAATCACATGTAGACGGATGGAGAGGTTAATTAGTCAGGATATGGTGGAGTGGGCAGTAGAGTGTCAATTGATGCCCATGCATGATGAGCAGCATAAACCAGTTTACCACCCAGATGTTCAGGAGCTTCGTACTAAACACTCCAAAGTGTTTAGTGATATACCCCCAGGTAGACCTCCTGAGAAGGGGATAGAGCACATCATTGAGCTCGAGGAGGGCACTAAGCCTATTATGATTACTTCATACAGGCATCCCAAATGGCTCAAGGATGAAATTGAAAAAACTATTAAGGAGTTGTTGGCTATGGGGCACATCCGACTGAGTAAGTCTCCTTTTGCTTCTTCAGTTGTTTTGGTTAAGAAGAAGGATGGCTCTCTCAGGATGTGTATTGACTACAGGATGTTGAATAAAAAGACTATTAAGAACAGGTATCCGATTCCACGTATAGATGAGCTTATTGATGAGCTACATGTGGAGCTCGATACTTTTCCAAGATAGATTTGAGGACAGGGTACCATAAGATTAGAGTTCGTGAGCAGGACATTGAGAAGACAGCTTTTAGATGTCACTGTGGGCATTTTGAGTTCTTTGTTATGCCATTTGGGCTAACCAATGCACCAGCTACTTTTCAATCCACAATGAACAGGGTCTTCCATTCCCAGCTCTGAAAATTTGTACTGGTGTTTTTTGATGATATACTGATATACAGTAAATCTTGGGAAGAACACATGGCTCATCTCGATACTATTCTGAGCATATTTGATAGGGAGTCCTTGTATGCCAAGGAATCCAAGTGTGCACTGGGTTTTTTCTGAGCTTCTGTATCTGGGTCATATTATCAGCGCTGAGGGTGTTCGCATGGATCCAGAGAAGATTAGTGCTATTGTTGGTTGGCCTACACCAGAGAATTTTACTCAGCTCCGCGGTTTTCTTGGTCTTTGTACTTTCTATTGTAGATTTGTCAGTGGGTTCTCACGTCATGCAGCACCACTCATGGATTTGACCAAGAAAGGTGCTTTCTTGTCGACTCCTCAAGTACAGGAGTGTTTTGAGAAGTTCAAGCAGCTTATGACATCATGCCCAGTTCTTGCTTTGCCTGACTTTACTAGACCGTTTGAGTTGCATTGTGATGCTTCTGGTGAGGGCATAGGAGCTGTGTTGATGCAGGATCAACATCCTATAGCTTTCGAGAGCAGGAAGCTTAGGGGTCCTGAGTTGGGTTACAGTATATATGACAAGGAAATGTTGGCCATAATGCACGCATTGGCTAAGTTTAGACAGTATCTTGTTGGGAGTAGGTTCTATGTAAGAACTGATCACAACAACTTACGACATTTCCTTGGATAGAGGGACTTGAACGAAAGACAACAAAAGTGGGTTAGCAAACTCCAGTCTTATGATTTTGACATTTCATATGTCAAGGGCACTCAGAATACAATTGCTGATGCATTGTCTCGTCATCCCCACTTGAGCCCTATAGCAGTGGTTTCAGAGGATTGGCATCATTTGATTACTGCAGAGTACGCCAAGGACCTTTGGGCTTCTGGCGTCATGGATGGGACTGTTCAGGACAGTAGATACACCATTGTAAATGATCTCATCATTTACAAAGGGCAGATATTTTTGGTCCCAGGTTCAGCTGTAAAGAGCATAGTATTGCAGACTTTCCACAATTCACCTATGGCAGGTCACCCCGGATTTTATAAGACATATAGATAGATACGGGAGAGGTTTACTTGGAAAGGGCTTAAGGCAGATGTTCTTCAGTATGTGAGGGAGTGCACTGTTTGTCAGTAGAACAAACGGGAGCACATGTTACCTGCAGGGTTACTTCAGCCACTTCCTATTCCTTATCAGAAGTGGGATAGTTTATCTATGGATTTTATTGTGGGCCTACCGAAAGCCCAAGGTAGAGATTGTATTTATGTGGTGGTAGATCGTTTGACGAAGTATGCTCATTTCTTTCTGATCAACACTACATATTCAGCTAGTCAAGTAGCGGACTTATTCTTTCGGGAGGTATTTCATTTGCATGGATTGCCTCATACTATTGTGAGCGATAGGGATAGCAGGTTTATGAGCCATTTTTGGTAGGAGTTATTCAGGTTGTGTGGCACTGAGCTTACACCTAGTACAAGTTACCACCCACAGACTGACGGGCAGACGGAGATAGTTAACAAATGGGTGGAAGGATACCTCCGAAATTATGTGTCAGGGCAGCAGCATGCGTGGGTGAAGTGGATTCACCTATGTGAGTATTGTTATAACTCCACCCACCACATGACCATACAGATGACACCATTTAGAGCTCTTTATGGCTATGACCCCCCCAGTTTCTTGGACTTACTATTTAGTGATAGCAGAATGCCGAGTGCTGGTGATCTTCTTCAGGAGAACCAGGACATCATAAGGGCATTACGTGAAAATATTCACAGGGCACAGAATCAGCAAAAACAATATGTCGATCAGAGATGGGTTGAGAGGTCTTTTGAAGTAGGAGATATGGTGTACCTCATGCTACAACCTTATAGACAGTCTTCACTTCAGCAAGGGGGAGCTAAGAAGCTCAAGCCACGTTTTTATGGACCCTTCAGCGTTGTTCAGAGTATAGGAGAGGTGGCTTATGAGCTTGATTTGCCAGCAGACAGTAGGGTGCACAACGTATTTCATGTGTCACGCCTCAAGAAGGCGTTAGGGAATCATCTTGTGCCTTCTCCTACTTTACCCCCCCTAGATGATGAGGGGAAGTTAGTGTTGATTCCTGAGACCATTCTGGCTTTTCGTGAGAGGCATCTTTGTAGGAAAGTTGTCAGGGAATATTTGATTAAGTGGAAGGATTTGCCAGACGAGGATGCGACTTGGGAGTCAGAGGAGATCTTACAGCATCCTACTTTGCGATTTCTTGAGGACAAGTAATCTCAGGGAGGGCAGACTGTAATGTCCCCTCTCTGATGGATGTGAGTGGTTATGAGATTAGCCCATCATGGTGACCCTCGTGGGCTAGTTCAGTGGATAGAGGGTCTTTTTTTCGTCATTCTTTTACCAGTTCAGGACATTGGACATCATCAGTGCTCAGTTGGTATCATGTTGTGGCTTCTATTCTTGGCTTTGGTCATGTTTGGAGGCACTTACTATTTTTAGAAGGTCGTATACTGAGGGGTTGCTATTTCAGGCAGGGCACTAGTCGATTGGACTTCCATAGTTATTTGGTGACTTGGTGGATTGTTTTCATGGGGAGTTCATATTTTTTTTAATGGAGTTAATTAATAAAGTGTTATATATAACTTATGTTATAATTACACTTTATATCTAATATGGGGGCCCATGAGGCCAATACCCTCATTAAGTGTCACTTAAATGAATTTATTTTATATTTGGCACATAAACCAAAGTTTGAGAGGAAACAATAAAAAAAACAAATATAATTGGAATTATGCCTTTGAAAAGAAATAAATTGAATTTCCAATGGTTATATATAAGTCTCTTCACAAAAGTTGACCTCATTATTATTTGAGCATTTGATATTTGGTGAAATTGGTCTGAGAGCTTGGCATTGGAGAATTCAAGGGTTTGGGCTTGGAGATTGAGGAATCTTCAGGTTTAATGGCAATTTGAAGTGGTACAAGATCCACTAAAGTTGCTGGGTTAATCAAGAAGGAATTGATGGAATGAGATTAAAAAATGTTTGATTGGCTGGAATTGAAGATTTTAGAGATTCCATGATTTTTTAAAGGCTGCTACAGTAATCGGTACCGCTGTTACAGTATTCCGTACCGCTATTACAGTATTCCATACCACGGCTACAGTATCCATACCGCTGCTACAGTGCAAGAAATCAATTTTCAGGAGGGTCTGATATAAAAATTCTAGATCTGAATTATGACAGCATTTTTGGTTTTTCAGGTGTGCATGTGCAACCCTCACAATTGTTAGTACATCTATTATCTAGTTGAGCAATCTCTAGCTTTGGATTGCAAATTTAAATCATAGTTTCTTTTAAATTATTGTTGCAATTTCAATTTCTTGTGCATGTCTTTCAAAACCAAAAAATACAAAAAAAACACATATTTCAAACAAAACAAAAAAATCTTTTCCAAGGCACGTTCTTGCAGCAGATCTGTATTTTGGCTTGAGGGGCATCAGGCTTCTTACACGGATCTCCCTCTGTTGACCTTGAAAGCTAACGGTTCTCCTTGTAAAGATTTCAAGGGTCCTCTGATACATGAGAGCAGTCTGGTATGCCATTGGAATCTATGGTCTATAACATTAAATCAACTTCTGGCGAGGACAGTTGGAAGTCCTTACTGCCTTCGGTGCAAAGAATATTGGGACATAAAGATTGATTAATCCACTAGATTACAAACAAAAGAATCAATGGATTTTAATGAAGACAATTAAATGAAAATTGAGAAAAGCTATTTGCTATCATACATCTTCAAACACCAAATATACATTATTTTCACAATCTTTGTAGTATTCTTCATTCCTTAATATACATAAGAAAATCAATGAAAGATAGTATGGTCAATAAGGCACACCTAATAAAATTTCACAGAGATAATTAATTTTTGGCAATCCCAATGGGCAATTCTTCTAACCTACACAATTAAGCAATCTAGCAAAACTTTGTATGGCTTTATCACTATTACCCTAGGTTTTCCCACCTACAGTATGTTCCAATTAAGAAGATGCTTAGGATTAGCAATATACCTTTTCAACAAGGACACATGGAATGCATCATGAATTCAATTAAAAATTGGTGGCAAGGATAAGAGATATGCCATGGGATTGATTTCCTCCACCACCTCGAAGGGACCAAGAGGCTAACTTGGCTTTCTTTCAAAAACTAATAGAACTCTTGTGAGGCCAAACTCTAAGAAAAACCTTCTCTCCCACTTGCCAATTCCTAGGAGTTCTCTTTTTGTCTGTAAAACTCTTTTGCCTGTCAAAAGCTTCCTTTAATATTTGCTTGATACCTTGCATCTATTCCTCCATATCCTTCAATAATTGAGGGCCAACAATAATTTTTTCTTCCAACTTATACCAACTCAATGGATTTTGACATCTCCTTCCATAGAGAAATTCAAAGGGTGCCATTCTTAGGGTTGAATGAAAAGAGTTGTTGTAGGCAAACTCAACTAAAGCTAGATATTCTTCCCATTTAGATTGATGATCCATACAATACATGCATTTAAAAAGATACTTTAAAATCTGATTTGTCCTCTCAATCTATCCATTGGTTTTAGGATGATATTCTATGATAAAATTCAGTTGGGTTACCAAGGCATTATATAAGGTAGTCCAAAATATTGATGTAAACTCTATATCTCCATCAGATATTATCTTTTGAGGAATTCCATGCAGTCTAAAAATTAATTTCACAAGCTTTATTCCTATTGTAGGAGCATCATTCGTCAAATTCCTAGGAATAAAGTGGGCTACCTTAGTAAGTTTATCCACTACTACAAGAATAGAGTTGTGTCTATTAGAAGTCATTGGTAATCCTTGAACATAGTCAATACATATCACTTGTCATTTATATTGTGGTATCTCATGACTTGGATACAAAAGTCCTACAAGGTGCACATGCTAAGATTTGATTCTTTGACATTCTAGACACTTGGCGACAAATTTACAATATCCTTTTTCATTCTAGGCTAAAATAATATCTTCTTGGTATCTATATACATCTTATTTAGTCTAGGATGCCCAGAATAAGGTGTTTTATGAGCTTTTGACAATATTACATTCTTAATTTCTATTATGTTAGGGACACATATCCTTCCCATATTGATCTTGAGCATAACCTAAAACTTTACGTTGATCAGAAGAGCCTTCTAGGGCTGCCTAAACCTAATGGTACCATAAAACATTTTTTTGCTCTAATAGGATTTGTTGCCTAAGGTTTACTTGAAGATTTGTAATAACCATCAGATGTCATCTTCTACTCTATTATCCTTTGCTTTAATATATTCAATCTCAAAGTCATATTCACTTAACAAATATAACCATCTCCTTTGTCTGGCATTGAGGTGAGGTTGGGTAAAAATATATTTCAATCCTTGGTGATCTATATTTAGCTCAAAGGGATTTTCTAAAAGGAAATGTCTCCATTTCTATAGAGCATGTACTATAGCAACTAACTCAAGATCATGAGGATCATATATTACTTCATGAACCTTAAAATTTCTTGATTCATATGCTACTACACTTTCATCTTGGAACAAAACTCCTCCAAGACCTTCTATTGTTGCATTTGTCACCACTATAAAGTTACCATTAGGATCTGGAACCTTCAAAATTAGGGTGGTGGTTAACTTTCTTTCAAAATCATAAAGGTTTCATCACACTACTTAGTCCATATAAACCTTTATTTTTCTTCTAAAGTGAAGTGATTAGATCTTCTATTTTGGAGAAATTATTCACAAACCTTCTATAGTATCCGGCCAACCACATAAAGGTTCATACTTCATTTACATTGTTAGGAATATGCCACTTAGTTATTGCCTTAATCTTATCAGGATCTGTAGCAATACCTTCAGCAATGATAATATGTCACAAAAATTATATCTTTTCTTCGAAGAAAGAATATTTAGACAACTTTCCATATAGATTGTGCTTGTGGAGCCTCTATAATACTAGTTGCAAATGTGTGAGATGTTCTCCTTCATCTTAGAATAAATCAAGATATCATCCATAGAAACTATCACAAACTTATCCAAATAATCATGGAAGATATTGTTCATTAAATTCATGAATACAAATGGAGCATTTCTTAGACCAAAGGGAACTACTATAAACTCATAATGACCATATATAGTCTTGAATGATGTCTTTGGAATATCTTAATCTTTTATCTGTAACTAGTGATATCTAGATTGGAGATCAATTTTGGAATATACTTCAGTTCTTCTCATTTGATCAAATAGATAATCTATTCTAGGCAAAGGACATCTATTTCAAATAGTAACTTTATTTAACATCCTATAATCAATACATAGCCTCATTGTTCCATCCTTTTTTTCTCACAAATAAAATTGGTGCACCCCAAGGAGACACGCTTGGCCTTATTAATCCTTTCTCCAATAGCTCTTGCCACTAAATTTTCAACTCTTCCAATTCTTTTGTATTCATCTTGTATGGGATCTTGGATATGGGCTCTACTCCAGGAAGTAATTATATTAAAAAATACAACTCTCTCTTAGGGGGAAACTTAGACAAATTCTCAATAAATACATCTTTGTAATCGCAGAGGAAAGGATACCTTTCCAAAGTTGGAGCTTCTTGTTGTTTTTCAACAAAAGTTACTAAAAATATCTAGTTTTCCATTTTCCTATGATCCTTCTTTACTTGCATCATCATGATTACTTCTATGGCAGTGGGTTTATAAAGTCCTTAAATTTTAGTTTTATAACCCCCATCATCAATACAATCCACAACTTTATTACAAAAATCTATGGAGGCTCTATAATGGGCTATCCAACTTATACCCATGATAACATCATATTCTCCTAAATGAGCAACATACAAGTCTAACTGAGTTTTGAATTCCAAAAATTCAATTAAGACATCCCTTAGACATTTACTCATTATTTAACCACCTAATCTCCATATTGAATGGTCCATGATGTTTCCATGTCACTTGCTTGCAATGACATCCTCGTTATTAGATCACATGAAATAAAATTCTTAGAGGATCCTATATCTATCAAAACAGAAATTGTTGAATCAAATAACTTACATGTCATTCTTACTGGCACATTCTAATATTGAGTTTCTCAATTCCTTACTGCAGTATGAATCTAACATTGTTGGGGTTGTGGTGTCTAATATGATCTATACCTCTTAGGGCAATCCCTAGCATAATGATTGCCTTTACACATAAAGCAACCCCTAGGAGGTTGTTTAACACTTTTATATGGTGCATTCCAATTATTTCTCTTTCTATTCCCATTGAGATTATTCTCTTGGTTTTTAATTTTTTTATTTTCCATGACATCTCTCCTTTTGTTATATTGTGCCCCATCTTCATTGCGAAATTTTGGCTTCCTCTTAAAGATAAATTTCTTTCTTTCAAAAATTTCCTTAGCTATTGATAATGATTGAAGTTTCTTTTCTTGTTCAAGAGAACCTTCTCTAATACTTGATTCATAGTTTCACGAATGTATATATGCACTTCTACCCCAATGTCTTTGTTTAATCCTACAAGAAATTTTATTGCTTGAGACCTCTCATCCTTTTGATGGATAGGAAAATATTTGATTAATTTTGTGAAGAGATCGCAATATTGATGGACCAACATAGACCCTTGTTTCAAATTAATAAATTAAGTTGTTTTCTCATCATGGAATAATTGGGGGAGCCATCTTTCATAGAAGTGGTTAACAAACTAACTCCAGGTAAGGTTCTCTCTAGTGTAACCATGTTGTTTTTTGATATTTATCCACCAACTTGGAGCTTCATCAGTTAACTGATGCACACCCCATGTGGCTTTGATATTTTTAGAATACTTTCTTAATTCAAAGTATTTCTTCATTTTAGTGAGACACCCTTTTGCTACATCTCCTAATTACTTTCCATTAAATTTTGATGGTGCAACATTCTTAAGGTCCTTTGATAATTCCAAGGTTGCAAATTCTTTGTTTTGGTTGTTTTGTCAGGGTTCAGGTTCATTCTCATTTTTTTCCAAAATATTCTTAATGTTTCCTTATCTATTTCTAAGATCATTCACAGTTTTTCTAGACTGTTATTTTATCCCTCTACTCAGAAAGAAGATCAATTAACACTTCAATACCTAAATCATTATTCTCATTTGAAGGTTGAGATTGTGCATGTTATTGATTATGTGGTAATCTACCATGAGAATTTCTTGTTCTAACCATAGTAGATTTGATACACATGAAAATATTCAATCAATTTTTTATAATTTGATATTTTAATCACAACCAAATAATAGGAGTTCATATCTTTTTATTACAAAATTATTGCTTCTACAATAGGCAATATCTTATTCTAATTTTCTTCTGCAAGTTCCTCCTCAAAATTAATTTCAATACTTTTCTTCTTAGGATGAACATAGATGTATTCCATCCAAACCTCCCTACTTATAGAGGGAGTTGTTGTCCTTTTTTCCTTCAAGACAAATAGACCAAGGATTCTAATACTTCTGAAAATATCACCCAAATCCTAAAATTTTCTATGTTTTTGCTCTAGATGATTTGCCTTTTCAAAACTTCACAGTTTTGGGGTTCTCTCTTCCATCATACCATTCCTGTTGGCTCTGAAATCTTCACTTCTCTAACTTGCAAATTGCCCAAGTCTTTCAAGCATTGGAGGTCAGAGTGGTGACCTTCCTTCTTCTTCTGAGCAACCAGTTAGTGAGAAGTCTCATTGCTAAAGCCCAATGAGCTCCAATTGCCTAAGCCTATTGGGCATCAGAGGTCAAGAGGTTCCTCTTTGTCTTTCCTATTAGAAGGTGGAAAGTAAAAGGTCTGATCATCAAAGTCCACCAAAGCTTACTTTTTTAGTGTTTTGAGTGTTGGACGTTAGGAGGTTCCTCTTCCTCTTTTTGTTTTGCAAGTAGTAAGTGGAAGGCCTAATTTCTGAAGCCCGATGAGTTCCTAATGTTTCTAAGTCATTTGGACATTCGTGATCGGGGGTTTTCCCTTCCCCTTTCCTATTTGAAGGTGGAAGGGAGAAGCTCTAAGGCCCGAACCCCAATCACTTCTCTAAGGCAAAAACAAAAGAAAAGATAAGTGTTGGTTCGTCTATTGGTAGGTTCACTGAATGGCAATTAATCAAAGAAAAAGCCTTCCTTCTCTGCAAACTACTCACACAACACACAAACCTAAAATCAACTAACCTTCAATTACAAGATTGCAACATAGGAGAACATTGTATTATTATTCTTTCAGTTCAAATCCATACTCGATTTTTCAATATGCAGAGACTCTCTGCCACAACTCACAAAAATTTGTAAATACACATAACAATTAAATTTTATTCAAATGAATACAAGTAAATCTACAACATTACAAGCAATACCTTTTCATGGCTCCTCTTATGAAACTATAGAAGAACATCTCCACATGCACCCAACACTTTCTCTATTATTTTTACCTCAGTCATTGTACTTTCTACCTTCAAGAAGTGAGCTCCTCTTCTTATCTCCTGGCCACTCCCACTAAAACCCTACACTTTTTCCTATTGCTATTCTTACTATCTAGTTGCCCACATACAAGTTTGAATTAAGGGTTATATTTTGTATATGTATAGAAATTGAATAGACATAAGTCTATTCGTTCTTCCCATTCTGACACTTCATCTCCTTCATATATGGACACCTCCCTCCATTCAAATAAATCTACATTTTCTATTTTAAAACAATATCTTTTCAGTCTCTTCAAGATGCATCTCCATCATACCCTTGCATTGCCATAATAAAGAGATTTAATATATATCAAAGGGGGTGTTTCAAATCTTTTTAGCATTGGATTTTACTCCTTTTCATTGGAGCTGCAAAGGCTATATATGGAAGCCTCACAAGAGGTGTTATCATTTCCTTTTTTGAGTGCCTAAATTCCTCTTAAATATGCATTTATGGTGTTGAACATGAAGTGCTAGGTCTTCTTCCTTTTTATTTTTGGTTTTCTTCTTTTTTTATAATATGTTTAAAAAAAACATTAAATACCTTCATAAATTTGTAGGGATATTTTAACTTTATGGTTAGTCTTCCAATCCAAAAGCCCATCAATACATATTCAAATTCTATTAGCTCACAGTAAATGAAGAAAATCAATCAATGAATAAGAGAATAGATTTTTCTTTAATTGGCACATATGATGGTCTACACACTTTCAAGACTCTACATATACCACATTATGGCATTACCTCAAATAATGAGAGACAAAAACGACGGTGATAAAAGGTACAAGATTGAATGCTAAAGATTAAAGCTGACTTCTGTTATAACTCTTAAATGCTAGGAGCTCAAAAGCATTTGAAACTTGTAGAGATGAAGATGTTGACAACCCTAATCTCTCTTGTTCCACCTACACTACAAGGCTATGAGACACCATCAAAGTCATATGCAAACCAAATGTGAATAAAACAAACTAATTTTCTTTTTTGATGCGAGATAGCTTGTTCACCGAGACTGCTCTTGCATTAGACACATCAAGTAGAAAGTTTGTGAGCATAGGCTCACAAAGAACCCTTTCAGGTTGCAACCAACCTACAACTAACTTCATTGCTAAAGAATGTGCACCAAAACTATTTCTTCCTCTTCTTCTAGCACCATGCTAGAATAATTGTCATCTCCCTTCCACAATTCCATTCACCACTCTTCTCTCCTCTTGTGGATTCACATCCACCATGTGCTGTCCTCCTACAAAAAATTATCTCTCCTCTCCTTTCCTTCATGGGATCCCACTCACTAGTAACTGGCCTCCTCCACCAAACTCTCATGTCACTCATATCACAACTTGCAATATAGAAATCTTCATCAAATACCTTATGAAAATTGAAGATTTCCATAGGTTCCTCTCCACACTCTTCAACCTTAACTACATCACATGGAACTACAAAAGCATCATCACAAAATGTAACAAGATTTACCTCTTCATTTGTTGCTATAAATTCATCATCGCCTGCATCATTATCTTCTACCTCCTTTGTTCCGATGCTTGTTTTCTTGTTTTTAATCACTATGATCTTCTCCAACTACTCATTGTCCATTGCCAAAATCTATGACAACAAGTCATCTTGTTCCTTACCCTTCACTACAACCTCTTCACATTCCATCACTGCATCTTCATTTTTTTCCTCTACTACAGGCTCTTCGTTGTTCAATCTATCCTCATCCTCTTTTCTCATGTACTTTTTTTCACTAAGTTGTGCCTCCAATTTTTCCATCTTATCCAATTGCTTGTTTATATTTTTGATCATCCTCCATCTCCTATTTTCTTCATACCATATCCACGCTTCCCAAATCACAGACTTCTTCCTTATGACTATAACCATCTCATCTACTGCAATCTTCGGCAATCCACATCACATGCTTCACAATCTACAATTCTTCATGGATCTCTAGCTCTCGATTGCTCAGGGTTTCTCTCTACTACAATAATCCTCACACGATCTCTCCACAACCACCTTCTCTCTCCTGCAGGTCATGGTTGATCCTCTCCATGGTCAGGATTACCAGCTCTGATACCATATGAAGCATAGACAAAGCCTTCCTTCTCTGCAAACTAATTACACATCACACAAACCTAAACACAACTAACCTTCAATTACAAGATTGCAACATAGGAGAACAGTTTATTATTATTCTTTCAGTTCAACTCCACACTCAATTGCTTAATGTGTAGAGAATCTCTACCACAACTCACAACAAATTGTAAATACACATAACAATTGAATTTTATTCAAATGAATACGAGTAAATATGCAATATTACAAGCAATGTCTTTTCATGGCTCCTCTTATGCAACTATAGAAAGACATCTCCGCATGCACCCAACTCTTTCCTATTGCTATTCTTCTTATCTAGCGACCCACATACAAGTCTAAATCCAAGGTTATATTGTGTACATATGTCTATAAGTTGAACAGACACAAATCTATTCATTCTTCCCATCTCGATGCTTCATCTCCTTCACATATGGATGCCTCCATCCATTCAAATAAATTTGCATTTTCTATTTTAAAACAATATCTTTTCAGCCTCTTGAAGAGGTGTCTCCATCATACGCCTACACTTCCATAATAAAGTGATTCAATATATATCAATGGGGGCATTTCAAATATTTTTAGCATTAGATTTTACTCCTTTTCATTGGCACTACAAAGGATGTATATGGAAGCCTCAAAAGAGGTGTTATCATTCCCTTATTTGAGCACCTAAATTCCTCTTAAATATGCAATTATAGCACTAAACATGAAATGCTAGGTCTTCTTCCTTTTTATTTCTGATTTTCTTCTTTTTTTATAATATGTTTATAAAAAGATTAAATACCTTCATAAATTTGTAGGATGATATTTTAACTTTATGGTTACTCTTCCATTCTAAAATCCCATCAATACATATTCAAACTCCATTGGCTCACAATAACATGAAGAAAACCAATCAATGAATAAGAGAATAGATTGTTCTTTAATCGACACATATGATGGTCTGCACACTTTCAAGACTGCATATACCACATTAAGACATTACCTGAAACAACGAGCAACAAAAATGATGGTGACAAAAGGTACGAGATTGAATGCTCAAGTTGAAAGATGACTTCTATTATAACTCTTTCCCAAGAGCTTGAAACCTGAAGATGTCGACAACCCTAATCTCTCTTATTCCACTTGCGCTACAAGGTTGTGAGATGCCATCAATGTCATATACAAACCAAAAGTGAATAAAACAAACTAATTTTTTTTGGGTTTATGTAGGATAGTTTGTTTGGTCGGAATGCTCCTGCATCAGGTGAACTCACTGATAAAGTAAAGAAGTAGAAGGCATAGTCAAAGGAAAAAGAAGAAAAGAATAAGGAAAAGCAAGCCTTTGTTGGTGAAATGTATGGTTCACGAATCTGCCGGTTCACCGATTGACATGTTCATCGATGGAAGAAGTCACCGATGGATGAAGGAAGAAAGATTAAGTTCTTGTCAGTGAACTTAGTGGTTCACGAACTGAAAAGTTCACCAATTGAGAGGTTCACCAAATGGTCAATTCACTGACAAAGAGGAAAGAAAGAAAGAAGAGAAGGGAGGAGAAAGTAGGGATCAAAGGCTTGTTGAAGAAATAATGTAAAGAAGAGATAATCAATGGATCGATGAGTTCATGAAATTGCAAACTCGTCGATCGGTTTGCGATTCTCAAGTTCATCGATAGGGTGATCAGACGATGACGGAAGCAAAAAAGAGAATTAGCTAAGGGAAATGGTTCACCAAAAAGTGATTTCACTGATTAATCAGAAGATAAAAGAGAAATGGTTTGTGAAAGTAGAAAATCATTGACAAGAGGGATAAAGAAAGAAAAGAAAGTAAAGAGAAGAAAGAAGGGTTAGCTAAGTAGATAGTTCACAAACCTGATGGTTCATCGACTGGGGGAGTTCACCGAAAGACAAAGTGGGTGATGAAGGAGAAGAGCCCATTACAGAAAAGAGATAAAATCAAATATCAAACAGTCTGATAAATTAAAAGATGAAATATTCAAATCAGCTAGGTAGAAATGGAAAAATCAAAGGGTGCCAGAAGGGAAGATTCAAAATATGAAACACTTTTAAAGTGTTTTAAAAGCTTTTAAGAGGCACAATTTTTTGAGTACCTAAAATTATACCATTATTGTGGGATGATGTAGGTGGCTAGGTACCCAACAATTAATATTACATGCCAAAGTCATGGGGGTAGTTGAAATAGTGTAAAACTTGAATGCACAAGTAATTGGATTTAATGAGGATGAAGTGTTTTAGTGGGCCATACTTCTATAGGTTCTTTCAAGGTTAAAATTAGTGCACATGATATGGATGACCATCCATACTATGGATTTGTCAACATGTAAGGATATGGACAAAAATCAAATCATGCAAATTTTCTAACAAGGCCATGGACCAAATTTAATGCAGCATGGGCATACGTGTTGACTTAGTTTTAGTGCTCAGGTTTACACAGTGAATAGAAAAAGTTATATATGCATATGTTGAAGATGTATTAATGTTGGTTGGTCACTAGGTCCTTATCTAAGCTAAAATGCTTGATGTTTGTGTTTTTATATGGAGCCTAATCAAACTCGGAGGTTAAATTTTCCCCACTTTTATCAACGCAGTTTCCCCCCAAATTCCTACGGGGTCAAGGGGCAGTGCCCCTGGCACGCTCCCTATCACGATACAGGGCGGGGTCGAGGGGCAGCACCCCCATGGGGATCAAGGGCAATGTCCCCGAAACCTCACACGGTTTTTATTATTTTATAAAGGCACCGGGAGTTATTTTTTCATTGGCCGACATAAGAAAACCCTATTTTTGTAACCGACAAAAAGATTGATAAAGGTGGCTAAGGGTTAGGGTTTCTATTGATATTGTATTGTAGCATTTGTAGTGGTATTAAGTTGCAGGGATTGCTGGTTGTAACCGATTTGATTTACTGGATAATAATATTGGACTCTCTCTTGGTGGATGTAGCCCGAGTTTGGGTGAACCACGTTAAAACTTGTCTCTCACTGTTATTATTTCTGTGTATTTCCATTCCTCTGTTTAATCTTTATTTGCATTTAATTGATATCTTCTGTCGGATAACCCTAATAGTTTGATCATGGCCTCATGATAATTCCTACAATTGTATAAATCTGATGCACTGTGTCCACTCTTGGACATCTCTTGTCTTCATTCTAGTTCAACTATGAAGGAATGTTGTCATTCTATTTTTTCTGATATATATTAAGCTTTTCCTCCTTTGTAATGACTATTTAGCCTTCATGATCAATATAATAGATCAATATTTTGTGTCTCTTTATACTTCCACACTATGTTTACCTGAAATCTATAGGCTTATTCTGTCAATGATTCATGCCTCTTATAGTTAGAGTTTTCTACCTCAAACCTCTATTAAAGTTATAAGTTTGTGTGAATCCATATCAATATTTAAGATCATTGTTGTGTTATGTTAGTCCCAATCGAACACTCTAAATCTTGGTGCATCACCATTTTCTTTTATGTATTCCTTCTTCCCTTTTTCCTTGGTGATCAATAGCATAGGTTTAGCTTATTTCTTTGAACCTTAACTTCATAATGAGGAACTAGGCTTCTTTGGAGGTTTGATCCCATCCACAAGTTCCCACACCTTGAGATATATCTCATTGTATCATTGCAATGCTTGAACAAGCTTCAAGGAGGGTGTAGTTCTAAGTGATAATTGGAGTATTAAACGTCCAACCCCAAAAGGAAGATCTCTAATTGCAAAATTTTTCTTCTTTTCTAGTTTTTCCTTGATTTCATTCACAAGTTGCTTTTTCATGCTAAGTCTGATTCAACTTATAGCTGAGGTTATGGTCTTAGAGTATGATATCCATATTGTTTCTTCTTGGGTTGGTACAATGTTAGGTTTAGTTTTGGGTGTTCCTGCCTTTGAGACTCTCTCGTTCTTCCTCTTATTTCTCTTAGATCCTCTTTTCCCTCTCATTCTGAGATATAACACAATAATGTTTCTAGATTACAAATTTTTTAATAAAATTTCCATTGTTGCGCTTTCGGTAGTAGACTTTTAGGCCTAGTGTCTGAACCAAGCACTCAAATACCATATGTAAGGACCCAACACATCCTTAAGATTAAACAAACAAATAAAACTAGTAAAAATCTTTATATTATTATTTTTAACTATTGGAATAAAATATTTTTTAATATAGTTTAAACAATTAGAAAGCTTATTGTATTTAGTCAATTTGGAATCTTAGGAATTACCATTTGACTTTACAAATTGTATCACAATCTTGCTTGTCCATTTAGGACAAGAGTTTTAAACAAGTCATTGTTGACTATATACTATCCAAATGAGATAGTTAGCCACCATACGGCTTAACAATATGCTCTGGCTAGAGACTTTGACCCATCTGAACCAATACGCGTTTTGAGTCACTTATAGAAATATACAATAAGCCCACTATTGTACCAAGAATTTGTGTAAGAACAATACCTTGTATTCTCCCTCATATTTTGGCTACCATCCAAATACAAGGATAATCCACCCTAAAGATTCTTCTAAGATTTAGAGACTAATTTATGATAAGAATTTGTGATTAACCTCACATAATCCTATGCACCTAAGTACTAGAAATATCATTGGATCAAGGTACATGATGATTAATCATGTGTAATATGTAGTTATGGTTGTATTATGATTATGTAACTATATGAGTGGGTACACAACCTTTTCTAGGGTCTAATTTCCCCATACGGTTCTTCATGAGCTGCCACCCACTCAGGTGAAACATAGATGGAATTAACAACTATAATTAGCAAATACCTAGAAAGAGTGTTTGATGTTTAGGTTAAATCTCAAGGAGTGTAAAGTTTTACCTAAGCATACATTTATCCAAGAATGATTACTCATTTTATCTAATTAAAAGTCTTGTTTTAATTTTGAAGATAACATCCATTGTTTTCTAATCACCAAAATCCTTGTTAGTGAGATGAGTGCATACAATATAAGATGTTCATTGTTGGGTTTTACGAACAATTAGTAGTTTGCCAATGTTATATCCAAAATAGATTCATATCAGAAATAGACACCATTTTTTGATTACCAAGATCCTTCGTGGCGAGGTGAGCACATATGACAACTTATCTATTATGATAAGAATCCATCTAGAAAGTAAGAGTTACATTTATCCCTTTGACCCACTCAATAATAAGTGAAGAACAAGATTGAACTTAGTATTTCATACAAGTCTAATATTCATCTTTCAACATTTATTTAGGAATTCACTACCAAATATTCTATTTAATACATAAATACCTAACAAAGCAAAGACATTCTTGTCATTCAATAATCTTATTTATCTAATATCCTATAATGTAAATGTTATGGAATAAAAACATGAGTATTCTCTAAGCATAACCATATATCGCTATGTTAATCTTTTGACCATTGCCTAAGTAACAACATGATTACTACAACTTGTAAAATCTAAATTCCAAATTACCATTATCCAATTCACTTGCTAAGTTTACATCTTGACTTATTAATCTATAACATATATCAACTTCTGAACATTCTATTCTAATGCAAATCTAAAATAAGTATCTAAACCTAATTAAACACATACTTTTTCCTAAACTTATATTTGAGCTAAATAGAAGGAAATCAATTTTCTCAAAACTTCTAAGTAACAGTCAAGCCACATATGCATTAACACATCTAGAGGCATACGACTCACCATGATGCCATTGTATATAGTTATAATCAGAAACATACCTTTATCACCACAATGAAACTCATATGATCATGGAATATGGTCAAGTATGATGCCCCAATATATAGATACATTCACAGATAATTAGTGCCACAATGAACTTGTTTAATTACAAGCACACAACCAAGTGTGATGCCACTGTAATTTAGTGGCAATATATGTATATTATCTTGTATCATATATTGCCACTATCTTATAAAGGTGGATCATATTTAATTATTTTTCCATTAATTACAATACTATAATAGAACAAAAGAATTTACATATACATTCACAAATACTTTTTCTCATTTAAAAATAATTATGCATTATGAGAAAAAATGCCTATGACTCTAAGTTTTTCTAATTTAAAAATCTAACAATAAATAAAATATGCAACAAAAGAAATTAAAATGTGTAAAAAATTATAAGGAAAATTTTGTTGTAGCTCAACTTATTACTCATTCAAAAATTGAAAAATTAACATTATTTGATTGATAAAACTATAAATATTTATTGCTAATCTAATTTTATTATATAATATGACCTACTTAAAAAACCATTTGAGATACATCCCTCTTTCGCTACCTTGCTTGTTAGCCTAGAAACATAGTATAAATCCCATATGATGGAAGTGGTCCCAATGTTGTCATAACAAGACCACCCAAACATAGCACAATCCACTTATGACTCAAGAGCACCACCACATATGTTCTAGCATAGAAATCCAAAAGGATGTACAGTGTTGCTACTAGCAAAGTGATGCTTATGAAGTAGTTCATCTTTGTAGATATATGCGATATAGTGAACACAATCATACCAACTACCAACAAAGCAATAAAAGCTACCATGTTTGCAACCAACAGTACATTTAAAACAATGGTGTGACCCGTAACAACCCTCCCTACCTATCTCACACCTCAGGTCATTGCCAACATGGCTTCCAAGCTTTCTCCTACTAACACCATTATCATTTGAATAACTAGTTGGAGGTCTATTTCCAATGATTGATCGACTGCAATAGAATCTTAATTTTCTTCATTGGATGCCTGTACTTAAAAGAAAAACATCAAATATATTTTTTTAAAGATCAACCAATTTAGTGGTTAAAGGAATTTTGTTTCAACAAAATTTTACTGAAACAAGTAATTGAAGGGGAAAAAAGATAAGATTTGTTTCTTAAAGAAGCAAATATTACAACTTCTTGATCCTTAAGTGGTCAAACAGGAAAACAAATTGAAGCCATGGTCAAATTTGGTAAAAATTTGAAGATTAAGAACATGTCTCATTTGATTCATCTCACCTTCAATAGGCTTTGGGTTGGAAGAAATGGTGGTTTCTGTTGGAATCATCTCATGTTCAATTGACTCTGGTTTGGAAGCAATGATGACGGTTGTCAATTGATACTCCATATTCTATCTAGGAAAATAAACACCAAATGTGTCAAAAATGAAAAATATTAAAAAATAAAAAATGACATTGTAATTATCTTACTTGGATCTTCCGAGCTTCAATAATAAACCTTTTAAGTCTAGTGGATCTTTTTTCTATGTTCCTTTTCTTGTTAAGGAGTCCATAAATATTGTCAATTGTTGATACTCCAAGGTTTAGTTTCAACTATTGATATTCCAAGGTTGAGTTGATATCAATTATTTATGGACTCTTTAACAAGCAAAGGAACATAGAAAACAAACCCACTAGACTTAAAAGGCTTATTATTGAAGCTCAGAAGATCCAAGTAAGAGAGTTACAATGTCATCTCTTTAATTTTTTAATATTTTCTTTTTTGACACATTGGATGTTCATTTTCTTGGACAAAATATGGATTATCAATCGACAGCCACCACCATTGCTACCAACCCAGAGTCTATTGAACGTGAGATAAATCATGTGAGACATGTTCTTAATCTTCAAATTTTTACCAAATTTGACCATGACTTTAATTTGTGTTCATGTTTGACCACTTAAGGATCAAGTGGTTGTAATATTTGCTACTTAAAGTAGTAAAGCTTATCATTTCCCCCTTCAATTACTTTTTTCTTTAAATTTTTGTTGAAAAATATTTACTTTAACCATTAAATCATTTGATATTTAAAAAATATGTTTGATGTTTTTCTTTTAAGTACACGTGTCTGATGAAGAAGATCAAGATTCTATTGCAATCGATCAATCGTTGACAATAGACCTCTAACTAGTTATTCAAATGATAACAGTGTTAGTGGGGAAAGTTTAAAAACCCTATTGGCAATGACCTGAGGTGTGAGAGAGGTAGGTAGGGTTGTTATGAGCCACAACACTACCTTAAATGTATTCTTTGTCATAAACATGGTAGCTTGTGTTGCTTTGTTGGTGGTTGGTATGATTGTGCTCATTGTGTCGCATATATCTACAAAGATGGAATAATTCATACACATCACTCTGTTGGCAGCAACATTGTGTATCCTTTTGGCTTTCCATGCTAGAACATATGTGGTGGTGCTCTCAAATTATAAGTGGATTGTGCTATGTTTTGGTGGTGTCGTTATGACAGCATTGATACTAATTCTATCATATGAGCTTTATATTATGTTTCTGGGCTGACGAGCAGGGTAGGGAAAGAGGGATGCATTTTTTATCTAGATGGTTTTTTAAGTAGGTCATTATATATATTAAAATTGGATTAGGTATAAATATTTATAGTTTTGTCAATCAAATAATGTATATTTTTCAATGTTTGAATGACTAATAAGTTGAACTACAAATAAAATTTCCTTATAACTTTTTACACATTTTAAAAATATTTTGTCGTATATTTTATTTATTGTTAATTTTTTAAATGAGCAAAATTATTGGTAGACATATACTTTTTTCTGATAATGCATAATTATTTTTCTATATATCCAAAGTAATTAATTTTTATTGTTAAAAGGATATTAATATCAAGGGCACTCTTATTTTTTCTTTAAATTTTATTATTTTTTCTATGTGTATGTGTGTTAGAGGTATTTGATTTTTTTGTGTCCACTTTGATAATTAAAAAAAATTACAAAAAATATGTCACCTACTACACAATCTTAAGGTTTTTAAAAATACATTTAAAAAATAGGGGATCACATGTTACATTTCATTGATACAAATATTTCATTGAACTAAATAAAAAAGATAAAAATATACTATTCTTTATTATGGATAGGCATTTATATTAATTATAAAAAGATTTCCACTAAGAGATATAACCTAAAGTGGTAGCAAGCAGAGTAGAAGCATACGATGTTTTGACTATGAAAGAAAACCTATTTAGAACTGTAATGTCCCCATTTTCAGGTTCTCTTACAGTACAATTGGAGCTTACTTTCTAAGTTTGTGACAACTTGATCAAAGGAGTATTTTGATATCACCAATGTGCTTAGGTGATCCAGTGGAGTTGTATGACACTTTCTGGAGGGATTTCGGACAACTTGTTTGTACTTACTATTTATAGTAAGCGCTTGTGTGGCGACGACCTTTTTGTGTTTTTCTGGGTTTGTTCTCTTTAGTCCTCAAAGAACACTACTATTTATAGTAAGAGTCAGTTTGGACACTATTTTGGTGACATGACATTTTGGTCATCTTGGGTCTTTTCTTGGTGTTGCATTGAGCTTAGTGATATCAAATGGTTTGCAGTGATGTCTTTCTATGTGATTTCAGACATTTGAGCCATTCTTTCTATTTTTAGTAGGAAGGCCGAGTCCAACACTTACTAGTTATAGTAAGTCGCTTTACATATTAGTTGTCACACTGGTTTGAGTTTTTAGTATATTTACTATTTTTAGTAGTTACTAAAAATAGTAAGTCATTTTATGGAAACTAGTCATGGCTAGGCCACTTTCAGCAGTGTCATTTCAATTGGGCATTGGTGTTGAACACCCAAAATACACATGCTTTAAATCTTTAATCCATTCAACAAATTTGATAATTGAAAAGTAAATCAAGCATAGAAGAAGCAACCATAAAGTATAACACATGAACACCAAGATTTTTACGTGGAAAACCCTAAAAGGGAAAAACCATGGTGAGTGTTAGCTCACAATATATTATTTAGTAACAATACCAAATTACAAAAGAGGCTCACTACATTAGGGCTCACTGCCCAAAGAGGACTCATTGTCCAAAGGGTGGCTCACTGCCAAAGGAGTGGCTCACTACCAAGGGGTGGCTCATTGCCAAAAAAAATGTTAGAAGTACATCTACAAGTGCATAGGTACAGTCCTAATGAAGCTCAAAAACATTGACTCAAAGTTCTTCATTTTCAATGCTCTGTCACATTACTCTATTTGTATGAGGAATCTGATCTCTATCTTCTTTTACTTTACTTCACGTTTGGATCACAAAACTTTGTGTTTTTCACATTCACACACCACACTCCCTCCAACCTCCAAATCAATCTCATATCTATCTGCAACTTATACAATCTTCAAAGTAGGTCAACTTGCAAAGATGAAAAGTGTATATACAAAAATAAGAGCTTCTTGGCCTAGCACATTACTCAAAATACCTTGTGGGCCAAAATAAATCTTCAAGCACCTTCATCTAGGTCAGCACTGACTATAGAAGCACTTAGGAATTGATACCAAACAATATACTTCTTTGCATAAGGAATTTTGTACCAGGTTGGCTTCTCAAACTAACTTATATTGTCTCAGTCTATCTGTCATATCACAACATGAAATGCAGACTTCCAATAGTGCTAAGATTTGAAATGTACATTTTACAAACATCTTCAGACTCACCTTTAGAACCACAAAGCAAGATATTATAATGTGGTGAAATGTGAAGTATAGAAAGTTGTACTCTACCATTGTAAAAGTTAGTTAAGTAGAGTACTGATACTTAACTTAGTATAGATACCTTTCCAAAAATCCCATGGACCTCAAAAATTATATTTAGAGCCTTCAAATATATCTTAACTAATCTTCTAAATTGTAAGACAAGATGTTTCTTACCAGAGGAATGTAGACCAAAACAAGTTTGCACTCAACACAATCATATACTAAATACTTAGATATCAAACTTGAACCACCTAAAACTGTGCTTCTAGAGATCATAAAAGTGTAAAACTTTGGATTTAGGATCTCCCAAGGTGTATCAACCTTCCATCCAAGATGCAAAATGTGTTTGTCAATTGTGAAGAAATGCGGACTAAAAACTTGTCTCTCTATAGCCTTTTCTGAAATTTGCCAACACTTAGTCAATTTCACTAAGTCATCATACCAAACCTTAATTGTCTTCACTTATTATCACTTCTTGGACATGTTATGACCTTGAACACTTAATGTAAGTTGACAACTATTTCCAACAATAGCTAATTGTTGCCATCAATGACAACACAAACCAAAACATCAAAAACATCATACTTTAGTCATATCAGCAGTGTCTCCTTATGATGTTTCCCATAATGCCAACAATCTCCCGCTTTGGCATTGATGGCAACACACTATGTGAAAAACAGTTATCACAACGTCTATACATCTCTCCCCATCTTTATCTCTCCCCCTTACTATATCATACATCAACTATTTTTCACATGCTTATCTCTCCCCCTTTGACATCAATGGCAAAGAATATGTAAAAGATATATATGGAATTTCTCCCCCTAAGTAACATATTCACACACACACACACACACACACACCAAAAAAAAAAAAAAAAAAGAATTTATACTATCTGCATATGTACTTGTGAAATCATATTGCTTATTAATTGGAAGGGAGGATGTCTCTATATAATCTCTTTAGTTGCACTACATTACCATCCCTTTTGGTTTTTGTATGCTTCAAAACTTGTATATGTCCATTAATTTGGGACATCAATTCCTTAGTTTTATCCACAGTGGTAGGGATCTCAGTTACTTGCCTTGTTTTGTTTACATCTGCAACTATCCCTGTCATATTTGCAATTTTGATATTTATAATTTCTCTTAATTGTCCCATTCTACTCTTTATTGTCTCTTTCTGATTTAGTAGTTTATTTATAGAAAAATGGATGGTTTCTACCTTCGCTCTTTGATTTCCAATGGCATCAGTTGCTAGATCATAATTTTTAGAAATCTTTAACAATTGAAGTTTCAATCCATCTATTTTATCCTTTAAATCTCTTGTGGTCTCAGGCCAAGTTAGACAAAGATTGTACAACTCACTAGCCTTTTTGATTACTAGCTCTACATACTATATGCTATGATCTAACAAAACTTTATCCTTTGAGCACTTATCATTCAGCTCAACTAATATTTTGCTAGCTATTTCAGCTCTAACCTTTTTATCAGCAGCTTTCTCAAAAGATTCAAAATGGGAATTAAGAAACTTCATAATCTTTTTCATTTGTGCTATGGGAGTGAGTGTTCTATCTCTATGAACTCTAGGCATGATCTTCTCAAAAATATTTATTGCATCACCAAGTAGCTCACTATCTTCCATGTGAGAATTTATTATTTCTTCCTGGGCAGTTGCTTGGAACATTGTTTCCAACTTCAATTTTTGTAAAGGAGACATGGTGGCCAAGTTTATTTGACCTTATAGTAGCTCATATTTGCCTACAATTTGTGCTTCCTTCTATTTCAACAAAAATTCCTTTAATGAATCAACAGTGTCTCTTTCCAATTGAGAGACATTAGCACTAGTGTCTTTTGAAGGGATTTCAGAAGTTAGTTCTTGATTTACCTCCCCTGTTTCTAGAATGGAATCATCAACTCTGTGATTAGCAGGTTCTTCTTGTTTGGACTCATCGTGAGTTTCTTAAGTTCTTTCCTCAAAAGTAGCTTTTACCTCTTCAACACTTTTTGGGCCTACCAGAGGAGGCACTTGGACTTGCCTACTAGTAACATCTGTGGAAGGAGGAGTAGTTACTATTTGTTCACCCATAGCCTCATTTGTAATACTAGATTCAGCTTGGTCTCCCTTTTCTAGATTACCAGAGACATCTTCAGTAACTAGTATTTACAGTTCTTTAAGTACTTTGACTGTTGTTTCTATAGTATCCTTTTCTAGCCTTAGAATCTCTTCTTTGTTCCCAACCATAAGAGTGTTTATTCTAGACTTTGTTCTAAATTCTTGCTTTAATCTCTGTATGGCATCAAATCTTGTTTTCCTAAAGAGGTGAGGATAGACCTTATTCAAAATTCTCTCTTTCATTTCTCCATCTCTTTCTAAAGCTTCTTCCTTCTTAGCATTTAATATTCTTTCTAGACTATATGGTAATTCATCATGAATTTCAATTAGAGTTTTTTTGTACATCTCAAGATACCTGATGATGGTAGTTTGAATAATCATCATGTTTTCTTCAGAGTTATCATCATACATATCAGTAATAGCCTTTAGATTCCCATATTGTAAAATTGCATTCATTGTTGCTTCTAGAGTTATGGATTCTTCTTCATCAACCTTTGATTCATTCTTTTTTCTACCTTTTCCTTTTTCAACTTTTCCTTTCCCTTTCTCCTCAGTAAAGGCTCTTTGTCTCTTCTTCCTCTTAGGTCCTTTAGGTGGTTGACCTTCAACTTGTTTGAGCCTAGGCTTAATTATAAAGCCTTCATTCTCTTTCCCAAAGATTTTCTCTTCTTCTTGTTCTTCTTCCATTGTCTCAAGTTCATGACTAACATAGACTCTACTATGATTTTCTTTTCACCTTCCACTTCTTCACAACAAATGTCTAGCCTCCCTGAGTTTCCTCCTCAAGCACCACAGTGGGAGTTCTGGAGGACTTAGGTGCAATTGTTGTGGTGGAGGACCTTGTTGTCCTTCTATACCTAGCAGGTCTAGCCTCTTCAAATTATGCCTTAGGCTCTTCTAGAGCCTTCTTTGCTTTTTCTTTTTTCTCCTTAGTTGCCTTTTCTACCTCTTTAATAGCCTTGCTTTTAGCCCTTACTGCATCAATTTGTTCTTGTGAGAACCGTCGGCTTTTAGCAAAGTCATCTATCATTTTCTTTGCTTTTTTCTCACTCTGAGGTTTGGCTTGTTCCAAGTGTATCTTTAGAGATTTTTCCTCATATGTACCAAGTGTCTCTTTGGATGGGTCTCTGGGCTTGCTCAACATTAGCTTAGCCAGACCAGTTAAAGTGTCTGCCATTACCTCATATCCCATGGGAAGAATCCATACAGTTTTGGGCTCTACTCCCTCAATGAGGCATTCATCTTTGGTCACCATAAATATGACAGTATTTTTGTATTTTTCTACCACAGACCTTGGATTTCTTTCCTTTCTTGCATCTTTTACTGAAACACTTTAAAATATCCCCATAATGCTACATCTTGAGCCTACTTGTCTCCAAGCCTTTGTATGTGATCTCTTATTTGAATTGCAACAGGACGATTACTAAGCCATAGTACATTGTTGGCACCTGGTAACTCTCTCAAAAAGTAGAACATTAGACAAATTATCAGAGTTCCATACTTGAAAGGATATATTGATTCCTTTGTCCTTTTTAGGTTATCTAACAATTGTTGCCTACGCAACTCACATAGGTCATAGTCTGTTTTGATTTTGACCATATCATGAGTAGTGTATATTGATGTCCCTGAAATAGAGTTTTCCCTATTTGAGAAATATACCTTATAAGCAATCACCATAGCTAAAAAATTCATTGTAGGATCCTTAATATCACTTATTGTAAGTTCCCTCTTGTCAAATTTTGCACCAGTTAGCTGCATTATCATAGCATTTTTAATTGCTTTCAATTTAGGAAGTGCTCTAGAGGAACACAACCCTGTCACAACCTTGATGGAATCCTTTGTAGTCATATGAGGTACATCTAGCCATATAAAATCATTATGTATCATGCTTAATACAAATGCCCAGACCCAAGCATTCTCATAACATAGCACTGGGAAATCCGTTGAATTCAACAATTGCTTTTCTTCTAGGATAGAGAATTCATTCTTTAGATAGAAATGATCATCTCTAATCTCATTCAAATATATCCCTAGATTCACATGATTGTACTATTCCATATTAACACAGATATATGCCCTAATGTCTTTGTTGTGCAAGATGCCATAAGGTACGTCTAAAAATGCGCCTTTAGGGTCGATCTCCATAGACTTAAATGAGTGTTTCTTAAATTTAGGCCTTGGTCTCTCTGTGATTTCTACTACTTGAGGCATAAACATGTTTGCTTTCTTTAAATTCAAACTTTAAGGGTGAAAATCTATAAAATACCTCAAGTTCTATCTCTGGTTAGGGTTCCACAAACACTGAATGCCTTGATTCTTTAGCTCCACTGCTCAAATCACTTTAAACTCTTGAATGATTGAATGCAAAGTGATTTACTTTTTCATTAAAATGGCTTTAACCTCTATCCGCCAAAACCTAACTTGCCATAAATGCACACTTTCCCAAAAATAACTTTTCATACTCTTTATCACCCAGTCAAGGTTAATTGCTCCACAATCTATCACATTGGCTTCTTTTCAGCCGGAGCTTTCTTCAAATGACTGATCATGATGTTCTTCAACTCATATCTTCATGTTGAGTGTCAGCACAACTTCACTAGCTAGAGGAGTAAGATTTTCTTTTGAAGCTCCCCCCAAGCCAAAGCTTTATGTTTACTTCCTAGAGGAAGTATCTGCACCAATAGTTGGTGCGAACTCATCCTTGACTTCACTCACTTCCTTCATAACCAAATCTTGTTCATCTCCTTCTTGATTTCTATCAGATCAACCTTTTGTACTGGTTTCTTCATCTCTGCCTGATTTTCCTTCTTCATGTTTTTATTTCTACAAAACCTTGCAATATGTCCAGGCTTGTTGCAATTGAAGCATGCAACATTTTTCTGACCATTGTTCCTTCCATTAATCTTTCACTTGCACTAGTTAGCCTTGTGTCCAAATTTATTGCATGTAAAGTTGTTGCCATTGAAAGGTTGAGCATTCCTTCCATTAGTTGTTTCTTTTCTGACTAAACTACATTCACTAGATTTATGACCAAATCTCTTGCATGTGAAGAAGTTACCTCTAAAATTTTGAGCATTCCTTCCATTGTAGCATTCGGTGGAGACTTTGGGCTACACCTTATTCTATCAATTTCTAATTCCAAGTTAGCAAAAGTAATTACGAAAGACTTTGTGCTTCTGTGAATTTCTAGTTTATTTCATGCTGGTATCATTTTGAATATTCTTATGTTCATTCAATCTTGATATTGGTTATTATTGTTCAAATAAGTAGTTTTTGAGTTTATCATACATTGTAAAGATTAAGTTGAAACATCATTTTTGAAAAAAGAGAAATAGATGACATGGCACCATCCCCAAGTTAGTTTATAGTGTACATAAATCTAGTTAAGTACTTGTTGATTGTAGTAAGCAATAAGAAGGGAACCTCCCCTTTCTGAGAGGAGATATTAAATCTCATCATACTGTGGTTGATATAATTATTTTGCCTTCAGTTAGTTAAAGACAAAATATTCACCCAAAAAATTTTAGTGACTCTGCTGGGGATCGAATATGCATCCAGGAGCCTCACGCTTTTGGTTGAAGTATACCAGTCTCATATTGCTTGTAATAGGTTGTTGTGTTTTTAAATCTTTGTTAGTTATTTTGTACTCTGGATGAACCTAGGTATACATGAAGTAGAAGAGCACAGGGAATTGTGGATCCTATCTTTGAGTTAATGCAAAAAAATAATTTCACTATTCCACTTAAGAGATATCTTCAGTGTACACTAAGCTTTCCACCTACCAACACGAGATCCCCCATACCAAGTGAAGCATCAAGTGTTCTTAGAACTTCCCCTATCCCACAAGTTTCTAGGTTTGTAATCCTGCCTTTCAATCGGTGCACAATGGCTCTTCCTCTTCCTCTAGGTCCATGGGGAAATGCTTTTGGGCCTTTGAATCTCACTCTACCATTGCATGATCTGCCCTGTAGCTCAAGAAAGAATTTTCCAAAGTTTTATGGTGATAGAAAAGTTCACCCTGATGAACATATTGCTGCTTTTTACATCACATGTGGTGTTCTAGGGTTAGAATATGAAGATGTATCTATAAGACTTTTTGTTGAGACACTTTAGGGTGTTGTTACAGACTAGTTTTATCATCTTCCTGCTCAATCCATCACTGGATGGAATGTTCTACAGACCAATTTCAAGGCTAGGTTCAAAGCTGCCAAAGATGCTCATGCCCTCTTAGCTCAGGTCACTCAAATAAACAAGGAACCACAAGAACCCATGTGTGATTTCATTGCAAAGTTTAACAAGCCGACCAACTGGATTCCTGCAACTGCTCAACCCACAACTAAGAATCAAAAGTGTTTTTTCATAAACACTCAACTAACCGAGGTAACTTTTCTTCTGAGGCGGGCTAGTTCGGCTGACTTGGCAGCAACACAAACCTTGGCTACTAAAATTGAGGATGACTTGATCCTTACCAGAAAAATAAGGAAGGATGCAAATTGGGCTAAAGGGCAACTTTCTACAAGTACACCTTCCGCAAGCACCATGGATCCCATGGTGTAAAAGTTGGCTAATGAATTATTAGCCTTGAAGAAACAAGTATCTCAAAATATGTCATTTCCTTCCTACAAGGACATACCGAGGAGAACCTTTTTGAATACTCCATATCAAGGTAATGCTGCGAGGAACCAAGGACAAAATAGGCTTCCCCTCCACAAGGGAAACTTGCTTTGGAAGCACCGCCAGTTAATGCAACAATTGGATACTATGAAGCTGAACAAGAAAATTCCCCCCAACTTGATCTTGATCAAGATAATATCTCTAACCTTTTCATGGAAGGAGAAGAAGAGTTGGTTGGTGACTCAAACATTGGTTTCCTAAAATTTTAGGATGAATTGGAACAAGGAGAAGATGCATATGGTGAGTCATATGTTGTTTTCACGCGGTCACAGAATCAACTGAATAAACAAGCAGCTAACAAAGGAAAGTCTAAGGAATATTCTCATCCTACAATCACCATTGCTAAGGGAGGCACAGCTCTACCTTTCCAACCTAAAGATTCAACCCATGAAAAACAAGTAAGTACATCTAATATTCCTTCTTCTTTTATTCCTCAGACCAGTACTTCCAATCCAAGACCTCAAAATGAAAGTTTTCCTTCTCTCGTGTCTACTTCATATCAATCATTTGATATAATATATCATGCTAGAAAGACTAAAATTTAAATGTCTGAGGTCGAGTATTTGCAAGCTAATTCTGTTGTTTCTAAGACAAGAACCTCTCAGAACAATCTAGTAAATTGAGCCATTCTATGTTTCCTTGTTGATAAATGGTCATAAACTTAGTAACTATGTCATAGACTCAGGTGCCTCTAACAATGTTATGCCTACCAAGGTGGCAAACACCCTGGGTTTAACTTTGACAAAGACCTTTGGTAGATGCTTTTCAATGGAAACCAAACAAGTGCCTCTACTCAGGAAAATTAAGGATGCATAGTTTGCATTCGCTACCTTTCTAGAGAAAAGGATTAAAATGACCGTCTTAGTGGCTGATGTTCTTGCCTCATATGGAATTTTATTAGGGCAGAATTTCTATAAAGATGTTGGTGGGGAAATCAACATGGACTTATCTAAAGCAAGGATAACTATTAAGGGTGTCATGCAAAAGTTTCTTCCTAAAAGGGAAGGAAAATATACTATAACCATCTGAGGATCTAAAGGCGCAAATTCTTTTTGAATCTTCAGGTATGGGAAACTACTTTTTGACTACTAAGGATGTTTCCAATATGTTAGATGATAGTTCAAATGAAGACATGATAATGGAAGATTATTCTTCTTCAAGTGAAGAATCTCTTAGTCTTGAGAATGTCAAATTAGAGGGTTCAAATGATGTTTGGACATTGGAGTTTGATGGTAGCTGTGCTTCGACAGGATCTGGGGTTGGAATAGTCCTCATATCTCCTCAAGGAGATATTTTTCCTTTTTCTTATTAGCTACAATTTGATAATACAAACAATACTGCTAAATATGAGTCTTTGTTGCTAGGTATGGAAGCTGCTCGCACCAAAGGTGTCAAGAATCTTCATGCACAAGGAGATGTATAACTTGTCATTTTCCAAGTGAGGAATTTGTACCAAACCAAAATTGAATGGTTGAGGCACTATCGCAATCATGTGTGGGATTGCATTGAGGACTTTGATGCCTTTAATATTTTAGTAGTACCAAGAGAGTTCAATGACAGAGCAGATTCATTGGCTGTCTCAGCTACCCTTATGGTTCCTCATAAGGATTTTAAGGGTAACAAATACACTATTGAGTTGGTCTTTGGACCAAGTATCCCATATAAGTCTGATCATTGGCAAGTTTTCAATGGTGATGATCTAATTATCGCATTCATGGAGAAAGTAGATAGCTTCAATGAACTTTTTCTTTGAGAGAAGTGATTCTTCTCCTAGAGAGTACATTTTTTAAGTTGATTTTGAGATAGGTGAAGAATTTTTGCAGTTGAAAGGTAACAAATTTCCCAAAGGTTTGGTTTCTCTTGAGAAACTCTTTAACAAGCATGATCGATACATCAAGCAGTAGTAGCAGATTAGAATAGGTTCATCAACGAAAATTGAACATGTGAATCTAGGTATAGAAGCTAACCCCAAAATGGTCAACATTTGGAAGTGTTATACAGATGATGAAAGATTCAAGTTTGTGACACTTTTGTGTCACTATATTGATGTGTTGGCATATTCCTATGATGACTTGAAGTCATTCCAGCCAAAGGAAGTTCAACACGAGATTCCATTTAAGATGGGATCCTCATCTCATAAGAAAAAATAGGGGCAATACAACCCAAAGATTTTAGGTACTATTCAAGATGAAATTCAAAAGATGTTGAATGCAAGAATATTTTTCTCAATTCATCAATCTATATGGATTGCAAACATAGTGCCGGTAAGGAAAAAGAATGGTGAAATTTGCATTTGTGTGGATTTTCAATTGAATTAGTCTTCCCTAAAAGATAATTATCCACTTCCGGTAATGGATCAAGTACTTCAAATGATGACTGGTTCAAAAATGCTATCTATGTTGGATGGTTTCTCAGGCTACAACAAAGTGGAGGTTAGCAAAGTGGATCAGCATAAAACTGCCTTCACAACTCCTTGGGGCACTTTTTCTTACCACAGAATGTCGTTCGGGTTGATCAATGTTGGTGCGACTTTTCAGAGAGCAATGGACTTGGCTTTCAAAGAGGAAATGGGTAAGTTTATTGTTGTCTATCTTGATGACTTAACTATTTTTTCAAAAAAATGTCAAGATCATGCATATCACTTGCGGAAAGTTCTAGAGAGATGTCGTCAACATAGAATTTCCCTCAATCCCAAAAAGTCTATTTTTTGGGTAACAGAAGGAAAGCTACTTGGGCACATAGTGTCTAAGTAAGGCACCAAAATTGTCTTAGAAATAGTTAAATCAATTCAATCTCTTACTTTGCCTTCAAGTAAGATAGCCATTCATTCTTTCTTTGGAAAGGTGAATGTTCTATGAAGGTTTGTTCCTGAATTTGCAAAGAAAACTCATCATATTGTAAATATGATGAAAGATAAGTCCACATTCTATTGGAGTGCAAAAGGTAAGGAAGCTTTTGAGGACATCAAAAGAGCCATTGCCCATGCTCTGATTTTGGTTTGTCCTGATTATACCAAAGATTTCATTATGTATAGTTATGGTTCTAAGCATACACTATCAGCTATCATGGTTCAACAGAACAAGGAGGGTATTGAGTCTCGTATTGCATTCATGAGTTTCCCTTTGAAAACTCATGAACTCAAATATTTGGCTATGGAGAAGCATGCATATGTCGTAGTAAAAGTTGTCAAGCATTTCAAGTTCTACATTCTAAATTCTCATACTGTTGCATTGGTTCCAGATACAACAGTCAAATCTATCCTAACCCGACAAGAGTTTGGGAGCAAGAGAGGCAACTAGATTGCAAAGATCCGGGAGTATGATCTTGATATTAAACCCACCAAACTTGAACGTGGGAAAGGATTATGTCAACTTATGATTGATAATGTACCTTAGGAAACAGGTGATGAAGAAGCATAGATTGAAGATGCTCCCACCATTCTTTTTGTTAGCACAACAAATGAATGGTATTCAAATATTGCTTACTTTCTCACTTATGGTGAATGTCTCTATCATTTGTCTTACAAAGAGAAAAGGACTATCAAGCTCAAAGTTGCAAATTTCATCCTATGGGACAATGGTTTGTATAAGAGAGGTATTGATGGAATTTTCCTCCATTGTGTTGATAAGGCACAACAAAGCAAACTATTGGAATCTTTCCATAGTTTGGCATGCGGCAAGCATTTTTCAGCACTTGTGATAGTTCACAAGATTTTGAGAGCTAGATACTATTGGGCTACACTGTTTCAAGATGCATATGATTGGGTGTGTAAGTGTGATCTTTGTCAATAGTTTGTGGGGAAACCCAAGTTGGTTGTCCTACCAATCAAACCAGTCATTATTGAGGAGCCTTTTCAGCAATGGGGTATTGACTTCGTTGGTGCAGTGAATCCACCATCAAGTGCAGGACATAGTTACATTATAACAGCAACTGACTACTTCACAAAGTGGGTGGAGGCTATTCCTGTGAAGCAAGCTACTTCTGAGGTAGTTTGTAGGTTTCTCAAAGAAAACATAATATCTAGGTTTGGGGTTACAAACAAGATTGTAGAAAATAATGCTACATGATTTTCTTCTCATGAAATTACTAGTTTTTGTTTTGAATATGGCATCATTCTTTCTCATTGATCCTACTATTATCCCTAAGGGAATGGTCAAGCTAAATCTAGTAACAAGAATTTGGTCACTATCATCACAAAGCTAGTGGATGAAAATCAAAGGACTTGGCACAAGGCATTGTTTGATGCATTGTGGGAAGACTGCATTACCCCTAAGAGAGCAATAAGTATGTTAGATTTTTAATTGTTGTATGGATTGAATGCTGAGATTATGATTACTTTAGAGCTGCCAACTTCGAAGTTGGCAAAAGTAGTTGAAGATGGAACTTTTGAGTGTTCTATTGACAAGCACATAATGTTGCTTTCTAAACTTGAGGAACACCATGTCAAAGTGGTGGATCACATTGCGTAACACTAAAGTTAAGTGAAGAAGCTATTTGACAAGAAGGCCAAATTTAGAGATTTTCAAGTCGAGGATCAAGTCTTGTTATGGGACAAGAGACAAAAGTCGAAAGGAATGCACAAGAAGTTTGATTCCCTATGGAGAGGCCCTTTCATCATTCATCAATGATATGGTGAAAATAGTTTCATTTTGGAGTATCAAGAAGGAACACCTTTCTTGCTGCCACACAATAGGCAACATAGATCTGAAGCTTTTCACAAAATGAAGTGACAAATAAGTTCATGTATTTTTGTACAATTTTCATGTCTTTTTCGTTTGTCTTTTTGTGTCTTTTGTGTAACCTAACTCTATAGCCCAATGGAATGAATGAAGGCAATTAGAGACTAGAGTTCTTCTCCCTTTGATCATCTCAAAGGGAAATCAAAGGAAGCTCCCCAGTTAGAGCCAGCTATTATCCTCAAAATTAGTTGTGCTCATTTTGTAGGATGACCCCTATGAAACTTGTTCATTTTGTAGACTACAACTCTAAGCACGCAAATCAAGGCATATCTTTTTTCCCTCATGTGTGGTCCTCTAGCCCTCGAGAATCCATTTGAGTATCTTCTCATCTTAGTTTCTTGAAGTTTGCAAAAATTAAACAAGTAGCAAACTTGTTAAACTAATCAGTTTGGAAGTCTTAGGGTTTTAGAAAAAAAATTGGGTTGTACATGCAAGGGCGGTGATTTTTACCACCATTGCATGTTGGTGTTAAACTGCTTTACATGCAAGAGTAGTGAAAATCACCGTCATTGCATGGTAAGTGTTGTTCTTCTATATTCAGCCTGAAATCGAAAATGTCCGCCCACAAATCTCTTAGTTCATGTTAAGTGCATTTAATGCACTTTGTGTTAAAATTTTATGAGTCTTTTATAGGTTTTAAACTTTTTATTTTCATTTTATATTTGTTGTTTATGCCTCGTGATTCATTTGACCTTCCATGAAACCCTCGAAGAATGTGTAGGACTGGATTTGATCAAGGTTTTTGGTAACTCAACCAGGTAGGGTTTCTTTATGTCTTTTTCATCTTGCTTTTTCTACTTTGATTATTTCTTTGGGGTTTTTATTATTGTTTTTAGTGTGTTTCTATTTATCTTTATCCTGTGGTTGAAATCGCTTAAAACCCTAGTGTTTTTTTGTCTATGTGTCAGCTGTATTGTCTTACCTCTCGTTAATTTTTAGGTTTCTATAGTGTTGGCAATTTAAAACATTTAGGAGTCTTGTGTCATCGCCTGTGGCATGGTTGACATTTTCGCTACTTAGCAAACCCTTAGTAATCCTACCATTTTCATTGATGGAGTGGTGATTTTACCTACCCTCACCAATGTTAAAACTATTGACCAAGTAATTTTGATCATGATTTCCAATATTGTAGTTTCCCAAAGTGCCAAATTTTCCCTAACACTATAAAATCATGCCTTCTATTGTTGTAGTTGCTTCTGTAAGATTGTCAAGTTCTCTTTCTCAACCAAGGGAGTTCATCTTTCAAATGACCGATCCTTCACCAAAGAAAGTCACAGATATGAAGTACAAATACCAAGGTGTGTTCCCCATAACTTAAGTCACATCAAATGTGGATGAGATACGGGATACAGAAATAGGTCATGTGGATATGGCCAAATTTGTAGAAAAGACAAAGCAAGAGAATTCAAGTCATTATATGAAGAGGATTGTGGACAACAATATCCATTTCGTTGTGTCTTTTCCTGTAGCAGCCCTCAACACTAAGTTTGTTCTTGAAGTAGCTCATTTCTATGACAGAGATAATAGAACAATGGCAGATGCCCATTATAACGTGATAATAAGGTTAGATGCAGAGTTCATAGACAAAGTCTTCATGTGTCCTGGTGCAAAGGAAAGTGCAGAGCTTGATATCAATATTGCTCTAAAGAAATATGACAAGGATACTGAGAACGCAAGAGGAATTATAAATACTAAATGGTTGAAAACTGCCAGGTCTAATCTTTCCAGATGGCCCAAGAGTTTCCCAAGGAGTGACTTTGTTGAAGAGGTCAATGACCTGATAACTCTTCTCAGTAGAGTTAGAGGACTACCTTCTTCCTCCACTTTTCATGAGTGGATGTATCCCTATATCAAAATCATCCTCCAAGGTAGATAGAATATTTTCTAGGGTGAGTAGATAAGTAATGCTCTTCACGAGCAATTAATCAAGGTGCCAACAACTTCCAAATTGTATATGACATCTTACTTGGTATATGCAGCTACCTCTATGAGAAGTTTTTAATGGTTAACCTCAGAAGAAGACCGAAGAGTCATTCTAATGTATCAATATTACCCACAATTGACTTTAAATGGATCCATTCATCACTTTTGGAGGGTAAATGATGCTTTCTTTGTAGTATTTTTATCTTTTTGATCCCTAATTGGAATAGAAGAGAGTGTTAGATGAAGCTTGGGAGGTAGTAAACTAGTTTGGTTGTCTGTATCTTCAATTCCCAACCTTTACTTATCTTAGGGTTGGGTATTTCTAGGGATATCCCTACATGCTACCTAAGTTTCCTAGTGACAAAAATTATTTTGGAGTTATGCCAACAAATGATTGTCATGAATAAGAAATAGATAAAACTAAAGAAACCTAGTTTCAAGTTTCCTATAGAGATTGGTAGGTATTCTATTGCCACTTCTGCTAAAGCTAAGGCTCTTGAGACTGAAATGTAATTGGTGAAAATGAAGTAGTTCAAGAGGAGAAACAATTTTTACTTTAGGAGGGTGAAGGACAAGATCAAGAGGAAGATTCTATCACATGTCCCAATGGTAGAAGATATATGGGCTGATCTAAGAACTCAGGAAGAAATCAGGAAACTGGATTATTGTAGGTTAACTCTAAGTCAAATAGAGTACTTAGAATTAGATGATATTGGAGAAGGAATGGTAGATGATGCAGACATCGTGAGTCCTAGGTATGTGAATGAAAATGTTACCGGTTCTCCTTTACCTGTAGTCTTATGGTCTAAGAAGGAGCTTACTTCTATAAGGAAAAGATTTGAACCTATCCTAGTAAATACCAATGTGTGGTTGAAAAGAAAAGGAATTTAGTTGAACGACTTTGTCATGGGTTCAGAGGAAGAGGTTTTAGAGAAAACAGGTAAGAAGGCTGAAATAAGAACAAACAAAAAGAGTGATGCAACAACCTCATCTAAGGCTCCCAAGCCTAAGATAATTTTTTTATGAAAGGGTGGCAAAGCCAAAGTGACAAAAGAAGAACCAAGTGTAGAAGAAATGGAAACAAATGAACAGGCAATTGAAGAGCCTACTGCTGAAGAGATGTACACTGAGGAGAGGTCTTCAGAGGGAAAAGAGGATGAGAAAGGAGTAGAGAAAGAAGACAAATAGGAATAGTTAGAGGAGCCAATCATGTCTTCTGAACAAGACTTGACATAAGGACCTCAAACTTTTTCTCCTTTGCCCACTATGCCTGTTTCAGATTCAATGCATGTTGTTTCTAGTACTATAGATACTCCTATTGTCATACCATATTTTGGTTCTTCTACACCATCTTCCTCTAGAACACTTTTTGATAGTCCTAAAGCCACTTTTGATGTTGTTTTTGGTTCTTCAGGATCTCTACCAAGTTTGTCTTCTTCTTCATATGACATTGGTGATCAAGCAATTTTAGACGAACTTGTTTCTAGAACTGAGTAGGCTACTAATGTTAATGTGTTAGGTGTTATTTTTACAAACACTTCTCTGATAATCACTACAACTAGTGTGGGTGCAATTCCTTCTGTACAAGCAATGGGTTCAAATCTGGATGATAGTTCATCGGTGCTTCCTCCATGGCTCTCAGCCTACACTCCAAAGAGGAAAAAGAAAGCCACCTCTCTAGATGACTTCAATTTTGAGAAGCTAGTACTTGTTAAGGCAAAGACACAAAAGAAGCCCAAGACTCTTTCCCAGTTGTTGGAAGACAAAGGTCATAAGTATGTGGAAATTACTCAACCTCCACTAGATGCCACCATTGAGAATTTCAACATGAGTTTGAACTAGGGAAAATTACTCATGAAAGTGCTAAGGCCGATGTGCAGTCAACTCTTATTTCTTTGATTATGAAATTTGGTCATGAGAGAGAAATGAAGGAGTAATACAAGGAAAGAGCTAAGCAGCTAGCTACAGTAATACAGAAGATCACCTTGTTATTTGAGGCCATGGAACCTGAGGCAATTACTATGGAGGATCCTGTTATCTAGAAAGCAAACATGACTCATGCTAAGGGAAAAGTAGTTGAAGAATATCTTGCGAAGATGCATGAACAAGGGGTACTTCTCCTTGTAAATTCAAATCAAACTTATAATCTCTGACTTGGATATTTTCTGAAAGTTGGATATTTATATAGCAGACTTAACTTATTACTTTCTTTTGTATTTCAGATGCAATTTCCACTTCTCATACACTTCTAATTTTTGTGTCGATCCATGGTATTGTAGGGAAAAGACATTGATATAAATATGTGAGTGACGGTAGGAGTCACATCTGTGATAGACGTGACTCCTCAAGGAGTCATGCCTATCACAGGTGTGACTTTGTCACCATTTGTATTGTAATCAGTTTCACTGATTTTAATAGTTACTAATCACCATTTAGAATGCAGAAGATGTTTATGCTTTGGTAATATATCATTCGATCATGCTATATTGATATTTATCTTAACATACCTTATATATTAAGTATGAATATATAAGTAATATTTAATATTATTTATATATTCATATTTATTATTATGTTATCTGATCGAAGCTACAAACAACTCAACACTCCCTCTTAGCTCAGGAAGATAACAATATCACAATAATGTCTGTGAATATCAATTATCTGATCTATAATGAATTACTCAAAGTAATTTAATATCACATAACTCATGATATATAGTATCACCTATCTCATGATATGTAGCATCACCTACCTCATGATACTAAAGGATATACTATACTCGAGAACATTACATTCTCCTTATATATATCCCAGTTATGGTATGTGTACTGACATTAAGTCACATAATGTCTACCATAACTTAATCATGATAACTCCATGATTCATACCAATATCAAGTCACATGATATCAGTCTAATGAACATTATAAGATCGTCACCTTATAATGTTAGGTACAAGTGTAGATTATCAAAAAAATTATCACCTTTTAGAAATAAACACAGAATGGGTAGGCCCATAATGTCATAGAGTCACACATATGACACAAGATGTTTACACATTAAACATCTTTAATATATTAGTACAAATCAATTAGAATTTTACATTTCAATCATACCAAGATTTTTCCTAAAGTATTCAACTTTTACCTTGAGGAGTGGTTTAGTAAGAATATCTACAGTTTGATCTCCTGTACTGATATACTCCAACTGAATCACATTCCTTTCTACCATATCACGCACATAGTGATGAGGAATCTCAATATGTTTTGATCTATCATGGAATACTGGATTCACAGATAGCTTAATACAACTTTGATTGTCGCAATGGATGATAGTTAGTTTCAGAGGTTTACCAAATAATCCCACAAGTAGTTTTCTAAGCCATACGACCTCTCTAGTAGCCATAGAAGCTGTAATATATTCAACTTCTGTAGAACTCTGAGTAACTGAAGACTATTTTTTGCTGATCCACGATATCATTGCTGACCCTAAACTCAAACAACATCTAAAGGTGCTCTTCCGGTCAGTTACACTTCCAATCCAATCTGAATCTGTGAATACATGTAGATCTAAGTCAACCTTTTCATATTTTAAGCCATAATTTAGAGTACCTTGAAGGTATCTCATTATATGTTTCATAGCCACAAGATGTATCTCCTTGGGCTCACACATAAACTGACTTAAGGCATTTACAGCATAACAGATATCAGGTCTAGTATTGACCAAATACATCAAGGATCCAATTATCTGTCTATATAGAGTGGGATCTGCCAATGGAGAATCTGCTACTGCTTCCTTCAATTTATGAAGATTTGTTTCCATGGGGGAAGACATAGGTCTACATTCCATCATACCAAACCTTTTAATATATCAATTGTGTACTTCCCTTGGTTTAGAATAATACAGTCTGATTTCTGCCATACTTCCAGTCCAAGGAAGTAGTGTAATAGACCTAAGTCCTTCATGTCAAATTTTGAAGCTAGATCTTTCTTACACTAATCAATAAGGTAATTTTCTCCTATAATCAATTGATCATCAACATATAATATCAATATTAACATATCACCTTTGCTTTGTTTGAAGTAGAGATTTGGATCTGCATCATTCTTTGAGAAGCCTAATCTCAAGAGATAACTGTCAATTCTTTCATACCAGGCTCTGGGGGCCTGTTTAAGTCCATATAGAGATTTCTTTAATTTACATACATGGGATCCTACATTGTGAATCTCAAATCCTTCGGGTTGCTCTAAGTAAACCTCTTCTTCAATGGTTCCATTTAAGAAAGCAGTTTTTATGTCCATTTGATGGACTTTCCACCCTTTGGCTGTTACAATAGCTAGAACTGCCCTGACTGATGTATATCAAGCAACTGGAGCAAAGGTTTCATCGTAATCAATTCCTTCCTTTTGTGAAAATCCTCTAGCTACAAATCTTGCTTTGTATTTCCCTATACTGTCATCTGCAGCATGTTTGATTTTAAATAGCCATTTTGAAGAAACAACAGATTTTCCTTTTGGTCTAGGTACTATATCCCACACATCATTCTTTAGGATGGATTGATACTCCTCTGTCATGGCATCCTTCCATACTTGGTGCTTAAGAGCTTCTATAGCACTAGAAGGTTCTGATTTAATGAATTCACTCATTAAAGCTACATAACTAGAGAATCTCTTAGGTCTTGTGCTTTCCCTTAAAGTCCCTAATGGAGTGGCATAATTTTTAGCTTCTTCCATTGTTTTGGTGGCCTAGAGTGGTCTTTTCTTGGGATTTTCTAGTGATGTGATTTGTTCATGGTTTACATCTTCCTCAAGATACTCCCTCTGAAACTCAGGTGTAGGATCCTCTTCTATACTTGAGTTGGAAGTTTGAATTTCTGACTCAATATCATTTATGGTTCTTTTGAAAGCTATGTCTTCCTCAAAAATCACATCTCTGCTTAGTTCAATCTGTCTTTGACCAGGTATATATATTCTATAATCTTTTGATGTTTCACTATAGCCTACAAAGATGCCTTTTCTCCTAGAAGGTTCTAGCTTAGTTCTTTTCTCTTTGGGCACATGAATGTAAACAGGACAACCAAATATCCTTAAATGACTAATGTTTGGTTTTGTGCCAGTGAAGGCTTCTTCAGGAGTTTTGTCATCAAGATGAGAGTGAGGACATCTGTTCTGTATATAGACAGTAGTACTAGATGCTTCTGCCCAAAGTGAAGTGTCTATATTCTGATCAAGTAACATAGCCCTAGCAACTTCTACAATGGTTCTATTTTTTCTTTCTGTAACTCCATTTTGTTGAGTATTATAAGGTACAGTGAACTCCCTCTTAATCCCATTTTCATATTCATAATCATTTATATTCACCTTCATATTCATATTTATATCCATATTCATATTCATGATCAAAGGCCTTATGGTCTACCCTTGAGAGGATCATGTGTCGTCCTATCATTAATCCATCTCTAGCTCCATAGGTATGGTTCATTGAGGAGCCATTAACCATCCCATACAGAGGCCCAACGCTTCACTCCCACATAGAGTTCTTCACCATATGGCTTGATGGAACTTCATGTCCACACAACATTCTTCATCCCACCAAGAGTCACCTCACGTCAGGCACATTTAACATTGATGAGCTCATCATTACCATAGGCCCAAGGACTTCACACCCACACAGTGTTCTTCGTCTCTTGGCTCAAGGGACTTCACACCCACACAGTGTTCTTCGTCTCTTGGCTCAAGGGACTTCACACCCACACAGTGTTCTTCATCCACTTGAGGGTTACCTAGGTCCAACATACAATCTCCTAACTTACCCATACACCTAGGATAACGAGATGATTAATGATGAGGCTAATCCTTTTTTTGGATATAGCACAATCCTATGATTTCTAAGTCTTTGTTGATATTTCATATGATGACTTATCATTTTGGCCTCATATCATATGGCCCATCACATATGATCTAATGTTTGATCACTTTCCATTATCATTATTGATCATGTTCATTCTATATACACACATTTATCATATTAATTCATTCTTCCTTGTATATTCATTTATAATGGCATTCATTTGTTCATCCATTATATGTAATCAAGATTCCATATTCATGATGATAATGTACATAAATATTTTATGTCAATTATATGACTAATTTCATTTGATTGCTATTCTAGTCAATATAATGTAATGCATTCCTATAAGCTAATCATATCTTATTTCATGTCATTCATTTCTATCATTTACCAATGTATCATTGAGTAATGTATTTGCAACTATATATTACTTATTGCAATATGAATATGCATATCTTCAGAAATTGCCTTAAGACATTTATAAGTTCAATATATAATAGAGATTCCATACCTTTGCTGATTTAATTGCAGATCGATTGATTCCTCTCCTTCCTTGATGCCTATCAATCTTCTTCATTGACTCCTTTTATTTCCCTTTGAGGGATGCAACTTCACCAATCATTACAAATCTTTTCATATATTATTTGTTCATGATTGCTGTTGTCTTTAATTAGATCTGTCCTCCTAACATAGATTGCTATTCCTTATACTCATGGATCACTGTTATGAAGATAACGATTTATGCATCTTGATTTTACACCCTTTTTCTTTTTGTTGTTCTTTCCTACCAATGTCTTCGAATCGGATTGCTGCTGCCATTTGAGAAATGAGATGTATTAAATCTGAATTTCTCAAGTTCAATTTTCTGCCTACATTCTACTTAACTTGGCTCTGAGACCATGTAAATTTAAATCGAACTTATAATCTCTGACTTGGATATTTTCTGAAAGTTGGATATTTATATAGAAGACTTAACTTATTACTTTCTTTTGTATTTCAGATGCAATTTCCACTTCTCATACACTTCTAATTTTTGTGTTGATCCATGGTATTACAGGGCAAAGACATTGATATAATTATGTGAGTGATGGTAGGAGTCACATCTGTGATAGACATGACTCCTCAAGGAGTCACGCCTATCACAGGTGTAACTTTGTCACCGTTTGTATTGTAATCGGTTTCACCGTTTGTATTGTAATCGGTTTCACTGATTTTAACAGTTACTAATCACCATTTAGAATGTAGAAGATGTTTATGCTTTGGTAATATATCATTCGATCATGCTATATTGATATTTATCTTAACATACCTTATATATTAAGTATGAATATATAAGTAATATTTAATATTACTTATATATTCATATTTATTATTATGTTATATGATCGAAGCTACAAACAACTCAACACTCCTAACAAGCACAGTTGAAAAGAAGAATAAAATGGAGAAAGTGAGAAATGAACTAGATGACTTGGTTGACACTTTGTCTCAGGATGTTGAATATTTGGATGCAAGTTTCTAGAAATAGATCGACATGAAGAAAATCAAGGTGAAAACCTTGGTATTAATCAACATCCTTTCAAACCGTGAATCACATGTAGAAACCAATGAATCATTGATTCACCGTAGCAATGTATTGAAAGATTTGCTCAAAGATTTGCAAAGTGCTTGGGAGCTCAGTGTGGACAGTGATGTTGACCTTCTTCACAAGTTGGAAGAGCTTCCGTGTAAATTGACAGCTAATGACCATCATTTTCTTTCAGTAGAAGAAATGGTCTGAGAATTCAAGAGTATGTTTCAAAGGGAATTTGAAGACAAAGCTTTTTCATTTGCTTCTCTCAATAATCTTCTGGACAACCAACTGACTCTAGATAATTTGAAAGATAAGTTGACAAGTCATGAGAAAGTGGCCACTGTAATGAAGGATGCAATGACCAGAGCCCGAGTTATCTCCAAGAACACTACTGGTCCTAACAACATAGAAATGCAAACAATGTTCACCATGTACGAATATTTTCTCAAAAAGAATGGGGGGAAGTTAATTCAAATGTGCATGCCTTAGTATATTTTTGTAGTTTTCATATGTACTTTGTTTTTAGTTTTGGACATTTTCACTTGTACTTTTTCAAGATGTAATTACATGTGAAAACAAGGAAAAGTCCCAAATCAATAAGAACTCTTCTTGTTGAATAAGTCAAGTTAGTTGTATTTTCCCTATTTTTGCTCATGGCCTCACACTATAAATAGAGAGGGCCTCTTTGTAATTATTGACCTTTTAGTTAATGAAGCAAAACTCTACCAAAATTGAGAAGCATTTTTGAGACTTTGTGTTCAAGATTGTAAATCAAGATTTTATCAATAATAAGAAAGCAAGTGAGCATTCAAACTTTGTTTTGGGAATCTACTTGTAGTGTATGAGAGATGTTCTTATGTCTTTTCTCTTGTACCGTCTTATGCAATTGATCAAATAAGTATTGTGAATTCATATAATCTGGGAGGTGATCTAAAGATGATTTTGGAGTCTTTGTGCTGGAACATTGCCTTTGGAATTTATATTCTATGTTCTTGAGTAAAGGATATTGGAGAGACTTTGAGCTGCTACTATCTTTTATGTTAATGTGATTTTATCATAGAATTCAATGGAGACCTTGGGCTACACCTTATTCTATCAGTTTCTAATTCCAAGTCAGCAAAAGCAATTACGAAAGACTTTGTGCTTCTATGAATTTCTAGTTTATTTCACGCTAGTATCATTTTGAATATTCTTATGTTCATTCAATCTTGATATTGGTTATTATTGTTCCAATAAGTAGTTTGTGAGTTTATCATACATTGTAAAGATAAAGTTGAAACATCATTTCTGAAAAAAGAGAAATAGATGATATGGCACCATCCCCAAGTTAGTTTATAGTGTACATAAATCTAGTTAAGTACTTGTTGATTGTAGTGAGCAATAAGAAGGGTGCTTACCCTTTCTGAGAGGAGAGATTAAATCTCATCATACTGTGGTTGATATAACAATTTTGCCTTTAGTTAGTTGAAGACAAAATATTCACCCAAAATGATGTTAGAGAGTTGAGCTATGGGCCTATCATCTTCCTGCTCCTTCTCAGACTCATTAGAAGAGTTCTCATTCTCTGAATTCCCTGAATCGGCATGTTGATCTGCCTCATTATCCATTGATTCCTCTAAAGAAAAGTATTCTATATGTTTAGCCTTGCCTTGGGCATCACACTTGTGCGATGGGTCCCAAGGCTCACTGCAATAAAAACATAGATTCTTCTATCTGAGATCATTGTCTAATCTCAAAGGTCCCTTCTTGGGTTGATTGGAGTCTCTCTAAAAAGGCTTCTTGTCCTTATGTTTCTTATGAAAGAAACCTTTGTTCTAAAATTTAACCCTCGAAGTGGATGACTCCATATCTCTTGCCTACTTTAAGGCATCCTATAAGGAAGGTGGATTAAGGGCCTTAATCCAACCTCTTAATGGATCTAAAAGACCATCAATAAAGAGAACAGTCTACCCCCTCTCAAAAATGTCAGTCACTATCAGAGACAGCTTCTAAAACTCATAAATGTAAGTGTCCACTGACCACACGAAAAATTTTACTTCCTATCCCTAGGAACCCCCTCGCACGCGTTTGCGTGCTTGGTGGCAATACGCATAGGCGTAGACATGTCAATGTAAATGTGATGATGAAGGTTGTCTAGGGGGGTATGTGACACTAAGTGTGTTGCTTCTAGGGTTAGACCAATTTCAATTTGTACCCTAAGTTACCTAGGTGAAGATGATCTCGCCAACAACGAACCTTAATTTCACTTAGATAGAAAGGTGATAAAGTAGTACAATGGCAAGATGTCATGTGATTCAATGGAATGATGGAATGGAAGTAAATAAAACACCACACAATATAACCCTAAGAATCTAGTAAAATTCTAGCAGCATAACGCGTTTTCGATAAACGCAAAATTTAAAAATAAAACATCAAGAAGGGATTTACTAAAATATATAAAAGTTAAAATTAGAACATAAGGACAAATCAAATGATTTAAAATGGAATAATAAAATTAAATTAAAATACAAGATGCCAATAAATCCAAAAGAAAGGTTGAGTCCGTCATTAATACAATTCCAGCATTATATTTAATAACTAACTAAAAAAAAAAGGTAGAAAAGTTTTTTGTAGTTCGTGTCATGACCACATGGCAAATGTGGACATGACACATGTGTTTGTGTGTCATGACCACATGGGAAATACAGGCATGACACCACCACTATTTCAATTGTGCCAACACATTAAACTGCAACTCAAGATCCTTCTTATCAAACCTATCCAATCAACCTCTCAGTAAACTTCATGTAGGAGGTAAATTGATCATGGCCCAAAGTGACCATACCATGGTGCCACCACTCATGGGCACTACCATCTAGATGAAGAGTGGCATATGTAATAGCCACATCCTTTGGCATGGGACTGAGCTGAAGGAAGCTATCTAATCGTTGTACCCACGCCCTAGTTATCATCTTCCCTAATTCATCAAAGTAAGGAATGGACAATTTACTCACTTTCTTCTGCAATTCCAAGTTATGTAGTCTGCCACCTCCACCTCTATGGGGTCTATGCCTCAATATGAGATCCATGTAATCACAAAATGATATTTCATCCTGGAACTCTACTCTTGAATCCGTCCAATCCCTCATAATCTGATCCTGCAACTCATGTTGTGTGGGTTCATTAACCAGTAGAGGGTTATCCCATGGAGGAAATGTAGGCATATGAGGTCTAGTGTTCTTTGTTCTAGACATAGAATGTTGATTCCTTCCCTATTATTAATTGAACCATCCCCATTATCACAATTCTTTTTGTTTCCATTCCCATCCCCATGTCTCCCATTGCCATTTCCATTACCATTATTATTATTGTTGTTGTTTCCCTCAATTTACCTAGCCAAAAGGGCACAAAGCTGATTAATATTCTGCTGCAACTCTCGATGTCCCCTAGCAAGGTCATTTAATATATCTCTAGTGCTCAGTTCACCATGATCTTTGTCATCCATGTCTACCTGAACCCTATCAACACCTACAAATGGATCTATATGTGGTGTGGAATTTCAAGGTTTGGGTTTGACAAGTTTCTCCTCAAATAATAATAATGTATGTTGGGATGAATCACTCAATGAAATCACTGCATGTTTACCACACAACCGCATAGGATGGCAAGAAGAATTGAGCTTTGATACTACTGTAATGTCCCACCTTGATTTTTTTCTAATTTTTTGTTGTTTCTATTTTAGTTTTATGTTTGTTTATAGAGTAAGACAGATACATAGAAGTTGTTTCTCACAATAGATATTATAGAAAATCAAAAAGAATTAAAAATAACTTCACAACACATATTTCAAACACCCATATTCAACTATAGTCTAAAAGTACATTATCTCGTCAAAAGAAGAGATACCCAGATGGGGAAATCTCATTACAATACAATAGAAAACATACCCATTTGTTGATTCACATAATTGTATGTCTAGAATATTGATAACAACAAACTAGAGCTACATATCCATCAACATGAACATTAAACCCTAGTTTATCCCTCCAAGAAATGATGAATAGTTGTTTGGGATTCCTAGGAACCTCAAATGAAGCAAGTTAGAAGCCCAAAATGAAGGCATTTTGGCCTAGAGATGCATCACTCCCTATTCTGGGCTATATGGCTTGGTTGGGAGGTAATACAGTAGCAAATATAATCCAAAATGCTCCTAAAATCTGCACACAAACATCTTCAAAACCCCTATATTCTAATTTCATAAGCCCCACACCTAGGGAGAGAAGAAAATCCAATAAATGAAGCTCAAAAATTAGTTGCAAATGGTAAGACCTCCTCTTGGAATGGTATGGCTAGCATATGACACACCAAACAAATTTTAAACTCACAAAAATCTACTCCATTTTGGTATGAAAACTCTACTAAATTCCTCTCATTAAATCTGCATACAAAAAATTCTTGTAAACCCTTGGAAATATACAACAATGAAGTAACCAACATAACCCATCTATGTAGTTATCAGAAAGCACCCTAGAGAGATCTCTCACTCCCTGTAGATGTTGTTCTCTGTGAGGGTTTCTGTCCTCAAAAAACAAGAAAATAGTGAACTTTGTTTAGCCAGCAAAACTTGTGTAAAAATATTTTCAAGCATATCCAAATGAGCCTTCAAATACACTTTTATTTGCCTTCCTCAATCCCATGCTCAAGTTGGGAAAAATAAAACACTTAATTTTATTTTAAATTCCTTATGTCTCCCATAAAGTTGTGCTCATCCCAAAAAGATTACATTTCATTTTCCACTTTAATTAATCCCTTAGGCACCCCTATAGGCACTTTATAAATAAATTCATTAAATAATTATAAATAATAACTTATCGTTATTTAATTTAAATTCATTTGACTATATCAAATATTGAAATCTTGATATCCACTACTCCTAATGAAATATCAAAATATAGTAACCCTATCAACTAGTTCAGTCGATGCTCGAAACTGACATACTAAAAATACTAAGTATTGGAGAACTCAACCAAAATCACCTTAGAAAAGGGTGTTGTGCACATCATAACCACCGGAGCTCAAAAACACATATGATATTGTCATTTTGTTCAGTAAACTATCACCTCAAAGTTTCCTAACCCTAATATATTAGCCTACGGGAACCCACTAGATAGGCTAATTGTCCACCAAATTGAATTGATTAAAAAGGGGACATTACATTAACTTGCCAAGAGTGTGAAAGGGTTTTCGTTCTTCCAACACTTAGTCCACCTTGGAGGGTTTTCGTCCTCCTTGACCAAGATTAGGGTTTTTGTCTAAAATTGATAAGAGCAATAAGGGTTTTCATCCTTATCCTCTCATGAGCTTAGAAGGGATTCTGTCCTTCCTATTTACAAGGCACTTCCTCAAATTCAAAACTAATTGCTTGATGAAGTTTCTAGATTATTACTGATTGATATTTCTTGATGGACTGACAAGTTAGTGCATAATTCAGGCTTGAATAAATTTATGCTTGAATGGATAATTGTTTCTTCATTGATCTCTCTTTTATACTTTGTATTTTCAAGAGACATAACATCTCATAAGGTTGTGGCTATTTCTAACCACTTAAATCTTTATTTAAACCCCATTTCATTATATAATATTAATTATAAGGGGGAGCACTCCTTAATGACTTGTGATTCCCTTGATTTGTGATTTGTTTTAATTTGCTACCCTTTGTCTTCTAGCACCAACTGTTACCTTTTTGTCTTATTATGGATGAGGCAGTTTTGTTTTATTTGGCACCTTTCGATTCTTTTGTTTAAGAATTGTTTCCTTTTTTCCTTGGCGGGGGTATCACAAAAGCAACAATTTAGTTCAATTGAGTCTTAACTTTGCATAGAAGTAATCAAATTCATACAAATAGATATATGCCCAAAACAACCTTGAACTTCTAAAATACTTATTTGCTCTTCCTCAAATGAATGCCACAAAAATTAGCACACCTTACATGTAAGCTTCACAATTATAAGGAGTAATTATAATGAATGATATTTGTAACTTAGTTACAACCACTTATCACAACAAACTTAACCACCCATGACTTACCTACCCATGATAGATATAAAATTACTATTTTCTCCTATAATAGCTACTCATTGATTTCATGATTAATCATTTATGCCCATCTATCTTTCTATCGGCATGGACTATAAAAAATTTGGATCAACTTGTAGTTAATTTCATTAACATGTTGAAACACATGCAGATAGAAACCTATTAATAATAAAAATTAAAAAAAACGTTAATAATTATGTTTTTTGATGATATAAAAAAATTTTAAATGGCTTTTGGATGACCAAAAACCAAAAAAATGATTTTTAATTATCTTACCACGCTTATGTACAATTTTACATTATAACTCCTAGAATGGAATTAGAAGAAATGCCAACAAAATAGCAAGAGACACATGGAATGATTTATTGACTAAGCAAGCTAAAACAAAATGATTCTTATACATTTGAGGTTAAATAGAAAAGGATATGAAGAAGTAAAGTGACATTGCCTCTACAGTTGAGGCCGTGGTCAACATAGATACATGGGGTGGATTTTAGGAAATGGTGAGCAACATTAAGCTAAATAGGGACGATAGAAATGAAGACAAAGGATATGTCTTAGAAGTAATCATGCATTCCCTGATATCTCAAGGGTTTGAAGTACAAAATATTGTCCCTTGATATGTAATAGATATGTGCCTAGAGGATAATCCTTGTCTTTAAGTGGACTCTTGAGGGGAATGTTCAATTCAAAAAAGTTTTGCATGAGATTGGTACTATCAAATGAGTGATAAACAAAAATATTTGAGCAGAAGCATGAAGGTATGTCCCACTTGTGAACCACATGCTAATTAAACAATTTATGCAAAATAGTGTGCCTCAATCTTGAGCCACACTTGGAAAACTAGATTAAATTCATTGTAGATGACATTCTCAACATCCAATCACATATTTATAGCCCTTTTAGTTAAGCACCAATAGAATGACTCTTGAAAAATATAAATGTGGATTGAAAGGGATATAAATATTTGTGCCTATTAATCATTTGATAGCACCTTGTTACTAATATAATGTCCATACATATTTACAATGAAGTCGATCAAATTTTGTTAATTTGTATGTTAAATTTTATATGAAATCTTGATCTTTCAATTGTTGTCCCTTGTCATCCCTAAAAAATAGCCTCCTTCAAAAACCATTCGAGAAACACATCATCCAAGAAACTCGATGGAACATAGTGGAAAATCGATACAATATCAACAATACCAACACTATTGTAACTGTACCACCAATACACAAAACAATCCAATTAAGGTTGGGTAATGCCATCATGTACGCTGCAACATGGAAAGCTATAATGAAGCACACTATTGCAACCCACAGAGTGATACAGATGAATTTGTTGACTCTTGCAGATATATGCGACACAATGGCCAAAATCATACAAACTAACAACGAAACAAGCAAAGCCAACATGTCTATGACCAAGAATATGTTGAAAGTGATGGTGTCACCCATAATAGCCCTCCCTACTTGGTTCACTCCTCCAAGCACTGTCAACATGCCAACAAAGCTTCCTCCTACCAAAACCACTGCCCCCTGGATAACATATTTATGTTGACTTGTGACTGGAGATTGCTCTGGTCAGTTATCTATTTCCACTGATTGATCAAGTGCATTGGAATTTGGATTTTCCTCATCAGACACTGCAATCTGTCCTCAAGAGAAATACATCAAATATATTTTATTAAATATCGACTAATAATTATTTTTCTATTTTTAAATAAATTTAATAAAATAATTGGTATAATTTGGCCTAGAAATTGATGGTCACCCTTGTTTGTCATATAACTAGCAATCACACTTCAATGTGTAATGGATATGCCAATGGTCATGCATAATTGAGTGTAATTTTATTTTAATGTAAAGTAGATTGATAGGCTTTAGTGAGAGTCATTTTGAATTGAATCTTGTTGTTTATAAATATTAGTAGTATCAATCAAAAAGCATTGACATTCCTTCTTTTACACTAAAGAGATGGAACATTTTGTTGGTTGTTTCAATGGATTAGTTAGCCATTGGCAATCAAGATTGTATGCAAATGGTCATCTTCCTACTTTTGTAGTGCCACATATGGACTATCTTTCATGCACACATAACATTGATATGTAAATTTGGGACATGACCCATACCATTTGAAGTGATGGTTAGAAACACCCACCATGAGTTATCAAAATCCATAATTAGCAAAGTTCAAAGCCAATGTATTCTCTTAGAATTGTTGGTTCTTCTGACCTACCTAAATGTCTTTTATTATCTCTCATTTCACCTTTATTTTTACTACTTTTAACAAAACCATCCCAATTTATAGTCAACAACCTCAATCCATTTCATTTGACTATCATCTAAGGTATATATTGGCAAAATTTTCATTTATAACAAAAAGAAAAAGTCTGAAGTGATTGTATGCCAAGTGGTATATTGTGTAATCCAATCAACATGACAAAATTATGAATTCTTTTATCAATGTTTGCGAATGATTCCATCAGTTCAACAAGTATTTTGCCATATGAAAAACCTATTAGGATTACAAGTAAGATTATAGGTATGAAGAGACCCAACAGAAGTGCAAGTCCACATGAGATTCTTCAATATATCTGAAGGATGATGCTCTTTAGTTTCTATGACTGAGATGGGGATTGCCCTTAGTGGTTCTTGTCTTGGAGGTGACGCCATGGTGGCAACAGTGATGTTTTTATAGTTAGAGCTTCGCTAGATGTTGATGTTCCTGGCTGGGCCAATTTGGCCTCCATGTTGTGACTAAGATGGGGATAGCCCTTAGTGGTTGCTTTATTGGAGGTGATGGTGCGGTGGCGACAATGATGCCTTCTATAGTTAGAGCTTTGCCAGATGATGATGTTCCTGGCTATACCAATTTGGCCTTCATGATTCGCCTTTTGACAATCTCATATGGACTTGCACTTCCATTGGGTCTCTTCCTACCTATAATCTTACTTGTAATCCTAACAGGTTTTTCATATGGCAGAATACTTGTTGAGCTGATGGAATCATTTGCAAATATTAGAAATTCATAATTTTGTCACATTGATTGGATTACACAAAATACCACTTGGCATGCAATCACTTCAGACTTTTTCTTTTTTGTTATAGATGAAAATTTTGCTAAATATACGTTAGAGGATAGTCAAACGAAATGGATTGAGGTTGTTGATTATAAAATTGGGATGGTTTTGTTAAAAGTAGTAAAAATAAAGGTGAAAGGGGAAATAATAAAGGACATGCAGGTAGGTCATAAGATGTAATAATTCTAAGAGAATATATGGGTTTTGAACGTTGCTAATTATGAATTTTGATAACTCATGGTGGGTGTTGCTAACCATCACTTCAAATGGCATGGGTCATGTCACAACTTTACATATTGAAACATTATGTGTGCATGAAGGATAGTCCATATGTGGCACTAAAAAAGCAAGAAGATGACCACTTGTATACAATGTTGATTGCCAAATGGCTAACTAATTGATTGAAACAACCAACAAAATATTCCATCTCTTTAGTGTAAAAGAATGAATGTCAATGCTTTTTGATTGATACTACTAGTCTGTATAAACAACAAGATTCAATTTAAATTGAATCTCACTAAAGCTTATCAATCTACTTTACATTAAAATAAAATTACACTCAATTATGCATGACTATTGGCATATCCATTACACATTGAAGTGAGATTGCTATCTATATGACAAACAAGGGTGACCATCAATTTCTAGGCAAGATTCTACCAATTGTTTTATTAAATTTATTTTAAAATAGAAAATAATTATTAGTTGATATTTAAAAAAAAATTATTTGATGTATTTCTTTTGAGGACAGATTGCAGTGTGCGATGAGGAAAATCCAAATGTCAATGCACTTGATTAATTAGTGGAAATAGATAATCGACCAGAGCAATCTCGAGTCACAAGTCAGTATAATCATGTTATCTAGGTGGCAGTGGTAGTGGCGTTGGCAGGAGAAATCTTTACTGGCATGTTGACAGTGCCCGGAGGAGTGAATCATCTAGGGAGGGTTGTTATGGATGACACCATCGCTTTCAACATCTTCTTGGTCATAGACATGTTGGCTTTGCTTGCTTTGTTGTCAATTTGTATGATTTTGGCCACTATGTCACATATATATGCAAGAGTCAACAAATTCATCTGCATCATTATGTGGGTTGCAATAGTGTGCTTTGTTATGGCTTTCCATGTTGCAGCGTACATGGTGGCATTACCCAACCTTAATTGGATTGTTTTGGGTATTGGTGGTGTAGTTACCATAGTGTTAGTACTGTTGCTATTATATCAAATTTCTACTATGTTGCACTGAGTTTCTTGGACGTGTTTCTTGAATGGTTTTTGAAGGAGACTATTTTTTAGGGATGACAAGGGACAGCAATTAAAATATCAAGATTTAATATGAAAGTTGACATACAAATTAACAAAATTTGATCGACTTCATTGTAAATATGTATGGACATTATATTAGTAACAAGTTGCTATCAAATGATCAATAGGCACAAATATTTATATCCCAAGCTCAATCTACATTTATATTTTTCAAGAGTGATTCTATTGGTGTTTAACTAAAAGGGCTATAAATGTGTGAGTGCATGTTAAGAATGTCATCTACAATAAATTTAATCTAGTTTTCCTTGCGCCTCAAGATTAAGGCACACTATTTTGCATAAATTATTTAATTAGCATGTGGTTCACAGGTGGGACAAACCTTCATGCTTCTGCTCAAATATTTATGTTTGTCACTCATTTGATAGTACCAATCTCATGCAAAACTTTTGTGAATTGAACATTTACCTCAAGAGTCAACTTAAAGACAAGGATTATCAACTAACCACATATCTATTACATATCAAGGGACAATATTTTGTACTACAAACCATTGAGATATCAGGGAATGCTTACTTCTAAGACATATCCTTTTTCTTCATTTCTATCCTCCCTATTTAGCTTAATGTTGCTCATCATTTTATAAAATCCACCCCATGTATCTATGTTGACCATGGCCTCAATTGTAGGGGCAATGCCACTTTACTTCTTCGTAGCCTTTTCCATTTAACATCAAATGTATAAGAATCATTTTGTTTTAGCGTACTTAGTCAATAAATCATTCCATGTGTCTTTTGCTATTTTGTTGGCATTTCTTCTAATTCCATTTGAAGCCATTGAAGCCATTGCTATGGTGTGTCTCTTGAGATATCTAGAAAAAAATTGAATAAATGGAGGCAAATAGATGTCCAATGTTGTTTTTAAAAATGTTGTAAACAAGAGAAAGAAGTAATGGATGAAGCAAAATAGAGTGGATGAGCAAATGGCACATTCAATTGAACAAATGTCCTAATAATAGAAAAGAAATAAAGGCATTTGTTATAGATAAGTTCAACAAGTCTATGTGGGAAAAGGTGTTAGGGAGGAGGAAGAAATATTACCTTGAGGAATTTAACTCTACTTCTGATCATCAACAAAAGGCCTATATAGAGGCCAATATCCCTTGGAGAGCAAAGATTCTCATAGCTTAGTTAAGGACTAACTCACATCATCTTCGGTGTGAAATGGGTAGATGGAAAAGGCCAAAAGAGGTATGGGAAGAGAGAGTTTGTGTCTTTTGCAAAGCTAGGGTAGTAGAAACAAAAAAGCACTTTATTTTGGAATGTAAAGCTTATAATGACACCTGGATCAAGTAGAAAAGTAATTTAGTGGTAGCTTTATCATCGGATATGTTCAACAAGGAGACATATGAGAAAATGGGGCATTCATTATCAAATTGTGTGATGTCCCAATATTTAGACATTGTTTAAATTAAAGATTTAAAACACCAAGATAAAAACAGTGAAGTGCTTTTGTGAAATATGATGTTTAATGATAGAGATATATAATATTATTAATATTGTTTAATAAATCATATTAAATAATATTATTATATAAATAATTAAAATAGAATATATTAATAAGATAAATATTATATAAAATAAATATATATATTAAATTAAATACTATTATAACAATTAATATATATATATATATAAAGATATATTATATTAATAAAGGGCTGCTTATAGTGGGTGGTAGGGTGGGAGACCTTCCACACAATCTGGTGTGGAAGGTCTAGGGCTCGACACATCAGCAAGTCAGACACAGTGGTAAGCTAATATCTCACATCCCTCGAGTAGATTGATGGGATTCATAGCCTTAATAAAACATCATTTCAGTGGGAGAGTAATTAATTTGATAGCCTTCACCACCTCACTTCAACAGTGCAATGATGAGAAGGTAACTTGGCCTTCGACCAACATCGCTATCTAGAAGCTTCATCATTCAAAGGGACGAGAAGGGTTCAAAAGATAAATACATTCTCACTATTAACAATAGCCACAGACCTAAAAGTTCATTCTTGTCTCTCTCCAATGGTAGGTAGAACAAGGTTCATGATGCGCATGGCAATAGAAGGGATGGTATCTTTGGGTGTAGACACCCCGATGTAGTTGGAAAGTGTAGTTAGGTAATTGGCTTTAAAGGGGATGATCACAGATCAAATATTGAAACAAGTATTATGCCTAAATGATGGTTTAACCCTAGTTGCAGTGAAAGTGATCCTTGGAAGAGGTTTTTTTGAGGGAGGTGATTTCTATAGGATGGATACTTCTATTTCTTCTTACTTTCTTGCAAAAGTTCTAGATGCTAGATTCCCCAAAGAATTTGTAGAACAACTAGTTAGGAATCTCTTCAAACCTAACCTAATTGTCGGTCTCATGGATACTATAAAAGTAGTCCGCGGGGATGGGAATCCCATGGGCAGCCGATTTCTACCTTCTTCGGGACCCAAACAAGGTAGTTAGGTTTTTTCCCTTTCTGCTGGATTAAATTATGCTTAATTAAATAAGATTAAATTATAAAAGAGAAAATTGTATGTATGTTATTTCTATGCGTAATGTTATTTTGTATGTATAATTTTAATATATATTTTTCTTCTTTTAGTATATTCACTAATCTCCTTGAGCTGATTTAGCATTTTATTATATTATTTTTCAAAGTTTAAAATTTATTTAATTTAATTATTAGTAATTATTTTATTTTAAATGAGATTATATTATGATTTTCTTTTTGAGATTAAATTGTCCTAATCATCTTAAAATTCAAATTATTATTTTTGGAGGTTAATAATAGGATATGATGGTTATTTGTCAACTTGAATGTAAAAAAAATTAATTTTTTTTGTCTAAGATCAATTTTTAGTTATTTTATTTACTACATAATGAATGGACATATAAATTTTTATTTTTATTTAAGAATTATTTTATTTTATCCACATTCTATATTGAAGAGTTATTTTTTTTTGGTAATATACTAGTTTTACTTTTGTAAATTTTAATTTTACTTTTGGAAAAGCCACCATTTGTTATTTGGATAATTCTTTTATTTTGTTGTTACTTTGAAAAGTGTTATAGTAAATATTATGTGTGTATATGTTACTTTTCAATAGTTTCATTTGTAGGCATTAATATATTTTTTGATCTAGCGGAGCAAGGCTATTCAACGGGAAGAGACCCTGAGAGTTCTTTAGAGGTTGTATGATGAGCTATAATGGTTGGTATTAAAACTAGCAGATTGGTGTTAAAAGAAAAAATAAACAAATAGAATCACAATAGCGAAAGCAAATAAACAAAACAAAACACATAGAGATAATTGACACGTTTTTAACGTGGTTCACATTTTCAAGGTACATCCACAAATAAGCAAAGGATTTCTCTTTCTATTAAATTCAGAATACAACATTGCTTCAACATCACAGCTATATATATACACCTACAACAATTACACTCCACTCCCTTAATATCTAATAATAGCCAACATGCAACATGCACACTACCAGATGTAGCTATGAGAATTTGCCTCAAAAGGAAAGTAACCGCAAAGTTGGCAGAGTAACCAAAGAGTGGAAGAGTGGTTGTAACGGTTGGGCTTCACCACCCAACAATCTCCCACTCGAAGTCAAACAAGTGTTGCCAAGAGATCCCCTGTAGTTCCACTTGTATCATTACATCAGCTCCAACGAAGATTTTAGCTTCACCAAATTATGTTCAAGAAAGCTTCGGATAAGTCTTTTCCAAGCTTCCCAATCAATCACACATGGAGACTCCACAACATGCTCAGGCACCACCACCTTCTGAGATCCAAACAGTGGAAGTGTTGCAAATGTTGTCTGCCCGATCTTCCCTGAAAAATCTTCCTCCTTTGCAACTTTACTTAACACACCATTAACATAGCCATCCAACTCTTTCAACCTACCATTCTCAAACACGCCGCTCGATACATCCTTCTCAGACACACCCACTGCCAAGATATCCCCCTTCCATTCTCTCAACTCAATTTCCTTCACAGGAAAAACAATCTATAATAGAGATATCTCGACAGGCTTAGTTAAACCTAGTGTGTAGCTAGCCTTGGGCTGTAATACTCCCCTATTTCCCATCTCATTGAAGTTACAACTGATATGAGTACTTAATCTACTAAATAAAATAATGGTTGAGCTAGACGTCCTCTTCTTTTCACCGGCACCAGCAAAAGCAATGACACTAGTGCAACAGAAAGAATGGGTTAAGGTTGATGAAGCTACCTTTTCTCCCAATATCATTTTCAACCATTCTACCAAATTTATCTCCCCAGCAGGTCTCCCATAATTTTCTTCATCATATTCCCCAGACGCAAAAAGGCCCACATCATTGCCTTTGAATTCATCAAACTTCTGGTTCTCATCGTAGCCCTTCTCATAATCGCCACCTTCTTCCTCCTCGGCACCAGAAGAGCTCTTGCCAGCATAAATTTGCCTAGATGGCTTCATGGACGCACCCCAATCTTCAAACTCCATATCAGTCTCATTGGTCATCTCACTTGACATTTCAAACTCCGCATTACTGCTTAAAATCCCAACCACGCTAGTAAAAGCCACAAGTGTGTTAAGACCGGCCATAAACTTGTTTCGCACATCCACAAACTGTCGGTCGCCATCATCCAGCTTAATCAAATTATCCTTCATGCCCACAAAAGCCTTGAGCATTTGCAGCGCAAACCCTAACAAGACCGTCAGAAATCCTAACGGAAGTGGGGCATTCTGAGTCAGTGACATCAGAATTACCATTCCATGAATCGCTGGAACTGTGATTGAAACCCGGATCCTGACTAGTTGCAATAAATATTGCAGAAACAATATTTGCAGCATGAGCGTTATGGCCTCCAATGGCCAGAAATCCTAATGGAAGTGGGGCATTCTGAGTCAGTGACATCAGAATTACCGTTCCATGAATCACTGGAACTGTGATTGAAA